>JACEFZ010009665.1:0-712500 GCA_014155875.1 Cepaea nemoralis | reverse complement strand
TACAATTTTATGAATGCCGGTCGTTCAGAAAGCAATGGCAAACTACTGAACGAAGACCTACCAAGAAATTACAAATGACGAGGACGTGTGATATAACTAGATGCCAGTGGTTAATGGGAAACTTCATAGCCTTTGTTAGGATCTAACCCAGTTTCTAAGGTGAACAACACAGTTCTCAGTCACTCCCCTTCCTCCTTATGTCGAAATGTCCGCATCTGCAATAGCCAGCGAAGAGTCCCAGTACTAATGATACTAGTCGCAATCTGATCATATGTCCGTCTGGCCTTTATGAGTTCGAGTGTCGGCCAGATCCTCCGGTCAATCCCTGCAGCATCCCCAAGCTGTGATAATCTACCCGTTCTTCTGCACTATGCACACGATTCCATAGAGCCCCGACTATCAGCCTTACCATGCACCAACAGCCCATCTAGGGGTACAAACCCAGCCCATCTGTCCATGCACCAACAGCCCATCTAGGGGTACAGACCCAGCCCATCTGTCCGCCTTCTAGCTTTCCACCACAACACCATGGCCTGGGGGAAAATCCAACAGATGATTTCTGTTTTTGATTGTTGAATAGAACGAGACTCCTACTAACTGGCACTTTGCTTAAAGTGTCCACTAATTATATATCTTCTGATAAACGGAATATTGGTGCTATTAGAGAAAACATTGTTTCATATACAAGTTTCAATCTCAATCAGCCATGTAGCGACTGAAAATAAGACCTTGCAGATATACCAGAATGTAATTTAGTCAAAGAATCGCCATGGCGAAAGTAGCCTTTAGCAAGATGAAAAACATTCTGACCAATAAAAAGATGTCAATTGAAACGAGAAAAAGAGTGTTGAGGGGATACATAAAACCTGTTCTTTTGTATGGATGTGAAACGTGGACAATGAGCAGTCAAGCTGAAAAACATCTAATGGCTGCAGAAATGTGGTTTCTGAGGAAAATGCAAAGGATACCATGGACAGACTGAAAAACCAATGACCAAGTACTACAGGAGACAAATGACAATCGTTAACTGTTTAGAGAAATTAGATGTAGACAGTCAAAATTTTTGGACATGTTATGAGAAGAACAGGATTGGAGAACTTGGTGACAACTGGCAAGATCGAAGGGAACAGACCAAGAGGAATACCTAGAGGAAAATACCTGGATGGCTTGGCCACATGGCATGGTCGAAAAGGAACACTGAGCTGATCCACGACACTGGTGTTCGAGTGAAATGGCGAGTCATGACCACCCACGCTTTCCGGAATGGCACATGATTGATTGAATATAGTCAAACCAACGACCCTTTCTCAGGCTTTGAGCCGTTGTGAATTTATGATGCCAGCTACTTGTTTTTATAGACCAGTTGGCATCCGGTGAATGATGTGGTTAAAATCACGCCCGTGATCTTTATTTCCTATGAGATTTCCTGGTACCACTTTCAGGCCGGGTCGAGTTAAGGGCCTACGTTAATTTGCAAAGTTCGGTTGGGTGTAGATTCGAACACATGAAAACCGGGCCAGCAGACAAGTGTCCTAGTCACTCTACCGTGGCTCCACTTACCAGATGATGAAGATGTTTAAAGGGACAGAAGATGGGCACCTCCAAGAAGGTCTGACATCACTCGGAGATTCGACTACGGTTTGCGAACTAAATGTTGATGATTCCATTGCGGTAGCCATATGACGCCTTACAGAGCTACGGATAATTTGATTTGTTAATGAGTCGTTTTATAAAGCGATAATAAACCGTATCTTTTAAACAGGCTCTTACGATCAGCGCGGGACTGAATGAAGTGGCAGAGAACGGTGTATGACAACACACGTCAAATTAGAGCGCAGCAGTTGGTGACTGATCAGTTGATTGCACGACTTGACTTCACCACACGTATGGTTCTGTTTGTGCACATTCCGTCATCAATATAATTAGCATGCTTCATTTCATCCAGTTCATTTGACTGCATGGCACTTTGCCGTCTTGACAGACGATAACTCAGAACACGTATGATTATGTTTGGGCACATTTTTTTTAAAATGTTGCATATCCCTTACAGGACTTTGCAGTCAACACCAGCATTTTTCAGCTGCTGTTGATGTACTAAGAAAGTTTTACGTTCAGTAGTTTGCTATTGCTTTCTGAACGACCGGCTCACATACCCCCGTAAGTTCCCAGAGTAGCACGATCCGCTACCGAATATCGCCCAGCTGTTTTCCCCCACGTGGGTATACGGGATTACAAACCACGGAGTTAATCACTTGGCCAGGGAGACCGGCTCATTGGGAACATTACGTCATTAATATAAAAATGATGATTCATTTCATCCAGTTCATTTCACTGCTTGGAACATTGCTGTCTTGACAGACGATTATTTGTAAAATGGAGATGTGCCTCTACATAGCCCAAAAATAAAAAGCCTAGGGTGAATTGTAGATACAAAGTGTTGCCCATTCAGCATGATTGCTCTATCGACCTGCCTAGTTTCCTTCAAAGGAAAGGTATCTCGGGGGCTGAGTGGCCTCGAGGTATGGTGTCCGCCTCGAGTGCTGGAGGTCCCGGGTTCAGACCCTGGTGAGGACCGGGATTTATTAAAAAAATCCACGTGGACCTCCATTAATAAAATTTCCCCCGGTCTCTGGGTAGTGAGATCGGACGCCCGTGTGTAAAAAATCCCTTGTCAGTTGGAAATCGAAAAAGAGTAGCCTAACGGCGCTGCCCGGGCAAAATTTCGAGTTAAAAATCTACCCAAAGTATTTCAGGATCCTCGCCGATGCTACGGATTTCGTGCATTGAGCTGAGTTTCTCCAGACTCAGGTTTGAGTTAGGAGGAAAACGGAGCAATTATGGGTTAAACCCGTGTGCCGTGATGTTAATCCAACGACTAAACTAAACTAAAGGAAAGGTAACACAAATACGTCTGGAACTAGGCAAGCTGCAGAAGCTAACGGATTAGCAAAGCAATGCTCTAACTGTCCGTCTGTTAGAGCTTAGATCCTAGACCAGTTACCCACCAAGGCTTAGGGCCTGGTCTGCCGTGCCACGACATTCAGTATTTAGGTTGTATTTCCTCGCAATAGGGTAAGACTTGTATCCTCCCAATTGTGCTACTCCGCCAGAAGCCGTTGGCACAATATGGAGTGCCTGGTTTGGAGGGCGCCGCCAAACATTCGGCGCTAATAGAAAGCATACAGTCCCGTCTACTATTATACAGTAGTTCTGTCATATCTGACTAAGGCCCGACTATACAGTTCATTTGGCAGCATGCAATACTCATCCCACTTACCCACCAAAGTCACCTCAATTTGATACAAGCAGGGCCCGCTAGCGAAGTCGATATTAAACTGCGCTGGTATTGTGATGAGGACTCGAGTGGACGCCTGGACTCGTCGCTTGTCAAAGTGAGGGACAGATTGGCCACCTGTTCCCCCTTACTTTTAGGCCTACAAAGTCTGTAGACACTATCCCATTTAGTCGCATAGTAGAAAACTGCCTGGGGACAAATGTTTAATTATGTGTTGCATGTGGATGTCGCTAATAACATTGTCCTCATATCACACGCACGTAATCAATTGTAAGATACAACTAAACACACTTGATGTCAGGTCACAACAATGAGGACCAAACTTTCATAAGGGAAAGAAACATAATGAGAATGAACCTGGTTTATTCATTTGTGAAATCTTATTTCAAGAGGCAGAATAGTACACATATGTAGGTAACAATGCACACAAAACTCACAGACTGACAGACAGGCAGGGACAGAGACATACAGACAGAAAGACGCATTTGCCATACAGGCTGACTTACAGACAGGCAGACACAGATCCATACAAAGAGACATACTGACAGACAAGCTAACAGACATTCAGATCACTGAGTGTATGTATCTCTCAACATTTCCAGTTGTGGTTACTGAAGTCCCCCTGAACGTGGATACAGAAGGTCTAGCAACCGCAAACGTGACCAATCCCGGATTTCCGGAACTCTATCACGGATTTCTGGTTGGCTTTGAGCACCGCATCAGGTAGGCTATTCTAGGCTCCTAGTCGTGTAAATGTGTGTTTGTTGTCACGTGTGTGGGTGCATGTGTGTGCAGAGTTGTGTACGTAACTACTGGTTTCTTTTGGCTTGAAGTATGAAAAGTAATAACAAATAAAAGAGATGGTGAAAGAAAGAAAGAAAGAAAGAAAGAAAGAAAGGAAAACATTGTATTAAACAAGAAGAAAGAAAGAAAGAAAGAAAGACAGACAGAAAGAAAGAAAGAAAGAAAGACATCGTGTGTTAAATAGAGAGGCGGGTGAAGCCTTCTAGAGAAGTGCTTCCCAAACTTTTCACTTTCACAGACCGACATTAAAACTTTCCTTTTGCTCCAGGGACCGGTGTCGTGTAAAAAATAATCTATAATTATATATATTATTCTATAATTTTATATGACCTCAATATACATTTTAATATAAATATATGATTTAACGTAATTGTGGGTGCTGTCCCGGTGCGCTAATTACTGCTCCATAATATTATTGGATGATGGTGATTTATTTAATGGTGGTCCCATGTTCATGAGTAAAAATTTTATTTACAAATAAAAAAAAAATCTTTCAACTCACGTTGCGGACCGGCAAAGAAGGGCTCGCGGACTGGCACCGGTTCGCGGACCACCACTTTGGGAAGCACTGCTCTAGAGGAAGACAAACAAACATGGAATATCCCAAGAGAGTAACAATGGTTCTAATCTAAACAACAGTTTTAATTTGCGCATGATGCATATGTAGATCTTATTCATCTCATTCCTGCGCTTCTTCTTCTGCGAGCAAAGTTTGCGTTTATTCATGCGTGGGCAACATACAAGATGGTTCGCTTGAAGTCTTCACTGGTTCTCCTAGATTTTGTCTTCACGGGTCGATTCTGTCGGCCAGATTTCACATCCTAGTTCTGTAATAAATGACGCTCATAGAAATACAAGAAAGAAGTTGAGACTAGACGACGCACTAGACAATATAAACATTGAAAGCTATAGTTACTAACCGGGATTCGAACCTGTCACTTCAAAATGACGACAGCGTATTGCTGCAGGAACAAGTGTACTTCAACGCACGACCAACTAAACACCCCTAGAAAAGATGTCTCTATTAGCCAGGTCTGTCATCCACGTGAACCCACAACTATCCTCAGCTTTATGAAGTAAGGGAAGAATTGTAGGACATTGTTTGTTGTATGAGTGCTCCACACTTACAAGAGACTGAGTCAGTGAGAGCCATTCGGTAGAAGTGAGCTCTGGGTCCACAATGCCCTCTTCTGGGTCTGAAGATATTGGTCTGTACATATCTGCCAAGCTCATTTCTCCCTGGTCTAGGGGTTTGAAGATTTTCTCCGTAATTCCGTATACTCTCACGAGTAACGTGATGTGTGCGAGAATCGGTAGCGGTTCTCTCCGCGTCGGTAACTTATGGGGTATGTGAGCTGGTCGCTCATAAAGCAATGGCAAATTAGTCAGCGTAATCTTGCCAAGAAATCAACAATCAGCTGAAAGATGCTGATATTGACAGCGATGTCCTGTAAAGGATATGCGAACAAAAAAAAAAAAAAAAAAAAAAAAAAAAAATCTGGTCTCTAGCTTCTTGTTTTCTTTCCTTTATATTGCCTTTATTGATTGTTATATTAGTGTTCTTGCCTCCCTAAAGCTATGAAATGGACAGCACTACTTTTAGTTTCTTCAAACCTTTGCCAGTTCGTTGGCCTGTTCATTTCCAGGGATACCACAGTGGGGTGGTATCCACTCCAAGACTCAGTCTGATCTTGAGAAATAGTTCTAATAGTGTCTTTTATTTGTGGAAAATGTCCCGTATGGAGCAATGGATGGCTTGGAGGACTGACTTTGAGTCTGTCCAGATAGCGATTTTCTCCGTTAATTGTACTCCAATACTTAGCTATACAGCTGTGTCCAACACTATATACAACTAAAAGATAGAGAGCCTTTTATTTGGCGAAATGAAGAGAGGCATTGGAAATTATGATAGGGACTTGAAATATCAGTTGGAGAAGAAGCAGAAGCAGACTGATGGAAAAGAAGTATCGGGTGATTCTTGTTCTAATCTCTACAAGACATTTTCCACCAGATGTTCCATCCTAAGTGGGTGGTTAGATATCTGACTCAAATGTTAGGAGTAGAAGTATGGATCAGGTTCAATTTCTGATACAGCTGGGGATTGTTCCATATTTAATTATATCACACATCCTCGCAATCGCTTGGGTAGTGAGATCGGATAGCTTGCCTTCTCGGATAAGGGTGGAAAACAGGAACTTAATGTGCAAGTTGTGTACGTTATACGTCTCATGATAGTTGGCCATTGCAAATAGTGCACCGTAATGTCGCTATGCTAGAAGAAACAGTTACGAAAAGCAAAAACTTATCCACGGGTTGACAGAGTCCGTTACTTTGGAAGGAATCGTCTAGGACAGTGGTTCTCAACCTTTTATGGCCCGCGCCCCCTTTCATCATATTTTAAGAACGTCATCCCCCCCCCCTTCATATTTCCTACCTAAGAATCCCCCCACCCCTACACAGTATACGTAAAAATGGAAGGTACATATGTTAAAACAGGTCTAGACATCCACATAAAACGTGATTTGTGGGTCTACTTACTTTATAAAATGAATTTTAGAAGGATGAGAAGTGCATAACTGTAAAGTGTGAAGGGAAAAGCGATATCAAGTAATCAGTTCTTGTATTAACGCGATCTTGAAATGATCTTCATCCCCCCCCCCCTGGAAACCCTAAAATTCCCCCCTGGAAAGGGGGGGGGGGGGATTCCCACCGGTTGAGAACCACTGGTCTAGGAAGTCGGACACACTGACCTCTGAAGTGCCTATTTGTGTGTTACGCACATCTCGAAAGAAGAAGAAGAAGAAGAAGAAGAAGAAGAAGAAGAAGAAGAAGAAGAAGAAGAAGAAGAAGAAGAAGAAGAAGAAGAAGAAGAAGAAGAAAAAGAAGAAGAAGAAGAAGAAGAAGAAGAAGAAGAAGAAGAAGAAGAAGAAGAAGAAGAAGAAGAAGAAGAAGAAGAAGAAGAAGAAGAAGAAGAAGAAGAAGAAGAAGAAGAGATAGGATCAAAATAAGATCTCTTTCACGAGGTCTGTCATGAAGCATGAACACATGCAGATCCACTTTGACCCTAGTCTCTTATAAACTATCAAATAAGTGGTGTGTGTGTGTGTGTGTGGGTGGGTGGGTGGGTGGTTTTGAGCGTAAGGTGCACTACTCCCTCACTCCCTCAATCAATTAATCATGTGCCGTCTCATCAACTCTCTTTTCATTGCCAGTTTTTTCTAGAACCTCTGTATTTGATTGTTTTTGTTTCCAAGAAATACGACATATTCTTCTGTAACTCCACATCTTCAGGGCCTCTATTCGACTTTCTAATTTGCTTGTTCAATGTCCAGGCTCCCGCGCCACATAGTAGTGTTAAATATACAGAAAACATGTTTTGCATATCCTTTACAGGACATCGCTGTCAACATCACATCTTTCAGCTGATCGTTGATTTCTTGGCAAGATTACGCTCAGTAGTTTGCCATAAATATACAGAGCATTTCACAATTATCATTTTTAAAGCATTGTTAATATCTCTAGATGTTAATACTATGGCATGCTGCTGAGCACATGTTTGACCATTCCTATTCTCTTTTTGATTTCTGTTTCACTTCTGCCATCTTCTGTTAATACATGTCCAAGATAGTATAAACTTGTTACGTGTTCTAGTATCTTCCCGATTACTGTGATGTTCACTTGTTAACATTTCCTTTCCACTGTTAATTATCATAGTTTTAGCTTTTGGATGTTTGATATCTAAGCCACATTCTGCACTATGCCTGTTTACTTGTTCCACTAGGGTTTGTAACTCTTGCTCGCTTTCTGCTAGTGACACGGTACCGTCACCATACGATTGCTTATGATTCTTCCATTGATTTGATGTCCAGGCAGTTCGGCTTGTTTAAAAATTACTTCTCTGTATAGGTTGAAGAAGCTTTGGGATAACACGCATCCTTGCCTTACTACTCTTTTTATCTCTATGGGCGACGTATAATTATTTCTGTATCTAATTGACGCCACCTGTTCCAAGTATAAGTTGCTAAAAAGTCTGATGTCCTTTCCGTCTACTCCTATATCTTGAAGGCATGCAATTAATCGTTCATGTTGTACTCTATCTTTCTTGTAGTCTTTAAAACATACATATATAAGAGACGTTCATTTGAAATCCGTTCGTGCCGCACCGCGCGTAATTGCTTACGTTGAACGTGCTCATGTCATAGTCAAGTGATAAATACTGACCAATGAATAAAATAGCTAGTGCTTATCGTCCCATGATGCATAAGTTCTGTTTTTGAACGTTGAGAAAATGGGCGGGTTGATCCAAAATCCGTCCAAAGACACTCAAAGAGCGGTGATTCAGTTTCTTTCATTTGAAGGATGTCGAAGAATGCAGGCAGCGTACGGTAACAAATATGTGACGAAGACAACAGTAACAGACTGGGCACGAATGTTTCGGAAAGGACGTCAATTCACGACAGATCTTCGACGGCCAGGTCAAGCGCATATTGTTGCAACAGAAAAAATCCATCGCCAAAATTGATGCAGCAGTACAGATGAACCGTTGTCGAAGCATACGTTCGCTAGCGAAAGAATTTGATGTGTCAATTGGGACAATTCAAAAGGTCGTTTGTAAGAAACTGCAATATCGGAAGGTGTGTTCACAGTGGGTACCACGGATGTTGACCAACCACCAAAAAGAGGAACGCATTGGATGGTGTTCGAACCACTTGCTACGTTACAGAGTGGAGGGTGATGCATTTCTCTTCAGCATAGGGGCATGCGATGAATCACCACTTTGAGCCCAGCAGCACAAGAGAGAGCTTGCAATGGAAGCATGCTGGATCACCAAAAGCCAAAAAATTCCAGTTACAGGTTTCAGCTGGTAAGATTATGCTGAGCGCATTTTTTGACCATGAAGGGATATTGTTGATCGACTTTAAAGAACCTGGTGTCAACATCAACTCTATCCACTACTTGCAAACACTAGACAAGCTGCAAAAAGCCATCAAGAATAAACAACCCAGCATGCTTTCTCGCGGTGTGATTTTGTTGCATGATAATGATCGTCCGCATGTCGCAAAGATTGTGCAGGAAGCATTAGCTAAGGAAGAAGTGGGAAATTCTGCAACATCCAGCCTATAGTCTTGATTTGTCACGTGATTTTCATATCAATGGGCAACGATTTCACACAGATGCAGACGTAATGAACGCGGTAATCACTTGATTCAGTGAGCAACCACAATCTTTTTTTTTTTTTCGGACGGCATTCACCGCCTATGTAAGCGATGGAATGCTTTCCTGAATGCCTACGGCGACTTCTTCTGACCAACACATGGTGCATAATTCATTTAAAATGAATGCTTTGTTTAATTCTACCACACCTGTTAATGTTTCTTTCATGCTTTTGTAATAAAGCCATTGGAACGGGTTTCAAATGAATGACCTTAATATATTTTTCTGAACTTCTATGTATTTTTCAAATTCCACACTCAAACAGATTATTGCTTCTCTTTTGCCGCTGTTTTTGCAGAACCAAAATTGTTCTTCAGCCACTTCCTCTTTTATTTTATGTTGAATTCATTCATTGTTTAACCATAAGAAGTATCTTTGGTAAATGAATCATTAAGCTAATAGTTATGTTATCCTAACAATCAACAGCTCTTAGCTTCTTGGGTAGTGTGATTAAAAACGGATGTTTTCAAATGTTTAGGGATGTATCCAGTATTTATATATCATTACATAATTCTGTGATAGTATCAATGCCAAAGCGGGATACGGATTTCATCATCTCTGTTGTTATCTCGTAAGGACCTGCGGCCTTTCCTTCTTTCATCTCTTTACAGGCCTTCTCTACCCCAGCTTTTAATATGTTTGGTCCATTTTGAGTTATTATACAACATTGGTTTATTGAACTTGATGTCCCAGAAAAAAATCTTCGGTGTATTCTGTCCATCTTTTGATTATATTGGTATTATCAATTACACATGTACCTTCTAAATTCTTCCTCTGATATAACCATTTCCTATTATATTATTTGTCTTCTTGTAAATATTTTTATATTCTCTTGCAATTCTTTCGAGTTGTGTTTTATTTCTAGATCCTATTTTTCTCTGCATTTTGTTACAACCACTCTTCTTTGGCAACCCCGCACAAGTGACGTATTTCTATGTCTATCTATATGAATTCTGGAGTGTTCTTTGCTTTCTATCTTTGAGTCATTTTGCTCCATATTTCGTCGGTTATCGACAATTGCATTTTCTTATCTTCTTTCACTGGCAAGCTGGTATTTGTAATGTGTAGGCTAGTTTTTACACATTCCCATTTTGTATTAATTTTCTCCTCAGGAGTTTCAAGTCAATATTGTTCCATGCTTTCAACAACTGGACTATCAATTTTTGTTGTTTGGTCTGGTTGTTTCAATGCTGATATATCTATTTGAGGTGTCTTCGATGTCCTTTTATACTGTGTTTTTACGTTGTTTTTTTTTTTTTTGTTTTTTTGGTACTTTTAAGAACACATCATTGTGGTCAGAGTTGAAATTAGCACCAGGTTACGTTTTGGCATCTTTAACATTGTTTTTACATCTATTTCTAATCATAATTTAGTCAATTTGGTATCTTGCTCTATCTCCAGTGCTTTTCCACGTACACAGTTTCCTAGGGTTATGTTGGAAAAATATGTTTCAAACAATAAGATGGTTTTCTTCACAAAACTGTATCAGCCGGTCTCCTGTATCGTTTCTGGTTCCAAAACAATGATGCCAAACTACCTGCTTATATTTAATTTTTCTAACTTTTTGCGTTCATGTCTCCCGTGACAATTAGGACCTCTGCAGATTTACAACATGCAGTGATTGTTGTGGAGGCTGTTCGACCCCAGCTGGTGACTTGCGGGACAACTGAGCCGGCCGCTCAGAAAGCAATGGCAAACTACTGAGCGTAATCTTGCCAAGAAATCAACAGACAGCTGAAAGATGCTGCTGTTGACAGCGATGTCCTGTAAAGGATATGCGAATACAAAAGAAAAAAGTGATTGTTGTAGGTCTGCATAGTATTCTTCTAACTCTTCATCACTATAATCAGTTCTCGGGGCATACGTCTATAGAATTACCATGTCGAAAGGTCTTAATTTTTAATAGTATTATTCTATCCTTGTGAGCCCAGAATCCACTAATAAGTTTCTCTAAATTTCTTTTTTACTAAAATGCCTACTTCTCTCTCGTGATTATCTCCTCCTGAGTTAATGAATATATAATCGTCTATTCTTATATAACTAGCCTATCAGCCTGTTCATTCCCCCGTACACCCGCATGGCCAAGGCAAAATATCCATACAATTCTCACAATCTGTGACCTCTGAAGCGACGAGAGCCATTCCACACGAAACATTCATTTCTCCACCTTGCTAAGCATATTCTTTGAATCCGTAATGAACACAGCGTAAGTTGCAGTAGTCTCCTCTAGCCACCGGAATGCCGCTGTTACTGCCTCCACCTCCATTCTCATGCTGGAGGTCGTAGTCTCATATGTCAGGCTCTCCTTTTTCAAGACTCGCCCATTAGCTTTTGCAATAAAGCCCCAGCCACTAAGTCTGTTTCTCACCACTGTAGAATGCACTTCTTGGTGGTATCTTGCTTATGGACAAGGGGGAGGTGGTCGTGCGCTTGTGGGACTAGGTGGAGAAGGCGGAGGAACAGATTGAGAACCCATATGTGTGTCGTAAATATAAGTCTCTCTACTATAGTGTCTTGAGAGATATTACTTCTATAGTGTCGTCCCTGGAGTGAGGGGAATCACCACCCACATTTTTTTTCCCAGTTTCAATATCACTATTCTGGAGATATCCACCAGACTCCGTCCACAACACTCCCTCAGCCCAAGGACACCTTCTTCTCACTCTTGCTCACCCCTGGATCATGCCCCCTCTCATTCTTCCCCAACATAACATACTTGACAACTCTAGCCTCAACAAGTAAATACAAGAAATTTATTAAAGCTAAGAGTATATGTGGGAGAAGTGTGTGTGTGTGTGTGTGCAATGTGTAGAATGTGTGTTCGCATATTCTAGGTGTATATGTAGACATTAGACCACGAAGCTCCGGATCACATTCAGATCATCATTGTACGAGTTACACCACATCATCACGAGTCAGTAAACAAAAACCTCACCACACGCCGTGTCCCTCTTGTGCGATGTTGACTGTCTCCGGTAGCCCCTTTGATAAACCAGATACCTGATCACCAATCACGAATTTAGTCCGATAATGATCTGGCAGTGATCATACACCCTGTTAATAAATGTCTACATGGTTCCGAAAAAATAAACCTTCCTTGCCTAGTGAAAACAAGTAACATTGTTCCTGGGAATACATGACTCATCCTTACTAGTCCTACCGTTTGCACTGTTACACTATTCTCGTTCTTTGGATTTATTCTTATTAATATTTCACTTGTGGTGTGAAAATGTTACAACACTATAATGTTATGTCACTTGTAGTGTGATACTCAACTCTAATGTGATGTCACTTGCAGTGTGATACTCAACACTTTAATGTTAGTTCACTTGTATTGTGATAATCAAACACGATATTGTTCTTACACGCGTGGTGTGACATCATAAATAATCAAACACGATATTGTTCTTACACCCGTGGTGTGACATCATAAACCCTTTTCTCATGGGCCAAATGCACAGGCCACTGAACAGATCTCCTCGTACCAAGTTCTCCATGATACAAACAATTCAGCATCTGTTCTTTGAAAACCCGAAGGGAACCTGTGAAAGAGATATAACAGACTCGGTGAGGGCAATCTGCCACTGACTCCTATTAGATGAGTGTGGGCCTACATTCTTACTCAGATCCATGACAGTGAACCAATCTCTGTCATGTCAGAAGAGCTCCTTCCCCTAGCCTGAGTTAGGGCAAGACAAGGAAATACCCATATACGAACTGTAGAACCCCAGTAGAATCCCACTGGAATATCCCACCCTTGGACATTTCCTCTATTCCCCCCCCCCATTCCCAATCACACTAAATATCATCCCCTTTCACTATCCTCAACTAGCTGAGCTAATTTACATCTCACACTAGTTAGTTTAACACTGCGACTGTCTATTGTCGCCGACACTGTTTTTATACGTGACTACAAAGCAACTACTACGTTAAAGTTCTAAACTCTATCTATCATTTTACTATTCTACATTATTAACATTTAAATGCTAAGTGTAAATACCCTATTAATTCCTAGCTCACAGTCCGAATTGAATCTCCAAAATGCCATGAAGGACACATGTTTCATTCTCAAATACTGATATTAAACATGCGGGGTTCTTTTCACTACGAGCACCGAGCTATTCAACACTTGAGCCTAGGTTAACTTTTTTTGTGCACTCCCGACAACAAGCTTGTTTTTATATATTCTGGGATTGACCTCATGACGTCATTCTCCTGTCAACAACATGTGGCAACCAAATCATGGCGGCGTTTTTCCCTTTCATCTTGAGTCTGCTTTAAGGCAACGGGGAAACTTTTCCCGTGTCTCCGCGGAATCATCATAGACCAGCGGCGCTTTTGATGTGACGGGAATGTGGCCTCTAGTTGCAAACCGTTTGTAAGTTCGAATATAGCCTGCTTCTGTTGTTTCATCATCTATCGGGATTATCGTGGTTTCATGACAATGTGGAAAGAATGAGATTGCGGGGGATCGGCAGGGGTTCTGGAAGAATCTCAAAACTGAGAGGGAATACCAGGAGAACTTTTAATCAGATAGCGGTGGGAACGATTAATAGTATGACTCTTCGCTGGCTGTTGAACGAGGGGACTGAGCACGTATGGGAATGTCCTGAGTGCAGTGATGTCGGTTCTTAACTCAACTCAACAACTCAACTCTTATATAACTAGCATCTATCCATCTTGTTTCTGATACACCTAAATATCTAAATTCATTTTTTTATTACTTCCGAAATCAGGTTGTCAAATTCCCCTGCTTGATACAGGGTGCGTACGTTCCACACACCAATTCTCAGACTGCTCCTTCTACTTTTCTGGTAGGTATTGTCATAATATATCCTTTCAACAATCGAGATGCATTCATCATTATTCACTGCCTTATTCACTATAGGAGTTGTCTCTTTCCTGGGCATATTTACAACAGGCTCATCTCCAGGTGGCAAGATTTACCGGAATCGATTGTTTCTTTTTGTTGTGGTCTCATTGCTGTCTTTGGGATACTACGTGATGAGGTCCCAATCTCTTCAACGATAGCCGGCCACGTTCACTATTGTACCCTGGCCATGCCTCATGTGTGCCACACACTCTACTGTTTCGCTTTCGAAGCCGTTGATCTACGTAAATTCATCCGCCTTGCTCGCCGTCCGTCTTTTGAGTACTAGGGATGGACATTTTCAGTTTAGGGGGATATCACCCCTACTTCATTCATGTAGTTTAGCTATTAAGCCAGAACTTTTGCCCGTGGTGTGGCCACAGCCGTATACAAGCGGTATTCGTGGAGCCGGACATGAGCTAGTTAAAGAGATGCGAACCGAATAGGATTATGGTCTATCCCTAGTGATATGGCTGCCACTCACCGTGAGGTACTATAACTCTCCCTTTACCCACACCACACTACATCCCTCGGGATAGTGCAATGAGTGGATCAAGGAAACAAAGAAGCTGAATCGGTAAGCTTTACTAGAGCAATATCACAAGTGACGATATAGACGTTGCAACTGAAACCTTCTTCAGTACACAAACAACAAATATACACGTATACAATTATTTGAATGCCGGGATGGTTAACCCGGTCAACAAATGCCCGCAGCAGTCGGATGTGTCGGCCTAACGGCGCAAGAACGCAGCTTTGCTGTAAACATGCACAACGCAATCACATCCGAAAAAAAAAAACTCTGGATGAACGAAGACGAAGACTAAAAGAAATTATTTGAATAAAAAGAGTTGAAATATTATATATATATATAGTATATATATATATATAATAGTATTATATATAATATAGTATATATAATATATAATATTATATATATATAATATATATATATATATATATATATATATAATGCCGGCTTCGTGGCGAAGAAGTTACGGACAAAGTACGTAATCCAGTATACCTGAGGGCGATTTGGCAGCAGACCGCCTCCCGTCACTGTTTTACGAAATGGTATGGGTTCCGGTCGTTCCGAAAGCAGTGGCAAACTACTGAACGTAAACTTGCCAAGAGATCACAACAGCTAAAAATACACATGTTCACTGCGAGGTCATGTAAAGGATATGCAACTAACTTATATACACACACACACACACACACACACACACACACACACACACACACACACACACACACACACACATTCAGTAGCATGTCCCTTGCAGAACTTCGTTCCCATTAACAACTATCCGGAAAACTTCTCGGTCATAGGCAAGATGTCCGACATCCGATACACCAAGCTGGAGATCATATGCCACATCCTGCGCCCATCTTCTCTTTGACCTTCATCTTCTAGTGCATATACTCCTCGGTCATTATTCTGTCCAAACTTTCATATCGGTTAAAGTAACTAAAATATGTAAATATTTCTTTTTTTTTTAAATTTATTTTATGGTCTATGGTAGCCAACGTTCTTCAGTATTCAGTTCTGAACGTATGGATGCATTTATTCTTTTCTTTATCCTAAGATATTCTTAGAAGCCTTCTATAACAAAGTTTCTGATGTTGTACACAGTCAAATGCCTTTGATTAATCCACAAAACATGAGAATATGTTTACATTAAATTCCCTACACGTCTCTTTTATTAAACGCATGTTGAGTTTATGATCTCTTGTTCCTCTTCCCTGTCTAAATCCAGCTTTGAGTCACGTTATTCTTTTCTTCCATTTTCTTACGAAGTCTTCCCATTATGATTGTTGGTAGGATTTTACTTGCATGGCTGATCATGAGCAAGACATTATACTTGTATTACTGATATATATTGGTTGTATCTCTTCTAATAGAAGGAACTCTAAATCTCAAACCTCCGCTGCCTTGCGGGTATACCCATATGGGAAAGGCTTTCGGGAGTAAACCCTGAGGACAAATCAGGAGATGGGTCCCTTAAGCATTCCATGTTTTTAAACACATAGTTCGGGTAACTCCTGCACGGTACTGATGCCAAGTTGCTTTGGGCTACCCCCTTTTCCCTTGGTCAACATCGGCGACGTGGAGGGGGAACTTGCTACTGGGGCAACATTTGGGTTCTCCGATTTCCATTGCCCAAAATCTTGTGCCCTAAGATCACTTCAGCGCCGCGGGGAAGCGGTGACACAACGGGAAGCAGCATTTACCGGTTATAAGTTTTAAATGCTCGTTTGGTGTAGAGCAAGGCGCCAGGGGCTACTTCCGACGGTGGGAGAAATCATCGTATCTCACTAGAAAGCTCCCGGGCCCGCCAAACTCGGCCCCCCCAAATCAAAAAAGGTGTTGTCTCGCCACGGTCTCTGCTCCTGCGGGTGTGTGGAACTTACAGGTACTGGCTACAGCTCTCTGCTCAAATTCAAATGTGTTGCAGACACTGGAAATATAAGAGGAATGTACGAGGGCATCAAGCAAGCTGTCGGTCCTTTAAAAAATAAGATGGCTCCTTTACGATATACAGAGGGGGTAATCATAAAAGATCGAGCGAAACAAATGGATGGCTGGGTAGAACACTACTCAGAGCTATACACAGTGGAGAACATTGTCGGAGAAGAAGCTCTGGAAACAATAGGTCAACAGTCCACCATGCATGCCCTGGATAACGAACCATGCCTCACAGAAATCAGTGAAGCACTAGACATTCAAATCTGGCAAGGCACCAGGAAAAGATAGTATTCCACCTGAAGTTTTAAAATGTAGCAAAGAAACAATCATCCCAGAACTGTATGCAATATTTCAGCTCTGCTGGAAAGAACTATCAGTACCACAAGATATGAAAGACGCAAACATTGTTACCCTTTATAAAAACAAAGGCGACAGAAGCGACTGCAACAACTATCGCGGTATTTCCCTACTCAGCGTTACAGGCAAGATTTTTGCTCGAGTAATCCTTAAAAACTTTCTCTCCGTAATCCCGTTTATCACGCAGTCTCGTAGCGGGCGAGACCTGGAGGCGGTTCGACCCCCGCTGACTTGCGGGATAACTGAGCCGGCCGCTCAGAAAGCAATGGCAAACTACTGAGCGTAATCTTGCCAAGAAATTAACAGACAGCTGAAAGATGCTGCTGTTGACAGCGATGTCCTGTAAAGGATATGCGAATTAAAAATGATCCTTAAAAGGTTACATATTCTTGCTGAAAGAATCTACCCCGAATCACAGTGTGGATTTAGACCTAACAGGTCCACCATCGATATGATTTTCCCACTCCGGCAACTCCAGGAGAGGTGCAGAGAACAGAGGAAGCCAGTTATATAGTTGCCTTCATCGACCTCACAAAAGGCATTTGACCCCATCGTGAGCAGAAACGGCCTTTTTAAGGTCCTTGAAAAGATAGGATGTGCACCCACTCTTCTTAGTCTCGTTAAATCATTTCACGAAAACATGCAGGGGACGATTTTATTTGACGGCTCAACATCCCAGTCATTCAGCATCAGCAGTGGAGTAAAGCAGGGCTGCGTGCTTGCTCCTACACTTTCTGGTATCTTATTCGCCATTCTCTTAAGGCAGGCATTTGGGTCTGCCAGTGAAGGCATATACCTCCATACAAGATCTGATGGCAAACTGTTTAACCCATCAAGACTCAAGACAAAGACCAAAATAAGATCAAGATGTGTAAGAGAACTACTTTTTGCAGATGATGCAGCACTGACTACTCATACAGCAGAAGATCTCCAAAGGCTCATAGATCGTTTTGCAGCTGCCTGCAAAGACTTTGGGCTCACCATTAGCCTAAATAAAACACAGGTGATGGAACAAGATGCTGGTGCGCCTCCGTCAATCAAAATTTCTAATTACAAATTGAACGTGGTCTACGAGTTTGTGTATTTGGGGTTGACAATATCAGATAATCTTTCATTAGAGACAGAAATCGACAGACGCATTGGAAAGGCAGCCACAACATTTTCCAGGCTAACTAAAAGAGTTTGGGAGAATAATAGACTAACAGAGCGTACAAAAGCTCAAGTATACAAAGCTTGTGTTGTTAGCACACTACTCTATGGGTCTGAATCCTGGACCCTGTACTCACGACAGGAAAGGAAGTTGAATTCCTTCCATATGAGATGTCTGAGACGTATTCTGAGCATATCATGGAAAGACCACATAACAAACAAACATGTGCTTGAAAGGGCAGATATTACCACAGTGCACTCCCTCCTCAAGCAGAGACGCATGTGGTGGCTGGGCCACGCATCTCGAATGGAGTATGAACGTATTCCCAACGATTGTTATACGGAGAACTAGCCACAGGAAAGAGGACAACTGGAAGACCCCAAATGCGATATAGGGATGTGTGTAAACAAGATATGAAAACCCTTGGCATAGACCCAGACACGTGGGAAAGAGTTGCAACAGACAGATGTTCCAGGGGAAGCGATGTACGAAACGTACTGGTGCTCTTTGAGCGCAATCTGATCCAACAAACTGAGGGTAGGCAGTACAGGCTTAAAACGCAGTCACTTACTGCGGGACCTGCCTCGTCTTACAGATGTGGAAACTGTGACAGACATTGTCACTCTCGCATTGGACTATACAGTCACCAGCGGTGCTGTCAGGTACCTCCCCAGCGGCACAACTCTATAGTCCTTCAGGACTGAAAGAGACCTACTATATATATATATATATATATATATATATATATATATATATATATATATATATATATATATATATATATATATATATATATATATATATTTACTGACGACGCTTTTAGCAGCAACATCCATTTTGTCACTTGTGAGTGTGCTCTATTAAAGCTGCCCAATTCTTCCTACACTGGCAGTACACCAGACTTCAACACTAGGACCCTCGCGACTACAAGACTGCTTGCCGGTTCTGTGCTCATCAGTTGGAATCGCATCGGAAGGGCTCGGAAAGGCGGGAGAGGGCTTAAAAATAGACCTGGGCTCCCAGGTCTACCTATCATAAAATGTGAACCAGGAAATGTATCTGAAGGCAGCCGGTATGATATTTGACCACATCACCCAACGAGTGCCGATTGGTTTATAAACATATGGACCCAGCATCATATACCCAAGGCCAAGAACATACACTACGGTGCGTTATAGGGCTTGTGACTGTACTATCACACTTCAAGACTAGACAGCACGTTGGTGTAACACAGCGTGTGACTGTACTATCACACTTTAAGACTAGACAGCACGTTGGTGTAACACAGCTTGTGACTGTACTATCACACTTCAAGACTAGACAGCACGTTGGTGTAACACAGCGTGTGACTGTACTATCACACTTCAAGACTAGACAGCACGTTGGTGTAACACAGCTTGTGACTGTACTATCACACTTCAAGACTAGACAGCACGTTGGTGTAACACAGCGTGTGACTGTACTATCACACTTTAAGACTAGACAGCACGTTGGTGTAACACAGCTTGTGACTGTACTATCACACTTCAAGACTAGACAGCACGTTGGTGTAACACAGCGTGTGACTGTACTATCACACTTCAAGACTAGACAGCACGTTGGTGTAACACAGCTTGTGACTGTACTATCACACTTCAAGACTAGACAGCACGTTGGTGTAACACAGCGTGTGACTGTACTATCACACTTTAAGACAAGAAAGCACGTTGGTGTAACGTTGGTGTAACACAGTTTGTGACTGTACTATCACACTTCAAGACTAGCCAGCACGTTGGTGTAACACAGTTTGTGACTGTACTATCACACTTCAAGACTAGCCAGCACATTGTTGTAACCAGCTTGTGACTGTACATATCACACTCAAGACTAGCCAGCACATTGGTGTAACACAGTTTGTGAACTGTACTATCACACTTCAAGACTAACCAGCACATTGGTGTAACACAGTTTGTGACTGTACTATCACACTTCAAGACTAGCCAGCACATTGGTGTAACACAGCTTGTGACTGTACTATCACACTTCAAGACTAGCCAGCACATTGGTGTAACACAGTTTGTGACTGTACTATCACACTTCAAGACTAGCCAGCACATTGGTGTAACACAGTTTGTGACTGTACTTATCACACTTCAAGACTAGCCAGGCACGTTGGTGTAACACAGCTTGTGACTGGTACTATCACACTTCAAGACTAGCCAGCACATTGGTGTAACACAGCTTGTGACTGTACTATCACACTTCAAGACTAGCCAGCACGTTGGTGTAACGTTGGTGTAACACAGCTTGTGACTGTACTATCACACTTCAAGACTAGCCAGCACATTGGTGTAACACAGCTTATGACTGTACTATCACACTTCAAGACTAGCCAGCACATTGGTGTAACACAGCTTGTGACTGTACTATCACACTTCAAGACTAGCCAGCACGTTGGTGTAACGTTGGTGTAACACAGCTTGTGACTGTACTATCATACTTCAAGACAAGCCAGCACGTTGTTGTAACGTTGGTGTAACGTTGGTGTAACACAGCTTGTGACTGTACTATCACACTTCAAGACTAGCCAGCACATTGGTGTAACACAGCTTGTGACTGTACTATCACACTTCAAGACTAGCCAGCACGTTGGTGTAACGTTGGTGTAACACAGCTTGTGACTGTACTATCACACTTCAAGACTAGACAGCACGTTGGTGTAACGTTGGTGTAACACAGCTTGTGACTGTACTATCACACTTCAAGACTAGCCAGCACATTGGTGTAACACAGCTTGTGACTGTACTATCACACTTTAAGACAAGCCAGCACGTTGTTGTAACGTTGGTGTAACACAGCTTGTGACTGTACTATCACACTTCAAGACTAGCCAGCACGTTGGTGTAACGTTGGTGTAACACAGCTTGTGACTGTACTATCACACTTCAAGACAAGCCAGCACGTTGGTGTAACACAGCTTGTGACTGTACTATCACACTTCAAGACAAAGCCAAACACGTTGGTGGGAACCCCACTGGTTTAAATGTACTATCACACTTTAAGACTAGCCAGCACATTGGTGTAACACAGTTTGTGACTGTACTATCACACTTCAAGACTAGCCAGCACGTTGGTGTAACACAGCTTGTGACTGTACTATCACACTTCAAGACTAGCCAGCACGTTGGTGTAACACAGTTTGTGACTGTACTATAACACTTCAAGACTAGCCAGCACATTGGTGTAACACAGTTTGTGACTGTACTATCACACTTCAAGACTAGCCAGCACGTTGGTGTAACACAGCTTGTGACTGTACTATCACACTTCAAGACTAGCCAGCACATTGGTGTAACACAGCTTGTGACTGTACTATCACACTTCAAGACTAGCCAGCACGTTGGTGTAACGTTGGTGTAACACAGCTTGTGACTGTACTATCACACTTCAAGACTAGCCAGCACATTGGTGTAACACAGCTTATGACTGTACTATCACACTTCAAGACTAGCCAGCACATTGGTGTAACACAGCTTGTGACTGTACTATCACACTTCAAGACTAGCCAGCCACGTTGGTGGAACGTTGGGTGTAACACAGCTTGTGACTGTACTATCATACTTCAAGACAAGCAGCACGTTGTTGTAACGTTGGTGTAACGTTGGTGTAACACAGCTTGTGACTGTACTATCACACTTCAAGACTAGCCAGCACATTGGTGTAACACAGCTTGTGAGCTGTACAATCACACTTCAAGACTATCCAGCACGTTGGTGTAACGTTGGTGTAACACAGCTTGTGACTGTCTATCCCCTTTAAGACTAGACACACGTTGGTGTAAAGTTGGGGTAACACAGCTTGTGACTGTACTAACACTCAAGAAGCCAGCCAAAAGTTGGTGTAACACAGCTGTGACTTATATAACTTTAAGACAGCCACACTGTTTTAACGTTGGTGTAACACACTTAGACTACACACTTGATACCACACTTGTGTAAATTGGGGTTTCACACTTGGCTTACACACACTTGGGAACACGTTGGTGAAAAAACTTGGGCTGCCACACATTGGGTAACCAGTTGGTGTAACACACTTTACGACTACACACTTGATACCAGCACTTGTGACTTGGTTAACACACTTAAGACTACACACTTTGAAACCAGCCGTTGTGTAAATTTTAAACAGCCGGACTGTTAACTTAGACAACCCGCCTTGGTGTAACGTTTGTAAACAGCCGGACTGTATACACACTTAAGACTACCCCACTTGTGAACTTGGTGTAACACAGCTTGTGACTGTACTATCACACTTCAAGACAAACCAGCACGTTGGGGTAAACCGTTGTGTGTAAACCTTTGACGACATTTTTGGAACCAGCCGGTTTTTTAACTTGGGAACGTTGGTGTAACGTTGGTGTAACCACTTGACTGCCACACATTGGGTAACCCCAGTTGTGAAAGGTGTAACACACTTTAAGACTATCACACTTGGGAAAAAACACGTTGTAAATTGTTACCACACTTGGGCTGACACACACTTGGGTAACCGCTTTTGTAACACAGCTTGTGACTGTACTATCCACTTCAAGACTAGCCAGCACTGGAACTTGGTGTAACACAGCTTGTGACTGTACTATCACACTTAAGACAAACCAGCACGTTGGTGTAACGTTGGGGTAACACAGCTTGTGACTGTACTATCACACTTCAAGACTAGCCAGCACGTTGGTGTAACGTTGGTGTAACACAGCTTGTGACTGTACTATCACACTTTAAGACAAGCCAGGACGTTGTTTTAACGTTGGGTTTTAACACACTTGGGCAAACCCCACTTTAAACACAACCGTGGTGTAACCCTTTTTAAACAGCCAAATGTTAACACATTTTGGGCAGCCACACTTGGTGAACGTTGGTGTAACACAGCTTGTGACTGTACTATCACACTTCAAGACTAGCCAGCACGTTGGGGTAACACAGCTTGTGACTGTACTATCACACTTCAAGACTAGCCAGCACTTGGTGTAACGTTGGTGTAATACACTTCAGACTGCAGCACTGTTTCACACTTGGGCTGTACCCCACTTAAGTTTCCACAGTTGTGTGTAACTTTTAAACGGCTGGACTGTTTTAACTTGTTTCCCCACGTGTGTAAATTGGGGTTTTCACACTTTAAGACAACAACTTGTTGGCACTTGGTGTAACGTTGGTGTAACACACTTGGGCTGCCAACACTTGGGAACGTTGGTTTTAACGTTGGGGAAAAACTTACACTTCAACCCAGACTTGGGACGTTGGTGTAACGTTGGTGTAACACACTTGGGCTTTCCACACTTGGGAAACCAGCGTTTTGTAACACACTTTAAGACTACACACATTGGGTTTCCAGCATTGGTGTAACACACTTAAGAAATACACACTTAACACAGCGACTTGTTAAATTGGTAACCAGCGTTGGTGTACTTTTAAACGGCCCTTTTTGTAACCCTTAAACAGCCGGGACTTTTAAAATTTAAACAACCCGCCCTTGTTGTAACAAAAAAAGCCGACTTCTTAACTTGGGAACCCCACGTTTTGAACTTGGGGTTTAAAACACTTTAAGACACACACTTGTTGGAAAGTTGGTGTAACCGGGGGTAAAAACTTGACCTTCAACACTTCCAAAACGGACGTTGGTGTAACACAGCTTGTGACTGTACTATCACACTTCAAGACAAGCCAGCATTTTCGTTGGTGTAACACACTTTACGACTACACACTTGGGTAACCCAAAAATTGGTGTAAATTTTCAAAGCTTTGGGCTTTTACCTTGGGTAACCAGCGTTGGTGTACTTTTAAACAGCCGGACTGTTTTAACGTTAAACAGCGGTTTTGGGTTTAAATTTAAAAAGCTTGGTGTTTAAAATTAAACAGCCGACTTTAACACACTTTAAGACTACACACTTGTGGACGTTTTGGGGTAACGTTGGTTAACACACTTTAAGACAACCCCACTTGTAACCAGCCTTGGGGAAATTGGGGTTTAAAACACTTGACCTAACCCCTTTAGAAACAGCCGTTGTTTAACTTGGGTTTAAAAAACTTTGGTGTACTTTTAACAACCCGCCTTGGTGTAACGTTTTAAACAGCTGGACGTACTTAACTTGTACCAGCATTGGGGAAAGTTTTAACCAGCGGCCGACTTAACTTGACACCCGCCGTTGGTGTACACAACTTTAAGACTACCCCACTTAAACAAACCGGACTTTTTAACACACTTTAAGACTATCACACTTGGTGGAAAAGTTGGTGTAACGTTGGTGTAACACACTTAAGACTACCACACTTGGTGAACGTTGGTGTAACGTTGGTGAAAAACTTTACCTTCAACACTTCCAAAACCCGGGGCGTTGGTGTAACGTTGGTGTAACTAAATACTTTAACACCAAAATTGGACGTTGGTGTAACACAGCTTGTGACTGTACTATCACACTTCAAGACTAGCCAGCACGTTGGTGTAACGTTGGTGTAACACAGCTTGTGACTGTACTATCACACTTCAAGACAAGCCAGCACGTTGGTGTAACACAGCTTGTGACTGTACTATCACACTTCAAGACAAGCCAGCACGTTGGTGTAACACAGCTTGTGACTGTACTATCACACTTCAAGACTAGCCAGAACGTTGGTGTAACGTTGGTGTAACACAGCTTTGTGACTGTACTATCACACTTCAAGACTAGCCAGCACGTGGTGTAACACAGCTTGTGACTGTACTATCACACTTTAAGACAAGCCAGCACGTTGGTGTAACGTTGGTGTAACACAGCTTGTGACTGTACTATCACACTTCAAGACTAGCCAGCACGTTGGTGTAACACAGCTTGTGACTGTACTATCACACTTCAAGACAAGCCAGCACGTTGGTGTAACACAGCTTGTGACTGTACTATCAAACTTCAAGACTAGCCAGAACGTTGGTGTAACGTTGGTGTAACACAGCTTGTGACTGTACTATCACACTTTAAGACAAGCCAGCACGTTGGTGTAACGTTGGTGTAACACAGCTTGTGACTGTACTAACACACTTCAAGACAAGCTAGCACGTTGGTGTAACGTTGGTGTAACACAGCTTGTGACTGTACTATCACACTTCAAGACAAGCCAGCACGTTGGTGTAACCTTTGGGACTTTACGCTGAGTGGGATCGGAAAAGGGTTCCATTCTTGTGCTCGTGGTTTGCTACGAAAGAGAAACGCGGGCCACATTTTCCTCTTTGCAGGCATGTCTACAAATAACGTGAAATGTCCTAACGCTCCCTATAACAATTGCGATTTCCTAATACGGGACTTGTTTTACTTTCTCTCTGTCGTTGATACATCGACACTGATAACGGTTTCGCCATACATTAAAGTCAGCCGACTGTCCTTTACAGCACGTCGCAATCAAACCCAGCATTTTGGGGCCGTTTGTGCTCTAGCAAGGCAAGTTTACTTTCAGTAGTTTCCTATTGCTTTCTGAAGGACCGACGCTCATACTACTATTAAAAATCAACTTAGGGCATGGGATAAAACCCGGTGTAATGAAGTCGATCTTCTTGTCTTATACACGACATCTGGGAACGGCGATTCTCGTTCGCGACAGCATGGTGGCGTCAGAGCTAGACATGTCCAGTTGGGACAGTGACGATATACAAATACAGGCGTTGAGAGTTCATTCCAGTATACCATTCGTGTTGGTTAATGTTTATGCCCGCAATGCGAGTGTGGACGCCCAGAAGTGGCAGTGCTTAAGTGGCATATTAGGCCACGAGAGAAATGTTATTTTCTGTGGTGACTTCAACGCTAAAGGCAGATCATGGGGAAACACTTCCTCCAATACACAAGGGGAGGAGCTCGAGACTGCACTGGAAACCATCGACCTGGTTTGTATCAACAGTGGCTGTGTCACCAGGACAGCAAGCCGTCCAGGCGATGAGGACAGTGCTATTGATCTGGCGCTAGTTTCACCTTCACTCACTACAGTGTGTAGATGGGGTGTCCTAGGACACCATGGCAGCGACCACCACCCTTGCAGCATATTGGTGGAGAAAGGCAGAACCAGGCAGCACAAGCTAAAGGTAAAGACGTTCCAGTATGACAGTACAGGGCAAGATGTGGTGAGCAAAATAAGACGTGACAAGCGCAGAACGTTTCAGGGCAGGAGAAAAAGCTGGGAGCAGCCACCGTGGTGGAGTTTCGAGGTGGAGAAGGCTTGGGTGGATAAGCGTAGTGCTGTAAGGAGATGGCGAAATGCCAAGAAGAACAGAGCTGGTCATCCTAGTCCCTGCTTGCACTTAGAAAGAGAGATGCACACAAAAGTAAGCTATTTCAAAAAACTGGTCAAGGTGGTTTAAAGCGAAAAATGGGCAGAGGTGTGTCAAAGAGTAAGCACAGACAAGTCACTGAAATTGTTCTGGCGACTACATAAAAGCATGAGTGGGGTAGTCAAGAATAAGAGTATTTCTGACTTCCAAGGTGCTGACCTCATCTGGCAGAGGACTGATGAGGACAAGGGCAAAGCCCTCTTTGAACGCTACCTTGAGCAGAGCAACCAGACAGACATGGGAGGCCGGAATCTGGCCAAGGAGGTCACCTCAGACAGATGCAAGGCCCAGAACACTTCGGATGAAGACACAGTGACAGTGAAAGAAATCAAGGCTGTGCTTCGACGATCAAAAAACAGTGCTCCAGGTCCTGATGGCATAAGATACGACGACATAAATAGGTGTACCGACAATGAGCTAGAGAAACTAGCAGACATGTACAACAACAGTATAGGGAGTGCTAGCATCAAGGAGGAATGGTTACATAGCTATCTGATTCCCTTGCCAAAGCCTGACAAAGACCACAAAAAAATTCAGGGATATCGAATTATAACCATGCAGAATACAGTAGGCAAGCTGCTGGAGAAGGTAATTGCCTGGAAAATATCAAGCCAACTAGAGAGGCAAGGTGTTTTCCCACCTACCCTGGGTGGGTACCGTCCAAAAAGAGAAACCTGGACCAATGCAGCAGTCTTTGCCCATGATGTCTATGAAGGTTTCCACTCAGGCACTGAAACTGTTGCTGCAGCGATTGATCTTGAGGACGCATACAACAGAGTACCACTGGATTTTTTAATGTTTCAGCTTCTTGAACTAAACGTAAGTCCATTCCTCCTTAGTTGGATCGCTGCAGCCCTCTTCCAACGGAAAGTAGTTTTTAGATGTGGCAGTTGGACTTCGGAACCAACAACAATATATCCTGGCCTACCACAGGGATCACCATTATCTCCGGTACTGTTCAACGCCTACACAGTGAGAATCACCAGTGAGCAGATCACTGGACCTGGCAGGACATTGTCATATGCCGATGATGTTTTAGTGTATCGTCAGGGTAAGGATAGAGAGGAGGTTGCTGTGGAACTACAAACCGAACTCAATCGCATAAGTACTTGGTGTGATGAAGCTGGGGCAATGGTCAACCCAACAAAGGCAACAGTGACTTGGTTCTCGTTGAATAATCATATTGTCAACAATCCAACACCAACTGTAATGCTGTGTTCAGAGACGGTGGAAAGAACACAGGCAATGAATTACCTGGGGATACGGTTTGATCGAAGCCTTGCTTATAATGTGCACATAGACCAGATGATAACAAAGGCCAAGCGGGGCTTGGCAGCGATGCGGGTGATGGCGGCAGCAAACTGTGAGCAGCGCCATCTATGTCTTCTGTACGAGGGGGTGGTCATGTCTGTTTTGGAGTATGCAATGGCAATCCTGACTCTCAGCCATAAGCAGATAGAAAGGATGGAAAGGATACAGAATGAAGCTATGCGCATTATTCTTGGATGTACAAGAGATACAGCATGCAGGGCGATGCGCTACCTTCTTGATTTTCCAACCATTGAAGAGAGAATGCAAGTTTGCAGGACACGCGCCTACCTCAGAATTAACGCAAACACACAGCATCCACTGCATAGTGAAATTAGGAAGGTGAAGGGCAGCAGGTTAAAAAGAGGACGGTCGTGGATGGGTCAAGCCGAAGACATTCTTCAACAGGTGTGTTCACTTGAGGACTTAGAACCTGGCGAGGAGTGGGTGCAAGTGCCAACAGACTTCTGCACATCCTTTTCAGTTTGCATCCAACTAGATAGAAAATGCAGACAAGAAAATCCGGCTGCTGTGGAGGCTGAAGTACAAGCGTTGATTTTCGAGAATTCGCTAGACAGTGACGCGGTCATCTACACAGATGGGTCGGTCCTCCGACATGTGAGAAGCTCATGGGCCTTTTCAGCTCGGGCCGGAGGGAGAATTGTGAAGGAGGACTCTGGTGCTTTCTCTGAAACCACAAGTAGCCTGACCATGGAAGTCATGGCAGTAAGTAAAGCAATAACATGGCTCGAGACACAGACATTCACTAGGGCTTGTTTCCTTAGCGACTCAATGAACATGATCAAGAGGATAGAGGAGGGGTCGATCCGAAGAGAATGGTTGCTGCCTCTGGAGCGGTCTCGGCTGGCAAAGATTAGTTTCATCTTCGTGCCAGGTCATGCGGGAGTACAAGGAAATGAGCGGGCTGACAAGCTCGCAGGTGAGGCTACTGTGGAGGGCGGACGCGCCATGGACCAGGCTGACATTCTGAATGCTCTACGAGAAGTGAGACTTTTGCAAGAACCAAGTGATGACTGTGAATCTACAACAATGGCCAGACTGCGAGAGCAGCAAATTAAAAGAGGGGTGGCCAAACAAGAACACTACGCAGGAAGCCAAAGAAGATTGATAAACCAACACAGAACTGGCGTCGTTAGCCGCTACACGCTGCGGGATTTGCTGAGGAGGGGATCCGAGCACTTATGGACTGAATGGTCCGATGTGCAACGAGGATGATCTGTCGACTAACTAACTAACTAACTAACTTCTTGTCTTATAAAACGTTCTTAAACAAACAGCATTAATAATTATGAGAATGTATTTCTTCCAAATGGTCTGCAGCTCCAGACATTAACTACCTGTGATATATTATTGTTTTTTAGTTGCAGGGAAGCAATCACACTAACTGGCATACCCCGTGATCATGTTTTCGAATCCCATTCGGAACGGTTTTTGTGTGTGTGTATGTATGTGCCGTGAGGTCCCAAATCTACCCAGCTTAAAGTGTAGCAGTAAATTTTCCAGGAGGCAAAGGCGGTCGGCGTAATTTTAAATACATTATCAATCATATGTCGGCCAGCCGGCGTAATCTTAAATACATTATCAATCATGTGTCGGCCAGTGTAAAAATATCATCTTCGCCCCACATAACCTAAACGCAAACATGGCGTGAAAGAGGACCATTATTTTTTATTAAATAATCTATTGCATGTGTGTTTCAGAAACAATGGTACATCAGAACAGCAGGATGGCATTGACAAGGAGGTTCAGTTTTCTAACCCTGGTGGTAATGTTACACAGGTCCTCCTAATCGACAACACCCCATCACACCAAGATACTGTGCTAGTTATAGCAATTAAAACAGGCCTAGTGGAGGCCTGAAGACAGCCTGGACATTCAGACGTGTTAGACTGACAACCAACTGGCATAGAATGAAAATAAATTGATGAACATATTTGTTGGAGTCTTGTTCTAGTTAACCTAATAACTGATTTTGTAAAACATGTTCATTCATTCATTCATTCATTCATTCATTCATTCATTCATTTATTCATTCATTCATTCATTTAGTAGCATGAACCTTGCAGAACCTCGCCCATAACATACGTCCTGAAAACTTCTCAGTCATAAGCAAGATGTCTCGTGTCCGATACACCCATCTGGAATCATCCGCCACATCCTGCACCCATCTCCTCTTTGGCCTTAATCTTCCTCTCTTCCTGGGCATATACCCCTCCATGATTGTTCTCTCCAAAATTTCATGTCGTTTGTGGTGACCAAACCTTACTCAAGACGACTACCACGTTATGGACAGATCAGAACAGGTCATTCTTCTGCGCTTCAGAACAGGACACAATAGATTACGCAACCACTTGTATACAAAATTCAAGATTGGTGACTCAGCCATGTGCACATGTGGTTTGGCGTCGCAGACAGCAGAGCACATACTCCAGGATTGCCCAAACTACAACATATCCAGGCGAACCTTCTGGCCTAGTGAGACAACAGTGGAAGATAAACTCTATGGACCGCTGAATGAACTAAAAAAGACTGTTAGATTCATACAAGAGACGACATTGCAGTTGTAGACATGTTTCAAGCGAACGAAAGAAGAAGAAGAAGTGGTGACCAAAATATTCCGATTCCGATTCCGATTCGTAGAAAGAAAGAAAAAACAAAGAAACGTTCAACTAACGTTCAACTAACCTCTGTGGCGTTAGTTATATTGTGGTGGTTCATAGTGCGGAATAAGTTTCTCTCGGTTTCTGCACCAATGTTAGCTGGCTTATCGATTTTGAAGACTTTATGCCTGTGACATCAGCTGACGGATTGGCCGGCTGATCCTCATTTCTGTCCGTCTCCTCTCGCGGTTTTTTTTTGTCAGTGTTGGCTTCTGGTTCGTCGTTTTTGATATGATGCAGTCCTTTTAAGAAGATGAAAAACATACTGACCAATAAAAGATGTCAGTTTAAACGACAAAAAGATTGTTGAGGTGCTACGTAGAGCCTGTGCTTTTGTATGGATGTGAAACTTGGACAATGAGCAGTCCAGCTGAAAAACATCTGATGGCTGCAGAAATGTGGTTTCTGAGGAAAATGCAAAGAGTACCATGGACAGACAGAAAAACTAATGACCAAGTACTACAGGAGACAAATGAAATTAGAGAAATTAGATGTAGACAGTTAACATTTTTTGGACATGTTATGAAAAGAAATGGATTGGCGAACTTAGTGACAACTAGCAAGATCGAAAGGAACAGACCAAGGGGAAGACCGAGAAGTAAATACCTGGATGGCTTGGCCACCTAGCATGGTCGAGACAGGACACTGAGCTGAACCACGACTCTGGTGATCGAGTAAAACGACGAGTCATGACCACCCTCGCTTTCCGGCATGGCACATGATTGATTGATTGATTATAAGGACTATTTTTTTTTATTTGCTGGTTGGTCATCAGTGCCGCAGACTCAGCCATTTTCACTAGAAACTTTGCCTCATCTTCTTCATATCTTTTGCGTTGTTTTTTTTTTTTTTTTTTTTTTCGAGCTTACTTTTCATGTCAAAGTCCTTTTTTTCATTCGGTGTATTCCTATTCAACTGTTCCCCAGTCAATTTCTGATGTGTCGGATTCCTCCTCTGGGCTTTCTTCGTGTGTCTGGCGGGATGCTGGTTTCTCCTGAGTTGCTTGGACATCGTGGTTGGTTGGACTGCTGGCTTTAGCTTGCAGTTTCTGATTGGTCTTCAGTTTGGCTTCAGCTTGTGGTTTCTCTGCTTTCTTGACTGCATATTGATTTCAAAGCGATTCAGAAGCAATTTAGTAGGAGCAAAGACTAGAACAAAAGTAGATGACATAGCAACCATGTGCCGGTTAAAGGAACGATGAGGTTAAAAATAAAATCGATAAAGAATACCACAAAGCACATCAAGGTGCGAGGGCGAGTCAATAAGTATGTCACACAGTTATGTGGGATGGCAGGTAAATGTAGTTGGTGTTTTCTACAGGTGTCATTAGGTGACAGCAACATCGAACTTTATATTCCCGTTCGTCAGGTGGCACTAGGTGTCTCATGCGCATGCGCAGCGCATAAACAAAATGGCGACTGTAATTACGGAGTGAACAATGAAAGAGCAACGTGCTGTTGTGCGCTTTTTGTGGGCCAAAGACTGCCTTCAAAGGACATTCATAAGGAAATGCTTCCTGTTTATGTTGGCAAATGTTTGCCCCGTAATGCGGTGCATAGCTGGGTAGACACATTTTCTCAAGGACGCTCTAAAATTGTTGATGAAATCCGATCTGGTCGTCCTGTTCAGATTGCAACAGAAGCATCCGTGCAGCGGGTGGAAGAGATGATTAGAAGTGACAGGCGAGTAAAGATAGACTCTGTAGCATCTGCAATAGGGTGCTCACATGGTTCAGCATACAGCATAATGCATAATCGATTAAAATTTAAGAAAGATCATGAGCAAGACATTATGCTTGTATTACTGATATATATTGGTTGGTATCTCTTCTAATAGAAGGAACTCTAAATCTCAAACCTCCGTTGCCTTGCGGGTATACCTTTATGGGAAAGGCTTCGGGAGTAAACCCTGAGGACAAATGAGGAGATGGAGTCCTTAAGGCAGTTCCATGTTGTAAACAACATAGTTCTGGTAACTCCTGCGACGGCACTGATGCCAAGTTGCATTGGCTACTGCCTTTCCCTTGGTCAACATCGGCGACTTGGAGAGGGGGAACTTGCTGCTGGGCAACAGCTGGTTCTCTGATTTCCATTGTCCAATCTTGTACCCTGAAGAGGTCACTTCAGCACCGCGTAAAGCGGTGACACAACACGGGAAGCAGCATTTACCGGTTATACGTCTTAATGCTCGATTGGTGTCGATCAAGGCGCCAGGGGCTACTTCCGACGGTGGGAGAGATCATCGTATCTGTCTAGACAGCTACCGCCCGCCTAAGCTGGGCAGCCCCCCAGTCAATAAGGTGTTGTCTCGCCACGGTTCATCTGCTCCTGCGGGTGTGTGGAGCATACAGGTACTGGCTACAGCTCTCTGCTCAAATTCAAATTTGTACAGACACTGTAAATATAAGAGGAATGTACGAGGGCATCAAGCAAGCTGTCGGTCCATCAAAAAAATAAGATGGCCCCTTTACGATCAACAAAGGGGGTAATCATAAAAGATCGAGTGAAACAAATGGACGGCTGGGTAGAACACTACTCAGAGCTATACACAGTGGAGAACACTGTCGGAGAAGAAGCTCTGGAAACCATCGGTCAACAGTCCACCATGCATGCCCTGCATAACGAACCATGAAAATCACAGAAATCAGTGAAGCACTAGACACTCAAATCTGGCAAGGCACCAGGAAAAGATAGTATTCCACCTGAAGTTTTAAAATGTAGCAAAAAAACAATCATCCCAGAACTGTATGCAATATTTCAGCTCTGCTGGAAAGAACAATCAGTACCACAAGATATGACAGACGCAAACATTGTTACCCTTTACAAAAACAAAGGCGACAGAAGCGACTGTAACAACTATTACAAGCGTTACAGGCAAGAATTTTGCTCGAGTAATCCTTAAAAACTTTCTCTCCCTAATCCCGTTTATCACGCAGAGTCTCGTAGCGGACGAGAGCTGGAAGCGGTTCGACCCCCGCTGGTGACTTGCGGGATAACTGAGCCGGCCGCTCAGAAAGCAATGGCAAACTACTGAGTGTAATCTTGCCAAGAAATCAACAGACAGCTGAAAGATGCTGCTGTTGACAACGATGTCCTGTAAAGGATATGCGAAAAAAAAAAAATATATATATATATATATATATATATATATATATATATATATATATATATATATATATATATATATATATATATATATATATATATATATATACTATCACACTTCAAGACAAGCCAGCACGTTGGTGTAACACAGCTTGTGACTGTACTATCACACTTCAAGACAAGACAGCACGTTGGTGTAACGTTGGTGTAACACAGCTTGTGACTGTACTATCACACTTCAAGACTAGCCAGCACGTTGGTGTAACGTTGGTGTAACACAGCTTGTGACTGTACTATCCCACTTCAAGACTAGACAGCACGTTGGTGTAACGTTGGTGTAACACAGCTTGTGACTGTACTATCCCACTTCAAGACTAGACAGCACGTTGGTGTAACGTTGGTGTAACACAGCTTGTGACTGTACTATCACACTTCAAGACTAGCCAGCACGTTGGTGTAACACAGCTTGTGACTGTACTATCACACTTCAAGACTAGACAGCACGTTGGTGTAACGTTTGTGTAACACAGCTTGTGACTGTACTATCACACTTCAAGACAAGCCAGCACGTTGGTGTAACGTTGGTGTAACACAGCTTGTGACTGTACTATCACACTTCAAGACTAGCCAGCACGTTGGTGTAACGTTGGTGTAACACAGCTTGTGACTGTACTATCACACTTCAAGACAAGCCAGCACGTTGGTGTAACGTTGGTGTAACACAGCTTGTGACTGTACTATCACACTTCAAGACAAGCCAGAACGTTGGTGTAACGTTGGTGTAACACAGCTTGTGACTGTACTATCACACTTCAAGACAAGCCAGCACGTTGGTGTAACGTTGGTGTAACACAGCTTGTGACTGTACTATCCCACTTCAAGACTAGACAGCACGTTGGTGTAACGTTGGTGTAACACAGCTTGTGATTGTACTATCCCACTTCAAGACTAGACAGCACGTTGGTGTAACGTTGGTGTAACACAGCTTGTGACTGTACTATCACACTTCAAGACTAGCCAGCACGTTGGTGTAACGTTGGTGTAACACAGCTTGTGACTGTACTATCACACTTCAAGACAAGCCAGCACGTTGGTGTAACGTTGGTGTAACACAGCTTGTGACTGTACTATCACACTTCAAGACTAGCCAGCACGTTGGTGTAACACAGCTTGTGACTGTACTATCACACTTCAAGACTAGCCAGCACGTTGGTGTAACACAGCTTGTGACTGTACTATCACACTTCAATACAAGCCAGAACGTTGTTGTAACGTTGGTGTAACACAGCTTGTGACTGTACTATCACACTTCAAGACAAGCCAGCACGTTGGTGTAACGTTGGTGTAACACAGCTTGTGACTGTACTATCACACTTCAAGACAAGCCAGCACGTTGGTGTAACCTTTGGGTCTTTACGCTGACAATGGTATGTGTGGGATCGGAAAAGGGTTCCATTCTTGTGCTCGTAGTTTGCTACGAAAGAGAAACGCGGGCCACATTTTCCTCTTTGCAGGCATGTCTACAAATAACATGAAATGTCACAACGCTCCCTATAACAATTGCAATTTCCTACTACGGGACTTGTTTTACTTTCTCTGTCGTTGATACATCAACACTGATAACGGTTTTGCCATACATTAAAGTCAGCCGACTGTCCTTTACAGCACGTCGGCATCAAACCCAGCATTTTGGGGCCGTTTGTGCTCTAGCAAGGCAAGTTTACGTTCAGCAGTTTCCTATTGCTTTCTGAACGACTGACGCTCATACTACTATTAAAAGTCAACTTAGGGCCTGTGATAAAACCCGATGTAATGAAGTCGAGTTTCTTGTCTTATAAAACGTTTTTAAACAAACAGCATTAATAATTATGAGAATGTATTTCTTCCAAATGACCTTCAGCTCCAGACATTAACTACCTGTGATATATTATTATTTTTTAGTTGCAGGGAAGCAATCACACTAACTGGCATACCCCGTGATCATGTTTTCGAATCCCATTCGGAACGGTTTTTGTGTGTGTGTATGTATGTGCCGTGAGGTCCCAAATCTACCCAGCTTAAAGTGTAGCAGTAAATTTTCCAGGATGCAAAGGCGGTCGGCGTAATTTTAAATACATTATCAATCATGTGTCGGCCAGTGTACAAATATCGTCTTCGCCCCACATAACCTAAACGCAAACATGGCGTGAAAGAGGACCTTTATTTTTTATTAAATAATCTATTGCATGTGTGTTTCAGAAACAATGGTACATCAGAACAGCAGGATGGCATTGACAAGGAGGTTCAGTTTTCTAACCCTGGTGGTAATGTTACACAGGTCCTCCTAATCGACAACACCCCATCACACCAAGATACTGTGCTAGTTATAGCAATTAAAACAGGCCTAGTGGAGGCCTGAAGACAGCCTGGACATTCAGACGTGTTAGACTGACAACCAACTGGCATAGAATGAAAATAAATTGATGAACATATTTGTTGGAGTCTTGTTCTAGTTAACCTAATAACTGATTTTGTAAAACATGTTCATTCATTCATTCATTCATTCATTCATTCATTCATTAATTCATTCATTCATTCATTCATTCATTCATTCATTCATTCATTCATTTAGTAGCATGTCCCTTGCAGAACCTCGCCCATAACATACGTCCTGAAAACTTCTCAGTCATAAGCAAGATGTCCCGTGTCCGATACACCCATCTGGAAATCATCCGCCACATCCTGCACCCATCTCCTCTTTGGCCTTAATCTTCCTCTCTTCCTGGGCATATACCCCTCCATGATTGTTCTCTCCAAAATTTCATGTCGTTTGTGGTGACCAAACCTTACTCAAGACGACTACCACGTTATGGACAGATCAGAACAGGTCATTCTTCTGCGCTTCAGAACAGGACACAATAGATTACGCAACCACTTGTATACAAAATTCAAGATTGGTGACTCAGCCATGTGCACATGTGGTTTGGCGTCGCAGACAGCAGAGCACATACTCCAGGATTGCCCAAACTACAACATATCCAGGCGAACCTTCTGGCCTAGTGAGACAACAGTGGAAGATAAACTCTATGGACCGCTGAATGAACTAAAAAAGACTGTTAGATTCATACAAGAGACGACATTGCAGTTGTAGACATGTTTCAAGCGAACGAAAGAAGAAGAAGAAGTGGTGACCAAAATATTCCGATTCCGATTCCGATTCGTAGAAAGAAAGAAAAAACAAAGAAACTAACGTTCAACTAACCTCTGTGGCGTTAGTTATATTGTGGTGGTTCATAGTGCGGAATAAGTTTCTCTCGGTTTCTGCACCAATGTTAGCTGGCTTATCGATTTTGAAGACTTTATGCCTGTGACATCAGCTGACGGATTGGCCGGCTGCTCCTCATTTCTGTCCGTCTCCTCTCGCGGTTTTTTTTTGTCAGTGTTGGCTTCTGGTTCGTCGTTTTTGATATGATGCAGTCCTTTTAAGAAGATGAAAAACATACTGACCAATAAAAAGATGTCAGTTTAAACGACAAAAAGATTGTTGAGGTGCTACGTAGAGCCTGTGCTTTTGTATGGATGTGAAACTTGGACAATGAGCAGTCCAGCTGAAAAACATCTGATGGCTGCAGAAATGTGGTTTCTGAGGAAAATGCAAAGAGTACCATGGACAGACAGAAAAACTAATGACCAAGTACTACAGGAGACAAATGAAATTAGAGAAATTAGATGTAGACAGTTAACATTTTTTGGACATGTTATGAGAAGAAATGGATTGGCGAACTTAGTGACAACTAGCAAGATCGAAAGGAACAGACCAAGGGGAAGACCGAGAAGTAAATACCTGGATGGCTTGGCCACCTAGCATGGTCGAGACAGGACACTGAGCTGAACCACGACTCTGGTGATCGAGTAAAACGACGAGTCATGACCACCCTCGCTTTCCGGCATGGCACATGATTGATTGATTGATTATAGGACTATTTTTTTTTATTTGCTGGTTGGTCATCAGTGCCGCAGACTCAGCCATTTTCACGAGAAACTTTGCCTCATCTTCTTCATATCTTTGGCGTTGTTTTTTTTTTTTTATTTTTCGAGCTTACTTTTCATGTCAAAGTCCTTTTTTTCATTCGGTGTATTCTTATTCAACTGTTCCCCAGTCAATTTCTGATGTGTCGGATTCCTCCTCTGGGCTTTCTTCGTGTGTCTGGCGGGATGCTGGTTTCTCCTGAGTTGCTTGGACATCGTGGTTGGTTGGACTGCTGGCTTTAGCTTGCAGTTTCTGATTGGTCTTCAGTTTGGCTTCAGCTTGTGGTTTCTCTGCTTTCTTGACTGCATATTGATTTCAAAGCGATTCAGAAGCAATTTAGTAGGAGCAAAGACTAGAACAAAAGTAGATGACATAGCAACCATGTGCCGGTTATAGGAACGATGAGGTTAAAAATAAAATCGATAAAGAATACCACAAAGCGCATCAAGGTGCGAGGGCGAGTCAATAAGTATGTCACACAGTTATGTGGGATGGCAGGTAAATGTAGTTGGTGTTTTCTACAGGTGTCATTAGGTGACAGTGACAGCAACATCGAACTTTATATTCCCGTTCGTCAGGTGGCGCTAGGTGTCTCATGCGCATGCGCAGCGCATAAACAAAATGGCGACTGTAATTACGGAGTGAACAATGAAAGAGCAACGTGCTGTTGTGCGCTTTTTGTGGGCCAAAGACTGCCTTCAAAGGACATTCATAAGGAAATGCTTCCTGTTTATGTTGGCAAATGTTTGCCCCGTAATGCGGTGCATAGCTGGGTAGACACATTTTCTCAAGGACGCTCTAAAATTGTTGATGAAATCCGATCTGGTCGTCCTGTTCAGATTGCAACAGAAGCATCCGTGCAGCGGGTGGAAGAGATGATTAGAAGTGACAGGCGAGTAAAGATAGACTCTGTAGCATCTGCAATAGGGTGCTCACATGGTTCAGCATACAGCATAATGCAGAATCGATTAAAATTTAAGAAAGTGTGCTCAATGTGGGTACCCAGGCAATACCAGACCACATACGGCTCGATTAACTCAGGAGAAAATTAACCAACTAAGGTGGGAAGTTCTGGAACATCCACCTTTCAGCCCCAACCCAGCTCCTAGCGATTTCCACCTTTTTGGTCCACAGAAAACCGACCTTGGCCTGAGACCTTTCGCGAATGACGCGGAAGTTGAATGTGAAGTGAAAACGTGGTTTAGAAAATAGAGTACGCAGTTGTATGCAGTCGGTTTTGGAGGACTTATAAAACGGATAAGTGCATCAATGTTGGTGGAAATTATGTTGAGAGATGAAGGGACAATGTATATTTAAAAATAAACTGTTTTCAAGTTGTTATCATATTTATAAATTTTTCTAAAGCCATTTGTGTCTTACTTATTGACTTCCCCTCGTAATATGTAGCGAATTTGTCAATGCATCTTAGAAATAATTACTACAGTCAAGTATGTAAAAGAATGACAAGTGTTATGCAGTACTGATAATTAACCATTCCCGATAAATTACGGCAGTTGGAGGTCATCAAGGCAGATTGGGTTCTAGCGATCGCACTTAAACATCCGGTGTGATGGTGCGGAGGTAGCGAGTTCAACCCATACACGGTCAGCTGCACTAAAATGTTGACTTCTCTTAGTTGACTTGGGGACGTAAATTACAAGTACCTCAGAACTCGGAGTTGGTTTGCCTGAAGGCGAGGGACACTGGTAATAGGGAAAGCTAGCCCACATTCAAAGCCTCAGTTGAGCGTGGGCTACGTTCAAGTTCAAAGCTAGAGAACGGAAGAACAAATTACGGTAGTTTCAACAGATTTGTGCTCACACATCGTCTAGGTCAGTGGTTCTCAACCTTTTTTGGCCCGTGCCCCTCTTCACCATATTTTCAGAACGTCATTCCCCCCCCCCCCTTTTTTGTATTTCCTACCTAAACATTCCTCCTCCCGCCACTACACAGTATACATAATAATGGTCGCACATACTAAACCAAGTCTAGACGTCCATATAAAATGTGATTTGTGGGTCTACTTATTTTATAAAATGAATTTTAGAAGGGTGAGACGTACAGAACCGTAAAGTATGAAGGGAAAAACAAGGTCAAGTAATCGGTTCTTGTATTAACGCGATCTTGAAATAATCTTCATTCCCCCCTCCCCTGGAAACCCCAAGATTCCCTCCTGGGGGGGGGGGGGAGGATTCCCCACCGGTTGAGAACCACTAGTCCAGGTCTTCCAGCACCTGGTCTGGAGCAGGCTTGGGCGATCATGAGTCTCCAACCCTTCTCTGTTATGTGAAATTTTTATGAAGTTGGTGTTGTTTGCTTTATTATTTGTTGCCCGGCGTTTACACTGTCCACCTGCATCTATCTTTATCTCCTTCCGTCTCTCTTGCCCAGCATTTTTCCTCATTATGCAATTTATCTGTCTCACCTCTTCTGTCGATATGTTAGTAAAAATAAAGGACCGTTTCAGAATCCGTGAGGCTTATCATAAGCGGTCCTTTATTTTTTTTCTGGTATATGGTTTTAGCCTCAATTTATATGCCTAAGGTGTTCTGGCATGGGGATCGACTTTATTGCACCGTGTTCTAAACCCATGTAGCTCGGTCTTCTGTCCCCAGTGCGAGCCACTGAAAGCGTCGTACAGAGCAGGAACTCCGTAACTCCAGCGATGAATCACAGGGATCTCGGAAACACTTCACTCGAGAACCGAACGACGAAATCCGAAAACAAACCCGCGACTTATGTAACGCGAGGCAGACGGCTTGATCACTTCGCCAAGGAGGCACCCCTTATAGACAAACAACGCATTTGATGGGTGGTGTGGTCAGCCATCAGGCCGTCTTTACTTCCCAAAACATTTCCTGGCGCCCATGTTAGGCTGCAACGACCTTGGAGCAATTTGGGGAGAAAAACAGAAAACTCGCCGCCTGGATGGACATTTGAATACACGAAAACCGTGTAGCTATGTACACATACCAGCCAATTCGTAATCGCAGCTCTCACGGCTTCTACAGCTCCCACGGTTCCTATGGCTACTACGGCTCCCACGGCTCCTACAGCTCCCACGGCTCCCACGGCTCCTTCAGCTCTCACGGCTCCTACAGCTCCCACGGCTCCTATAGCAACCACGGCTCCTAGAGATCCCACGGCTCCTACAGCTCCCACGGCTCCTACAGCTACCACGGTTCCTAGAGCTCCCACGGCTCCTAGAGCTACCACGGTTCCTAGAGCTCCTACGGCGTCTACAGTTCCCACGGCTCCCACAGCTCCTACAGCTCCCACTGATCCTACGGCTCCATTCGCTCCCACTGCTCCCACGGCTTCTAGAGCTCCCACGGCTCCTACAGCTCCCACGGCTCCTACAGCTTCCATGGCTCCTACGTGGCGCATTTAATACACTCTTACCTCTACCAAGCTCAACACTCTCTCTTACTATCAACACGAAACCGATACATAAAAGACAGTTATGCAATTAATATGCTAAAATCTTACCTTTCCGAAAATAGAAGAAGCAGATTTGATCTGTAATATATTTTGTGACGAATGACAGCTTAAAAATATCAATAGGCTTGTCCTATGCGTTCTCACACGACAGGATTAACTTCATAATTAAGTGCATCATTATTATGTGCACATTTATACATCCAACCAGTAACTGTATATATCTTTCAGCCATTATGCACATATTGGTTGATTCAGTTTGATCGTATCAATCCTACGTATGTTTTTCATTCATAAGGTTGAAAAGTAATAAACGTGATCGCCTGAAGTGACAGATTATATCTGTATTATAATTTATGGAAAACGTCAGCTTAATACTATCAAGAAGATCCTCCGATATATCCGGATGTATTAGTTTCAGAATGTATGTAATTAATGCTGGGTAAGTATATAAACAAACAGGGTCAAGATTGTTTCACAAGCAGTCCACAGTTGTGAAGAGATCAAGTAACTTGAGGTATTGTATACTCGTTTCTTGATTGTCCTGAACACAATGAATGTGTATATTTTGTGTTTCCTATAGACCGACATTTAGTTTAACTTAAACGTTGGCTTCTCGCACAGAAAGCAATGGCAAACTACTGAACATAACATTTCTTAGAAATTCAACGTGAGAGTGGTCGCAACGTTTTGTAATGGACATGCACCATATTTTGTTTATATACCAACAATTTGTCTATCTTAACTTTGCAATACAAACTACATGTGTGTATCTTGTATTATAGAAAACAACACCCATGATTGTTTTGCTGAGAAGTATACAGCTTACTGTAAAAGTAACAAAAAAAAAATAAAAAAGATTTGTACACGCGTTAACACGTATTGGGTACATGGTGGTAGCCCCATATTTGCATCTACCTGTCGGAACTCGACGAGTGATATGGTCACTATCACCCCGGACACATTTCCTCCCCAGGATATTTCATTGTGCCTATTTTAGACTCCGTCATCCCGGTAGCTCAGATCAATTTTTAAAAGATTGCATCTATTAAGATTCGAACACAGAATCACCGGACCGGTAGTCGAGCGTGCAAGTCACAGAGCTACAAGAACTCGCACTTTATTTTATGAGTTATAAACCTGCTCTGTGGCGAAGGGGTTACCGAAGCAATTCGTAATCCCGCTTACCATGTTCGAAACATAGAAACGGACGATTTCGTAGCAGGCCGCCTTTTCGTTGATTTTCATAGAGTATGAGTGCCGGTTGTTCACGAAAGCATTGAGAAACTACTGAACATAAACTTCCCAAGAAATCTGAAACAGCGAAATTATTTAATCCCTGGCACTGGGGTTGACTGTGGCGTCCTGTAAAGAACATTCAATTAACTGTAAACATACCCGGTATTTATTCATCTGCAAGTCTGGCTATAAATAATGTGTCATCTGTTTATATTTCATCATGAGAAAGTGTCGTCTTGATCGCCTGTATGCAACAGATTGAGTGCTAAACAAACAGTAGGTTTCCACCAAACAAAACTGGATGGTGGAAAATTGGAACTAAGGTTTTGTCACAGTTATTGCTTACAAGTTGTTAATATGGTAGCGGACACGTTGCATAATATATCAAATTAAAGGGGTTTGCATAAGAATAATGACTGTGTATAATCCTATGGCAGATACGGAAATCGCTTTAGACGATTAATCATCCCATGGCAATTAATCAGTTAATAATCTCTTATATACCATCGAGATAATGAGAAGCGATCTGTGGAGTGGCGGGCCTTGATACGCGTGTGAGTGTCTCATACTGAGTGAGAAAGTACAGATAGTTATAAAATACGAGGGGCGTTCAGAAGGTAATGCACCACATCGTTTTTCTCAGGAGTTGTTTGTTCAAACAACATGAAATTTAAACACAATATACATGGGTATGTCTTGTACACATTGATTTTATTCAACCTAATCTCCATCCAAGTGTACGGCTTTATTCCAGCGCGAAACACGTGCATGTTTTCATTGCTCGTACCAGATTTTCTCTTGAGCACGTTGCCATTTCTTCGCTGCATAAATAATTCCTTCAACATCTTCAAACATTGTCCCACGGAGTGCATCTCTAAGTGGACAAAGTAGATGAAAATCAGATGGTGATAAAGTAGGACCATATGGTGGGAGAGGTAGTGCAGTCCAACCCGATTTGGTGATTCCGTGTTGCCAGGCATGTGTGAGGGCGCGCACTGATATGAAAGAGACTTCGATGAATTCATCTTGCGCATACCTTAGAAATCCGAGTTTTTATAACTTCATTTGCACTACCATTGCTGACGTACAAATGTAAGGCCAACTGTTGAATATAATAATGCCCTTGGGGCATTTCAGCATTTCTGCGATGGTGGCAGGATGTCCACAGCGCGGCCGATCAAGCAGCTCCGTATCTCCACTTCCTGTGTCTTCGATTCTCTGAACCCAGCGACATCAATACACATCACATAAACGCTTGTGAATAGTTCACAACAGTTTCCTTTTCTGCAACGAAAAATTCTATCACAATTCTCTGCTTATAACGCCCCTCATAGATACTGCAATTTGGGTATATGTGAAGGTAAGCCTTCATATGTATGTGAAGGTCACACCCCGAGTAAATCAAGTAAAGACTGTCCCATAGCAGATACGGCAGTTGAGGTGTGAAGTGTTGGGCATTCATGCCTATGTGCAAGTCTGGCTGTGGGTAATGTATATTTAACAATGTAATGGCATATCCTTTACATGATGTCGCAGTCAACCCCATCACTTCTTAGCTGGTTGTGACTTCTTGGTACGTTTACTTTTAGTAGTTTGCCATAGCTTTCTGAACGATCGGCACTCATACTATCGTACGAAAATCAGCGCAAGGGGGTCTGCTTCCAAATATCCCACAGCTGTGTTTCGAGAGCGGAATTCGAGATTGCAAATTGCCTTCACAGCCCCTTCTCCACAGCGAGTAATTAATAAGGCAATGTTTATTTGTAATAATTGAGTTATTTGCCACAAGTTACATGTGATCATTGATATTCTAAGAACTTTCACCAGGTACTCAAACATGTGGCCCTCGCTCATCACCGTCTTTGGCCTGTTCGCCTTATGTGCCGGTTACTCCAATGTGGCAAGGTACTATTTACTGCAAAATGTACATATAGTTTTCCATGATGTTTACTTTAATTTGTACTACGTTGTTGGTTGATCTGTACATTTAACCTGCGATTATATTTATTTCTTCGTATTTGATTATGTGACAAGTTTACGCTAACGAAAACCTCTTGTGTGACAAAACGGACAGAAACGTCAATACTGAATACATTGGTTTTGATTCATGATTAGCAGAAGCCACGTCAATGTACTCGGGAAACGTCCATAAGCGCCCCGTCTACCTCAGCATATAGAGATATGTATGGGTGGTAACTATCCCCAAGCTGAATACATAACTAATATGAAACGCAATTGACATAAAATACAATACAATTTAGAGTGTTCGTTGTATTTATCTGTATTCGGCCATTTTGCTTGAATGTTTGCACTTATAGATGTGTCCATTTGAAAGCTGTACATTAAAAACGCAGCTTGGATTTAGGAAAAACAAAGGATGCACAGACGCCATTTTTGCTCTTAGACAACTTATAGAAAAATCAATTGAATTCAATGAAACACTCTACTTAGCCTTTGTTGACCAAGAAAAGGCATTTGATAGGGTAGATAGAAACAAGCTGTGGGAAATCCTTAAACAATATGGAGTGAGTACACATCTAACAAACCTATGTAGAAGTTTATACGACAACAGTGAATGCATAGTGAGAGCAACTGGAGGACACTCAGAACCCTTCACCATAAGATCTGGAGTACGACAAGGTTGTGTCCTGTCCCCTCTCTTGTTCATAACATATATAGACAACATATGTAAAGAAACCAGCCAAGCAGAGACAGCAAGAATACCGCATGACGAGAACACAGAAGAAGAACCATCTGCAAATCTAACCATTAGAGAACTCCTGTTTGCGGACGACCAAGCACTAATAGCAAAATCAGAAGCTGAATTACAAGACCACATGAATAGTCTAAACGAAATGTGTAGGGAACATAACATGAAAATTAGCACAAGCAAAACAGAGGTAATGACTATAACTAAAGAAGAACAAACAGCAACAATTCACCTAAACGAACATCCCTTGAAACAAGTAAAGAGCTTCAAGTACCTAGGAAGTATAATATCATCAAATGGCAGATCAGAAGACGAGATCGAAAATAGGTGCAATAAGGCAAATCAACTCATTGGACAAATGGCACCAATACTAAAGAACAAACATGTATCAATAACTACTAAGAAAGCACTTTACAACACAATCTTCCTACCAACTCTGTGCTACCAATGCCAAACCTGGACAATGACAGAAAAAGAGAAAAGAAAAATCACAACAACAGAAATGAGGTTCCTGAGAAGAATACTCAACGTATCAAGAAGAGATAAGATCAGAAATGAAGAAATCAGGACTAAAGTGGGGGTTAAAGCTGCTCTAGATTTTATTAGAAAGCAGCAAGTCAAATGGTTTGGCCATGCAAGTAGGCTACCAGTCAACAGCATGCCACAACAAGCAATGACGTACAGACCAGATGGAAACAGAGGAAGAGGCCGACCACGTAAACGCTGGACGGAGGGAATAACAGAATCCATGGGAATGTCGATATACGAAGCCCATAACCGGGCACTCTCACGAAGTTTATACTTCACCTCGACACCGCAAGGTACAAGAGGAACATGATGAGATGAGATGAGATGAGATGAGACATTAAAAACGATCTAGACGCCAGCCTATATGCGAATCATAACCACTTTGAGAGCATGAAATGTATCTAGTCTGGAAACATCATCACTGTACTATCAACTCTAGAGAGAAATGTAACGTGGCAATATGCATGCGGGACCTTCGAGTTTTGCACACTTGTCCGAGAATGCTAAATGTCTGATCCACTACCCACGAATCAGTGTGATTTATCCACACAGTTATTATTTTGTAAATAATTTAAAAATCTGCATCATGAATCACACCCGGGTCCGCAAGGGTTAGCAGAAGTTGTACATCGAAACCACTCAATTCTCTGTAAGCCTTAGTGCCAGAAAGATCATAAACAAAATGTCGCTCACAGAAATGGAAGAAGGAATATTTTTTATGTGAATATCAGCATCATTTCTCTCGTTTAGCAGCGACCTCTTCTACCACTAGATTGTCAAGTATCCAATGACTCTATTCTCGCTGTGTGACTAAAGAACACTGTTTGTCTCTTTCTTGCAGTTGTTTATAATGTTCTACTCTCATTACCGTCCCCCGTGGCGAAGAGTTACTGACACAGTTTGAATACCGATAACCCACGTTAGAAACACAGCTGTGGGCGATTTGGCAGATCGCCTTGTGTTGGATTTTTACGAAATGGTATCGGTGTCCGTCGTTTAGAAAGCAATACAAACTACTGAACGTAAACTTGCAAAAGAGATAACAACAGCTAAACAAAATTACTGGTGTTGATTGCTACCTCCTGTAAAGATGTGCAACTAACTTTCTTTAAACTCTCATTAGCGTCTTCCAAGCAGCCGCTGTTAGTCAGTCAGGTCGTCCAAGGTGTTCGCAACATTCTTTTAGATATCACATCTACGCTGCTTCTAAACTTTATCTAACTTGTAATCTTACATTTCACGATTCACTGCAATACGTGAAAAATTATAGTGATAGGTCATATTCAACATGTGCCATACCGATAATCGTAGGCGGTCATGTTTTACCAGCTCACACGATCACCAGAGTCGTGGATTAGCTCCATGTCCTTGTCTCGACCACGCCACGTGGCCAAGTCATCCAGATATTTACTTCTCTGCCTTGCCCTTAGCCTTTTCCGCTTTTATTTTTTCTAGCTTATAGAATAGGTTGTTAAGTTAGTTACATATCCTTTAGAGGACGTTGCAGTCAACACCAGCATTTTTTGCTGTTGTGATCTCTTAGCAAGTTTACGTTCAGTACTTTGCCATTTATTTTTGAACGACCAAAACCCATACCAGTTCGTAAAGAACCAAAGCAACCGCGGTCTGCTGCCAAATCGCCCGTAGCTGTGTTTCAAACGCGTGTATGCGGGGATCACGAACTGCGTTCGTAACACCTTCACCACGGCGCGTAACATAGGTAGGAATTTATATATATATATATATATATATATATATATATATATATATATATATATATATATATATATATATATATATATATATTACTCACACACTTTATATTAATCCCTCAACAGCCACTGTTTCTTTGTCCAGTGCGTATCTTTTAACTGCAATCCCACAAACATATTCATTGGCACCTTGCCGTCTTGACAGACGATAGTTTGTGCTTCAAAAAGGCATAATAACTTTTAACCATGGCGGTAGCGAATGTGACTGGTAAGGCCAATTCACGCTGTAAATGTTCGTTCACAGAGGGTGCATGTGAACACGTGGTTATTTCCACCATCATGCACCATCTTATGTCTCACACGCTCGGTGTGTGACTTATCTGCAATAATTTTCTCCTTTGTCTTTATTCCATTTCTGATGTTTGCCCTCCATGCACTAAAATATAAAGCATGCATATTTGGTGACTCCTCTTTGCTGTCCAAGCAAGAAGTTCATCATGTTAAAGATCTACACACACCATCCAGTTATGTTCTAAATACTTAAAATTTTCCAGAATTGTGCTTATTGTAGTATACTCCTCCTTCATTGTAGTATTGTAGTAGAATGAATAATTAGAATTAAGCCATATTTGTAACTATTGTGAAGAGAACAACTTTCACGATTCTGTTAGAGCTGCCAATAAAAAGTGGCGACTTATCTTGTGTATAACTTCTCCAATTTCTTATATAAGACCTACCACATTATTACAAAAAAACAAAGTTCTTTTCTTTACAAAAGAATGGAAGAAAACCTTACTCTCTGCGGATATAAAATGTAACCTTTGTTTCAGCAGTCATTAATTATTTTTCATTCAATCTTCAATCCAGAAGTTCTGAAGATTACTTGGAGAGATATAATCTGGAATTAGATTATTCAGTTCACGCTGGTCGAAGCGTTGATCGGCTGAAAAATCATATTCGAAATTACTAGACAAGTTATCGAAGTCATGTGTTGTCCCAAGTGCAACTGCTGTCTCATCTTTTAGCAAGGAATCCGAAATCTGACTGCAAATTGAAATTGGTATGTCATCTCCGTGTAGAACAGGTAGTCTAGCAGAATCTAAATCTGGATTATCTCCATTTTTTGTGACCTTTTTTCATTGAGTTCCTTAATATTGACAACACAGAAATAACAGTTATCATAGGGGTTTTTGAGTTCTCTCCAGACCAGTGGAATTCCAAATTGTAAATATTTTGGTTTTTCACAAGTCCACTGTCGCAGGCGTTGAGCATATGTTTTGCAAACAATATGAGGATCCCAAGACTTGTCCTGATCACACACTGTCTATTTAAAGAAAGCAGAGTATGCCTTTATCAAATAAACAGTAATATGCTTCGTATCTTCTTCTGTCAAAGTGTACCCTCCACAAATAGAATGAAATACATCAGGGGAAAGAAATCATGCTCTTCTTGAAGATAACTTATGTATTAGAAGTATAAGAAAATAACTAGCATACTAACATTGATGCAGTGGGTTAAAATCGAAAAAAAGGCAATTCTTGGAAAAGTCTTAGAAAACTGTAACTGTAGTAAACAAGTAGTTTCATTTTGTAAGGGAATTAGACAGCAATAGTCTCCTCCTCCCCCCCCCCCCCCCCCCCGAGGCTTAAACAGAAAATAATGTAATAAATAATATTAATTAAATAACACACGTGCCTGCACCTAACAACCTAGAGCTGCTATAGATAAATAAATATGATATTTGAATTTAGCAGGCCTCATTTATGCAAACCAGGTGTAAATTGCTTGGCACCCTAAAAAAATGTTTGTAGGGCTGTGTTATCTTTCTAGATTTCAATGTCATTTCATAACATGTAGATTTAGCTAGCTGTATTTGGTTTTCATTTAGAGTATACACCTCCCATTTAATGACCTGACAGTTCAGGCCAGCTTTAAGAGAACCGCGCATGGAAGGGGATTCGAACACATGAACACAGTAATATTTGACTGTACTTACTCCAATTAATACAACTGACTTTAATCTGTGCTTTGGCCATGGTCCGTTTCTATTATTGTGACATTACTTATGCCTTTCGACAGTGATCCCGTCAACAAAGTAGAGAGCATACTGGACAGTGTGGAGCTCAATATCCAGAGTATGTATTTGACTGGTGTTTGAAATATTCATTATAATTATTTGTTTACGTGTTTAACTGTTTCAATGTCAAGCAATGTATCGTTCGTTGAACCACAGTTGTGATGAGCTGGGCTAAAAAACGACAGCACTGCACTCAGGACACTCCCACTCGCGCCCTGTCCCCTCGTTTAACAGCCAGCGGAGTGTCATACTGCAAATCGTTCAAACTGGCATCTAATTGAAAGTTCTCCTGGTCTTCCCTCTCAGTTTTGAGATGCGCCCAGAACCCCTGTCGATCTCTAGCCATATCATTCTCTCCACATACGAGTTACCAATCTGTTCCCCCGCTTTCTCCATCTAGTTCCATAGGTAATCTACTATAGAGAGGTTTATTCACAGTCAGCCTATCCACCTGTTCATTCCTCCGCCTTCCCTCGTGACCAGGGCAGAAAATCTACACAATTGTTACAATCTGTGACCCCTGAAGTGAGACAAGCCATTCTACACGAAACACTCCTTTCTTTACTTTTCTAAGCATAGTCCGTGAGCCGTAATGAATACAGTGTGTCTTGCAGCGGTCTCCTCCGACCATCGGAAGGCTGTTGTTACACCCTTCACCCCATTCCTATACTGGAGGTTGTAGACTTATACGTCAGAATCTCCCTTTTCAAGCATCGTTAGCTTTCGCAATGAAACCGCAGCCTCAATCAACTTCAGTCTGTTTCTCGTCATTGACCCATCGGTGTAGATCACTATGTCAATTTCGTGTGTGCTGCCCTGGATCAGTTGTTGCACTACAAACTGTGCGGCCTGCTTCCAATTCTCTGTACTCATGACCCAGTGTTACAATTACCTTACGCCAGCCCGACATGTCCTCCGGTACATTTACCCACTCTTTTTCACTATTGATGTTTTCTATTCCAGACAACTGGCTGATAGATATTTCTCCCTGTGCAATCCAGGACCAGTCTTTTCTCAGTCTATGACCCTTGACCATAGCGATGACTTCAAGCAGGGGGTGATCCTTGTCTGCAGCGACTCTCATAAACCACTTGGCTTGAAGGACGCTGTGTCTATCCGCAACTGTTGGTTGCGCCAAGATATGCCTCATATATATAATTGGTGAATTGTATGGCCGCATTCTGTACGGGCTAAAAACTTTAAAGATTGCGCTGTGATACTATCAGCAGCCCCAAACCATATTCAATTACACAAATTATTAACTGCTGAAAGAACATGTAATGAATCCTCTGCTCTACTCCGGTTGCTGCCATCGCCCTCGGTGCATTAAGTCCGTTTCCAGCTTTCACCACCAAAGCCTCCACTTGATCCTTAAATGACTTACACACATTTGTCGAAGGTGATTCCTAAGTATTAGTATACTTTAATTTACTCTCTCTATTGAGAGGGCGTCGTTTCAATGTAATACATGGGACATCTGCCTTCATGAATAAGTTATTCAAGGAATACCACGAAACCGATGCCTTGTCTATATTTATTACTGCCCTTGCGTCCATGTGCCTACTAAGCCACCCTGTTTACTGCCAACTGTAAGTCTTCAGCCATCCTTTCCCTTTTTCTTCTTGTCTGTACACAGCACATCATCTGCGAATGTCAGGAGTCTACCAATCCCTGGTGCCTCAATTGCTGCGACTTTACTGGCGTGTACATTAGACAGCATTGGGGACATGACAGATCCCCGTGGTAGCCCATGTGTATTAGTACATGGATCAGAATTCCTTGAACCCATGCGAAGTGTGATTTTACGCTGATAAAGTACTGCTGCAATCCATTTGACAATCCAAAGGCAGACCTCCATGGCCAAAAGTTATCGTCGAACCATAATACTAGAATGTGATTTGATTTTCTATATTCAATGTATAATTATTTCCTGAGAAACAAGCCGCCAGTCTTTCCCTCACCTAGCAGGCGTTGACAAAACCATGCGTCGAAGTCTCGTCTTACAATGCTCATGACATTATCAGCGCAGTTCCCTGCCATATTCGCTAACGCACTCGTTCCATTGTATATCAGGTAACCTATACCTTCACTGTCGGCGTTTGTAGATCAGAGGATAGTGAACTGTTTCAGTTCCCAACAATATCAGGTAACTTATACCTTCACTGTCGGCGTTTGTTGCTCAGAGGATAGTGAACTGTTTCAGTTCCCAACAATATCAGATTCGAAATCAGCCGCTGGCAATTTAGAAGCAGTTTGATTTGCGTTGTTTTCGATAGTATGAGAGTCGGCCGTTGTTATAACAATGGCAAAATACTGTCAAGTAAATCACAAACAGCCAATAAATGCCTTATTTCACTTTCTAGAAAAATTGTATTGTTCATTTTTTTTTTAGTTCCTTCTTGCGTGTTCCTTTCAAATGGTCTCATCATCATAACGTGACTACTATTGATACGTTTCAACGTTTAAGCTTATATAATTGTTATGCGTAGTGGTATTGTTGTTTCTACTGGACCATCTTCATTGTTAGCTAGTTCCATTACACGACGTCGAAGTCAACCTCAGCATTCTTTTAGCTGTCTCTGATTGTATTCGTACTAGGCAAGTTTACCTTCAGTAACCTGTACCAAAGACCTTCATATCATTGCATAAAAACCAGCATAAGGCGAACAGGCTGCAACTTTGTTTCGAAATTTGTTTGCGGGATTGCGAATCGGCTTCGTAAATCCCTCACTGCGGCCTCGGTACCTTCAATGTTAAAGGATTTAATCCTACATTTCCCCGCATTTCTTCCATGTTACACTGTGGCATTTCCCAGCCATCAACCAAAGTCGTCTGGACTTATTTACATGTGGTCAGAACATACTTAAGAAATGGCATACACATCTGCATAGTCTTTACAGGCTTGCAGATTGACCCGGTGGTTTTGGGTTCGAATCCGCAACGAGGTGGATATGTGAAATTGACCTGGACTGGCCGGCCTATAATGGGAACAATGAAAGTATTTGTTTCTTTCTTTCTTACTGTCTTTCAATTTTCAGATATTTATTGGATATAATCATTCATACATACAAACGTGAACGTACACAGCAAATCTGCATGATCAAAGTGGCAGACATCAGGATTGTGGACAGCTAGATTGTTACACTGGTACATATCAGGATTGTGGACATTGCTTGTGGTGCTATGGTATAATATATCCCCTCTACCTGGTGGTAGACATGCTGACCACTGGATGCAAATCGCTACTGGCTGGTTTGTCATCTCACGAAATAATGTATGGAACAAAGACGGGCGGTGTGATCTTGAACCCCATCACCCATGGGGTTATATTAGTCGCTGAAATATGGGGCCAATATACCTCATGACATGACAAGCAGCTTTTACTGTTGTTTGTTTTAAGGAAAAATTTAATCTTCCCAATGTTTACTTTCACTGTTTATTAAGTATTCTGTAAGCAAGCACTCGAGGCGTATCAGAACCGTTATTTTCACCATTGATCGATTGTTTGTGTCCATTGTGGGTTTTCTTCATTGAATGGTTATTATCCCCCATGAGTCTTTATAATCTCCCTTGACTGTTAGATTCATACAAGAGACAACATTGCAGTTATAGACATATTTCAGGCGAACGAAAAAAGACGAAGAAGATCTCCCTTGATCAGTTAATTTGTCCCATAAGCAGTTATGTTCTCCCTTGAGCGTTAGCTGAACAATCTAGTGCCAATGTACAAGTTAACTTCGGGTGCACTAACGGCTCGGACGTCAGTTCATTCCCAACTGCGATCTGTTGTTTTCTAGTTAAGAAAGCAATGGCAAACTTAAAAAAAAAAAATGTTTTGCATATCCTTTACAGGACATCGCTGTCAACATCAGCATCTTTCAGCTGTATGTTGATTTCTTGGCAAGATTACGCTCAGTAGTTTGCCATTGCTTTCTGAGCGGCCGGCTCATTATCCCGCAAGTCACGAGCGCGGGTCGAATCGCTTCCAATTCTCGCCTCGCAATGGATAAACGGGATTATGGAGAAAGTGGTGTAACCCCTCAGCCAGAGAGACCGGCAATGGCAAACAACAGAACGTAAAACTTGCCTCATAAATCTACCTGGGATTGTCCTGCAAAGGACATCCAACATTAAATATACCTATGAGTATTAATTTACGTCAGGGCCGTGCGGTAGATTTTCTCAGTATGATGCAAATCTCCAAAATGCCGCCCCTTACGTGTTTTTGTTTTCTTTAAAAATGCGGCCCTCTTATGAAGCCCCCTTACGGTGCAACGTGCTATGGCCGCCTCTCTGTATCATAGCAAGGCAAGGCCCTGATTTATGTTGATATTTATAACCATAATCCTGCATGGTCGTTTTTCTTGGGCAGGACTGCTTGAGAGACAACGTTCGCGAGAAGAAAGCATTAGCCAACTCTTTGATACCTCCAGTGATAATCAAGCCCTGCAGTATGAGTTCTTCGAAGTTGCTCTTGAAGACGTCAGTAACGAGATCTCTATACAGAACCAGCGCTTGGAACGGCTGGGAAAAAGGGTAATGCAAACATGAACAAATGAATCAAATAATACTTAACTGTTACACTTATTTCAAGCATCATGAGAATTAAATTGACAGGCATATCTCGACCAGAACTTATAAACGGATAAAGGGGTTTAAGAGCAAGCTGATGGACTTCACTTTTCCAACTTTTACCTTATATGGCTGTCTCCTCCTGCAGAGCGGTGTGTCAAAAGCGCTGCCTAGAGCACGAAGTTCTTAGCTCCAGCGACGATATTCACGAGCTTCTCCAGTTTTGCTCTTTTCATGATATGCCAAAAGAATGTGGATTTTCCTCTTATTATTCGAGTAATCAGTACTCTTTATGAGTTAAATTATTTAAAAATTTCTTTACTACTATTTTGATCTGCCCATAAAGTTGTTATAATTCTCTAAAACTACGTCACCGCAGCTTTCACGTACTCCCTGACTAAGCCGCTGGCTGTCCACGACTGACTTCATTAACCCAACCAACTAAACTTCCTACCGCATAATTTTTAGAATTTCTAGGAATTGTCTATAGAAGATAGGCAGCGATAATGAGAATGGGGGGAGGGGAGGGGGGGGGGGGGGGGGTATTCACCCCACTCACTACTCCGTAACCTAGAATAGCGTGAAGGCTAGACAGTGCTAGTAGATGCGATCACCTGCATAATACACAGAGATAATTGCACTCTTGATTACCACAATGAGAAGAAATGAAGAGGCAAAGCCATCCTTATTAGACTGCATTGAGCAATATCGATCACTGATGCCAAAATATCGATCATTGATATCGAAAGAACAAGTGTTAATGAAAGCTAGGGCTTAGTTATTAAGAGGCCACCTACTCACACCTTTGTGTCATTCGAACGTTAAAAATCATGCAGAGTTGATTGGAAATAGTTGGAAGAATTTATTAATTAAAGTTATAAAAGCCTGCTTCGTGGCGATGGGATTACGGACATAGTTCGTGATCCCGCATACCCGCGTTCGAAACACAGCTGTGCACGATTTGGCAGCACCCCGTTTTGCGTTGGTTATTTACGAAATGGTATGGGTGTCGGTCGTTCATAAGCAATGAAAACCTACTGAACGTACACTTGCCAAGAAATCACAGCAGGGAAAAATGCTGGTGTTGACTGCAACGTCCTGTAAAGGATATTTAACTAACTAACTAAAGTTATACAAAGTAAATCCTAAAATGCCATAAGCCATATTAACGTAAATATGTAGCATATAATTATTCTTTGTATTCGTCCCTATTCAGTGGTAAGTGCGTGACAGCTAATTATGCACGTGGGGATCGGTGTGTCCGACTGTAAATGCATTTGTGCAAGGTTGACTTCACCCACACCGATCCCTGCAAGACAGTGGCCTTAGTCTAATTGTGTATATATTGTATTTCCTAACAATTCTGCCAGGGTAGTGGCTTTGCGAACTACTCTTTGCGATTTCCGAATGCCATGCGCCTTTTAATGGGCACAACTTGAACATGAGACCTCCTATTATTTGCCCATGCCCGAGAAGGCACACCGCCATTCACTTTTTCTTTAAGGGAATGATTCATTTTTCTTTAAGGCACATCTTCCGTTTTGCCTTCGGTAGTACATAATAAATAACATAATTCACTTACAGGCATAATAAACGTAACTTCAAGACATCTAATATCCTAACACACATTACTTGGCAGCTTTCTTTAGTTCCATGTATGTATGCATTCATAGATCTCTGCTGGCGTGTTTTATATTATTTTAACCGTAACTTCAAGACATCTAATATCCTAACACACATTACTTGGCAGCTTTCTTTAGTTCCATGTATGTATGCATTCATAGATCTCTGCTGGCGTGTTTTATATTGTTTTAACCGTAACTTCAACACATCTAATGGCCTAAGACACATTACTTGGCAGCTGTCTTTAGTTCCATGTATGTATGCATTCATAGATCTCTGCTGGCGTGTTTTATATTGTTTTAACCGTAACTTCAAGACATCTAATAGCCTAACACACATTACTTGGCAGCTGTCTTTAGTTCCATGTATGTATGCATTCATAGATCTCTGCTGGCGTCTTTTATATTGTTTTTTTGTACGCTCCCTTTGCACTCAAGCGTAGTCCATACGTATGCTGCTACTTCTAGTGCACTGGACAGATGTTTGCACGTGGACTAGTTTTCCCCATTACCAGCGGTCCTCGCCATCAGGCGAACCCACTCCGACTTCTGGGGCACTAGTAATTTACATCCGCAAGTCAACTACAAGAAGTTACCATTTTAGTCCAACGGATCGGTTTAAGGGTTTGACCAGCTACCTTGGCATAAGCACAGCGGAAGTATAAGAACAAGCGCTTTTATTCATTCGGCCATGATGAACTCCTTATATAAATTGTGTTTTTGGTCCACCCCGTCAGTCTTTTCCCCAGTATTCTGCCTTCTAGTACTCTTTCTGTATTGTTTTTTATTTGCACGTGACCAAGCAATGAGAGCATGTGCAACATTTGTTTTACATATACAGGACCCCTGTTCATGCTTTACACGCATTGGGCGTGTGGTCGTGGTCATCATCAAGTGCCTTGCCAGCTGCCGTAGGCATTCATGTCTCTCTACATCACGGTCCTTTGTGTTCTGGATCCGCTCTGCTGATGATATTCCTCCATGCCACCCCCTTAGCCCATCCAGCATCAGTTCTTTTGATCTGCCCCTGCCTCTTTTCCCCTCGATCTTTCCAGTTGTCACGATTTCTGCATGCTTCTCTTCTCATCACATTTGTCACGATGTTTTGCAATGCTTCTCTTTTCATCACATGACCGAAGAAAGTGATTTGTCGCTGTCTTATTAATGTATATAATGCTCTAGTTTCATTAGCCTCTTTCAGGCAATCGTTATTAGTTACTCTGGCAGTCCAGGGAATTCGTAACATTTGTCTCAAGAACCACATCTCCGTTGCTTCCAAGTTCTTCCTAATTTGTTCATTTACATCCCAAGAATCACTGCCATACAGCAAAGCAGTCTCTATATACCAATTCCAGAAAGTTCCTTCTTACATTCAATAATAGTGACTTATTTCATAAGATACTTATTTTCTGAAATCTAATAGCTTTTGCTCGTCCTGCTCTATTGGTAATCTATGTTGTGCGCGCATAAGGTACCAAATCCATAATTATCTATAGCTTTTGGCACTATGTAGGTGAGGTGGTTAGTATCACGCCTGTCGCCTTTACTTCCCAATAAATTTTATAGTACCTGTTTTAGACTAGGTAGACCTGGAATTCTAGTTTCAAGTGTCAAGATCCGCCCCTCTGGGGATTCGAATCTATGACTACGGTAACGGTAGGCGAGCGTCTGGCCGCTCTCAATCTCAGTACAAAACTCAGCTCAGTATTTACGAAAACAAATAAAAATAAAATTCGGCTTCGTTCAACCTGATTATGCAGCATCGTTTATAATTGACGTCTGTTTTTTTTTTTTTTTTTTTTTTTTTTTTTTTTTTTTTTAAATTTCGTGTGCTGTCAGTTACTTCTGATACTGCTTTTTCTCAATGTCAAGATGTCGAACTGTTAAGCATCTTCTCTCTTTATCTCCCCCGCCTCTTCTCTAATTTCCCCGTTGAGACAACATGCGCCAACATTCCCCTTCTCGTGACATACCAATAAAGTGCGAACTGCTTAATTTCCATAATATTATAATGTTGGGTGTGATGGCTTTTATTTGGTTTTATAGAATAATGCTGAAAATGCACCGAACAGCCAAAATCTGGACAAATTGAGGGAGGCTAGGACGCAAAAACATCTGTTTACAAACCTCTGAAAAAGGCAGTCACATTTTTTGGCCACATTATGAGAAGATACAACATATTGTGAAAACTGGAAAGATTTGTGGAGTGAAGGATAGAGAAAGACAGTGAGACAACATTCTTGAGTCTTGTAAAATAGTCTGGAAGGGAATCAACACATGATTTGATCTATCTGTCGTCGGATATCGCAATTTGTAGAGAAAGATGATCCTCCACTCCCTTCGGCAAAGCACTTGCTTTCTTTTTCGCTCGCCAGATCTGAACTCAAGCGTAGTACATACACACTACTTCTAATAGTGATGGACTTAATTTTGCGTCTGAATTAACTTTCCCTATTAACAGTGTCCCTCGCCATCCGACTTCAGAGGTACTTGTAATTGACGTCCCCAAGTCAAGGACGAGACACTTTTTACGAGGCAACATTTTATTCTAACTGTCCGGTGTAGGGGTTGAACCCCTTACCTCGGCATCAGCACACCGGATGTTTAAGAACAAGTGTTCCTATCCATTCGGCCATGCTAGCCTCTAGGCACTTGTTGATGATGATTACATTGTCAGGGTGGCTAAAATGTAAACTAACATCAGTCTTAACAGGTAATTTATGACTGTGCTTTGCTCCGCCCCCTGTCTAGATTGCTCAGGTTCGAGGCGTCAAGACCGAGGTTGGCAAACTCCGAGCTCAAGCAAAGTCCATCGAAGATCTTGTGAACAAGACAGACGCCAGGGACATTTACACGCTAGACAGGCTCAATGATCTCGCCGAGAATGACTTCCAAGAAGGGCAGCAAATCAATGAGACAGTCACGGAGGTAGGTGTTGGGTCCATATGACACTTCTCAAACATGTATGACTTTCGATATAATATTGATATGAACTAGTAGATGGTTGTGTTAAAGATAAAATATTGCTACATGGTGTTTGAAATCAAAAATATAAAAGAAAGTATTGGAGTAAGAGACTATAATCAAGAGGTAGTATGAGTATATAAGAGAATTATATGTTATAGAAAGTGAAGAATTAACAGAAGACAGTACTTTGACAGGTCCACCTATTCTAAAAGAAGAAGTTGCTAACGCTGTTAATTATGAAGAAATGACAAACACCTGGATCAGATGGAATCACAACAGAAGAATGGTTAGTTAGTTGGTTGGTTGGTTGGCTGGTTGGTTGGTTGGTTGGTTGGTTTGGTTGGGTTGGTTGATTGGTTGGTTGGTTGGTTGGTTGGTTTGGTTGGGTTGGTTGGTTGGTTCGTTGGTTGGTTGGTTGTTTGGTTGGTTGGTTGGTTGGTTAGTCGAGGTTCCAACTTCACGGCAACGGGTCGTCCCCATTATGCTCCGTTCCTGTACCAGTGAATATCACACAAAATGCTCCCCACTGTCCAATGTGAAAAGTTGAACAGACAGGAGTCTCGGCAATCCAGCAACCCGCACAGGTACACTGTGCATAATGCCGCCGCCAGAATGCCAACACAAATGTCCTCCACGAAAACCACAGTTCATCGTCGATGGAATCGGCAGTCACCAGAAAGACTTCATTGACCCGGGTTTTCTCACATGGCTCTGTGTCTATCCGCAGGGCGACCCGCTGAAAGCACGAACTCTGTAGCTCCAGCGCCGACTCGTAGAAGTCTCCTGAGAAATGCACTCGTGAACCGAAAAGGCAAATCAGTCAATTCAGCAACAGCCAGTATCCATTGTTCCGAACATGCAGGTCACTGTACAAACAAAAGCGGACATGTAAAAGCATTCCACGTGAATATCACAGCTCACAGAGTCGCGCCACGCACTCACTCAGCAGCAGGGCGACGGAACCATATACTACCAGTCCAATATGAGGAAAACGCGAAATGCAAACCGCAGTCACAAAGATAAATACCCCATAGGCCGTAGCGGTTCAGTGCCTAACCGCCATGCTGGGGACCGGAAGTCCAACAGAAGAATGGGAGAATTAGGAGTAGATATATTAACCAAAATGTTGAGTGATATTTAAAGCAGTGGATATTTACCGAGCTACATGCTGAAATCTGTATTTATAGCTATATCAAAAAGTTAGTTATTTAGTCGACAGATCATACTCATTGCACATCGAACCATTCAGTCCATAAGTGCTCGGATCCTCTACTCAGTAGTTGCGTGTAGCAACTGATGAGACCATTTCTGTGTTGGTTTATTGATCATCTTTGGCTAAACGCGTAGTGTTCTTGTTTGGCAACACCTCTTTTAATGTACTGTACTCGCAGTCTGACCATGGTTGTAGATTCAGAGTCATCACCTGGTTCTCGCAAAAGTCTTACTATTCGTAGAGTATTCAGAGTGTAGTCTGGTCCATGGCTCGGCCGTCTTCCACAGTAGCCTTACCTGCATGCTTGTTAGCCCGCTCATTTCCTCGTACACCTGCATGCCCAGGCACGAAAATGAAACTAATCTTTGTCAGCCAAGACCGCTCCAGAGACAGCAGCCACTCTCTTCGGATCCACCCCATCTCTGTCTCCTTGAGCATGCTCATTGAGTTGCTAAGAAAACATGCCCTAGTGAATGTCTGTGTCTCGAGCCATGTTATTGCTTTACTTACTGCCATGACTTCCATAGTCAGGCTACTTGTACTCAAAGCAAAAGCACCAGAATCTTCCTTCATAATTTTCCCTCCGGTCTGAGCCCTAAAAGCCCATGATATTCTCACACGTCCAACGACCGACCCATCTGTGTAAATGAAAGCATCACCCTCCAAAGAATTCTCGAAGATCAAAGCCTGTACTTCCACCTCCACGGCAGCCGGATTTTCTCGTCTGCATTTTCTGTCTAGTTGAATGCAAACTGAAAAGGACGTACATAAATCTGTTGGCATTCGTAACCACACCTCGCCAGGTTCTAAGTCCTCAAGTGAAAACACCATTTGAAGAATGTCTTCGGCTTGACCCATCCTCGACTTTCCTCTTTTTAACCTACTGCCCTTTACCTTCTTAATTTCATTGTGCAGTGGATGTTGTGCGTTTGCGTTGACTCTGAGGTAGGCTGGTGCTCTGAAAATTTATATTCTGTCCCCAATGGTTGGAAAATCAAGAAGATAGCGCATCGCCCTGCAAGCTGTATCACTTTTGCATCCAAGAATAATACGCATAGTTTCGTTCTGTATCCTTTCCATCTGTTTACGGCTGATAGTCAGGCTCGCCATGGCATACACCAAAACAGAAAGCACCAGACCCTCGTAAAGGAGACATAGATGGCGCTGCTCACAGTTTGCGATCGCAATCACCCGCATCGCAGCCAAACCTCGCTTAGCCTTTGTTATCACCCGGTCTATGTGCGCATGATAAGCAATACTTCGATCAAAACGTATCCCCAGGTAGTTCATTGCCTGCGTTCTTTTCAGAGTCTCTGAACCTAGATTTAGAGTTTGTGTTGGAGTGTTGACAATAGGGTTATTCAAATATAACCATGTCACTGCTGCCTTCGTTGGTTTGACCATTTCCTCACACACCAAGTGCTTATGAGATTTAATTTTGTTTATAGATCCACAGCAACTTGATCTCTATCATTACCCTGACGATACACTAATATCGTCGGCATATGACGATGTCCTCCCGGTCCTCTGATCTGCTCGCCGGTAATTCTCACAGTGTAGGCGTTGAACAGCACCGAAGGTAATGGTGATCCTTGTGGCAGGCCCGGATATAATGTTGTTGGTTCAGAAGTCCAACTGCCACATCTAAAAAGTCTTCCCGTTGGAAGAGAGTTGCGGCGATTCAACTAAAGAGGATTGGAACAAAAAGAGCAATTGAATGCGAAGACTCTCGTATAATTAATCTCATAAACTCATAAACCATGTCACTAAGCTTCTACTCCCAATTATAATGAGAAGAACAAGAGAGAAAATGCAAATGAAAATTTGTGAAGAACAGTGTGGATTTGTGGAAGGAAAGGATACAATCAATGCAATATATGCACGGGTCAAGTAGCAGGAATTAAAATGGGAAATAAAGAGGGCAATTATGAACAAATAAAGCTAAGAGTACAACAGGGATGTGTTTTGTCACCGGATAATAATGAGAGAGATAAACGGGAAGCCAGAAAATACTAATCAGAGGTTATAATATAAGTAATATACAAATGAAACAGTATTGGTGGCGTATAGTGCAAAAGATCTACAATTGTCGGATATTGTAGTAACGGAAAGTACAAAAGAAAGGACTCTCCTTGAATATCAAGAAAACAGTCTCAATGGTGATATCAACGAAAACTGTGAAACCAAAGTGTGAAATGGAAATAGAAGGAAACATTCTTTACCAAGTGGATACATTTAAATACCTAGGGACATTTATAGCATCAGACGGGAGGTTCAAAACAGAGATTAGGGTCAGAATCCATCCATCCATCATGCGCCATGCCGATAAGCGTAGGCGGTCATGTTCTGTCATCTCACTCGATCACCAGAGTCGTGGATCAGCTCCGTTTTCCTGTCTCGACCATACCACGAGACCAAGCCATCCAGGTATTTACTTCTCGGTCTTCCCCTTGGTCTTTTCCCTTCGATCTTGCCAGTTGTCACCATGTTCTCCACCTCATTTATTCTCATAACCTGCCCAAAAATTTTTGGCTGTCTACGTCTAATGACTCTAATCAGTTTACGATCTTCATTTGTTTCTTGAAGAACTTTTCATTGGTCTTTCTGTCTGTCCATGGTATTCTTTGCATTTTCCTCAGAAACCACATTTCCACATTCATCAGATGTTTTCTAGCTTGACTGCTCATTGTCCACGCTTCACATCCATACAAAAGTACAGGTTCTGTGTAGCACATCAACACTCATTTTCTCGTTTCAGATTGATATCTTTTTATTGGTCAGTATGTTTTTCATCTTGCAAAAGACTACCTTCGCAATGGCAGTTCTTGTTCTAACCTCTTCAAGGCATCTCCCATCAGTTGTTATGACTGTTCCGAGATAACTGTACCAATTAACTTGCTTAAGAATATGCCCATTTACTCGTAAATCACATTGTGGTATTTCCTTCTTCCAGTGACGACCATAATCTTTGTTTTCCTACTATTAAATTCTAACCCAAGTTGCTCACTGTCAGAAAGGGCAAGTAAAAGCTGCATTTCGGACAATAAAGAGTATCTTATGCAATACGTCACTATCATTGAATGTGAGAAAGAGAGTAGCTGAAATGCTGTATAGAAAATGTTTTGCTGTATGGCAGTGAATCTTGGAATTTAAATGAACAAATTACTCGTAGAAAGAAATTGAAGCAACAGAAATGTGGTTGGTAAGACGAATATTGCTAATTCCTTGGATTTCCAGAGTAACTAACGATGATTGTCTGAAAAGAGGCTAATGAAACTAGAACATTATATACAACAATAAGAAAGAGACAAACAGCTTTTTTGGGTCATGTGATGAGAAGAGAGGCATTACAGAACATCGTGACGACTGGAAAGATCGAGGGGAAGAGAGGCAGAGGTCGACCAAGAGAAATGATGCTGGATGGATTGAGACGATGGCATGAAGGAATATCAGCAGCAGAACTGATCCAGAACACCAAGGACCGAGATCTGTGGAGATACATGAACGCCTACGCCAGCTGGCATGACACTTGATGAAGATGATTAAAATGAGGTAGCATATGTTTGTGTTAAAGATATAATATCGATATGAGCTGGTATATATTTGTGTTAAATATGTAATATTGATATGAGCAAGTATATGTTTGTGTTAAAGTTAGAATATTGACAAGAGCTGGTATATTTTTGTGTTAAAGTTATAATATTGACATGAGATAGTTTATGTTTGTGTTGAGGATATAATATTGATATGGGATAGTATATATTTGTGTTAAAGATATAATATCGATATAAGATAGTATATGTTTGTGATAAAGATATAATATTGATATTAACTAGTAAATCTTTTTTTTTTAAGATAGAATATGTTTGGTTTAAAGATATAATTTTTATAGAGCTAGTATAATAACATTAATATAAGATAGTGTATCTTTGTGTTAAATATATAATATTGATATAAGGCAGTACATGTTGCGTATGAAATATCAGATACGACTTTCTATAAGCTCATTTTTGTGAGTAAATATTCCTATCATGATTGGTAGTAGTAGTTTGAAGCTCGTTGCTTGAGTTGAGACAAGAACCAACGTCGCAGTCCTCGGGACATTACCACACAAGCTTCACCCCCTTCTTCAACAGCCAGCGAAGACTCCCAATATTAATAGTACTAGAATGGAGACGGATTGTATTTGCAGCAAAGAACCTCAATGGCTCGGAAAGCTGAAGAAGAAGAAGAAGAAGAAGAAGAAGAAGAAGAGAAGAAGAAGAAGAAAGAAGAAGAAGAAGAAGAAGAAGAAGAAGAAGAAGAAGAAGAAGAAGAAGAAGAAGAAGAAGAAGAAGAAGAAGAAGAAGAAGAAGATGCAGTCTGCTCATGTGTCCTGCTGGTCTACTGAGTGTCGGCCTGATTCTCTTATCACTCCCTGCATTACCATTCTTTCTAAGCCTTGATAATTTATCTGTTTTCCACACTACATGATCTCAACAGTCCCTGACCATGTCTGTCTTATCCTGCACCAATACCCCAGTCAACGGTACAGACCCAGCCAATCTGTCCCTGACCATGTCTGTCTTATCCTGCACCAATACCCCAGTCAACGGTACAGACCCAGCCAATCTGTCCCTGACCATGTCTGTCTTATCCTGCACCAATACCCCAGTCAACGGTACAGACCCAGCCAATCTGTCCGTCTGCTAGTTTCTCATCACACCAGCATGTCCTGGGGACAAGGTCCAACAGATGCTCCCTATCTTTGATGCTTTAATCTCGCTGCTTCAGCTGCACTTTTAACTGAAAAGTTCGGTAGATCTTTAGCTACTATTAGGTTAGTAATTTGTCCTCTGCAGTTAAATTCTTCACCGTCTGATGACTCAAACGCTATGCTCAATGGATGCTGGCTAGGCGACAGTGTTGTTGTAAACATGTATTCTGATGACTCAAACACTATGCTCAATGGATGCTGGCTAGGCGACAGTGTTGTTGTAAACATGTATTCTGATGACTCAAACGCTATGCTCACAGGATGCTGGCTAGGCGACAGTGTTGTTGTAAACATGTATTCTGATGACTTAAACACTATGCTCAATGGATGCTGGCTAAGCGAAAGCGTTGTTGTAAACATGTATTCGTTGCTTGTTAAACCCGCAGTGTATTCTCAACAGGCAAGCAGACTCCAACAAAGTCTGGAGAGCACAAATAAAATATTAGTGGAGTATCATTTCACATTAGCTGCTCTTGAGATCAGGACTGCCCAGCTTATCACCACCGTCGATGTATATTTCTGGTGAGTTATGTAAATATCGTCAATAGTGAGATTAGTGAAATCTCATGTAGTAGTGAGTCAGCTTTATATGTCAGCACTTACAAGATATATTAGTTTATTGTCTTATAAGGCGTGTAAGATACATATGTCTAACAAGTAACAGAAGTAGCATTTGTCTTATAATACGTGTAGTGATTTAGATATGTGTAGACAGTAACACAGACAGATTCGTCCATTTGTCTTGTAAGGCGTATAGTAGGTTAGGTATTTATGTGTAAGCAGTAACAGCAATATATAGGGTGTATTTTTAATGACTGTGCCGGTCCAAGTTTTGTATTCACCCTCTGTAAAGTTCATGAAACATAATAGGTAAATACAAAACGTGGACAGACAATATTTTCAAACACTGTACAGTCATTAAAAATGCACCCTGTATTTGTACATTGTCTTCTTAAAAGGCATGTTAGGTTAGTTAGGTCTATGTGTAGGTAGTAACGGAAATATATTAATACAGTGTGACCTGGGACGTGTAGTGAGTTAGGTTAGTATATGTGTAGAGAGTAACAGAAATATATTAATACAGTGTGCCCTGGGACGTGTAGTGAGTTAGGTTAGTATATGTGTAGAGAGTAACGGAAATATATTAATACAGTGTGCCCTGGGACGTGTAGTGAGTTAGGTTAGTATATGTGTAGAGAGTAACGGAAATATATTAATACAGTGTGCCCTGGGACGTGTAGTGAGTTAGGTTAGTATATGTGTAGAGAGTAACAGAAGTATATTAATACAGTGTGCCCTGGGACGTGTAGTGAGTTAGGTTAGTATATGTGTAGAGAGTAACGGAAATATATTAATACAGTGTGCCCTGGGACGTGTAGTGAGTTAGGTTAGTATATGTGTAGAGAGTAAACGGAAATATATTAATACAGTGTGCCCTGGGACGTGTAGTGAGTTAGGTTAGTATATGTGTAGAGAGTAACGGAAATATATTAATACAGTGTGCCCTGGGACGTGTAGTGAGTTAGGTTAGTATATGTGTAGAGAGTAACGGAAATATATTAATACAGTGTGCCCTGGGACGTGGTAGTGAGTTAGGTTAGTATATGTGTAGAGAGTAACAGAAATATATTAATACAGTGTGCCCTGGGACGTGTAGTGAGTTAGGTTAGTATATGTGTAGAGAGTAACGGAAATATATTAATACAGTGTGCCCTGGGACGTGTAGTGAGTTAGGTTAGTATATGTGTAGAGAGTAACAGAAGTATATTAATACAGTGTGCCCTGGGACGTGTAGTGAGTTAGGTTAGTATATGTGTAGAGAGTAACGGAAATATATTAATACAGTGTGCCCTGGGACGTGTAGTGAGTTAGGTTAGTATATGTGTAGAGAGTAACAGAAGTATATTAATACAGTGTGCCCTGAGACTTGTAGTGAGTTAGGTTAGTATATGTGTAGAGAGTAACAGAAGTATATTAATACAGTGTGCCATGGGACGTGTAGTGAGTTAGGTTAGTATATGTGTAGAGAGTAACAGAAATATATTAATACAGTGTGCCCTGGGACGTGTAGTGAGTTAGGTTAGTATATGTGTAGAGAGTAACAGAAGTATATTAATACAGTGTGCCATGGGACGTGTAGTGAGTTAGGTTAGTATATGTGTAGAGAGTAACAGAAATATATTAATACAGTGTGCCCTGGGACGTGTAGTGAGTTAGGTTAGTATATGTGTAGAGAGTAACAGAAATATATTAATACAGTGTGCCCTGGGACGTGTAGTGAGTTAGGTTAGTATATGTGTAGAGAGTAACAGAAGTATATTAATACAGTGTGCCCTGGGATGTGTAGTGAGTTAGGTTAGTATATGTGTAGAGAGTAACGGAAATATATTAATACAGTGTGCCCTGGGACGTTAGTGAGTTAGGTTAGTATATGTGTAGAGAGTAACGGAAATATATTAATACAGTGTGCCCTGGGACGTGTAGTGATTTAGGTTAGTATATGTGTAGAGAGTAACAGAAATATATTAATACAGTGTGCCCTGGGACGTGTAGTGAGTTAGGTTAGTATATGTGTAGAGAGTAACAGAAAGTATATTAATACAGTGTGCCCTGGGACGTGTAGTGAGTTAGGTTAGTATATGTGTAGAGAGTAACAGAAGTATATTAATACAGTGTGCCCTGGGACGTGTAGTGAGTTAGGTTAGTATATGTGTAGAGAGTAACAGAAGTATATTAATACAGTGTGCCCTGGGACGTGTAGTGAGTTAGGTTAGTATATGTGTAGAGAGTAACAGAAGTATATTAATACAGTGTGCCCTGGGACGTGTAGTGAGTTAGGTTAGTATATGTGTAGAGAGTAACAGAAGTATATTAATACAGTGTGCCCTGGGACGTGTAGTGAGTTAGGTTAGTATATGTGTAGAGAGTAACAGAAGTATATTAATACAGTGTGCCCTGGGACGTGTAGTGAGTTAGGGTTAGTATATGTGTAGAGAGTAACAGAAGTATATTAATACAGTGTGCCCTGGGACGTGTAGTGAGTTAGGTTAGTATATGTGTAGAGAGTAACAGAAGTATATTAATACAGTGTGCCCTGGGACGTGTAGTGAGTTAGGTTAGTATATGTGTAGAGAGTAACAGAAGTATATTAATACAGTGTGCCCTGGGACGTGTAGTGAGTTAGGTTAGTATATGTGTAGAGAGTAACAGAAGTATATTAATACAGTGTGCCCTGGGACGTGTAGTGAGTTAGGTTAGTATATGTGTAGAGAGTAACAGAAGTATATTAATACAGTGTGCCCTGGGACGTGTAGTGAGTTAGGTTAGTATATGTGTAGAGAGTAACAGAAGTATATTAATACAGTGTGCCCTGGGACGTGTAGTGAGTTAGGTTAGTATATGTGTAGAGAGTAACGGAAATATATTAATACAGTGTGTCCTGGGACGTGTAGTGAGTTAGGTTAGTATATGTGTAGAGAGTAACAGAAGTATATTAATACAGTGTTCCCTGGGATGTGTAGTTGAGTTACGTATATGTAAGCGGTAACAGATATGCTAGGGGACTTCAAATGAAAACATTGCAAGTGTGATAGAAAGTCAATAACCATGCCATTGTCTTGTAACCTGTCAATATTGGTGTTAAGGTTGTCAAGAGTGTTAACCACGCGACATCACGGTGCAGACGACATTGTGGCATCATAAGGACAGTTTAAAGATGGCCGTCATAATTTTGATATGTATCAAAGAGGAACAGTGTTCTTGTAACATGATTCGAGGATCGAATCCCTGTTACTTCCCTAGTTATGGAGTACTTTAGTCCAGTCTATCCTTCACTCGTCTTGAACAATAAACTAAAGACAATGACAACACCTTAGGAAATGTTTATCATTGTATAAGAAAATTAGCGATCGACAGAAATGTTAGACAACCACACATATCAAGATCAGAATCAGACTGAATACAAACTGACAGGGACACAATTCTCACTCTCTCAAATATTCACCCCAAGACAGTGTCAGAAGAATAACTCTCATCTCATCATCTCATCATATAACTTTAATTGAAGAAGACTCACAGAGTAAAGCGAGGAATAGAGAATGTGACATCTGGAACTGTCCCTGAAGACGTTTGCTAGAAATCAGCGTGAGGTTGTCTGGTTATGAATCTCATCCCTAGAGAAGCCGTAGTGGATGTTTGTAGGTAACTCAATAACGTAAACTGACAACTGTATCACGCTGTGAAACTCCTGCTGTCGTTACTGGAAACGGCTGGTGGATATGACGATGACATGCACAGACACGGTAATTCACTCAGGTTGCTGTTCTCAGTCGCTTCCATGCATTTTAAACACTTGAATTCCTGGGTCTCTCGATATATGTGATGGTATCACTCATGGACAGACTTGAGTTTGAAGGTGACAACATACGAAAAAGGGGGAATCTGCTACAAAACAGAAAGGAGAATCCGGTGAGTGATCCCAACCATAGTAAACTATTCTTCTTTCTAAACTCAATCCGCTATTTACATAATAAAGCCCCTCTTCAGATCTAATAGAACAGATTCATCTAGGAGGTGCAATAACCATAACCTGTCACCCCCAACAGGAACCAGCTATCCTAAAAATTAAAGAAACTAGCAACCGAAGCACTTCAAGGAACGCCACAATATAATGGAAAGATGAAGTTCACTAAACTTTCCGTCAAAGTTGTCAAACGATTTCTATTCGCCTGTAGAGTAAGATTTAGGCTTCATTGTGATTGTATACCTCTAACAAGTTTCAGGATATTAAATAGCCTAATAAAACTACTAGACCAGAATTCTGAAATAGTTATATCCATTTCTAACCCGTCCTAACCGACAGTTGACTTAAACGGGCAGAAATGCAATGACAGTATTTTCACTCAGATAAAACAACGACTTTTCGATCAAAACAACGCACAAGGATCATACGCACACTAGATGTGAATGATATAGATCGGGTCCGTCTTTCTGGATGTTTATCAACTTTGCAAGAATGAATTTCTAACCATCAGACCGACCGTCATATGGTGAGTTCTGAAGGTAGCTGCCAGAATTTAGAGCAAAGTAACCCATTTGATTCCATGCATCCCGCGGTTAGTAATAGTGCAGGGAAAGCCGTCAAGAAATGACAGACACATTGACACCTTTTGAAATGAAAAAATGATGCATTTTCTCTGTATTGCTCTCATTTTTTTTTCATCTATTCATTTTCCCGTCCTATTCTTATGCCTTAATGTAGTCACTGGAGGGTCTTATCAGTGATTATATATTGTGTTGTGTGTATGCATTTGTTTGCTGATGAAAGTTAGTCGCCGCAGCGTCCTGTGTTTTGTGTGATTCTGTTCTGTAAAGTTGCATTACTTTGTGTTATTTGATATTGTTTACATGTAGGCAGTAAAAGAGATAGATTAGTCCATTGTCTCCTGGGACATGTAGTGAGTTAGGTAAGTATATATGTAGGTAGTAATAGAGATATATTAGTTCAATGTCCTGTGGAATGTGTAGTGAGTTAGGCAAGTGTGTGTGTGTGTGTAGGCACAAACAGAGATAGTTTAGTACATTGTCTTATGGAGTCTCGGTACATAGTTGTGAGCAATGTTAGAGACGAAGTTTATCTTTGTCTTATGGAGTCTCGGTACATAGTTGTGAGCAATGTTAGAGACGAAGTTTATCTTTGTCTTATGGAGTCTCGGTACATAGTTGTGAGCAATGTTAGAGACGAAGTTTATCTTTGTCTTATGGAGTCTCGGTACATAGTTGTGAGCAATGCTAGAGACGAAGTTTATCTTTGTCTTATGGAGTGTGTAGTGAATTATTTTTGTATAGTATCTAACGACAGACATACGATGTGAACACCTTTAACTGATTCAGTGCCGAAGAATAATGTATCGCCAAATGTGATCTCCCATTTGGACAGAGAGCGATATATCGGCATACTAGGGTCATCGTGTTGTTTGTTTCGTTTCGAGGTATCTTCCGCAATTTTAATGCTCAGTGAATGGAAATTTACATTATAATACTTTTTCATTTCATTGTGATTCTTTGGTCCAAACCTACATTTTGTTTGGCGTTGAATCAGCTAAATATCTAAAGTCCGCTGAATGCGGTAGAGGTACATCAAATAACGAAATCAAAACAAGATTCTGGATAGCTACAAATGCCGTGACAAAACTGAACCTCATTGAATGTGCTAAGATGCTAGTGTGGGGGTGTTGACTTAAGAATAATACTGCTGACAACGATTACTTTAAACAATAGCTCCCACACACAAGAATCTGACAGATGCTCAGACGAAAGAATCAAGACAGATTCACGGCGGCAGCTGGTATAACATGTATTCCTAGACAATAGTGCATCCTATATGCTCCCAAAACAGACTAAGAATGCTTTTAGTCACAATAGACAGTCGTACTTATACCCCCATTGATTGTGAGCAGTAAGTAGCACACTGGAGATAGGCCCTCAATAATAGTCAACACTGTCCAACCAAGTAGTGACCTTTACCACACTGTACTCTTGCCCTACCTCTACTTAGTACAACTCAATATATCACTTATTACTCTGTCTTGTACACAATGGACGAAAACTCACTTTGTTTTTATCCTGCTGCTTACATTCGACGATTAACTCTGTCATCAACTACTGGAACTTTCCATCACCTATTCTAGTTTGCAATTGCACGCTCACGACCTCTGAACATTAATGGAATGTCACTTGTAGGCCGTTGGTAATTATTGTCCAGTGTGAATAGTATCCGAGTTGATGTCGGATTATCGCTGATCTGATGTTACGTGTTGTCCTTCCTATTTGCATCTACTATGTAATGTGTATGATTTGTCGCTAAGCTTGCCTCGAACCTGAATAAATGGCGCTTTCTTTCCCGATTCGGAACACCTCTGGTCGTGAGTTTTTCTCTTGGTAACCCGAGTTTTTATCACTAGACTAGCCGCTTGATCGGCTTTCTGGGAATGTCGTGTATTTATGTCTCTCAATAGTGTGCTTCAGTTGAACTGCTGTTTAACTCTTTACGTTTCGCCTTTCAGCCATAATTAACTCTATCTAGATACCTGACAGAAAGCAACATCAGCTTCTATGATTGACATTTAATAGAGACAATAACAATTTAGTGCATATTATGCATACACCTTGACTTAAAAGTTGTGTAGTGTTTAGAAATAGAGAAGAGTTGAGTTGAATTAAGAACCGACATCACTGCTCTCAGGAACATTCCCATACGCGCTCTGTCCCCTCGTTCAACAGCCAGCGAAGACTCATACTACTAATCGTTTCCATCGCTATCAGATTGAAAGTTCTCAGTTTTGAGAATCTTCCAGAATACAGAAAAAAAGATGCAACAGAGGGAATAGCGTAAACATATGCAGCAGCATAGTCAAATAAATTATGTGATCTCAAACTGTCCAGCATCTTCTTTCTTAGTCTGCCCTCCAACTTTCCTGCTGTCACGGCGTACTCCTATATTTCCCTATTCATTCGTCTCCAAAGAATGTTGATTCTTCTTATACTTCTGAAGAATCTTCTTGATACCTCTGATGCATGTAGTCAGTTCTGGTTGAGTAAACTTCTTTCAAGATGTCTTAATTACGCTTGTTATCTGCCCACCTAAAGACTAGTCCTCATTATGACTAATTCAACGCAATAATGAAAATGCCAGTCAGCTTGAGCCCCATAAGACCCAACCGAACCTGAAGAGCAAAGAGGAGAAAATATAACTAGTCCTGTTTAGGAATAAAAGGAAAGAGAACAAAGACAGGAAAACATATCAAAACTAACACAAAAACGGACCTCAATTATAACCGATGCTGCATAAGCAGGGTCAACGAGGCCGAACCCCCCACCCACCTCCCGTAACTATTGGACTGGATTGGATAATTACCATATATTAATATCTTTACATCAGGATTGGTTCGATAATTTGTAAGTTGTTATATAATGTAGAAACACAAAGTAAACACAACGTTGGAACAACCGATTTAAACAAATAATAATTTAATTTCTGTTATCTGCTCCATTAGTTAAGGCTTTTGAAAGGAACCTGACATTGAAGAATGGACTCGCTGAAGCGAACATCAGGTTTCCAGGATTCGCTAAGAATGTTGGAGCCTATGTTACTGGTTTTGATCTTACTCACAATGGAAGGTAAGCTCGTTGCTTTAAAAGTATCCATTAGTTATATGGATGCGAATGCTGGGCATTGGTGTCGAACGAAGAGAAAACTTAATTTGGTGGATATGCCGTTTTGAGAAGAGTGTTAAGAATATTGCGCGCAGCGGAGAAAATATAAACGTTGAGGTGTTGAGAACTGTGGTTCTTCCAAGATCCATAAGTAAAAACCAGGTGTGATTTCTTGGAAAGTTTACGTTCAGTATTTGAAATTGCTTTCTGAACGACCGGCACTCATACTATTGTATGGAAACCAACGCAAGGCGATCTGCTGCCAGATAGCAGCTGTGTTTCGGATGTGGTATGCGAGATTACAAATCGCGCCACTAACCGCTTCGCCACAGAAGTTATAAGAAAATAAAGTAAAGGGACCTGTTACACGGCTGAAGCCGTACTGAGGATATGGTGCCCAACAAGGCAACGGTGGGATACTGACCACATCACTCACCCTCCCAATGCCATATTATCCATAAACATATGGGTCTAGCACCATATGACCATCCATCCATCACCCATCCATCATGTGCCATGCCGATAAGTGTAGGCGGTCATGTTTCGCCACCTCACTCGATCACCAGAGTCGTTGATCAGCTCAGTGTTTCTGTCTCGACCATGCCGCGGGGCCAAACCATCCAGGTATTTACTTCTCGGTCTTCCCCTTGGTCTCTTCCCTTGGATCTTGCCAGTTGTCACCAAGTTCTCCAATCCATTTCTTCTCATAACATGCCCAACAAATTTTGACTGTCTACGTCTAATGTCCCTTAATCAGTTTACGATCTTAATTTGTTTCTTGAAGGACTTGTTCGTTGGTTTTTCTGTCTGTCCATGGTATTCTTTGCATTTTCCTCAGAAACCACATTTCCACAGTCGTCAGATGTTTTTCAGCTTGCTTGCTCATTGTCCACGCTTCACATCCATACAAAAGTACAGGTTCTATGTAGCACTTTCCACAGGAACCCAAAGTCTTTTCTAGCTATACTACTCTCGGGTTTCCTTAAAGTATGTACCGTGTTTCCCCGAAAATAAGATTACCCCTATAAAAAGCCCTAGCACGATTTTTCAGGATGCTTTTAATATAATACCTCCCCCTAAATTAAGCCCTAGTTAAGATCGTGGGCTAGAATGAGAGACTTGTTGCCGAATGGCCAGTCGGAAAAGCCTGGTGCAAGCAAGCAGTTATAAGGACATTAAGTACTTCCTTGCAGGGAGAAGAATAGATCAAATAATGATTCCCGCAGGAATGACTTCTTACCTCCAGATTCTTGATACTGCAATAAACAAGCCATTCAATGACCATTTGCGCTTAGAAATCAACGACTACATTGAAAATAGAATGGAGTAAATCAGCGTGGAAACTTTGTGAAGCCTAGTTTGCAGGAGGTATTGACTTCGGTGATGAATTCACTGGAAACAATCACTGACAGCTTTTACCAATGCACTACGAGTAGGCTACGTGGACAAGAAATCCTCATTTAAAGAAAGCTTTATTGCTGGACATGAGAGACTGGGATCAATGGTTCTACAGAAAATGGAGTCGTAAGAAATTCAGGCCGGAATTCGGGATGTGCTTGCTTGCTGTTTGCTTGCTTGCGTTCGCTGGCTGTGAACTCCAGCGTGAAGTCCTGTATGTCGGATGAAGACATCCTGTTGTCTAACATCAGTGTGATGTCATACCGGACTGAGGTTTGCGTAAGTATCCGTTGTCCCGTGTCCGGTTTATTGGTGTGCAGACTGGTGGTTCCTCGCCGTGCAGGCAGATATTCTCCGAATTCGGAAGAATCAGCGATTCTACTACGTTAGCCAGGACCCCGAAGGGACCTGTTGCCCAGGATGCACGACTAGGACGTGTTAGTAGGTCTTGGCCAGTATAAACCTGTCCCTGGTGACTTGGAAACACTTCTGCGTCCCAATTCGGGATGTGGAGAGTTATGACGATGTTCCAGAAGAAGATGACATGAATGTATTTGAATAAATGTAGAATATATATATATATATATATATATATATATATATATATATATATATATATATATATATATATATATATACACACACACACACACACATACATACATAGATCCATCATGTGCCACGCCGATAAGCGTGGGCGGTCATGTTTTGCCATCTCACTCGATCACCAGAGTCATGGATTAGTTCCGTGCTACTGTCTAGACCATGCCACGTGATCACGCCATCCAGGTATTTTCTTCTCGGTCTTCCCCTTGGTCTCTTCCCTTGGATCTTGCAAGTTGTCACCAAGTTCTCCAAGTCATTTCTTCTCATAACATGCCCAAACAATTTTGACTGCCTACTTCTAATGACTCTAATCAGTTTACGATCTTCATTTGTTTCTTGAAGAACTTGTTCATTGGTTTTTCTGTCTGTCCATGCTATTCGTTATATATATATATATATATATATATATATATATATATATATAAGACATCCTAGAAAATAAGCCCTAGTGCAGTGGTTCTCAACCTTTTTTTGCCCGTGCCCCCCCCCCCTTTCACCGTATTTTCATAACGTCATCCCCCCCCCCCTTCATATTTCCTATCTAAAGATCCCCCATCCCTACACAGTATACGTAAAAATGGAAGGTAAATTTAATAGCATATATTAAAACAAGTCTAGACATCTACTTACTTTATAAAGTGAATTTTAGAAGGATGAGAGGTACATAACTGTAAAGTATGAAGGGAAAAACAATACCAAGTAATCGGTTTTTGTATTAACGCGATCTTGAAATGGTCTTCATTCCCCCCTGGAAACCCTAAAATTCCCCCCGGGGGGAGGGGGGGGGAAATTCCCCACCGGTTGAGAAACACTGCTCTAGTGCATTTTTTAAGCTAACATTAATATAAGACGAGATCTCTTTTTTCTGGAACACGCTGTAATGTATGGCCATTCCAGCGCCAGCGCCCTTTCTTCACCATCTGGTTCTTTGTTACGAGTCTGGTTCTCTCAACGCGCCCCGCATTCGTTATTTGTGTCTTATTATTGTATTATGTTTTGTGTAGGCACCAATTGGTGAATGTTTGTAGTTTTTTTTTTTTTTTTTACTTACTTTACTGAATTGTACGATCTGTTATCCATTCGCTTATTCCTCAGTAAATATAAAAGCGATGCCACTGCAAGCCTCGCCTTCGATGTTAAAGCTTCATTCGGAACAGACTTAATAGAAGTTGACGCGTACGATCTCTCCTCCAATGGATGGTATACCAACTCCTTATCTGCGTCAGTCATAGGAACCACATACTTTGATAGAAGATTGAACATCAGATACCCATTTCAGAACCCACAATAACGTACTGCAACATCTGTAGCACGACCATTTGTTCTATTGGTCGAATCCAATGTCTATGGCAGACATTTAAGGGTTGAAAAGAAAACAATATCGAGCTTCATTAAACAGGTTAATCAGCATGATAATTGTGTTGCTGTTTTTGTCTGTCAGTTTTATTCAAAGCAATGTGTGTGGGTTTTTTCGCTTAACGAATCTGAATAATGAAGACAAACAATAGGTTTCACGATGTACTGCCTGGCAAATGTTGTTGCACCTCGACGGGTGCGTACTGCGGCAGCCACGCAACATTAACTAAAGTAGAACGACTGAATCCTTCAAGCTGAAGTTCTGTGCACTCCGATTTCTGGGGTACTTGTAATTAAACTCCCCAAGTCAAGTACGAGAAGTAAACATGTTTGTGCAACTGACCAGGTATAAGGCTGAACCCGCTACGTCAGCATCAACACACCATAAGTTTAAGAGCGAGCGATCTTATTCATTTAGCCATGGTGACCGTGATGGTTAGTGCGCATGCTTGCCGCTAGTGTTTTAAGGTTTTATCAGGGAAATGGCATTAGTAGATTTTTTCCTAAGGGTTATGTATGTAGGTTAGACCGTTATTTGTAAAATATGTACTGTCTGGGTGGAATAGTGGTAAACATATTATCTAGTCACCCACCCTCATAATCACATGACCTAGTATATGTGAAGACTTAATAGCTTCACATTCCTACAATAATATCTGCCATAGGAGTTACCTTTACCTATCAATCAATCATGTGCCATGCCGGAAAGCGTGGGCGGTCATGACTCGCCATTTCACTCGATCACCAGAGTCGTGGATCAGCTCAGTGTTCCTGTCTCGTCCATGCCATGTGGTCAAGCCATCCAGGTATTTTCCTCTCGGTCTTCCTCTTGGTCTGTTCCCTTCGATATTTCCAGTTGTCACTAAGTTCTCCAATCCATTTCTTCTCATAACATGTCCAAACAATTTTGACTGTCTACGTCTAATTTCTCTAATCAATTTACGATTTTCATTTGTCTCCTGTAGTACTTGATCATTGGTTTTTCTGTCTGTCCATAGTATTCTTTGCATTTTCCTCAGAAACCACATAACAGCCATCAGATGTTTTTCAGCTTGACTGCTCATTGTCCAAGTTTCACATCCATACAAAAGAACAGGCTCTATGTATCACTTTAACACTCTTTTTCTCGTTTCAATTGTCATCTTATTATTGGTCAGAATGTTTTTCATCTTGCTAAAGGCTACTTTCGCCATGGCGACTCTTGTTCTAATCTCTTCAAGGCATCTCCCATCAGATGTTATGACTGTTCCGAGATAATTGTACCGATTCACTTGTTGAAGAATATTTCCATTTACTTGTATATTACATTGTGGTACTTCGTTCTTCCTAGTAACGACCATAACCTGTGTCTTTTAACAATTTAATTCTAACCCTCACTGTGTATAACAACCGCATCTACTAATTGTTGCAGATCCTGCGCATTGTCTGCAATCAATACTGTATCATCTGCATATCTAATGTTATTGATGTTTCGTCCTCCAATGCTGATTCCATTTACATCTTCTACATTTCTGAAAACATTTTCACTGTATAGGGAAACAGATCTGGAAACATTACACATCCCTGCCTAACACCTCTCTTAATAGGTTGATATTGTCCCACTTCATTATCAATCCTTATGGCAGCTTGTTGTTTCCAATATATGTTTTTATAAGTTTAATGTCTTTCCCATCAATTTGTAGATCTGCAAGCATATCCACCATGTTGACATGTCTAACTCTATCAAAAGCCTTGTAATGTAAATTAAATACAAATATGAGGGGAGTTCAGAAAGTAATTCAACATGTCGTTTTTCTCAGGAGCTGTTTATTCAAAAAGCTTGAAATTTATTCACAATATATATGGATATGTCATGTAAACATCGGTATTATTCAACTTAATCCTCATCATTTTGTACGGCTTTGTACCGGTGCGAAATAAGTGTATGTATTCCTTGCCCATACCAGATTTTGTCATGATCGTGTAGCCATTTCTTCGCTGCATGAATCACTCCTTCATCATCTTTAAACCTTGTCCTACAGGAGTGCTTCTTTAATTGGACCAAATAGATGAAAATCAGAGGGTGCCGACTGGGGACTATACTAGGGTGGATGGCGTAGTACAGTCCAACCCAATTTGGTGATTACTTCCCGTGTGACGGCGCGCATTGCCGTGAAGGAGAAGCAGGTCCGTTGGATTCTTGTGCGGTCAGACTGCAAAAACGTTGATATTTTTTTCAATGGCTTAATGAAAGCTTGCGAATTTATTGTCTCTCCTCTTTGCATAACATCCACAAGAATCACACCTTCAATGTTTCAAAAGACAGTGATCATGACCTTTCCAGCTGAAAGGAGTTGGCTTGAATTTCTGTCTTTGTGATGATTGCGGATGTTGCAACTTCATTAATTGTCTTTTTTTATCTCATGTTCAAAATTATGTGCCAAGACGTTCTCTCCATCAGCATTGAAACGCTCCAACAATTCAGAAGAAATTGCTTTCCTTTGCAATCGGTGGTCATTTGTGAGATTTCAAGGAGCCCGTCTAGCGCAAACCTTAGACAATCCGAGCGTCTTTATTTATAACTGCATTTGCACTACCACTGCTGACTGATACTTGAAAGGCCAACTGTTGAGTAGTGATTCACCGTTTCCGTAAGAATAATGCCCTCTGCGCATTTCAAAATTTGTGCATTCGTGGCTGTGATTCTCTGACTCCAGCGACTGACCGTAGTCCTTTCAACTGCAAAACTTCCATACACATTACATAGAAAAATGTGAAAGTTCACAACAGTTTTATTCTCTGCAACGAGAAATTCTATAACAATTTGCAGCTTATAACGCATGTTGCTATAACTGTTTAGAACAGCCATATTATTTGGCCGGTTGGGTTGCAATTTAGTGCACACAATCGGCACATGACATATTTGAAGTGTGAAATTTTGCATGCTTCTATCTTCATTATTAGCTCAGAAAAACGACGTGATGCATTACTTTCTGAACGCACCTAGCATGTAAAAGTTGAGTTGAGTTAAGATTCGACATCACTTCATTCAGGACATTCCCATGCGTGCTCCGTTCCCTCGTTCAACAGCCAGCGAAGAATCATATTACTAATCGTTCCCATTGCTATCTGATTAAAAGTTCTCCTGGTCTTCCCTCTCAGTTTAGATATTCTTCCAGAACCCCTGCTGATCCCCCATATTCTCATTCTTTCCACATATGGGTTTCCAATCTGTTCCTCCGCCTTCTCAGTATATAAAAATCAAGCTAGAGTAATACTAGTAAAAAGGGTACGGAAACGGCCATTTTACACGCACTGGGTATATGATGCTTAACCCATATTTTATAGACCAATCGGCATTCCGTAAAGTGGCGTGGGCAGCATCATGCCAGCCGCCTTTATTTCTTTAAAGCATTTCTTGGTACCAATTTTAGGCTGAGAGTCCAGGTTAAATTTAAATATCCTATTCCGCCCCTTTGCGAATCGAAACCATGACCGCCGAGCCGACAAGCAAGCTGCTACGCTACCATAGCTCATCGGGTGCTATTATTCTCTTAAATCTGTCTAGAATACATGCAGGAAAACTTATACTACATAACTCTGATTGCAACACTACACTGGTTGTCGCCGCTATGGTGGGTTGCTAATTCTCCCCTAAAGCATTTTGTGTCCTGCTACTTCAGGATGATCCGGTGTCTGTTGAGGTAATATGCAAAGTCGCTTCTTGCAGAGGTAAAGAAACAAATTTTTGGCTTAACCGATTGTGTGCCATGGGATGATTAATAATCTTATGTGACTTTCAATTTCTGCCATGAGCGTATATATCGCCGAAATGTTGTCATTGTAACATGTCTCAAGGAAAATGTTAATATAGTACTCTTAAGACATCTTTGGACCCATTAGGGATACACAAAGTGGAGAGTGGAAAAGAAGAAGTAACAAAGACATTTATGATCTGTTTAATCACTGGTATCATGAAGGCTAATATACTACAATGGCTGGGGCATATAAAAAGAATGGAAGATAATTGGGAAACAAAACTCGCTTACACTCAGGAAATAAATGACCGTAGACCCCGAGGTAGACCAAGAAGACGGTGGAGAGATAATATATATACAGACCTACAAGCACTTGGAATCAACGACTGGCAAGAGAAGGTCAACCAGAGAGACGAATGGAGACGGATTGTATCTGCAGCAAAGAACCTCAATGGCTCGGAACGCTGAAGAAGAAGAAGAAGTAGTTTTCCCTAAGCAACCTCCTTTAATTTGATATATAATACAGCATTTTTGCTACCATATTAACATCAAAGACACACCTCTACTTATTTTCCGCCATCCATTTTTGCTCGGTCTAAAGATACTTTTTGTTTGGCATTGAATCAGTTAATAACAGATGCCAAGTTGCTTCTTGCAGCAATTACAGAAACTATATTCTGCTGAAGTAAAGCATGCCAAGTAACTTATTGTGGCAGATAAAGAAATTATCTTCTATTGAATATAACATAAAATGCCAGGTTTCTTCTTTAAGCGAGTAAAACATGTCTTTTGATGATGTAATATATGACAGGTTGCTTCTTATAACAAAAAGAAACTGTCTTTGGTTGAAGTAACATAGGCCAAGTTGCTTTTTGTATGAATTAAAGATAAGGTCAGGTCTTCGTCAGATATTACTGAGCTACCGTATGACAGTAGACGGTATTACCTGCTGTCTGTCAGCGCCGAATGTTGGGCGGCGCTTACCAAACCCGACACCACACATTGTGCCAACGGCTTCAGGCAGAAGAGCGCAATTGGGAGGGTACAAGCCTTATCCTGATGCGAGGAAATTCAACCTAAAGACAAATTGTCATGGCAGTGCAGACCAGGCCCTAAGCTTTGGTTGGCAGCTGGTCTAGGATCGAAGCTCCGACAGGCGGACAGTTAGAGCTTCCTTTGCTGATCCGGCAGCTTCTGCAACTTGTCTTGTTCCAGATGTATAGGTGTTACCATTCCTCTGTAGTGAACTAGGCAGGCCGAGAGAGGGATCATGCTGCATGGGCAACACATGGTCTCTACATTTTAGCCCAGGATTTGTGCTATAGAGAGGTATAACTCTCTCCCTGGTCTTAACCGGACTCGGTATCAAAGCGAGAGGTAGCATTTACGGGTTATAAGCCCTTGTCAATTGACGTAGACATGGGGCTCCACGGGTTGCCTCTGACGGTGGGAGACATCTACAGGTGCCGTGATCCGGGACTGTTTCCGGATCCGGTCAGGGATATGCACTACTGACGAGCTCAAACGAGAGCGAAACTCGAGTATAGTGCTTCCATATTGACGTGGATAGGCCTTATGTTCATACCAGAATGCGATCGACGTTGCCAGTAGTGGGTTGTGCTCAATATTTAAATCTACAGGTGCCACTGATCAGCTACCGCCCGCCTTAAGCTGGGCAGCCCCCGGCCAATAGGGTGCTGATCCGCCACAGCCTGCCTGCTTCAATGGGTGCCTGGGGCTAGGACAAAATCTGAATTCGCAGGCTGTTAAACCAATGCACCGGCACTAATAAAAATAAAAATAGAAACCTCAAGCTACGGCTTGCAACCTGGAACATACGAACCATGTGTCCAGGATTTTCCACTGACCTGACGAATATTGACGATGTGAGAAAAACGGTTGTAATTGATGCCGAACTCAATCGTCTTAAAAATGATATTGCTGGCCTGCAGGAGATACGCCTCGCTGAGGAAGGGTCACTCAGGGAAAACAATTACACCTTTTTAGAAGGGAAGAGGACAGGCAGGAAAAAAAGGCAACATGGTGTGGATTTGCAGTGAAGAATTCGCTACTGGGAATGATTGAAATTCCAGCTAGAGGTAACGAAAGACTATTATCTCTGCGCTTGGCAACCTCTTGTGGTTTTGCCACCATTATCACTGCATATGCACCAACACTTGCTTCCTCTGATGATGTGAAGTATTCGTTCTATGAGGAGCTTAGACTCTGTGATCAAGGCAGTTCCAAAATCGGACTCCATTTATATGCTCGGTGATTTCAATGCTCGTGTGGCAAGGACTCGAGTTCATGGCCACTGTTCCTTGGAAAATAAAACATCGGTCGCATGAATGAAAATTGGCAGAGGCTGTTGGAGCATTGCACCAGAAACGACCTATGTATTACAAACTCCTTTGTTAAAACAAAAGAGCTGCATAAGGTCACATGGAAACATCCAAGATCCGGCCATTGGCATCAGCTGGACTTCATCATCACACGGAGACAACATCTGAACCAAACATCATTAACTCGAAGTTACCACAGCGCTGACTGTGATACGGATCATTCTTTGGTTGTTGCAAGAGTTAGACTGAGACCAAAGAGAATCTACACAGCTAAACACAAAACTAGCCCCAGGATTAATGTTATTAACACCCACGATCCTGATAAGTGCTTTGAGTTCCAACAGCAACTTGAAGACGCTTTCACTGATGCATCAGAAAATTGAACAGTAAGTGAAAAGTTGGGTAAACTTAAGGAAACTCTTTATAAAACAGCGGTAGAGGTTTACGGCACTGTGGATCATAAGAGGCAGGACTGGTTTGTGGCAAACAGCGAGACACTGCAGCCCTTGATTGATTTTAAAAAAAATAGCTCTCTTAAGAAACAAGGACAGAACAACGCGTAACACTCTGAGTGAGCTGAAGCAAGCTAGGAAGGATGTGCAAAAGGCTGCCAGGCAGTGTGCAAATGACTATTGGATCAAGTTATGTGAGTCCATTCAAAATGCAAGTGATAAGGGAAACATCAGAAGCATGTATGAAGAGATAAAGAAAGCCTGTGGTCCAATGATCAAAAGAAGTGCACCACTGAAAACCTTGACTGGAGAAATCATCACTGATAAGAAACAGCAGATGGATAGATGGGTAGAGCACTATATGGAGCTTTACTCAAGTGAGACCAAATTAGCGGATGATGCCCTCAACGCCATAGAGGCCCTGCCAACTCTTGACCACCTGGACACACTTCCCACTATAACAGAAGTTAAGTGTGCTATAAATGAACTTGCATCTGGCAAGGCTCCAGGTAAGGATGGGATTCCAATAGAGGTTATCAGGAGTGGGCAAGACACACTCACTCTACAGATCACCAGCTAATAGAGCTATGCTGGCGAGAAGGACAAGTCCCACAGGATTTCAAAGACTCAAGCATCATAACACTTGTACAAGAACAAGGGCGATCGGAGCGACTGTAACAACTATAGGGGTATCTCACTTCTATGTATTGTTGGGAAAATATTTGCCGGAATTGTTCTGCGCAGACTTCAAGTCCTGGGAGATCAAGTCTACCCCGAATCACAGTGTGGCTTCCGACAGAACCGGTCTACCATTGATATGATATTCTCATTGCGACAAATGCAAGAAAAATGCCGTGAACAGAATCAGCCACTGTTTATTGCCTTCATCGACCTCACAAAGGCATTTGATTTGGTCAGTCGTGAGGGTCTGTTCAAGGCACTAAAGAAGATTGGCTGCCCACCAACTCTTCTGTCCATTGTGGAATCGTTCCACACAGGCATGAAGGGTATAATCAAGTTTGATGGTGCAACTTCAGAAGAGTTTGAAATCAAGAGTGGAGTTAAGCAAGGTTGTGTACTAGCTCCCACCCTCTTTGGAATATACTTTTCACTTCTACTGAAATATGCCTTTCGTGATCAGGATGGTGGTATATACATTCACTCACGCTCAGATGGCGGCCTCTACAATGCTCAGAGATTGAAGGCCAAGACCAAAATTAGGAGGGTACTGATCAGAGAGTTGCTTTTAGCAGATGGTGCTGCAATTACGACCCACTCTGAGGAAGAATTACAACGTCTTCTATCTGCATTCTCCAATGCTTGTTCTGAATTTGGTTTAACAATTAGCAAAAAGAAGACACAGATTATGTCACAAGGTGCACATGGGGTACCATCAATCTTTATTGATAGTACCGAACTGGAGATAGTAGATCATTTTACATATCTAGGATCAGAGGTAAATAGCAAATTATCCCTAGATCAGGAAATCAACATCAGGATTGGTAAGGCAGAAACAACAATGAACAGGTTAACAAAAAGAGTCTGGGAGAACAGGAAGCTTACTGCCAAAACAAAAGTCCTTGTCTATCAAGCCTGTGTCCTTAGTACTCTTCTTTATGGCAGTGAAGCCTGGTCAACTTACTCACACCAAGAGAAATGTTTAAACAGCTTTCATATGCGGTGTCTGCGAAGAATACTTGGTATTAAGTGGCAAGACAAAATCACAAATACTGAAGTATTGGAAAGATCAGGTTGTGTGACGGTTTGTTCCATGCTCAGTCTTCGTAGACTTAGATGGATAGGACATGTTAGGAGGATGGATGATGGTAGAATACCAAAGGACATCTGTTTTGGTGAATTACAGATGGGTAAGAGATTTCAGGGTCGGCCTCTACTATGATACAAAGATGTGTGTAAGCGGACATGATTGATATAGGCATTGATAATGCACACTGGGAGCAAGTTGCCGCTGAACGTGTTGCATGGAGGGCAAAGATCAGAAATGGAATAAAGACAAAGGAGAAAATTATTGCAGATAAGTCACACACCGAGAGTGTGAGACGTAAGATGGTACATGATGGTGGAAATGACCATGTGTTCACAGGCATCCACTGTGTATGAACATTTCCAGTGCAAATTGGCCTTATCAGTCACTGCTACTGTCATGGGTTTATAAGTTATTATGCCTTTTTGAAGCACAGTGTAACAAACTATCGTCTATCAAGACAGCAAGGTGCCAATGAATGAATGAAAATATATATAATTGCATAATTCTGTGATAGTATCAATGCCAAAGATGGAAAAGGCTGTTATCCGTTGTTATCTTGTCAGGACCTGCAACCTTTCGTTGTTTCATCTTTTTAATTTCTTTCTATACTTCAGCTTCTAGTATGTTTGGCCCATCTTGAGTACTGTACAATGTTGGTTTATTGCCCCTGCTGTTCCAGAAAAAAACATCTGTGTATTCTGTCCATCTTTTCATTATATAGATATTATCAGCTATAATTTCTTCATGTTTTCCTCTGATACAACCTTTTCTTGTTATATTACTTTTCTTCTTTGTGAATCTTTTTATTTTTTCATACAATCCTTTTGAGTTGTGTTTTACTTCTAGATCCTCTATTTCTCTACATTTTTTCTGCAACCACTCTTCTTTGGCAACTCTGCACATGTGAAATATTTCTGTCTATTAATGTATATTGACTTTATATACTGACTGTATAGATTATAGAACATCAAATAATTAAATGGTTCAGACATTTAGTTAGAATGGAATAAGATCAATCAGTGGCCAGAGTGAAAAATGTAAGAACAATAGGATTCAAGGTGAAAGAATTACCTGGAAAGAATTGATAGATGGAGTAAAAGAGACGATGAAATCAAATATGGCATAAGTACAAGCAACAAAACAAGCAAAATACAGAAAATTGCATCTGCCTTCCCTCTCTCTGAAGTTTCAAGGCAAAAGCAGTAGAACAAAATAAGAAGATGAAGATATCCTCTTAACAATCTGTAATGAACAGGCCAAAACAGGATCTGCTTATCCCAAATTACAAACTGTGAACACCTACCCACCAAAGAATATGTAAAGCATGTGTGATTCTGGTATTCACACACTTGAATCCTTGTCGATGATACTCAGTTTGTGCACTGTGCTGAGGTTCTCCTTGTATGATCTATGGGAGGAAACTAAGCACTTATGGTTATATCCATGAGCAATTTTGGCCCGCCCTTGACATACTGTGCCAGCAGATATAACTACTCATTATCTGTATCTGAATCACCATCTAACTTGTTGTAACTCATACTTATAACAATGAACTCTCCGGACATTTTATGCTGGATCGCTACATTAATAGTACGAGGGTAAGTTAATAAGTGAGTCACAAATGGCTAAAAAAAAATAACTAAATATGATAAAAACTTGAAACCAGTTTATTTTTATACATGCATTGTCCTTTTATTTCTCAACATAACTTCCACCAACATTGATGCATTTATCCCATCATTTTATCAGTTCTCCCAAACCGATTGCATAGAACTGCGTGCTTTGTTTTCATTTACCGGCCATCCCACAGAACTGTGTGACTTACTTATTGACTCACCCGCATAACCGCTTTACTGGAAAAACATTTGTCAGCATAACCACTGAAAACCCACCTTGGCAGGAGACATTTCACGAATGATGCTGAAGTTGAATGTGAAGTGAAAACATGGTTTAGAAAACAGAGCACGCAGTTAGATGCAGCTGGTTTGGGAGGACTGATAAAACAATGGGATAAGTGCATCAATGTTGGTGGAAATTATGTTGAGAAATAAAGGGACAATGTGTGTATAAAAATAAACTGGTTTCAAGTTGTTATCATATTTAGTTATTTTTCTACAGCCATTTGTAACTTACTTATTAACTTACCCTCGTAGTAGATCAGGAAGTCAAATTTGTCTTCACCGTACTACACTGCTTAGAGAAAACACTGTTTGGAAGAGAGATTGATCTCTGACCATCTATTCATAAAGCACACAAAAACATGTGATGTTCATTCATAAATTATTGTCATTACTGTCAAGTAAGCAAATGCATACCACAACCCCCCATATACACAAAGGTCAATATTTATATTTACATTTTATGAATCATGACAAATTTGAACAATGTTAATATAAGTAACGTTCACAACATTCACATTTTATGAATTGTAACAAATTTGACTAATGGTAACATAAGTAACAGATTCAACATTTACATTTTTTGAACCATGACAAATTTGACCAATGTTAACAAAACAAGTAACCTATTCAACATTTACATTTTTTGAACCATAACAAATTTGACTAATGTTAACAATAAGTAACTTATTCAACATTTACATTTTTTTGGAACCATAACAAATTTGACCAATGTTAACAATAAGTAACCTATTCAACATTTACATTTTTTTTTACCATGAGATGATTCTTTTTTTTCCATGGAACAAAGAAGACTTATTACAGTAATACACTAAATGACATATTAGAGGACTGGGATTCTGGATGTTAACAATTATCTATGCAGGGACATTATTTCTTTACTAGAATGCAAGTCGCTTAAAAGTCAATAGGTTCAACTTCATTGCACCAGGTTTATCCCATATGGCTCAGCCTCATTTCACAGTGCACAAAGCATGAACTCCATAACTCCAGTGACAACCCCCAGGAGTCTTCAAAACAATGTACTTGTGAACTGAAGGACACGGCCCGGAATCAAACCAACAACCTTCGGAGCCTGAGTCAGATAGCTTGACCACTTCACCACGGAGTCTCCAAGAATGCAAGTAAGAATGTAAATGACAAGTCAAAATTGGCCTTACAACTGTCAGTCAGCAAAGGAAGCACAATTAACATTGTCAAAACTCTCTCATATTCAAAGGTTTGTGCAAGTAAGGTTCACAAGTCTCACAAATGAACACAGATTTCTAAAGAAATGATTTCTGACACATTGGATCATGTCAATGCTGACTGGGAGAACTTTTGAGCCTGAGATGAACATGCAATCAATGGATTGACATCATCAAACACTCACCAGAAACAAAGAATTTCAGACAATTTCATCACCAGGAAAAGTTAGGATCACTGTCTTTTGGGACACTGATGGTGTGATTCTTGCCAATAGGTGAGACAATCAATTCTGAATCTTACATCAAAACACTAACAAATCTCAGTAAGGTGTTTGACAGAGTTACTCTAACAAGAATCCAGAAGACAGTTGCAAAATTGAGCAGAACTGTGTTGTGTGATCACTCTGCAGACCTGATCTGGCTCCCTCTAAGAGTTTAATCTATTTGGTCCAGTTAAATATGCACTCTGTGTGGCAAGGATTGATGACGATGAGGGTGTGATTCATGCCGTGAAGAATGGCTAAGTGAGTAGGACAAAACCTGGTACAGTCAAAACATGTATTAACTTGTTTCCTGCTGACAATAGGCCGCACAAGTTGATAGAGATTATGAGAAATAGGATGTTAAGAGGAAATGTTTGTGTATATTGTTTGTAAATTTAATTAATTTTGAACAAATAGTTTTTGAAAACAAAAACATTATGGTGCTTTACTTTCTAATTGTCCCTCATGTGTTTCATAAAACGCAAGACTTTTATCAATCAACTTTTAAAATCAATGTCGTTATCATATCATGTAAAATACTGCAGGTTACTTTTCTAATTATAATAAGATTGTCTTAATTTCCTCACTAAAGTTGATTTTTTTTTTCTTGGCACATTTTGTGGCTTTTAATGTTTTAGATGGCATGGATTCTGGAATAAGGCTCCAGACTAAATGAAAGGTTAACACTATATCTTAGTTTATAAAGAAAGCATAGCATTTGTAACATATTTTAAAGGGACTTTTGAGCAGTATAACGATTTATGACTTAACAATTAATAATTTATGATGACAATTTGATGTCATTACGCAATGGAACAATACCATAAGTGCTTGGTCTCTTATAGCAAAAGTCAAAGGGTAAGAATGCGGACTCTAATTGTTGTAAGCAGCTTAGTCTATGCATCAGAAGCAGCCTTGCCTTTATTCACTGCAAACAGTTCCATGCTCAATTTTGTCCTCAACAGACAAAAATGAGAAGATTCATCAAGAGATGTGTCATCATGCTGTCCATTAGTTTGGTTTGTAAAGGATTAATTTTACTGCACATGGATATCCCCATAAGTGTTCCCTCTCCTTCCATAGATCACATAAGAAGAATCTCAGCAGTGTATAAACTCTGCAGCATGGTGTGGACCCACATTTATGTATAGCAGAATCACACATGCTATACATTTTATTTGCGGGTAACTTTTCTAACTCAAACACTTTGCCTGGACAATGACCTAATTGGCTTCAATTACAAAATTTCAAGGTATTTTTAACAGGTGCAGTGAACACAGAGGCATTTGAGTTTTTGTCCTTGCCCAAGAAGGCCAGACATCTGATCCAACACTCCAGGACCAAGGAGGAATATGCTATCTTCACTCTGATTTTGTAAAAATCCAAATAGTAACTCTGTTAGAAAAACCTGGTCTGGCTGAGCGAGAGGTAGACATTGTAACCTCTGATCTACTCCATAACCTGCTGTCAGTTATTGTCTGCAGTATATCCTCTCTGTGCATCGTCAGGGTTCCATTCATACATGTCGCATACATGTCTTTAAAGCTTGAATATCAACCCTGCTTGAGACTGACCTTGACAGTAAACGGCACATGGGTGAAAGGAAACGAGATCTCCATTATAGGCTTGTAAACGCAGCTAAAACAAATAAGACAAACATACCCTGACTGTCTAAGAAATGTACAATTGGCTATTGATGTCACAAACTGGAATGTCTGATTGCATGAAACAGACAGAAACGCAGCACTTTCAGCTTACATAACTTTTTATACCTTTCAAAACAATGTACTCTCTTAGTGAATTTAGCAGATGCCACAAAAAAAAAAGCATGTTTGGACCAAAGCAAAAATGAATGGCGGAAAAATGAGAAAGTAGGAGTGTGTCCACAGTTATGACTTAAAAGTTGTTATTATGGTAGCAGACATGTTGTATTATATGAGCAAATAAAAGCAGGATGCTTAAGGAACACTACTGTATTGATATTTTAATTGAGACAACATTTTGCAATGACATTTCAGGTGATATATAAGCCCATTACAGATATAGGAAGTCGCGTAAGCTGATTAATCATCCCATGGCACTTAATCAGTTAAGCACAGAGTCACAAACAATATGTTGCACGATTTATTGCCTGACATATTTCGCTGCATCTCGTCAGTTGTATACTGCAGGAGTTATATATCATCTGAAGTTAATAAATGAATAATACTGAAGCTGAAACAATTAAAACACACTAGTCACAGCTGTTGTTTGAATGTGGAACATCTCTTATCTTATACCCTTCATTGTTCTTCCTCTGTTGCTGCCTTTCCTCTCCCAATGGAGCATAAGCCTTCAACCACCTCAAGCCTACCATTTGTAGACTTGTTCATGATTGGAACTAACAAATGAAGTTTTCTACAGGATGAGATAGTCAGCCTCATGCTATCCCTCCTTAGTTGATTCTTCTGACCTGCATGCCAGTTACAGATTTATTATTCTTTGCCTCCTTTATGGCCTTGGAAACACAAGGTGCTTTTAAATCATGAACTACACAGTTGTATTCAATTCACAAAACAGCACCCGAAGGGAACTTGTGTGACTAGATTCAATTTATCATAGGAAGACATACAGACACAAGATATGTGGAAACACATAAAATCATTAACATGCTGGCATAAATCATTTTATGTATTATGGCTGACAATCTCGTAATTAAAAAAAAATAATAGGAAAAGCAAAGCATATGTTATACAATTCTGAAAATGTAACTAAATATTACATTCTTTTCATTGTGATTCATCAGGGCAAGACTTTACCTCAACACACCTACTCTTAAAAGCTTAGGATATATGTAATAACATTTGAAGGTATTTGACCTCGTGAGCAGAAACAGCCTATTTAAGATCCTTGAGAAGATAGGATGTCCACCCACCCTGCTAAGTCTTGTGAAATTATTTCATTAAAACATTTTATTTGATGATTCAACATCCCAGTCATTCAGCATCAGCAGTGAAGTAAAGCAGGGCTGTGTGCTTGCTCCTACACTTTTTGGTATCTTCTTCACCGTTCTCTTAAGACAGGTATTTGGGACTGCCACTTAAGGCACATACCTCCATACAAGATCTGATGGCAGACTTTTTAACCCACCAAGACTGAAGGCAAAGACCAAAATACAATCGAGATGCATTAGAGAACTACTTTTTACAGACGGTGCAGCATTGACTACTCATGCAGCAGAAGATCTCCAATGGCTCTTAGATCATTTTGCAGCCACCTGCAAAGACTTTGAGCTCACCATCAGCCTAAATAAAAACAGGTGATGGAACAAGATGCTGGTGTGCCTCCATCAATTAAAATTTGTAATTATGAATTGAAGGTTGTTCATGAGTTTGCATATTTAGGGATCGACAATATCAGATAATCTTTCACTAGAGACAGATATCGACATACACATTGGAAAGGCAGCCACAACATTTTCCAGGCTAACTAAAATAGTTTGGGAGAATAATAGACTAACAGAGCGTACAAAAGTTCAAGTACATGAAAGCTTATATTGTTAGCACACTACTCTATGGGTCTGAATCCTGGACCTTGTACTCACGACAGGAAAGAAAGTTGAATTCCTTCCATATGAGATGTCTGAGACGTACCTGGGCATCAGTTATCAGTTATCAGTTGGGGTATCTTCGTTGCACTCCGGACATGTCCATAGGTGCTCAGATCCTCCCCCCAGCATATGCATCAGCGTCCGGTGGCTAATAGTGCCAGTTCTGTGTTGGTTGACGAGGCGCTTTGTTTTCCCGATGTACCTCTCGCGTCTGGCTGTGCCGATTCTTACTCCCAGGTCTTTCATCCTGGAGAGCGATGTGGAATCACTGGCGTCAAAATCCTCTGCTCTCGCCATATCTTTAAGGGCGTTAATAACATCCGCACGATCCATGGGCTGGCCATCTACAGGGGGTGCAGAGCCAGCCAATTTATCAGCTCGTTCATTTCCCTCGACTCCCGCATGTCCCGGGACGAAGATGAAGGTGACTTTGCGGACAGCAGACTTCCGCAGCGACTCAGTCCACTGTCTACGTACAGATCCAGCTTCGACCTTCTGAATCATGCTCATTGAATCACTTAGTACACACACGTTGGTATAATGCTGTGATTCCAGCCTTATGAAAGCCTGTGTAACTGCCATCACCTCCATCGTCATGCTGCTCGTGGTCATAGAGTGGGCACCACTGGATTCTTGAACGGTTCGGCCTGCTGAACGGGCTGTAAATGCCCACGCACTTCTCTGCTGCTTTACAACAGATCCATCTGTATAGATGAGCACTTCGGGGCTATCTGAGTGATCATAGATGAGCGCGTTAATCTCTGCATTGACAGTGGCAGGGTTCTGCTTTCTGCACCGTCTGTCGAGTGTGATAATGCAGGAGAAGGTACACTTAAAAGCTGGAGGCACCGGCACCCATTCCTTGCCGGGGTTGATACTGGTTAGACTGCAGACCTGTCCGACGACATCTTCCGCCCGACCCATCCATGATTTGCCCCTCTTTAGCCTGTCACCCTTTTCTCTGAATACAGCGTCATGCAGAGGGTGCTGCTCATCTGCACTTATTTTTAAGTATGCACGAGCTCTCCAGATCTTGATCCTGTGTTCCATTGTCGGGAAGTCAAGGAGGTATCTCATTGCTACACAGCTGGTGTCTCTCGTGCAGCCCAAAATGATGCGCATGGCTTCGTTTTGTACCTTTTCAAGTCTTCCAATCTGTGTAGGGCTGACAGTGAGGATGGCCAGGGCATACTCGATGCGTGAAAGCACAAGTCCTTGGAACAGAAGTAATAGCAGTCTTTGCTGGATATTGGCAGTCGCCATGACTCTCATTGCTGCCAAACCTTTTTGAGCCTTCGTTATGACATAATCGACATGATCTCTGAAGGACAGGCTACGATCAAGCCTCACGCCAAGATATGTCATTGACTGGGTTCTACTCAGAATGCTCCCATCCATTCTTACTGCTGGCAGGTCTGTTTTCACAATATGGTTGTTTAGTGAGAACCATGTAACCGTTGCCTTTGCAGGGTTGACAAGGGCGTCGGCATCAGCACACCATGAGGAAATTCGATCTAGTTCGCCCTGCATATGGTTGGCAACCGCCTGTCTATCTCGACCCTGTCGATACACGAGGATGTCGTCAACGAATGATAGAGTCCTACCCCTCCCATCCAACTGTTGTTCAGTGATCGGCACCGTATACACGTTGAATAGTACTGGTGACAGTGGTGAACCCTGCGGCAATCCTGGACATATCGTTATCGGCTCAGAAGACCAACTCCCGCATCTTAGCACCACCTTCCTTTGGAGTAGAACTGCAGCTATCCATTGTACAAGGTGAGGGTGCACTTTCAGTCTGAGGAGGGTTTGCATCAAGTGCTCGAAAGATACTCTGTTATATGCGTCCTCTAAGTCTATGGCGGCCGCACATGTCTCTTCTCTGACCTGAAATCCTTCGTAAACATCTTGAGCTAAGACCGCCGCATTCAGCCATGACTCTTTGTTGCGTCTGTATCCTCCAAGTGTGGGCGGGAAGCAGCCGAGCTGTTCCAAGTCCCAAGCAAGTCTGTGTGCTACAATTTTCTCCAGTAGCTTGCCAACAGTATTCTGCATCGTGATGATTCTGTAGCCGCTTATCTTGGAGTGGTCTTTGTTCGGTTTTGGCAGTGGCAGCAAGTAGCTTGTAGCCATTCTTCTTTGACCTGACCCCTCTGGATACTGGTGTTGAATTCTCTGGCCAGTTCTTCCATGTCATCATCTGATATCACCATTAGGTCACCATATCGGATGCCGTCTGGACCTGGGGCGGTGTTAGGTGATTTCTTGAGCATCGCACGCAATATGTCAACTGTGATTGTCCATTCTTCGTCTGTCCCGACCCCCTCGCACAACTGAGAGAGTGTTGTTGTGGTCCTCTGTCTGGCGGGCTCGTCTTTCTGGTCAGTCTGTTCTATGTAGCGTGCAAGAAGGGCCTTACCTTTATCCGCATCCAACTTTTTCCATGCGAGGTCTGTGCCTTGAAAGTCTGGAATACCCCTACGTTGTGCAGCACCGTTCATGCTCTTGTGGAGGCGCCAGAATGTCGTAAGAGATTGCTCGGAGCACACCTTCCTGCAGAACTCGTCCCATTTGTCGGCCTTGGCCTGTTTGGCGCAGGATTTGAATAAAGTCGTCGTCCTAACGACCTCAGTCTTCAGGTTAGTGGTCACTATCGTGGTATCCCAGTGTGCCCCACCGGCAACTTGGTGCGATGGTGGGCGACACCAGAGCCAAGTCAATGATGCTGTCAGAGTCGCCTGGTTGAGTGGCCATTCTAGTGACCTTCCCATCATTCAGACAGATTAGGGCAGCAGATGCCAGGGCGTCCTCCAAATCTTCTCCCTGTCTATTGGTGATGCAATTCCCCCATTGACTGCCTCTGGCATTGAAGTCCCCGCAGTAGATGATATGCCTTTCATCCATATCGAACAAGCTCTGCCATTGTCGCACGTCGACCTTCTCATTTCGCGCATAGACGTTAACGATTACAAGCTGCACTGGTGTCATTATTCTTAATGCCTGCACTTGCAGGGCATCGCTGTTCCAGGCGGACATATCGATCTCAGACACCAGTATGTTGTCGCGGACCAGAATGGCCTGTCCGAGGTGCCGCCTGTTAAGGAAAACCTGAAATCCCGCAACATTGACTGTTCCGTCGGTGAGCTGTGTTTCTTGCAAGACTACAATATCGTTTCCGTAGAGTAGTTTTTCAAGAATGGGTCGGCGTTGACTAAATGATGCACAGTTCCAGTACAGTACTCGAACATTACCTGGGCATATCGTGGAAAAACCACATAACAAACAAACACATGCTTGAAAGAGTGGATATTACCACAGTGCACTCCCTCCTCAAGCTGAGACATCTCCAGTGGCTGGGCCATGTATCTCCAATGGAGGATGAACGTATTCCCAAAAATCTGCTATATGGAGAACTAGCCACAGGGAAGAGGCCAACACTAAGACCCCAAATGCGATATAGGGATGTGTGTAAACAAGACATGAAAACCCTGGCATAGATCCAGACATGTGGGAAAGAGTTGCAACAGACAGATGTTCCTGGAGAAGAGATGTATGAAACGGACTGGTGCTCTTTGAGACAATCGGATCCAACAAACTGAGGATAGGTGGCACAAGCATAAAATGCAGTAGCTTACTGTGGGACCTGCCTCGTCTTACAGATGCAGAGACTGTTACAGAGATTGTCACACTTACATTGGACTATACAGTCACAAGCGGTGTTGTCAGGTACCTCCCCAGCGGCACATCTCTATAGTCCTTCAGGACTGTAAGCCTACTACTACTACTACTACTACTACTACTACTACTACTACTACTACTACTACTACTAGTAGAATGGAGCACTTATGGGTTACACCCGTGTGCCGTGATGTTGATACTACTACTACTACCTACTACTTACTACTACCTACTACTTACTACTAACTACTTACTACTACTACCTACTACTTACTACTAACTACTTACTACTACTACTACTAGTACTACTACTACTACTACTACTACTACTACTACTACTACTACTACTATTACTACTACTACTATTACTACTACTACTACTACTACTACTACTACTACTACTACTACTACTATGTGAAGGTAACAAAATGGAAACCTTAGAAACAAATAAAGATAAGACAATAAAAACTGCCCGATATAATGTTAAATCAATAGATAACATATTAAAACGTAATATCACATTCTGCCATATGAAAGCTTTAGACAAACCTATTAGATCGTTGACAAAATACTTGCACAATATAATCCTTACAGGACAAAATGCATATCTTCACAAGTAACATACAAATGTATCATGTGTGTATGGTATGCAAAAGTATCCTTAGCTTTACTGTTTATTCTTTATTCAGGTTTAGTATTTACTAGACCCGACCACCTCCCTACAGAGCTACCAATATTTAAGTTCATAGCAAGACAACAGATCAAGTGCTTTTTATGAGAATGCAGCTTTCCCTCTGGGCACTGGGTTAGAGTCTGATAACAATGAAATACCTCAATGGGTAGAGGCTACATGACCAATCAAGCACTAGTTCCAGACAGTCTGTTGGTGCTGTGCTAAATCATGACCTGTTTAAATGGTAATGTTTCTCCATAAATGTCAAGTCCATTGTCATCTTGCCCACCCTATTGTTTTCTGAGCTTGGAGAGGGGAAGCTGAGCTCAGCAACATCATTGCCATAGATATTGTACTTTGATGGTAGGTCAGAAGAAAAATGTCAACAGCCTCATTCTCAAATATGCAAGAATTCTTTAGGGTTCAACCGAACTGAATATAACAGCATTTGACATTGATCTTCCCTTCCAGAAAATTCACCTAAACTATCAACCACTAACTGGTCAACTACCCAACCAACCAGCAGAACAACCAGCCCACCATGAGAATAAAGCTCACTCTGTACTGATATGTGTCTACAACTGAAAAGGGTCTAGTTGTAGAGCTAAAGAATGGCTAAGAATACTATGGGTAGACATTATCAGGTATATAATATACAAACTATATATATATATACAGACAGGATAGTTGGTTTATGATTGAACACTTGTCATTTGCAGCAGTCTGCTTACCTACAGATATAAATCACAAATTATTGTCTATATAGGAATTTAAAATAGATAGATAAATAGAGTGACCAATGTTTTAAAATTTCAATATTTTATCTCTCAATGTTTTAATAAATATCTTAAAATATAGAATGCAAATGTTACAATTTGAGTAAGCATTAACTTTCTGAAAACATCCTTATATGTCAAATACTAATCATACAGAGAGAGCTATGATGATAATAAAAAAACAGTTTCTCTGTAAAAGATTATATGTTGATAATGTTTGTTAACTCATTAACTACAAATCTTTTAAACAGCTGCAGCAGATTTAATTTATTTACATGTTCCAACCAGAGGCAATTCTTTAATTCCCTCTTAAGTATGCCACGCTGTCAACACATTTTATTATTGAGATATTTGAATAATTTGTATGAACTTATTTTTAATTACATTTTGAAGAGCATTGGCACTGTCAGTCGCATATGGTGATTACTAAGATACAACAGACCCTGGCTTGGATATCTAAACAGTTGAAGTGGAAGATGTGAAGGAATGTGTAACTAAATTTCACTCTTCAAAACATGAAATCTGTCTTTTTCTTGTGGACATTACAGTAGTGAGAATGCAGTAACTGTATGAAAAGTGAACCAGAAAAAACATAAACATATATTTGTGCTTAACAACAGGGGTCAATACTTCAGCAATATTATTGTAAAAAAACATAAAATTGACATGATTTCTCAGTATAATCTAGCTTTTGTTGTACACATTACAAAGGCCAACCATATACAACATAAACATATGCTTGTACATAACAGCAGGAGTCAATACTGCAGCATTATTATTGTAAAAAACAAACAAAATTGACATTATTTCTTAGTATAATCTAGCTTTTGCTGTGCACATTACAGGAGTGTATGCACTATATTAAAGGCCAACCACATACCTCATAAACATATACTTGTACTTAACAACAGGAGTCAATACTCCAGCATTATTATTGTCACAACACATTTTGTGCAAGTCTGCAAGAACAAGTAAGGACCCATTTTTTTCGCACAAGTGTGTGGGATACATGGTGTTAGCCTCATAATTTTGACCAATCAGTATTTGATAGGTGAGGTGGTCAATATTATACCGGCTGGCTTTACTACCCAGAATAATTTTGGGACCCAAGTTAGGTTGGGCTGACCTCAGAATCTAGGTCAATTATTGAAATATGTGTAACTGAATAAATATATAAAATGTAAACATAATATATAAAACACATTATCATTATTTTATGCATTTCACCTTGGTCTGTGATAAGAGTAATTTATTTACAAAAATGTGAACTGATAAATGTGTCAACATAGTATCAAACAGTGTCTATTACAATATCAAGGCACACAAACTAGCATATACTTTGTTATATCTTTGGTTGAATTCAACAGAATTAATGAAAATGACATTTCTCAATGAATTACTTAAAACAGATTGTGACAATGTTGAACTATGTTTGTGCTAGGAAGTAGTTTATTTTGTCTAAAGGCATTTTATTTTTGAGTAATAAATGGGTGGGTGTGAAGGCGTTAAAATAATGACACCATGTGACTAAGGAGTTACAATAATGATACAGCGCGACTGAAGGAGTTCCTATAATGACATTGTGTGACTGAAGGAGTTATAATAATGACACCTTGTGACTTAGGAGTTACAATAATGACACTGTGACTAAGGAGTTACAATAATTACACTGTAACTGAAGGAGTTACAATAATGACATTGTGTGATTAAAAGAAGTACAATAATGGCACTATGTGACTAAGGAGTTACAATAATGACACCATGCGACTAAGGAGTTACAATAATGACACCATGCGACTAAGGAGTTACAATAATGACACCATGTGATTGAAGAAGTTACAATAATGACATTGTGTGACTAATTGAGTTAGGGTAACTTTTTTTTAAATAAATGTTGCCTGTTCTTTGAAAGATGTGATCAAATTGAATCCCAGATTGATTTACTAGGCAATTTTACATTGAGTAGTTTGCCATTTCTTTCTGAACAAGAAGTCAATGAAGTCCAACTTGCTGATGTAGAGAAAGAACCCTGTAACCCACCATTAGTGCACCAGAAGTTTAAGCTCAAGTGCATTAAGTCCCATGGCCACACTGATTGTTAAGTGTCTGTTTAGATTTGGTTAATGTGATAACTGTTGTGTGACTGAAGGTGATACAGTAACAATTGTAACAGATTAGGTTAATGTAACAACTGAGACAGAAGGTGATACAGTAACAGTTGTAATAGATTAGGTTAATGTAACAACTATTGTGACAGAGGGTGATACAGTAACAATTGTAACAGATTAGGTTAATGTAACAACAAATGAGACAGAAAGTGATACAGTAACAGTTGTAATAGATTAGGTTAATGTAGCAACTATTGTGACAGAGGGTGATACAGTAACAGTTGTAATAGATTAGGTTAATGTAACAACAAATGAGACAGAAGGTGATACAATAACAGTTGTAATAGATTAGGCTAACAGAGGGTGATACAGTAACAGTGTAATAGATTAGGCTAATGTAACAACTATTGTGACAGAAGGTGATACAGTAACAGTTGTAATAGATTAGGTTAATGTAACAACAAATGAGACAGAAGGTGATACTATAATAGTTGTAATAGATTAGGCTAACAGAGGGTGATACAGTAACAGTGTAATAGATTAGGCTAATGTAACAACTATTGTGACAGAAGGTGATACAGTAACTATTGTAACAGATTAGGTTAATGTAACAACAAATGAGACAGAAAGTGATACAGTAACAGTTGTAATAGATTAGGTTAATGTAACAACAAATGAGACAGAAGGTGATACTATAACAGTTGTAATAGATTAGGCTAACAGAGGGTGATACAGTAACAGTGTAATAGATTAGGCTAATGTAACAACTATTGTGACAGAGGGTGATACAGTAACAGTGTAATAGATTAGGCTAATGTAACAACTATTGTGACAGAGGGTGGTACAGTAACAGTTGTAATAGATTAGGTTAATGTGACAACTATTAAGACAGAAGGTGATACAGTAACAATTATAATAGATTAGGTTATTGTAACAATTGTTCCGACATAAGGTGATACAGAAACAGTTGTAATAGATTGAGTTAATGAACAACTCTTGTGACAGAAATAGATAAAGTAACAGTTGTAATAGAATTGAGTTAATGATCAACTGTTGTGACATAAGTTGATACAGTAACAGTTCTAATAGATTGAGTTAATGAACAACTGTTGTGACAGAATGTGATACTGTAACAGTAATAATATACTGGGTTAATGTAACAACTGTTTAGTAAAGAAACGCTTTAGGAAAGTTTATCATATGTGGAGTAAAACCTAATCATATGATGTGTTGCTTGGTGATGGCAGTGACCTGAACAAAGTCAAAAAATGTCTCATTGTTGCCCTACAAGATAACAGTGGCCATGATGGCTTTTGGTTATTTTGCCATCCAGTGAATAAGAAACCCAATGAGCAAGTCCTACAAGAAACAAATGAAAACCATAAACTGATTAGCGAAATTAGATGTAGTCAGTCACAGTTATTTGAGAAGAAATAATTTGGAGAACTTGGCGACATCTGGCAAGATTGAGGGGAAAAGAACAAGGGCAAGGCAGAGTAGTAATACCTGGATGGCTTGGCCACATGGTATGGTGGAAGCAACAAGACAGAGCTGATCCACCACTCGAGGTAATCGAGTGAGATGGCGAAACATGACCGCCTACGCTTATCGTTATGGCACATGATGATGATGAGGGAATAAGGATAAGAAGCGAACACCATGTCATGAATGTACTGTTTGCATGTTGCTATCAACATCTTCACCAACACAAAACAGTTTCTATTGTCAACACAAAACAGTTTCTATTGTCAATGCCACAACTATCCTGTGTTGATAGAGAATAGTATACCTAATATAGTTATTTTACAAAATATTATTAATAATCATTATTATGTGCCATGCTAGGCAGCTCACGTGATCATGTTGAACGTCCCTTGCAGGACATTGTGATCAAGCCCAGGATGATTTTCTAGGCAATTGTATGTTCAGTAGTTGGCCTTTGCCTTCAATGAACATTCAATGTTGAAGTCCAACTTAATGCCGGTGTAGAGGCTAGACCACCTACCTCGCCATCATTGAACTGGAAGATAAAGAGCAAGTGCACGTATTCTTTGGACCAATCAACATCTCAAATATATTCATCCATAAACCGTGTGCCTCTGTGTGCTTATGTAGTTCAACCACTGATCATTTTCCATGCTAACCCATCCAACTATTAGATATGATTAAATGATAAATAGCGACAAAATAAGGTTCACATTTCTTAATTAAAAGCTCTGTTGCAGAGTTAATAGTGATTAAAATTTTTATTATCACAATGGATAATCATATCTTTGGCTACGTGATGACTAGTAAACAAATTAATCAATGAGATATTTAAATAAAAATCATGGTGAAGTAGAAATGGTAACATGTAAACTGAGTAAAATCCGTGTTTGTACCAGTACAAATATATTAATATATATATATATATATATATATATATATATATATATATATATATATATATATATATATATATATATATATATATATATTACAGGGGTAGTGTAATATGTAGAATGAATACATATCTATCATAAGAATATAAATCACATCAGAATATATTAACAATGTTGTGATATAAACAATGCTATACATGGCATGTAGTGTAATGCATGTATATAATACTAAATTATTGTATAAGCTGAAGGTAGGTCATCTTTCCTTTAAAATTATGATTAAATAAATACAATTTAAAAAATCAGTATCAAATGTTAGCAAGCATCTAATATCTTAACTGCTTCAGTGCCACAAGATAATATATTGCTAAATGTGACCTATCATTTGGACACAAGGACGATATATTACCATTCTAGAGTCATAATATTTTTTGCTTTGTTTCATGGTAGTAGTAGTAGTGGTAGTAATAGGCCTCTTTCAGTCCTGAAGGACTATAGAGTTGTTCTGCTTGGGAGGTGCCTGGCAGCACCGCTGGTGACTGTATTAGTCCAATGCGAGAGTGACAATCCCTGTCACAGTTTCCGCATCTGTAAGACGAGGCAAGTCCCGCAGTAAGTGACTGCGTTTTAAGCCTGTGCCGCCTATCCTCAGTTTATTGGATCAGATTGCGCTCAAAGAGCACCAGTCCATTTCGTACATCTCTTCTCCAGGAGCATCTGTCTGTTGCAACTCTTTCCCACGTGTCTGGATCTATTCCAATAGGTTTTCATATCTTGTTTACACACATCCCTATATCGCATTTGGGGTCTTCCGGTTGGCCTCTTTAGTTTCATGGTATCTTCAGTTATTTCAATGCTCAGTGAAAAGAAATTTACATAATACTTGTTTATTTGACTGTGTACCAAGTTTGGTCCAAAGCTTCTTTTTGTTTGGCACTGAATCAGTTAATTTGCCATTTCCTCTATTCAGTTATTTCCAACATTCTGAAGTCATTATTTAATGCTGACAGTTAATAGAGCAGTACAGAACAATAACATGAGGATGATTAGAGGAAACTGAAGTTTTGAAAGAAGCAGCTGAAATAGAAATAAAACTTCTCAATGACATTTAAAATAGCAGATGTATCTCCAAGATACTACCTGCTTTCTGCTAGCGATGAATGTTGGGATGGTGCTCACCAAACCCAACATCCCACATTCTGCCAACGGCTTCGGTCAGAAAAGCGCAACTGGGAGGATATAAGCCTTATCCTACAGATAAGGAAATGCAACCTAAGGATTAAATGTTATGGCAGGATAGGCCAGGCCCTAAGCCTTGGTCAGCAACTGGTCTATGATCGAAACTCCTACAGATGGACAGTTAGAGCATTGCTTTGCTGATCCAGTAGCTTCAGCAGCTTGTATTGTTCTAGATGTATTGGTGTTGACTCTGGGGTAAATTAGGCAGGCCAAGATAGGAATCATAGTGCATGGGCAATGCATGGTCTCTACAATTCAGTCCAGGCTTTGTGTTATGGAGAGGTATAACACTTGCTACCCCCATAGGTTGTAGTTGGTGTGCCTTGTTAGAAGTACAAAGTAACAACCTACCATCTTTCAAGATGGTAAGGTTCCAGTGACAGTGTATCCCCACTGACCTACTAAAATCCACATTTGTAGCATTTTCCATGAAACCAAGAGCAGAATGTGAAGACCATATCATAGTACATTCTATCTGTCATGTGACAAGGCTCTTAATGAGAATCTATGAGGAGAGTAAAAAAATAATATCCAGTTAGTGTTCAACAGCATGGGTATATAGAGGTTCACTTTTGGTTCAGAATCACGTTTACTGCCCACAGATAAATATAAGTGCTGTAGTCTGCAAATATAGATTCATGACGATTTGTAAAGGACTAGTTAGTCAACAGATAACTCTCACTGCATACCAAACCATTTAGTCTCTAAACATGGATCCACTCTTCAGTATCTTCCCCATCATGTAGTGGCCAACACCAGTTGTGTGTTGGATAACTATTCTTCTTCTGGCCTCCTGTAAAGTGATCTTGTTTGGCTTGTAAAGATACCAAAGATGCCATACACTTTATGAAGACAGTAACAAATAGTTCTACAAATAAAAGCATATGTCTGCTTATGCTTAATAGACTAGACTATGAAGTGAAAGAGAATAAAGTTATAAAAATCTTTCAATGTTGAAACATTCATAGTAAAGATTTAAAAACAAGATAGAAAGTAAATTGGTAATAAACAGTAGCTATAAAAATTCGCAACATTTTAGGATGAGTTGAACAGTGAATAAAGAATGTCAGACAGGAATGTATATTGTCACCTTTTACCTTTCAATTATTTTTTGAAAGTTTAAAAACATGCCAAGATGTGCTGATGATGCTGTGTTGATAACAAAATGCAACAAGCAACTAAGGACAATGATTCATACAGAGCTGACAGAATATGCAAATGAAAGCCTTAGCTTAACTCTTAGTATATCATTCACCACTTTAAGTGGCTAAAAATATCACTTTACATTTACCAACCTCTACTTAGATTGGCTCCAATAGTTGAGACTATAAATCCAAATTCAGTAAAATATATAGCTCATATTCCACTCCAATATTTCTACAAATCACTTCTGGTAATCTGTGTGTTGATATGCAGTGGAATTATCAGTTCTAAGTTGATCTGAAATTACTCCTAAAATGAGGTTGCATAAAAGAATTTGAGTCCATTCACAGATAGTTAAATTACAAGAAGACACAAACAATGGTGATATAAAAGAATTTGGTTTTTATAAGTGTAATTGCAGCCAATGGTATTGACCCAAAGAAAGGCCAGAAATGCATACATGTGGGTGCGAGGATAACAACAGCTGGCAGTTCACTGCAGAAATAAATAATTCAATACACTCGTATCACAGGAAACGGAGAAGATCTGTTAAATGTTAACACACTTGTATGTATCTATTTATGTAATATAATTTCTGTAATCTCTTATTCTTGCTATCACATATCAGCTATATATTATACAATTAATCTGTTTATTATGCAGAAGAATATATAGATCATCATGACCTGGAGAGAATGGTGCTGCAGGGAGTGACCAGAGAAAATGGTCGATACTCAGGACTCTAAAGTAAGGTCAGACACACACATAATCAAACTGCTACTGGTACCATTAGTAGTGTGACTCTTTGCTGGCTGTTGAATATGAAGATAGAAAATGTATGGGAATGTCCCACCAACTATTAGTCTATTCAAAATTAAAACTGCTCATTCTAAACAACCAGATTTATCTGCAAAATTGATGCCATATTGTTGACTGTCTTCAACATAACATTTAAGTTTTGACAATAGAAGTTATTTAATCCATGAAAATATACATCATATGTTCATTGGTGAAAAAGATACCTTAGGGTCAGATGTCTAAAATAAGATAGAACTCCATAGAAAAGTAAGACCCACGATGGACTAACAGAAGAGTGTAAGAAAACTTATAAGTACAAATTCTCTTTATAGTGTAGTTATATCTAGAATGTGTAAATGCATACCTCAAAACTTATAGTCTTTAATAAAAATTCTCTTTACACATTATCTTTTTTTGAATTTTGCATACATTTTTCAGTTTCATAATTATATTAAGTCAGAAATCAGTCAGCTCTATCTCATCCTCTAGGTTTGGCCTCTGTACCATAAAATGTTGACTGTGCCATCTGGTGGTCATTTTTGCTGACATGTGCATGAAGCACTCATCTCTATTTAAATCCATGTGTGTAGAGAAGTTATCAAAAGCCTCATTTGTGAATGAGGCAAGTTCTGTTTCATCTCGGTACATTCTTACATGTTTCTCTTGTCCCATATGACGATTTCTCCTGTTGACATACAGTGGAAAGAAAAACAACATAGTTATTTACATATTTAAAAACAGCACAATTAAATATGATAAATTTTGTTTCATGTATTTCTAGAATAAAATAAGCTTTTTATTTCTTCATTACTGACACTATATGACTAAAATATTTCCTGTTGTAAATGTGAATAATGAAAACACAGACAAGAGTTTATACGATTTATGCATTGTGTATGTTAGCTATTAGGATTCATTATGTTACTTTATTCTATGTTGTTTTAATTCATAATATGTACCTGATGAGATACACTAGAACTATGCCAGGCAATACATAATGCAACTTATTGTTTATATTTTCATTATTTAAATAAAATTTCTTCTTATTGCTTTGTTCTTTCAAAAAACTTTTCTGGTTACTAACTTAAACAACTATGAGACCAATTTGTCATGTGTGATCATGTATATAATTAAATAATGTTGACTCTTATAAGTTGAGAGGGTTTGGTCTAAGATTTTTCTCGCTCAATATTAATTAAATTTTGGAGACTAATGGTTAATTATTTCCATGGTTTTAAAAAACAATAGTGACATTATAAGTGATAAACAGAAGGTGTTAAACTGATTAAGTGCCACCGGATGATTGTCTTAAGTGACTTCCTGTAGCTGCCATGGGCATAGATATCGCCAACATGTTTTCATTATGTTATCTATTTCTTCTCCCGTATCATATTGTAACATGATTGAATTATTTTTTTTCTTCGAATTATAGTTAAAATATCCTTACAGTTGTTTTTCCTATGCAAAAGTTTGATATATAATACAACATGTCTGCTACCATATTAACAACTTTGAAGTCCTAACTGTGACACACCCCTACTTCCTATTTTCCACCTTCCATTTTTGTTTGGTCCAAACCTACTTTTTTGTTTGGCATTGAATATGTTAAAATGAATAAAAGGCAAAATTACACAAAAATATAATAGTTTTATTCCATCACAAATGCTTAGAAATATCAGACCCAAATACTGCCCTCTCAATTGTTAAAAGTTATAAAATTATAAAATACCTGTATAAACAGATGATTATGATCGCCAGGAGAATCAGTGTTGCAATTACTGTCACAGTTATACTTGTGATCACCAATGTCTCGTAGGTGGTATTTCTTGAGTCTGGAAAGTACAGAAATACTGTTTTAGTCATGTATTAAATATTTTTGCAAACATATAAAAAGCAAGTGTGTGGATAATTTATGGAAAAAAGAGAAATAGGAAGACAAGGAGATAAATTCCGGGATGATTTAAGCACATGGTATAATTAGGAAAAGAACCCAGAACTGATCAAATACCATGACAATCATGTGAGATGCTAAACCAGGAATGTCTATTCCTTTTGGTATGGCACAAGATGATGATGGTGATAGGTCATGTGGCACCACATGTCAGTTATCAGTTGGAGTATAGTCATTGCACTCCGGACAGGTCCATAGGTGCTCAGATCCTTCCCCCCCCCCCCCCAGCATATGCAGTGGCATGCAAAGGGGGGTGCAGGAGGTGCGACGGCCCGGGAATCCAGCCGGAGAAGGGGGTATCCAGTTAGGGAGAGGGGCAGCACAGTGCAATGGGAGGGGAGGGGGAATGAATTAGGGAAAGAACAATTTAGGGGCATCCAATCAAGGGGTTGGCCTTGGGCATTAAAGAACTTCTGCACGCGACTGAGCATATGCATCAGTGTCCGGTGGCTAATAGTGCGAGTTCTGTGTTGGTTGATGAGGCCCCTCTTTTCCCGATGTATCTCTCATGTCTGGCCATGCCAATTCTTACTACCCAAGTCTCTCATCCTGGACAATGATGTGGATTCACTGACATCAAAGTCCTCTATTCTCGACATCTCTTTAAGGGTGTTAATAACATTGGCGCAATCCATGGGCTGGCCATCTGCAGGGGATGCAGAGCCAGCCAGTTTATCAGCTCGTTCATTTCCCTTGACTCCAACATGTCCCGGGATGAAGATGAAGGTGACCCTATGGACAATGGACTTCCGCAGCGAATCAGTCTACTGTCTACGCACAGATCCTGCATCGACCTTCCGAATAATGCTCATTGAATCACTTAATACACACATGTTGGTATAATGCTGTGATTCTAGCCATATGAAAGCCTGAGTTACTGCCATCACCTCCATCATCATGCTGCTCGTGGTCATGGAGTGGGCACCACTGGATTCTGCGTCATATATTTCATATGATGTCACGTTGCAAATGGTGGCACCCATAAACTGAGTATTTCTCCAGTAACATTGATAGAGTTTTCATGATGAAGGGATGATTTGCCAACGTTCAGTTTTTCCTTTTCTGGTACATCAATATGTGGGTGTTTCCATTTGGGATCTGGAATGTGTATAATCGGCTTTACTGGCCTGTTCTCTTGAACAGATGTATGTATCGACATTGCGTTGCAATCGAAACTAGCCTGTTTACATCATGTTACTAATGGCGGCACCCATCAATTTCAAAGTAAAGTTTATAGTTTTTGCAATTCTAATAAAAGGAAAATACTTCAAGATACTATGACGTGGCCATCGGCAGGGAAAAGGGATCTGGAGACATTACACATCCCTGTTTCATAACTCTCTTGATAGGCCGATATTGCCATACTTTGAGACGATGATATCCCTAGGAGCAAGATGGTGGGACTTTTCTTCGTCCCGTAAAACGGAACTGTTTTTTTCGAAATGTTTGTGGATTAAGTTTGTTTTCGAGGTGGAATGGAGTTCAGGCCGTGCAACAGAGTTCATGCACGAGCGCCCAGACTCCCTTCGGCGTATCATCGGTGCCCGGTGGTGATAGTTAAGCCTAACATGACGACCAGATGACCGGCAAGGACACAGCATGGTAAACGAGCCGGCGCCCGCAGAACACGGTTAAAATGTGACAGGTTGGGCTTCAGACATGTTCGAGTACTGTACTGGAACTGTGCATCACTTAATCAAGGCCGACCCAATCTTGATAAACTCTGCTACGGAAACTACATGTCAATGAACAGTAAGCACAATCAATATAGTTATTCACAACACCATTACATTGATGGTCATTTAGTCTAATCTATATCTATAAAACAGAGTGTATGTGGCTTTGTTTGTTTGTTTGTTTGTATTGGATGCGTTCGATAACGGTACATCCGATTGAGATGAAATTTTCTACATGTCTTCCTTTCATTCCTGTGCAACCGACTATAATAGTTTCTTAGTGTAAAATCTTCTACTTATTTAATAACATTTACTTTTTCATTTTCATTATATAATTTCTATATAGCAGGGGGACTTCACTCTAGAAAAGTTATTTCAAGGGGCATAACTTTTAATAACATTTCTATATACTTTATAGTCATATTGTTGGACTTACTTGCACTATTGTTAAACTCTTTGTCTATAGTTATTTTGAGGCATATGAGTTATAATAAATAATGATATAATCTTTAAGGTATTTTCAAAGTTTTCATAAAAATAATGCATAATGCATAACATTGTAACCCATCTTTTTCTGCTTAAAGAACTTATCAACTGTCATGTCGGTGATTAAAAACAGTTTTCATTAAAAATAATGAATGGTGTGTGGAAGGACATTCTTTTAAGTTACTGTGCGCCAGGAGCTGGGCGAAACCACGCCGGGTCAGATAGATAGACAGATAGTCGGGAACGGAAGCTTATTTGACTACTTATATGAATTAAATGACATGCTCCCCACCAGGGACTGGGTGAAGCCGGGCCGGGTCAGACAGACAGACAGATAGACAGACAGACAGTCAGGGAACGGGAGAGCTTATATGACTACGTATATGAATTAAATGAGATGCTCCCCACCAGGGACTGGGTGAAGCCGGGCCGGGACAGACAGACAGACAGATAGACAGACAAACAGATAGTCGGGAACGGGAGAGCTTATATGACTACGTATATGAATTAAATGAGATGCTCCCCACCAGGGACTGGGTGAAGCTGGGCCGGGTCAGACAGACAGACAGACAGATAGACAGACAGATAGTCGGGAACGGGAGAGCTTATATGACTACTTATATGAATTAAATTAGATGCTCCCCACCAGGGACTGGGTGAAGCCGGGCCGGGTCAGAGAGACAGACAGACAAACAAGCAGACAGACAGACTGATAGATAGATAGATCCCCTCCAGGGCCTGAGCGAAGCCGGGCCGGGTCAGCTAGTTTAAAATAAAACAAAAATGCAATAGTGAGACCCTATGGAGAAACAAATACTTTCCATCCATCTATCATGATAAGTGTGGGCAGTCATATTTCGCCATCTCACTCAATCACCAGAGTCTTGGATCAGCTCCGCTTTTCTGTCTCTACCATGTGCACTTGAGTATCCCTACCAGGCGAAGCTGCTCCTAAGGAGTACTCATTTATGCTGTTACTCTGATTTTCGATGAAACCATGAAACAATTTTCTTGGCATCTATAAAGAAGGTAGTTTGCCATTGCTTTCCTTCTTAGCAGTGACCATACTGGTCAATGACTGTAGCCATTGCCTCCCCAAAAAATAGATCCTCTGCCTACTGTCGTGAAGCTGGAGACCATAACCTACAACTATCTGCCGGCTGCTCTTCAGCTTCATCCACCACCTGCACCCATGGCTTCACATAACCCTAATCGGGAGGCTAAACGGGCACTCCACCTTGCCCAAGGGTGTCCCATAGGCTAGCGGAGGGAAGGAGGCACCTTACTTCTCCTTTGTTAGGGGATACCCCTACCCCGCCACCCAGAAACAGATACAAATAATAGGATTTCAGAATGTCTTTTTTTTGTATATCCATGTCCTGCTACAGCTAAGTTCTTTCTTAAAATTTTATTTAACCAACTTCAGCAAACGAAAAAGTGTGCGTCTCTTTGAATCTGTCTGCCTGTGCCTGTATGTGTCTATATGTGCCTGTCTGTGTGAATGAAAAGGTTAAAATATGCCCACCTTCATCTTTGCACATCTCTACAGAACAATGGCAATCTCTACCCTGGAATGTGGCTGCATTATTATTACAATTTTTGAAACTGCTGCAGTATTTCTCACAAACATCTGTTCCAAGAAATAAAAACACAACCTATCAAAATAAACATAAAAGGTAGAATAAACAACATAAATATTTATTTATGCTGTAAAAAAAGGCATAGTAACTACAATCCATGGTGGTAGATAATGTGACAGATCAGACCAATTCAGGCTGTAAATGTTCATCCACAATGGATGCATGTGGACACATGGTCATTTCCACAATTACGCACCAACATTATGTCTCACAAGGTCAGTGTGCGACCTATCTCAGATAGGTGGTATCTCAGATGGAGGGCAAAGATAAAAAAATGTAATAAAGGTAAAGGAGACAATTATTGCAGATAGTATCTGCAATAATTGTCTCCTTTACCTTTATTACATTTTTTTATCTTTGCCCTCCATATACAGACAGATCATTGCTTTACTCATCTGATATTAGTAAAATGACAGCTAACATTTGCTGCAAGAACGTCAAACAGATGCAGAACAGTGAAAATCATTTTGGCCTAAGCCCACTCCATGAAGATAAACTTATTTGCGATGTCAACAAGCACAAGTTTATTGTTGCCTTCTTATTTGAGGTCGACTGCTGAAGATGTACAAAGAAGAAGAATTCTGAAGGAACCCAAAAACACAGATAATGCATACAGATAAAACAACTATGGAGAAAGAAATATATGTTAATGAGGAAAAATTGGAGGTGGTGGAAAATTTTGAATATCTTGGGTCATTGATTACCAACAACAGTGACACAATGAAAGAAATTAAATGACGACTATCAATTGCTCTTCAAAGACTAAAACAACTGAATAAATTATGGAGTGGGACAGATAGAACTACACAAATTAGATTTTTAAGAGCATGCATCTTTCCCATTGCAACATACGCCTGTGAGACCTGGACACTTACTAAACAAGCTGAACAACGCATAAATGCCTTTGAATATAAATGTTATAGACGAGTTCTAAGAATATCTTGGATAAAGAAAAGAACAAATGCATCCATACTTCAAGAGCTGAATATTGAAGAAGGTTGGCTATTAAAATAAAGAAAACTGAAATGTTTTGGTCACTTGAAAAGTCACGAAAGTTTGGAGAGAACAATAATGGAGGGGTATATGCCTGGGCAGAGAGGAAGAGGAAGGTCAAAGAGAAGATGGGTGCAGGATGTGGTGGATAATCTCTAGATGGGTGTATCAGATGCAGGGCATCTTGCTTATGATCGAGAAGTTTTCCGGAAGGATGTAATGGAGCAAGGTTCTGCAAAGGACATACTACTGAATGAATGAATTTTTGGCTATTGTGATCTCTTGGCTAGTTTACATTCAGTAGTTTGCCATTGCTTTCTGAATGGCACCCATACCATTTTGTTAAAAACCAAGGCAGTCTGCTGCCAAATCACCCACAGCTGTGTTTCAAATGCGAGTATGCAGGATTATAAACTCTGTGCATAACCCCTTCGCCACGGAGTCGGCATATAGCTGAATAAGAAACAGAATATATATTTTACAGTCCCTGGACAGTATGAATAATTTTTAATACAATTTCCATATTTGAGTGGTAACACAGACTTACCAATACACTGTCCTGTTTCTGTTCTTCCATGTTTACATTCACATTTGAACCCATCATCTAAATCCATGCACTGTGTGTCTTGGCCACAACTGTCAATCTTTAGGTCGCATTCATTCACTTTGCCAGGCCTGCACAATGATCTACTGTCTGCACCTTCTTGATGTGTAGTCAAACGTACTCCACAAGGTGTGCATGATGATGCTCCCTTAGATGTCTGATAGGTTCCAAGCGGGCATGGGTGACAACTCTTATCCTCTGCATTATGATAGTATCCTTTTGCACATTTCTCTGCAAAATAACAATTTACCATGTATATATAAAGAGCTTTATAATAATAACAGTAATCTTCTTCTGCTATTTTATCTCACAGTAGAGCACAGGCTCTCAAGCCAACCTCTCATTCCTTTTGCCATCTTCTGCAGCTCTATCGATGTTATTCATCTGGGCCCATAAATCCTTTTTCTGTGTGTTTTAGATCTCTCCCTGCAGAATCCCCCGAAAAAAACTTTCTCGTTATAATATTAACAAGTTTTCTCATTGTGTCCTATCTAGTGCCAACATCCTTTCCTCGCCTCTTGATTCACAGGAATTTGTTTAGTAAGAATCATTGAGATAAAGATAATAATAAAAATGATGTTTACCACATTCCTGTGTGTTATAGATAAATAATATACCTTATTGTATATTCCCAGTTAAAATATTGTTTTCCAATGCTTTATGGAATATTATTATCATTAGCAGTCCAATTGTATCCTAAATAATAAATTATCAAGGAGACAGAGCATGAACTGCACAAACAATAACAAACACTTGCTTGGCTAAAGTTATTATGGATAAATTGTAAACCAAGACAACATTATTTCAAACATTGTCATCTCTGCAGGCATATCAGTATTTAACATATAGGCATTAAATGCTGAACTAGAACAGAGAATTTGTGCAATGAAGAAGAAATACTTAGGACACATGCTGAAAACTTCTGAAATATCATAATATTGACATGTATCATGATCAGCTAGATTGTTCAACATACTACAATGGTATTGCCACATATCATGATCAGCTAGATTGTTCAACATTACATTTACTGGGACAACCCCAGGAAAAAGAAGAAAGGGATTACCAAAAGTATGCTGCACAGACAGCATTCAGACATGGACAGCAAACATCCTGCTGAAATGCTGGCAAGAAACAAACAGATCTGAGGTTTTGCACAGAAGAACAAACCACTGAATGATAACAATAATATCATATGGCATAAATGTGACAATTGTGCATATCACTGTAAAATCTTGAAATCATACAAACTTATTTACTTATAGCACACTGTGATATATCTGTTGCCTTCTCCTTATCCGTTGTCCAACCATATGGACATGAAATGCAGAAGGAACTTGTCCTGTTTTCAGTCCTGTAAGTTCCATAAGGACAGTCAACACAGGTTCCATGAACCCCTAACTCCTGGCCTGGTTGGCACACATCTGAAACATGATGGACACAGATACGAATGCAGGTAATAACACATGACTAGCCAATATTCATAACATATCTTCAGCTATTAACTAACACTATTATAGATTAATGAACACTATTGTGGACTAATAAACACTCTATGGCAGATTTCTGTTCAAATTTGTCAACTGTAGTTGAGTCTACAATTTCACCTTGTCATAAGGGCCAGTTTTACCATTATGTGAACCTAGGTGATTGCTTAGGAGTGTCAAGATATGAGGGAACCAGATTTACTTATAAATAAAGAAAGGATAATTGTTACATCCTTTTTTATTTTGCATTTACTTGCTTTGAATTCAAGCAGTCTACACATGTTATACTACTTCTAGTGAACCAGAATGATTTTTTTTTTGGTGGTGTGGATTAGCTTTCCCTATTACTAGTGTCACTTGCCATCTGGTGAACAAACTCACTCTGACTTCAGAGGTACTTTTAATTTACGTCCCTAAGACAAGGATGAGTTGATATTTTAGTTAAACTGAGTGGTGTGGGGCTGAACATACTACGTTGGCATTAGCACACCACATGTTTAAGAACGAGCACTCTTATTTATTTGACAATGCCGAATTCTGTTAAATCATTTAAGATGTTTAGAAATTCTAGCAACATACAGATAAATTTAATTCTTTTACTTCTTTCATGATTTATCCTCCATTGGGGTATAGGTTCTCAACTAAATCACTTCAACAAATCCTTTATTTTGCTATCTATATGACCTCCCCAAAGTATTCATTTTTGTCTGTAATTCTCTTCTCCAGTGTTTTTTGTTCTCCTTCTATTTTGCTTGCCCTGTGGGTTCCAGAAAAAGGACTATCTAGTAACCCTAATTTCAGGTTTTCTCAATGACCAAAGGAGTTTGGGCTTGGGGGCTAAACTATGGGACATTGTATACATCACACAAAATTCATTATAAACACAATAAGCTCTAGTAAAACAATTGGGTTTTTTTCCTAATCCTGCTCAAGAAATTCTTCAAAAATACAAACTTACATGTATTAAATTGTAATAAATCAGTTCAATTTTTCCTGTTTCATACCTTGGCAATCAACAACAGATTTTGCTCCCAGGACCTGAGTAGTTAGCCCTGGTGGGCACATTTTGCAGTCTGACTGACCAGCCATGCTCTGGTACTCTCCTTTAGAACAAGGTTCACATCTTGAGCTGCCAACATTAAAGTAACTGCCTGGTTTGCAAATAGCTGAAGTGAAATGATTTCATTAACACATATTAAATCATGACAGTAATATACATAATGTTACATGGTTCAGTCAGCTTAACTAAAGTGTATAAACAAATACTCTACAAGATAATTAATTATATTTCAGTTTAACTTCCTAGGCAACATACCATGTGTGATCAGCTGTTCTTCATTTGTACTAATAAGTCAGATCTGATTTACTTCTTACGTTTAGTCAGAAGGCACAAAGGAAATCTGGCAATACATTTGTTTTATCATCATCATGATAGCTCTGGAAAGCTTTACCCCCATAACTTTCTTTCTTCGACATAATGTAAATATCTGTGGCTGGTATTTCCCAATTTTCTCAGCATAATGTCAATAACTGTGGCTGATATTTCCTAACATTATCAACATAATGTCAATATCTGTGGCTGATATTTCCCAGTGTTCTCGGCATAATGTCAATCTGTGGTTGATGTTTCCCCATCATTATCAGCATGATGCCAGTATTTGAGGCTAATATTTCCCAACAATATCAGCATATTTTCAATATCTATGGCCTATATTTCCCAATGTTTTCGGCATACCTGTGGTTGATATTTCTCTATCATTAGCGGCATGATGCCAGAATTTGAGACTGATATTTCCCAACAATATCAGCATGGTTTAAATATCTATGGCTGATATTTCCCAACAATATTGACATAATGCCAATATCTGTGGCTATTTTCCAACATTATCAGCATAATGTCAATATCTTTTGCTGATATTTCCTGACACACATTATCAACATGACAGCATTTTTTGTGGCTGATATTTCCCAACATTGTTAGCATGATACCAGTATTTGTGATCACTTTTATCTAATAAATTGTTTCATGTTTTCCTATTTATAATTTTTAATCATTTTTACAAATATGGTTCAGAAACACATTGCCCTTTAATTGATCTTTGAATTGTACATCTGACAGCTCAATTATAGTGGAGTGGCGAAGTGGTCAAGCCGTTTGACTCGTGCTCCGAAGGTTGTGGGTTTGATTCCGGGCCGCGTCCTTTGGTTTACGAGTTAAATGTTTCGGAGACTCCTGTGGGTCGTCGCTAAAAGCTACGGAGTTCGTGCTTTGTGCGACACTTTCCGTGCTGCGGAAAGAGACCGAGCCATATGGGATAAAACCCTGTGCAATGAAGTCGACCCTGTCGACTTTTAAGCAACTTTTTTTTTAAGCTCCACGAATCATAGCAAAACCCTCTTTTGAGTCTTTCTGTTCCAAGGAACCTGTGATGTGTATATGTTTGTCCCCATGAATCCTAACCACCACATAATACATTCACTTACTTGTTATATTTGGTCAGTGCATACAAAAGAAATCTAGCACCTACTGTGGCCACTAGGTATAAACATATAGTTAGCCTTCATGGTAAAGTGGTCTGGCAATCTATTTTGGATCCCGAAGGTTTTGGGTTCATTATCGGGCTGCATTATCCTGGTCACAAGTGCAAATTTGCAAAGAACAATCGGTGTCACTGCTGGAGCTACAGAATTTGTGCTTGGTAAACCATTCAGTGTACACTTCCAATTACTCTACAATAGCATGAAATATAGTGCTATCAAAATAACACAAAGTTATCTGCTGTTACTATATCATGAAGTTATGATGATTCAACTATTGGGAGATCACTAATGTGTTTTGAAAAGAAAGAAATAATTTCAGCAGTATAATAGACAGGAAATTGTCACTTTCACACATCATCATCATCAACTGTCTTGCCGACTGGCATAGGAGATCATGCATCTCCATGTCTTGCTATCTCCAACAGCATGTATCAATTCATGTACTAACACCCTACCATGCCATGACACAAGACTGTTAAGAACTGTCTTCTCTTTGTCTTCCTCTATCTCTTTTTCCATAAATCTCTCCCTTGTCAAAATATGTTCTAATTATGCTTCTGAACACATTTTCACACATAAGTTTTTAAAATAATCAAATCACAAAAATAGTGCTTCCAAATAACATTATTGTAAAAGTAACTAACCAGAGCATTGTGAAGCATGTGTTGACCCTTGACTCTGCGTTTTCAATCCTTCTGGACATTGTTTACAAAATGTTTGCAATTGTTGGTCATTGTACCATCCTTTTGGGCAAGGAGAACAAACTGATTCTGTAGCCATGAAGTAGCCAGCCGGGCAGTTCACTAATAATATTTCAATAAAGCACTATCTGTTAGTTCAATGAAACAAGAACGGTTGGCAATTGTTGTTTTCCATTATTTAATTCTGTGTTTGAGAAATGTATACAAACAAAATTACTTCTTCTTCAGGTGCCTGATCTGAAGCAGACTTCAGTGATCATAACTTTCCAGTCCTGTCTGTTATCAGATGTTTTTTGATTGTTTGCTTTAAAATCAAGTATAGTCCATTCATGTGATACTACTTTTAGTGCACTAGACTGAAATTTGTGTGTAGATTAGCTTTCTCTATTACCAGTGTACCTGGCCATCAGATGAACCCCCTCTGACTTCAGAAGTATTAGTAATTTACATCCCCAAGTCAAAGATGGAAAGTCAACATTTTAATCCAATTGACCGGTGTAGGGGTTGAACCCGCTACCTACAAATCAGCACACCGGATGTCTAAGAACGAGTGCTCCATTCGGCCATGCTGATCTTCATATACTTTGGTGAAGTTGGTCTCGCTTATATTATTTGTTGCATAGCTATTTAAGCTTTTCACAAAAAATTTTCTGTCTTTCTCTGCCTCTCTAGCCAGGTTTTTTCCCAGATTAGGTTAATTTATTTATACCACTTCTTCTGTTCATTTTCCCCATAAATGTCGTGTTCCTTTTCCTTATGGTTTTAAAGAGTGATCATGTAACCCATGCAGCGTTCAGTAACTCAGTATTTCTTTTCTTCTTTGTTCACAATATTCTCAATATTCTTCTCAAAAACCACATCTCAACAGCCTCAAGTTAATTCATCACAAAACTGAATGTCAACCAAAACTTACAATCAACAATAAAATGTCAAAAATGTGAATACTTTTGGATGTTAAAAAGAAGTCTAAAAGATACTGGCTATAGAAACTTTCCAGGATCCCATAATGAGAATGGCATTCTGCAAAGTACCTTCTAAATGATGATGATGATTATGATGATGATGATGATATATTTGAGAATGAAGAAATTTTTCTTACGAAGCCTGTAATCAACACAATAAAGACTAAAACCCCCCAAAAAGACATTAAATTTGTTACCACTAAGATTTTGAGATAAAATCATCACACATTTTAAAACATCCTAAACAATTTAACTGATTCAGTTCCGAAGGATGACTTATCACTGAATTTAGGTTTTTGCTGAAGGCTGATACATTACCATACTAAGGTTACTGCTTTATTTGTATTGTTTTGAGGTATCTTATGCAGTTTTAATGCAGAGTAAATGGAAGTTTATACTGTATATTTCCTTCATTTGAATTTAGACCACGCATATCGCCAAGCTGGCTTGATAAGTTGTAGAAATATGTGTATGTTTGTGATTAATTTGCTGAATTAAAAAATGGTTATGCCCACTAAGTTTTGTGATTGGCAGTTAACATCATAACAAGCTAGATCAATGTTAATATTTGAAACAAATTTAGAAAAATCTTCTGATTTAAAGAATTTTGTGAAAGATTCTGATTGCATGTGCAGTAGTGATTCAGCAGATGGTAATAGGGAAAACAAAACTGACAGGGAAAGTTTGTCATCATATGATGACACAAATGGGGTTATGTTTGCTCTGACTCTAAAGGGCCATATTTGTGCCCCTAAGTTTGCTTTGCAGCCTATCACAAATAAGCTGAGCGGTATTGTAAATAATCATGAAAACATAATAGTGTATATACTGGTCCTTGATCTGATGAGTATACATCTGTCTAGTGTTTTCCTGATTTTAGTTTTCCAATTTTGTGTAAACATGATGTGCTTCAAAATACGATGTTAAAATATTTTTCTTATGGTATTAAGGTGCAGTTCTTGTGATATTTTTGGAGGAAAGTAATCGGTTTATCATTATTCAGTGAATTTAATTGGATTATAATCACAGATGAAGGAATATTGCTTTGGTAAGTAAAAATTTTGAATAATTTTCTGACTTTTTCCCCTCAAAGTCTCTTAGTTATTGTAACATTTATAAAATAATTTTTTATAAATATGGTCACAATTTCAATAAAGCAGTGTCCCTATGCAATCCCCATTTATTTGATACATAAAAAGCATCTGCTACCATATTAACAATTTATAAGCCATTAATGTGTCACACCTTTACTTCTTATTTTCTGTTTATTTTTGTGTGGTCGAATTAGAATTAGTTAAAAGAATCAGTTATCAGTTATCAGTTATCAGTTGGGGTATCGTCATTGCACTCCGGACAGGTCCATAGGTGCTCAGATCCTCCCCCCAGCATATGCATCAGCGTCCAGTGGCTAATAGTGCCAGTTCTGTGTTGGTTGATGAGGCCCCTCGTTTTCCCGATGTACGTCTCGTGTCTGGCCATGCCAATTCTTACTCCCAAGTCTCTCAGCATGGAAAACGATGTGGATTCACTGACACAAAGTCCTCTGTTCTCAACATCTCTTTAAGGATGTTAATAACATCGGCGCAATCCATTGGTTGGCCATCTGCAGGGGATGCAGAGCAAGCCAATTTATCAGCTCGTTCATTTCCCTCGACTCCTGCATGTCCCGGGACGAAGATGAAGGTAACATTATGGACAATAGACTTCCTCAGCGAATAAGTCCACTGTCTACGTACAGATCCTGCATCGACCCTTCGAATCATGCTCATTGAAATCACTTAGTACACACACTTTGGTATAATGCTGCAATTCCAGACACATGAAAGCCTGTGTTACTGCCATCACTTCCATCGTCATGCTGCTCGTGGTTACGGAATGGGCACCACTGGATTCTTGAACGGTTTGGCCCGCTGAAAGGGGCTGTAAATGCCCATGCACTTCTCTGCTGCTTAACAACAGATCGATTTGTATAGATGAGCACTTCTGGGTTGTCTAAGTGTTCATTGATGAGCGTGTTGACAGTGGCAGGGTTCTGCTCTCTGCACCGTCTGTCAAGTGTGATAATGCAGGAGAAGGTGCACTTAAAAGCTGGAGGCACAGGCATCCATTCCTTTCCAGGGTTGATACTGGTAGAACTGCAGACCTGTCTGATGATATCTTCCGCCCGACCCATCCATGATTTGCCCCTCTTTAGCCTGTCACACTTTTCTCTGAATATATCCTCATGCAGAGGGCGCTGCTCATCTGCATTTATTTAAAGTTAAAAGAATGTACACAGATAGTTATAAAACATGAACTTACTAAGTCCATCTTGATAATTTTATTAACTAGACAACTAATTTGATTCCCAGATGTTTTACTATAGCCATTTTCCTATTTTTCTTTCTAATGCATTTTTATTCATGTTTTCCCATCCCACTGGTGCAAATTACTTATTTATTTGTTTACAGTATTTTGCTTTCAAAGAAACATTAAATATTAATAGTTTAATTTACAGTTTAATGAAATCATTAATTACCTCAGGTCACTAACATGCACTTACAAACAAATACTGGAACTTCAACAAATGTGTAATAGTAAATAAAAGTGTCTTATCTCATCTTATCTCTTCTTGTTTCTCTAGTATGTTACGGTATCAAGGTGAAGTATAAACAGTGGGAGAGTGCCTGTTTATGGGCTTCATGTATCATGATTCCCATGGACTCTGCAATTCCCTCTGTCCATAATTTATGTAGTCAGCCTCTTCTTCTGCTTCCATTTGCTCTGTCAATCATTGCTTGTTGTGCTATACTGTTGGTTGGTAGCCTAGTTTCATAGCAAACTGATCTGACTTGCTGCCTTCTAATAAAATCTAGTGCTGCTATAACCCACACTTTAGTCCTGATTTCTTCATTTCTGATTTTCTCTCTTCTTGATACACTGAGTATTCTTCTCAGGAATCTCATTTCTGTTGTGATTTTTCTTTTCACTCTTCTGTCATTGTCCAGATTTGGATTGGTAGCATACAGTTGTTAAGAATATTGTGTTGTTGTAGAGTGCTTTCTTAATAACTATTGATACATGTTTGTGATAAAAGCATCACATTCGCAATAAAAATAATGGAATAATCAGATCACAAAATAACAGGTAGACACGTAATTATATTCAATCATACAACAAATATATGAGGAAACTTGCTGATGAGAATGATAATAGAAGCATCAATATAAAAAAATACATTAGCAACAACGTGCACATTACAAAGTGTAAGCCATATTAAAATATTGATTACATACAAAAACAGATTAAAGACTTACAACACAAAGGCCTAACTGAATTTGTCAAAATCTGTCCTAATTGGCAATGTGAAGATAGATGTAAATCAACTGAGACCAGGGAGAACTCACTCCCTGTTTGATCATTCTTGATGAAGTGAACAACCCTATCTGGTATTGAATCTGGATTATCCACTTTATCTGAGCTGAAATATATTTAGAGAATCCACCTGCATTAAAACATTAAAACATACTATTTCAGCTTTTAAACATATTCTATGATTGTAAAGATCTTCACTATCAACATTTTTCACTATGCTAGATATACACTGTATAATTTGGTATGATTTAGAGTTAATGTAATTGTTGTTTACATGATGAACATTATTTATAAATAGCATACATATTTTGTGCATAAATTGTTTTAAACATTAAACAATAACTATGATAACCACTGCTGTGTTTCTTTGACTTATTTTAAATCAATCAATGCATCATTTGTTGGCTGTTTACAACATTTACATGTTCTAAACTTCCACACTGTCAGAGAATACATGATAAAAGAAAGTAATGATGGCAAGACAAGGGAAATTCATGAGGAATGGATAGAAAATAATACAGTTATCTCGGCACAGTCATAACATATGATGGGAGATGCCTTGAAGAGATTAGAACAAGAATTGCCATTGCGAAGGTAGCCTTTTGCAAGATGAAAAAAATACTGACCAATAAAAAGATATCAACTGAAACAAGAAAAAGAGTGTTGAAGTGCTACATAGAACCTATACTTTTGTATGGATGTGAAGCGTGGACAATAAGCAGTCAAGCTGAAAAACAGCTGATGGCTGTGGAAATGTGGTTTCTGAGGAAAATGCAAGGAATACCATGGACAGACAGAAAAACCAATGAACAAGTCCTTCAAGAAACAAATGAAGATTGTAAACTGATTAGAGACATTAGACATAGACAGTCAACATTTTTGGGCATGTTATGAGAAGAAATGAATTGGAGAACTTGGTGACAAATGGCAAGATCGAAGGGAAGAGACCAAGGGGAAGACCCAGAAGTAAATACCTGGATGGCTTGGCCACATGGCATGGTTGAGAAAGGAACACAGAGCTGATTCTCGACTCTGGTGATCGAGTGACATGGCAGTACATGACCGCCCACGCTTATCAGCATGGCACATGATGGATGGATGGAGTATATTTAAACTATTATTATTAAGTAAATATATAAATACAAATAATGTGTGTATAATAGTAGCAAAATTGAATAAACAAACAATATATTCAAATTGTTGTGGCATGAATGAATTTATAATATAAAATGCAAAGAAATAAACAAACAATAAGTATTTAACTCTCTGAGTCACAGAAGGTCTCATAGCAGATGACCAAAGGGGCAATACAATTGTTTTCAGAGGTTAATAATGCCGTGGGAGTGGCCACTGAAGAAGTCAGATTTCTTTAATATACTTGTCAGGATCCCAATATCCTGCATGACAGGAGTTAGTGTAGGACAGCTCACGACAGGCGATCAGGAGGGGCAGCCTGGTGTCACCGAGTACAGGTCAACTACTAACCAGTTGAAGCCCTGTGGTCGTCGTGCCATGGTACCCCGCACGGGTCGCATGAACTGTAAGAAGTGAAGGACTGACCAAACATACCTGTGTCAGCCAGACGGGTTAAGGACTTCGAGACGGATGGACAGAGAGGGTTATGCTTGTGTTTCATGATCGTTGTGAGATGGCTGTAATGAAGGATGGCGTGACTGACTGGTAGATTGAGATGTGCTTGAGCTGAGGCAGTGAGAGAGTTATTTTGTATTATTTTATTATAAGATGTATGATGCATGTATATACTGCTGTGATAATGTACGAGTTGCGCATAGTTATGAGCGCAACTTCCACGAATGTACCCAATGTAAATAGGTTACGTGAATAAAAGGGTTTACTTCACGTTGCCGCATGTAAGAGTGTAATCATTGAATGGGTATGATTGTTTCGCCCCTGTTCTGGAGAGCGAGCCAAATGTTAATATAATTCAGACCATGACAATACTGATCAAATATAAAGAAGAGATCACCATATGATTTTGGGATTCATTCAGGAAAAAGCCTATCACACAGTACACACTGTTTGGGACTAAATGAGTTACATATCTAAACAAGCACTATATGCAAAAAACTTACAGATTTGAAGACAAAGTGAAGTTGACTGCAACTGTATACAGTGATTTTTCACTGCTTAGAGATCTTTTCTTTCTATAAGCCTGATTATCACATTCTATGTACTGAAGCCATGGGTATGGCTTGCAATATGGATCAGTGCCACACAAATGCATTACACTGCCCAGTTGAAACAACTACATGTGCCAGTTTTTCTTGAAGTTTGAGTTTTAATGTGATGTTGCATTCAAGTCCTTCAAAATAGATACCACCATATATCATGTATGTAGGTGGATAAGCACCTGAAATAAAACCAGATCATTAAAAAGATACTGATATGCAATAGTGTTTTAGTTTGTTTTTGTTTTCTAAATTGAAACAGAAATACTGTTGATCCTTTGCTGCTGAGAACTTACTACTGTGTCAGTCATAAGAACTTCCTCTTAGAAAAGTTAGTTAATTGCATATCCTTTACAGAACGTTGCAGTCAACACCAGCATTTTTTTCTGTTGTGATATCTTGACAAGTTTACATTCAGTAGCCATTGCTTTCTGAGCGACTGGCACCCATATAATTTCATAAAAAACCAACACAACATGGACTGCTGCCAAATTGTGCACAGCTGTGTTTAAAACATGGGTATGTAGGATCACAAAATGCCTCTGTAACTCCTTGGCCATGGAGCTGGCAAGAAGGACTTTCTATATAGTACAATAATCAGGAGCTGAGTTCAAAAGATATTAGCTTATAGAAAAAGGAACACATTTGAACAAAAAAGTCTGTGTAGTTGAGAAGAAAAGAAGAAAAAGAAAGAACATGTGGCATATTTACTCACAGAAATGAGTGAATACAAAGGAAAAAGCAATAACTTAACAAATTCTGAGTACAAGGAGATCCCAGATAACCAAACATGGCAGACTTTAACAACATCACATAATTAAACCAACCAATAATAACTTAATATTCCTGTTCTTCTTATTTCATCAGCTTGACATTTATCAATATCTGCAATGTTGTCACTTGTATGAACTTCACTGTTTTTTATAGTTCACTCAGTAGTCTATAGAGTTTATCTTCCAATGTTGAATCTCTAGGCCAGAAGGTGTTCCTAGACATGTCATATTGTGGGAACTCTTGGAGTATGTGATCTGCTGTCTGTGGCACCAATCCACATGTGCACATGGCTGATTCACCAGTTTTGAATTGTACAGACATGTGAGTGGATAATCTATTATGTACTGTTCTGGACTGTCAAAGTAACTGACAACGAATGCCTGAAAGAGGCTAATGAAACTAGAAAATTATATACAACAATAAGAAAGAGACAAAGAGCTTTTTTTGGTCATGTGATGAGAAGAGAGGCGCTGGAGAACATCGTGACAACTGGAAAGATCGAGGGGAAGATAGGCAGAGGCAGACCACAATAAATGATGCTGGATGGATTGTAACGGTGGCATGGAGGAATATCAATGGCAGAGTTGATTCATAAAACCAATGACCGAGATCTGTGGAGAGTCATGAACGCCTACGCCAGTCGGCATAGCACTTGATGATGAGCAGAATAATAATTTGTTCTGGTATGTCCATAAAGTGATAATCGTCTAGAGCTGGTGTTGGTGGCTTTCTATAACTGCATTTATGAACTCATGATGTGCCAGATAATAGCATTTCCATGTCAGTATTGGCATCACCCTGTTAAATACAATTACTGGTTCCATTTAATGTTGGCAAAATGTTTGGTATTAATAAATTTATTGTGTGTGTTTCCACTATGACCTCTTCTTCATTGCTGATGTGTGCTGTGAGTTTTTTTTTCTTTTTCTGGATAAGAAGTAGGACTGCTTGCCTAAGTGTGTAGAATCATCATACAGCAGTTGGTACGATGCAGAATTTTACTACAATAACTGTTTTTCAAAATGTCAGTTTATCATAAGCCTGATGTGCCACCTATGTTTCTGTCCTGTGTAAATTATCTATCTTGTTTTGAATCCATCTACACTGTGGTTTTCCTTTTCTCCACTTTCCCAATATATCTCAATAAATAATTATATTTCCCAGATATTCATGTCTTTTTTACATGCAAAAATATGTCATTTGTATAGGGTGAAATTTAAATAAAACCATTTAAATAAAACCCCAAACCTGCAGGGGGCTGAATGATCTTGAGATATGGTGTCCGCCTCGAGTGCTGGAGGTCCCAGATTCAAGCCATGGTGAGGGCCGTGATTTTTTCACGTGGACTTCTAGTAACAAAATTTCCCCTGGTCTCTGTAGTGAGATCAGACGCCCGTGTGTATTGTTGCACATGTAAAAAAATCCCTTGGCAGTTGGAAATCAAAAAATAGTAGCCTAACGGCACCGCCCTGGCAAAATTTTTAGTTAAAAATTTACCCAAAGTATTTTCAGGATCCTCACCGGTGCTACGGAGTTCGATGCACTGAGCTGAGAGTCTCTGGACTCAGGCTTGAGTTAGGAGTAGAACGCAGCACTTATGGGTTACACCTCTGTGCCGAGATGTTGACCCGTCGACTAAACTAAACTATACTTAATTAACATCAACCACACTATTAAATTACAGTTTTATATTTCTTGCCTACACAGAGTCCTGTTTATAAGTACACATCTGGCAAACACTCCTAATATCTCCTCTTTCAGCGAACCTCTTACAAGGGAAAAGCTTCACACTGAATTATAGAACAGTGTGTCCAGTTTGGGCAGCAGTGCTATGTATCATGGGTACAAGTGCCAACAGAGATCTATAGGTCCTTTTCAGTTTGCATCCAGTTAGACAGAAAATGCAGACAAGAAAATCCAGCTGCTGTGGAGTCGGAAGCACAGGCTTTTGATCTTCAAGAACTCTTTAGAGGGTAATGCTGTCATTAACACAGATGGTTCGGTCATTCGATGCATGAGAAGTTCATGGGCTTTTATGGCTCAGGCAGGAGGGAGAATTGTGAAGGAAGATTCTGGTGCTTTTGCCTTGACCACAAGTAGTCTGACTATGGAAGCCATGGTAGTAAGTAAAGCAATAATATGGCTCGAGACACAGACCTTCACTTGGGCATACTTCCTTAGTGACTCAATGAGTATGGTCAGGAAGATAGAGGTGGGTTGGATCTGAAGACAGTGGTTGGTGTCTCTGGGGCAGTCATGGCTGGCACAGACTAGTTTCATTTTCATGCCAGGGTATGCAGATGTACAAGGAAATGAGCAGACTGATAGGCTTGCAGGTAAGGCTACAGTGGAGGGCCAAAATGCCATGGACCAGACTGATATACTGAATGCTCTACGAGAAGTAAGTCATTTGCGAGAACCAAGTGATGACTGTGAATCTACAACCGTGGTCGGACTGCAAGAACAGCAAGTTGAAAGAGGTGTGGCCAGACAAGAACACTATGCAGGAAGCCAAAGAAGATTAATAAACCAACACAGAACTGGTGTCGTGAGCCGCTACACACTGTAAAATTTACTGAGGAGAGGATCTGAGCACTTATGGACTGAATGGTTCAATGTGCAATGAGAATGCTCTGTCGACTAACTAACTAAATAACTAACAATATTTACTTCATTTATAATTACTACTTTCTATCTTATCATTTATCAGTATTCTGTTTGACCTTTCTGAGTTATAATTAGGATATATATTATAAGTTTGTGTATTCACTTTTTATATAATTTTGCACAGATATTGTTTTAATATCTATACAGATTTGATCCAAGGTAATAATTATGTCTACCCATTGCTGTGTTTTCCCTATTACCATACCTTCATTTCTTTTCTACTGCAGTTGGATTTCTCGTGTGTATCCTGCACACAATCTTCTGTTTTTCACCTTATATGAGAAAGCTTGACATTCAATCTCACTACCAAAGAAATCAGAGGGATGTGAAATTATTAAAAGTCAAAGGTTTTTGTAAAAATTCAAAGCTACATTAACTTCGCAGGGCCTGTCCATCAACAAGTACAAGAAGAAATTAAACACACAGCAGCATTATTATAACTAAAGCAAAGATTACTTACGAGCACATAAAGGAAATATTAAAGGGTCCACACTGGAGGGATCCCAAATTCCCTCATTTCCACAGCGATAAAATGGAGGGACAGGAGTTAGGAAATGAAAGTTATGTGTGCATGATGGGATACAATATCTCCCATGATCCCATTCTCCACAGACACGGGCCCCATTAGCAGGAGGAGGTGGATCCACACATTTAAACTCTGTAGAAAGAAAGAAAACGTTGTTATCACAGATGTGGTTTATGTTTATGGTACATGGTTAATGTGAGACACATATAAAAATTAGAATTGTGATGGAAACAAAGACAGAGAAAACCAGAAATGTCCAACTTCAAAGAATTTACACCTTGATATAGGGAATAGAAACCTCTGTAAGCAAATTTAGCCCATCACATTTATATGGTTCCGAAATATGGACAATTAATAAATGTCATGAAAACATTTAAAGGTATTTGAGATGTGGTGGTATTAAAATATGAAAATAATCAGGTGGATTAAAAAAACGGACAACTGAACAAGTTCTAGAAAAAATGATATAGAAGATTTCTTGAAAGGAAGACTCTTATGACTTAGTCATTCCCAACCACATAATTCAACATAAAAGAGTACTAGAGGGCAAAATAAACATATTTGGTGTTACATATAAATATAGTAAGGTTTATATATTACTAATGTAAGACATAATTTTGTAAAGTATCAAAACAATGTTTAGTTAGTTGCATATCCTTTACAGGACATAGCAGTCAACATTAGCATTTTTTGCTGTTGTGATCTCTTGGCAAGTTTACGTTCAGTAGTTTGCCTTTGCTTTCTGAACGACCGGCACCCATACCATTTCATAAAAACCCAACGCAAGGCGATCCGCTGCTAAACCACTCACAGGTGCAAAACAATATACTGAACCATAATCTCACATTAGTGAAAATTATGTTGTAAAGATGTTATTTGCTTTTAACTGCAACACTTTGCCATTAATATATAGCTTACTTCTAACGTATATCTGAAAGCTGCATTCTGCGAAGTTGTCTTCAGCATCATATGCAACATATGACACCAGGTACTGCCCATAGGGAAATGTTTGACCTGGAGACATGTATATTTAATTTATAAAACATGTCATGAGTAATGATGGTAATAATCTGTATGTGTAATTACAAATTTTATAAAGTAACTTCCTTCTTTAATCTCTCTTTCTCTTTCTCCTTATTCTTTTTCTGAATTAGAGAAGAGATCATTGATATGGGGTGTACATGGAGGTAGCTGCAAGAGATGAGAACTTGGGGTGAGGTTGAGGGCAAATGATCCAGGAATAACAGGAAGAAGAAGAGGAGTAGGAGGAAGAAGAAAGAGGAGAAGAAGAAGTGGGAGGAGGAGAAGATGAAGCAGAAGAAAAGGAAAAGAAGAAGGAAGAGGAGATGCAGCAACAGGAGGAGGAGGAGCAGCAGCAGAAGTAGAAGCAAGAAGAGGAAGAGGAAAAGCAAAAGAAGGAGGAGAAAAGGAAGAAGAAGGAAGAGAAGAGAGGAAAAGATGTAAAACATGTTATGAGTAATGAAGGTAATAATCTGTATGTGTGATTATAAAATTACAAAGTAACTTCCTTCTTCCACCTTGCCTTTCTCCTTCTTGTTTTATCGGAATTAGACAGAGATCAATGATAAATGGCGGGAATGCAGGTGCCCGCAGTAAATGGTAAAAGACATGAGGACTTGATTTGAGGTTGGGAGCATATGATCCATAGGGGGATAGCAAGAAAAAAAATGAAGAAGGGAGGCAGAAATAGAAGAAGTGGGAGAGGAATGAACAGAAAAAGCAGAAGGAGGAGGAGAAGAAGAAGCAGATGACAAAGATGAAGAAGAAGGAAGAGGAAGTGCAGAAGCAGTTGCAGAAGAAGCAGTAAAAGAAGGAGGAGGAGGAAGAACAGAAGAAGAAAACTAATATGTTTCCTTTTTATCTGTCTTTCATCAATATACCCTCAGCCAACTCAAACCAAGCCCTTTGTAGAATAATTCATGATTGTCTGGATTTTACAGCTTCAGTTTTCTACAGGTTGAGGCAGCCAGTCTCGCACCAACCCTCCTTAATCACCTATTGTGACATGCATGGCAGGTTAAAATGTTGCTATTCTTTGCTTCCCTTATGGCAACAATAACACAAGGGCAGACTTTTGTTTACATATTCACAAAACCCTCAGGTGTCGTGGCTTGATCACAACATGAGTCATGCAGGTTTTCAATTGAAATTATAAATGGCAACATCGAAGTGAAAAGAAAAAGTGGACACGGATATAATAAACAACATAACCCTGAGATGCAAGGACATTGGCATTCAGACTTATGATGAGCTGAAAAAATTTGTTGAGAATAATGGACATTAATTAGAGGGAACAAATCAAAATCAACAAAGGGTGAACTATTGGAAGAGCAATTAGCAATCAATGAACAAACACACAACATGATAATGTAATTTGGTTTTCACAACATCATCACAGGTGCAAGAGGTGATTGTACACACATGTACCTACAAATATGTAGCATATACACATTGAAATTTTTTTAGACAGAGTGATTGAACCTGCAAGAAATGCAGTAAAATTAATTATCCAAACACTCAACAGCATTGGTTTTACACTGATAGACCCACATTTGGGAAATAAAGAGGGTAGTTACGAACAGATAAAGCTAGGAGTACGACAGGGGTGTATCTTGTCACCCGATCTCTTCTTCCTATATAGCGAAGTAATAATGAGAGAGATAAAGAGAAGCCAGGAATACTAATCGGAGGATATAATATAAACAATATACGCTATGCAGATGACACAGTATTGGTGGCGGATAATGCAACAGACCTACAACAATTATTGGACATTTGTAGTATTAGAGAGTGCACAGAAAGGACTCTCCTTGAATATCAAGAAAACAGTAACAATGGTGATATCAAAGAAAATGGGGACACCAAAATGTGACATAGAAACAGAAGGGGAAATTCTCAACCAAGTGGATAATTTTACATACCTAGGGGCACTTATAACAGCAGATGGAAGATGTACAACAGAGATTAAGAGCAGAATAGGGCAGGCAAAAGCCGCATTTCAGAAAATGAAGAGTATCTTATGCAATAAGTCGCTATCAATGAATGTAAGAGAGTGCTAAAATGCTATATAGAACCAGTTTTGCTGTATGGCAGCGAATCTTTGAATGTAAATGAACAAATCAGGAAGAACTTAGAAGCAACAGAGATGTGGTTTTTAAGACGAATGTTGCGAATTCCTTGGACTGCTAGAGTAACTAACAACGATTGCCTGAAAGAGGCTAATGAAACTAGAACACTATATACAACAATAAGAAAGAGACAAACAGCTTTCTTTGGTCATGTGATGAGAAGAGAGGCATTGGAGAACATCGTGACAACTGGAAAGATCGAGGGGAAGAGAGGCAGAGGCAGACCAAGAGAAATGATGCTGGACAGGATTGAGACGGTGGCATGGAGGAATATCATCAGCAGAGTTGATCCAGAACACCAAAGACCGAGATCTGTGGAGAGCCACGAACGCCTATGCCAGCCGGCATGGCACTACTTGATGATGACCCAAATTATCTTACTGAGCTAAAGTTACTGCCTATGTTTGTTTCTGTTTGGTATCTTTCTGACATGATAAATAATGTGTTTAAATTGCATTAAGGCATATTTTTGTTTTTAATTACTGCATATTCTTATTTTCCTTTTTATTTATATCATATGTGTCTTAGTTGTTAAAAAAAAAAAAGGTTAGTTGCACGTCCTTAAAATGGACGTAGCAGTCAATCCCATCATTTTTTGTCTACTCATGATTCCTGGGAAAGTTTACGTTCAGTAGTTTCCATTGCTTTCTAAACGAACGGCACCATACCATGTCATTAAAAACCAACACAACTGTGTTTAGAAGTACTGTTTCTGATTATTATAATAGCAATTAAATTACACTGTACTATTTGCTTGTTGTGGTTTAATAAAGTTCAATGATAATCTTCTTCTTCTGCATTCATCCGGAGTGTTTTTTCAGACATAATTGCATTGTGCCCGGTTATGCGCCCTTAGGCTGACACATCTGACTTCAGCGGGCGTTTGTTGACCGGGTTAGCCTTCCCGGGATTTATAATATTAATATTTGTGTCTGCTTATAAAATGTGCATGTAAACAAAACATTGAAGGTAATAATATGACAGACACTAACAAAGAATATGTAATGATATATTAGGCCACAGCATTATCATTTGGGTTGCCCACCTCTCTTCATTCCTTCTCTGAACATCTGTGAGCAAACAGATTCTTTCTCAGCTGCCATAAAAGTTTTTTTTATAAGCCATTATTACTAGTAACAGTCAGAAACATATGAATAAACAAAACTGTCACATTTAAAGCATAGGATACCTGGCCTGAAGTTCTGTTTCACTGAAACAATGCCGATGTTATCTGTAAATTCAGGCTCTGTCCATGTCACTGGAACCAAACTCTTCTCACTGGTTACTACAATAGTGCTTGGACAGGTCACAACTTCAGGAGGTACTTTGTCAACTTCTGGATTGTTGAAATAGAATAAATTAACATAAAGGACTTATTTAAAGTATACATCATTGTGAAAAACACTTCCAAAATTCTAAATAATACTTCTTCTGTCATCAATTTCCTATTCTCAGCAGTCTGAACAAAGAGATGTGATCCTCCATAAATCTAGCAATCAAAAGTAGGTTGTTGTGGGTGCTCTCGAGTTTAGTCTTGTTTTGAAAGATCAAGCGACTAAAGAGAGGACATATTTGCAATATGTGTTCTGGGTCTCAGCCATCTTGGCTCGTGCACTAGTCAGATTGGGCAGCTTTCACTAGACTTTTAGATTAGAATGTCCTAGGGAGATTCTACAAATGGTTGTTTGTTGTGTTCTGCCTAACTGTAAAAAGGGATCCTATGGGTAATTTAGTCAATTCTCTGGTTCCATGTGTTCTTTTACTTTCTAATAAATAATTAAAACATTATCTTATTTAAAATTATACAGTAAGTGAAACTGGCTACATATGAATTTATTTATATCCAATAACTGAAGTCAAAATTTTTTGTGATGAACACCTGCAAAAGAATAGAGCGTTTCCAGCTGAAGGAAAAGATACAAACTTGGTGCAGGAAATCAGAACATTAGTATGAGATGCAATGGGGAGTAAGTCAGAGCTGCAATTCCTCCCCATATTCAACATAAGCAGAAAATGCAATGAGAAACATTGAGACTAGAGACATTCACAAATTGAGGAAATCCATTCTTAGAACAGAAATCGTCATAATCGACAACAATGTAAACTGTTCAAATGAAATCAGATGTAGATTTATTATGGTAATGCAGTATTAAGAATCAGTTATCGGTTATCAGTTATCAGTTGGGGTATCTTCATTGCCCTCTGGACATGTCCATAGGTGCTCAGATCCTCCCCCCAGCATATGCATCAGCATCCGGTGGCTAATAGTGCCAGTTCTGTGTTGGTTGACAAGGCGCTTTGTTTTCCCGATGTACCTCTCGCGTCTGGCTGTGCCGATTCTTACTCCCAGGTCTTTCACCCTGGACAGCGATGTGGAATCACTGACGTCAAAGTCCTCTGTTCTCACCATATCTTTGAGGACGTTAATAACATTGGCACGATCCATGGGCTGGCCATCTACAGGGGGTGCAGAGCCAGCCAGTTTGTCAGCTCGTTCATTTCCCTCGACTCCTGCATGTCCCGGGATGAAGATGAAGGTGACTTTACGGACAACAGACTTCCGCAGCGACTCAGTCCACTGTCTACGTACAGATCCAGCTTCCACCTTCTGAATCATGCTCATTGAATCACTTAGTACACACACGTTGGTATAATGCTGTGATTCCAGCCATATGAAAGCCTGTGTAACTGCCATCACCTCCATCGTCATACTGCTCGTGGTCATAGAGTGGGCACTTTCTCCTGCATTATCACACTGACAGACGGTGCAGAGAGCAGAACCCTGCCGCTGTCAATGCAGAGGTTAACGCGCTCATCTTCAGATAGCCCCGAAGTGCTCATCTATACAGATGGATCTGATGTAAAGCAGCAGAGAAGTGCGTGGGCATTTACAGCCCGTTCAGCGGGCCGAACCGTTCAAGTATTAAGAATATGTGGCACAACATTAACAAACATAGTAAATTTTTTAAAATTTAGAACAGGTATCTTTACTTTGAATATATGTATATTATGAATATTCTGTTAATACGTCCGTCCCTCTGTCCCTCCCTCCCCTCCTCCCATACATACATACATCCTCCCTCCCTCCCATCCATCCATCCATACATACATCCTCCCTCCCTCCCATTCCATCCACACATACATACATCCTCCCTCCCTCCCATCCATCCATACATACATACATCCTCCCTCCCTCCCATCCATCCATACATACATACATCCTCCCTCCCTCCCATCCATCCATACATACATACATCCTCCCTCCCTCCCATCCATCTATCCATACATACATCCTCCCTCCCTCACATCCATCCATCCACACATACATCCTCCCTCTCTCCCATCCATCCATACCTACATACATCCTCCCTCCCATCCATCAATACATACATACATCCTCCCTCCCTCCCATCCATCCATACATACATACATCCTCCCTCCCTCCCATCCATCCATACATACATACATCCTCCCTTCCTCCCATCCATCCATACATACATACATCCTCCCTCCCTCCCATCGATCCATACAGAAATACATCCTCCCTCCCTCCCATCGATCCATACATACATACATCCTCCCTCCCTCCCATCCATCCATCCATACATATATCCTCCCTCCCTCCCATCCATCCATCCATACATACATCCTCCCTCCCATCCATCCATCCATACATACATCCTCCCTCCCTCCCATCCATCCATACATACATCCTCTCTCCCTCCCATCCATCCATCCATACATACATCCTCCCTCCCTCCCATCCATCCATCCATACATACATCCTCCCTCCCATCCATCCATCCATACATACATCCTCCCTCCCTCCCATCCATACATACATCCTCCCTCCCATCCATCCATCCATCCATCCATACATACATCCTCCCTCTCATCCATCCATCCATACATACATCCTCCCTCCCATCCATCCATCCATACATACATCCTCCCCCCCCATCCATCCATCCATACATACATCCTCCCTCCCATCCATCCATCCATACATACATCCTCCCTCCCTCCCATCCATCCATCCATACAAACATCCTCCCTCCCTCCCATCCATCCATCCATACATACATCCTCCCTCCCTCCCATCCATCCATCCATACATACATCCTCCCTCCCTCCCATCCATCCATCCATACATACATCCTCCCTCCCTCCCATACATCCATCCATACATACATCCTCCCTCCCTCCCATCCATCCATCCATCCATACATCCTCCCTCCCTCCCATTCATCCATCCATACATACATCCTCCCTCTCTCCCATCCATCCATCCATCCATACATACATCCTCCCTCCCTCCCATCCATCCATCCATACATACATCCTCCCTCCCTCCCTCCCATCCATCCATCCATCCATACATCCTCCCTCCCATCCATCAATCCATACATACCTCCTCCATCCCTCCCATCCATCCATCCATCCATACATCCTCCATCCATCCATCCATACATCCTCCCTCCCTCCCATCCATCCATACATACATCCTCCCTCCCTCCCATCCATCCATCCATACATACATCCTCCCTCCCTCCTATCCATACATACATCCTCCCTCCCTCCCATCCATCCATCCATATATACATCCTCCCTCCCATCCATCCATCCATACATACATCCTCCCTCCCTTCCATCCATCCATCCATACATCATCCCTCCCTCCCATCCATCCATTCATACATACATCCTCCCTCCCTCACATCCATCCATCCATACATACATCCTCCCTCCCATCCATCCATACATACATCCTCCCTCCCTCCCATCCATCCATACATACATCCTCCCTCCCTCCCATCCATCCATCCATACATACATCCTCCCTCCCTCCCATCCATCCATCCATACATACATACTCCCTCCCTCCCATCCATACATCCTCCCTCCCATCCATCCCTCCATACATACATCATTCCTCCCTCCCATCCATCCATCCATACATACATCCTCCCTCCCTCCCATCCATCCATACATACATCCTCCCTCCCTCCCTCCCATCCATCCATCCATACATCCTCCCTCCCTCCCATCCATCCATCCATACATACATCCTCCCTCCCTCCCATCCATCCATCCATACATACATCCTCCCTCCCTCCCATCCATCCATCCATCCATACATACATCCTCCCTCCCTTCCATCCATCCATCCATACATACATACATCCTCCCTCACTCCCATCCATCCATCCATCCATACATACATCCTCCCTCCCTCCCATCCATCCATACATCCTCCCTCCCTCCCATACATCCATACATACATCCTCCCTCCCTCCCATCAAATCCATCCATACATACATCCTCCCTCCCTCCCTCCCATCCATCCATTCATACATCCTCCCTCCCTCCCATCCATCCATCCATACATACATCCTCCCTCCCTCCCATCCATCCATCCATCCATCCATACATACATCCTCCCTCCCTTCCATCCATCCATCCATACATACATCCTCCCTCCCTCCCATCCATCCATCCATACATACATCCTCCCTCCCTCCCATCCATCCATACATCCTCCCTCCCTCCCATACATCCATACATACATCCTCCCTCCCTCCCATCCATCCATCCATACATACATCCTCCCTCCCTCCCATCCATCCATCCATACATCCTCCCTCCCTCCCATCCATCCATACATACATCCGCCCTCCTCCCATCAACCATCCATACATACATCCTCCCTCCATCCATCCATACATACATCCTCCCTCACATCCATCCATACATACATCCTACCTCCCATCCATCCATCCATCCATACATAATCCTCCCATCCATTCATCCATACACACATCCTCCCTTCCATCCATCCATCCATACATCCTCCCTCCCATCCATCCATCCATCCTCCCTCCCATCCATCCATACATCCTCCCTCCATCCATCCATCAATCCATACATACATCCTCCCTCCCATCCATCCATCCATCCATCCATACATGCATCCTCCCTCCCATCCATCCATCCCTACACATCCTCCCTCCATCATCCTCCTCCTACTACATCCTCCCTCCCATCCATCCATACATCTACTCCCCCCCCATCCATCCATCCATCCATCCATCCATACAACATCCTCCCTCCATCTCCTCTACACCTCCCTCCCACTATCCATCCATACTCTCCCCCCTCCCATCCATCCATACATACATCCAACTCTCCATACCATCCATCCATACATACATCTCCTCTACCATACCAACCATCCATACATACCATCCTACCCATCTACCATCCATACCATACATCCTCAATTCTACCATACCATCATACATACATACCTCCTCTCCATCCATATCCATACCATACAACACCCTCCCTCCCTCCATACCATCCATCCATACATCATCCTCCCCTCCATCCATCCATCATACATATCCTCCCTCCCTCCATCACCCATCCATACACACTCCTCCCATCCATCCCCATACATACATCCCCCTCCCATCCATCCATCCATACATCCTCCTCCCTCCCCCCATCCATCCATCCATACATACATCCTCCCTCCCCCCATCCATCATCCATACATACATCCTCCCTCCCTCCCACCCATCCCTCCATCCATACATACATCCTCCCTCCCTCCCATCCATCCATCCATACATACATCCTCCCTCCCATCCATCCATCCACCCATGCATACATCCTCCCTCCCTTCCATCCATCCATCCATACATACATCCTCCCTCCCTCCCATCCATCCATACCATACATACTATACCATACATACCATACCATACCATACCATACATACCATACCATACAATACATACCATACCATACCATACATACCATACAATTCATACCATACCATACAATACATACCATACCATACATATCATACCATACAATACATACCATACCATACCACACACACACACATATACATCCTCCCTACCATACATCCATCCATCCATACATACATCCTCCCTGCCATCCATCCATCCATCCATACATACATCCTCCCTCCCATCCATCCATCCATCCATCCATACATACATCCTCCCTCCCATCCATCCATCCATACATACATTCTCCCTCCCATCCATCCATCCATACATCCTCCCTCCCATCCATCCATCCATCCATCCATACATCCTCCCACCCATCCATCCATCCATCCATGCATACATCCTCCCTCCCACCCATCCATCGATCCATAAATACATCCTCCCTCCCATCCTTACATCCTCCCTCCCATCCTTACATCCTCCCTCCCATCCATGCATCCATACATACATCCTCCCTCCCATCCATCCATCCATACATACATCCTCCCTCCCATCCATCCATACATACATCCTCCCTCCCATCCATCCATCCATCCATCCTCCCATCCATCCATCCATCCATACATACATCCTCCCACCCATCCATCCATCCATCCATACATACATCCTCCCTCCCATCCATCCATCCATCCATACATACATCCTCCCTCCCATCCATACATCCTCCCTCCCATCCATGCATCCATACATACATCCTCCCTCCCATCCATCCATCCATCCATCCATACATCCTCCCTGCCATCCATCCATCCATACATACATCCTCCCTCCCATCCATCCATACATACATCCTCCCTCCCATCCATCCATACATACATCCTCCCTCCCATCCATCCATCCATACATCCTCCCTCCCTCCCATCCATCCATACATACATCCATACCATACATCCATACCATACCATACCATACATACCATACCATACATACCATACCATAATACCATACCATACATTACATACCATACAATACATACCATACATACCATATCATACATACCATACCATATCACACATACCATATCACACATACCATACCATACATACCATACATACCATATGATACATACCATACCATACCATACCACACACACACACATACACACACATACATACATACATCCTCTCTCCCATACATCCATCCATCCATACATACATCCTCCCTCCCTTCCATCCATCCATCCATACATACATCCTCCCTCCCTCCCATCCATCCATCCATACATACATCCTCCCTCCCTCCCATCCATCCATACATCCTCCCTCCCTCCCATACATCCATACATACATCCTCCCTCCCTCCCATCCATCCATACATACATCCTCCCTCCCTCCCATCCATCCATCCATACATCCTCCCTCCCTCCAATCCATCCATCCATACATACATCCGCCCTCCCTCCCATCAACCCATCCATACATACATCCTCCCTCCCATCCATCCATACATACATCCTCCCTCCCATCCATCCATCCTCCTCCCTCCCTCCCATCCATCCATCCATACATACATCCTCCCTCCCTCCCATCCATCCATCCATACATACATCCTCCCTCCCTCCCATCCATCCATCCATCCATACATACATCCTCCCTCCCTCCCATCCATCCATCCATACATACATCCTCCCTCCCATCCATCCATCCACCCATGCATACATCCTCCCTCCCTTCCATCCATCCATACATACATCCTCCCTCCCTCCCATCCATCCATCCATACATACATCCTCCCTTCCATCCATCCATACATACATACATCCTCCCTCCCATCCATCCATCCATCCATACATACATCCTCCCTCCCATCCATCCATCCATCCATCCATACATACATCCTCCCTCCCATCCATCCATCCATACATACATCCTCCCTCCCATCCATCCATACATCATCCCTCCCATCCATACATACATCCTCCCTCACATCCATCCATACATACATCCTACCTCCCATCCATCCATCCATCCATACATAATCCCTCCCATCCATCCATCCATACACACATCCTCCCTTCCATCCATCCATCCATACATCCTCCCTCCCATCCATCCATCCATCCTCCCTCCCATCCATCCATACATCCTCCCTCCCATCCATCCATCAATCCATACATACATCCTTCCTCCCATCCATCCATCCATCCATACATGCATCCTCCCTCCCATCCATCCATCCATACATACATCCTCCCTCCCATCCATCCATCCATCCATACATACATCCTCCCTCCCATCCATCCATCCATCCATACATACATCCCCCCCATCCATCCATCCATCCATCCATCCATCCATACATACATCCTCCCTCCCATCCATCCATACATACATCCTCCCTCCCATCTATCCATCCATACATCCTCCCTCCCTCCCATCCATCCAAACATACATCCATACCATACATACTATACCATACATACCATACCATACATACCATACCATACATACCATACCATACAATACATACCATACCATACCATACATACCATACCAACCATACAATACATACCATACCATACAATACATACCATACCATACATATCATACCATACAATACATACCATACCACACACACACACATACATCCTCCCTACCATACATCCATCCATCCATACATACATCCTCCCTGCCATCCATCCATCCATACATACATCCTCCCTCCCATCCATCCATCCATCCATACATACATCCTCCCTCCCATCCATCCATCCATACATACATTCTCCCTCCCATCCATCCATCCATCCATCCATACATCCTCCCTCCCATCCATCCATCCATCCATCCATCCATACATACATCCTCCCACCCATCCATCCATCCATCCATGCATACATCCTCCCTCCCACCCATCCATCCATAAATACATCCTCCCTCCCATCCTTACATCCTCCCTCCCATCCATGCATCCATACATACATCATCCCTCCCATCCATCCATCCATACATACATCCTCCCTCCCATCCATCCATACATACATCCTCCCTCCCATCCATCCATCCATCCATCCATACATCCTCCCATCCATCCATCCATCCATACATACATCCTCCTACCCATCCATCCATCCATCCATACATACATCCTCCCTCCCATCCATCCATCCATCCATCCATACATACATACATCCTCCCTCCCATCCATACATCCTCCCTCCCATCCATACATCCTCCCTCCCATCCATGCATCCATACATACATCCTCCCTCCCATCCATCCATCCATCCATCCATACATCCTCCCTGCCATCCATCCATCCATCCATACATACATCCTCCCTCCCATCCATCCATCCATACATACATCCTCCCTCCCATCCATCCATACATACATCCTCCCTCCCATCCATCCATCCATACATCCTCCCTCCCTCCCATCCATCCATACATACATCCATACCATACATCCATACCATACCATACATACCATAATACCATACCATACAATACATACCATACAATACATACCATACCATACATACCATATCATACATACCATACCATATCACACATACCATACCATATGATACATACCATACCATACCACACACACACACACACACACATACATACACACACATACATACATACATCCTCTCTCCCATACATCCATCCATCCATACATACATCCTCCCTCCCATCCATCCATCCATCCATACATACATCCTCCCTCCCATCCATCCATACATACATCCTCCCTCCCATCCGTCCATCCATCCATCCATACACACATCCTCCCTCCCATCCATCCATCTATACATCCTCCCTCCCATCCATCCATCCATACATCCTCCCTCCCATCCATCCATCCTCCCACCCATCCATCCATACATACATCCTCGCTCCCATCCATCCATCCATCCATGCATACATCCTCCCTCCCACCCATCCATCCATCCATAAATACATCCTCCCTCCCATCCTTACATCCTCCCTCCCATCCATGCATCCATACATACATCCTCCCTCCCATCCATCCATCCATACATACATCCTCCCTCCCATCCATCCATACATACATCCTCCCTCCCATCCATCCATCCATCCATCCATACATCCTCCCATCCATCCATCCATCCATACATACATCCTCCCACCCATCCATCCATCCATCCATACATACATCCTCCCTCCCATCCATCCATCCATCCATCCATCCATCCATACATACATACATCCTCCCTCCCATCCATACATCCTCCCTCCCATCCATACATCCTCCCTCCCATCCATGCATCCATACATACATCCTCCCTCCCATCCATCCATCCATCCATCCATACATCCTCCCTGCCATCCATCCATCCATCCATACATACATCCTCCCTCCCATCCATCCATCCATACATACATCCTCCCTCCCATCCATCCATACATACATCCTCCCTCCCATCCATCCATCCATACATCCTCCCTCCCTCCCATCCATCCATACATACATCCATACCATACATCCATACCATACCATACATACCATACCATAATACCATACCATACAATACATACCATACAATACATACCATACCATACATACCATATCATACATACCATACCATATCACACATACCATATCATACATACCATACCATACATACCATACATACCATATGATACATACCATACCATACCACACACACACACACACACACACACACACACACACACATACATACACACACATACATACATACATCCTCTCTCCCATACATCCATCCATCCATACATACATCCTCCCTCCCATCCATCCATCCATCCATACATACATCCTCCCTCCCATCCATCCATACATACATCCTCCCTCCCATCCGTCCATCCATCCATCCATACACACATCCTCCCTCCCATCCATCCATCCTCCCACCCATCCATCCATACATACATCCTCGCTCCCATCCACCCATCCATCCATACATACATCCTCCCTCCCATCCATCCATACATACATCCTCCCTCCAATCCATCCATCCATACACACATCCTCCCTCCCATCCATCCATCTATACATCCTCCCTCCCATCCATCCATCCATCCATACATACATCCTCCCTCCCATCCGTCCATCCATACATACATCCTCCCTCCCATCCATCCATCCATACACACATCCTCCCTCCCATCCATCCATCTATACATCCTCCCTCCCATCCATCCATCCATACATCCTCCCTCCCATCCATCCATCCATACATCCTCCCACCCATCCATCCATCCATACATCCTCCCTCCCATCCGTCCATCCATCCTCCCTCCCATCCGTCCATCCATCCATCCATACACACATCCTCCCTCCCATCCATCCATCTATACATCCTCCCTCCCATCCATCCATCCATACATCCTCCCTCCCATCCATCCATCCATACATCCTCCCTCCCATCCATCCATCCATACATCCTCCCACCCATCCATCCATACATACATCCTCGCTTCCATCCATCCATCCATCCATACATACATCCTCCCTCCCATCCATCCATCCATACATACATCCTCCCTCCAATCCATCCATCCATCCATACATACATCCTCCCTCCCATCCATCCATCCATCCATGCATACATCCTCCCTCCCATCCATCCATCCATACATACATCCTCCCTCCCATCCATCCATCCATCCATACCTACATCCTCCATCCCATCCATCCATCCATACATACATCCTCCCTCCCATCCATCCATACATACATCCTCCCTCCCATCCATCCATCCATCCATCCATCCTCCCTCCCATCCATCCATCCATACATACATACATCCATCCATACCATACCATACCATACCATACCATACCTACCATACCATACATACGTACATACCATACCATACCACACACATACACACACATACATACATACATACATACATACATCCTCCCTCCCATACATACATACATACTTCCTCCCTCCCTCACATACATACATCCTCCCTCCCTCCCTCCCTCCCATACATACATCCTCCCTCCTATACATACATACATACATACATCCTCCCTCCCTCCCATACATACATACATACATCCTCCCTCCCTCCCTCCCTCTCACACACACACACACATACATACATACATCCTCCCTTCCATACATACATACATAAATCCTCCCTCCCATACATACATACACCCTCCCTACCATACATACATACACACATACATCCTCCCTCCCTCCCTCCATCTCACACACACACTACCCACACACACTACCCATACACACTAGCCACACACACTAGCCACACACACTAGCCACACACACTACCACACACACTACCACACACACACCACACACACCACACACGACACACACCACACATGACACACACCCCACACCCACACCACACACTACCCACACACACTACCCACACACCCCACACATTACCCCCCCCCCCACACCACACACACCACACACACCCCACACACCCCACACACACACCACACACTACCCACACACCCCACCACACACACCCCACCACACACACCCCATCCTCCCTCCCTCCCTCTATCTCACACACACTACCCACACACACTACCCATACACACTAGCCACACACACTACCACACACACGACACACACACCACACACACGACACACACACCCCCCCCACACACACACACCCCCCCTCACACACACACCCCCCTCACCCTACACACACAGACCCCACACACCCCCACCCCCCACACCCACCCCCCCCCACAAACACACCCCACCCCCACACATCCCCCCTCCACACACACCACCCCCCACACACCACCCCCCCCATACACACACCCAAACACCCCCCCACACACACACACCCCCCACACCCCCCCACACACACACACCCACACACCACAAACACCCCCCCCCAACACACACCCCCACACACCCCCCCACATACACCCCCCACCACACACACCCCCACACACACCCCACACGACACCCCACACACACACCCCCCCACACGACACCCCCCCCCCCCACACACACCCCACACCACACCCCACACACACACCCCCACACACACACCCTCCACACACACACCCCCACACACACCTCCATACACACACCCATACACACACACCCCCCACACCCCCACACACACACCCCCCACACCCCCACACACCCCCCCCACACACACACACACACCCCACACACACACACCCCCACACCCCCCTACACACACCCACACCCCCCACCACACACCCCCAAACACACCCCACACACACAGACCCCACACACACCCCCCCCACACACACACAACCCCCACACACCCCCCCACACACACACCCACACCCCCCACCACACACACACCCACCCCCCCCCCCACACACACACACACACCCTACACACACCCCCCCCACACACACCCCACACACACACACACCCCACACCCCCCCACACACACCCCCCACACACCCCCCCCCACACACACCCCCCACACACACCCCCACACACACATACACCCCCACACACACACACCCCACGCGCACACACACCCCCCACACACCCCCCACACACACACCCCACCCCTACCCCCACACACACACCCCCTACACACACACCCCCACACACACACCCCACACCCCACACACACACACCCCCACACACCCCACACACACATACACCCCCCACACACACACACCCCACGCGCGCACACACCCCCCACACCCCCACCCCACACCCCCCCACCCCACGCACACCCCCCCACGCACACACACCCCCCACACACACACACCCCCACCCCCCCCACACCCCCCACACACACACACACATCCCCCACACACACACATCCCCCACACACACACACACACCCCACACACACACACCCCACACAGACCCCCCACACACACCCCCACACACACACACCCCACACACACACCCCACACACACACACACCCACACCCCTCACCCCTTACACACACACCCACCTACACACACACCTACACACCTACACACACCCCTACACACACACCCCCTACACACACCCCCCCTACACACACCCCCCACACACACCCCCACACCCCCCACACACCCCCCCACACACCCCACACACACACACACCCCACACACACACACACACCCCCCACCACACACACCCCCCCACACACACCCCCCACACACACACACACCCCACACACACACCCCACACACACACACCCCCACACCCCCCCACACACACACCCCCCCCCCCCCCACACACACACACCCCCACCCCCCACACACACCCCTCACACACACACACCCCACACACCCCCCCACACAAACCCCCACACACACATCCCACACACACACATGCACACACACACACATCCCACACCCCCCACACACACACCCAACACACACACACCCAACACACACACACACACCCACACCCAACACACACACACACCCAACACACACACACCCACGCACACACACCCACGCACACACCCCCCACGCACACCCCACGCACCCCCTCCCCCACCCCCACCCACACCCCCACATACACACACCTTCCCCACACACACACCCCCTCCCTCCCATACATCCACCCACCCCTCCCTCTCATCCATACATCCACCCACCCCTCCCTCTCATCCATACATCCACCCACCCCTCCCTCCCATTCCATACATCCACCCACCCCTCCCACCCACCCACCCCTCCCACTCATCCACTCACCCACACATCCACCCACACCCACACCCACATATGTATGTATGTATGTATATTCTTTCCATCCATTAAAGACATGAGATATATGTTTAACTGTTATTTCTAAGGTTTCTGAAATGTTTAATTAATGCATATATGTACATTTACTGATAAACCTATTATTTACCTGTTAAAGAAGAGATTAAATTAATCTGATCACCAGATGAGGACACATTTTCTCCACACTGAGATGGCATGACAACATCACTTCCAAACAAATGGGCTTCAGCTGTCACCCAATCAAACACATCGCCTAGCTAGATAAAAATCAAAACACGTATTGACGGAGTATTTTATTTCATTGCATTGTATTTACACCAGTAATATTCTGTAAATATTTGCTGGGTTACAGTGTGGCCAAGAGGTTTAAAACGCATGTGCTTAAGCTTCCTGTGCACTGGTAGCAGGTTCATTTTACACACTAGTCAGCTGGACTTAAACACTGACTTCGCATTCAGAAAGCAATGGTAATCTACTGTGTGTAAAATTGTCTAGAAAACCAACCTTGAGTTGGTCACAACATCCTTGAAAGCATATGCAACATTTAAAATTAATATTGTGTTGACTTGCCTGTTTGTCTAAGCCTATTTTAGACAATTATTACATTCATACTGAGCTCTTGGCCGCAGTATTATAGTGGCTAAAACTACTGAGCTTTCAGAAGCCACAGTAACATAGTGACTAAACATACTGAACTCTCGACAGCAACAGTAACATAGTGACTAAACATACTGAGCTCTCGGCAACCCCAGTAACATTGTGGCTAAACATACTGAGCTCTCGGCAGCCACAGTAACTTAGTGGCTAAAAATACTGAACTCTCGACAGCAACAGTAACATATTGGCTAAACATACTGAGCTCTCGGCAACCCAAGTAACATTGTGGCTAAACATACTGAGTTCTTGGCAACCCCAGTAACATTGTAGCTAAACATACTGAGCTCTCGGCAGCCACAGTAACTTAGTGGCTAAAAATACTGAGCTCTTGGCAACCCCAGTAACATTGTGGCTAAACATACTGAGCTCTTGGCAACCCCAGTAACATTGTGGCTAAACATACTGAGCTCTCGGCAGCCACAGTAACATAGTGACTAAACATACTGAACTCTCGACAGCAACAGTAACATATTGGCTAAACATACTGAGCTCTCGGCAACCCAAGTAACATTGTGGCTAAACATACTGAGTTCTTGGCAACCCCAGTAACATTGTAGCTAAACATACTGAGCTCTCGGCAGCCACAGTAACTTAGTGGCTAAAAATACTGAGCTCTTGGCAACCCCAGTAACATTGTGGCTAAACATACTGAGCTCTTGGCAACCCCAGTAACATTGTGGCTAAACATACTGAGCTCTCGGCAGCCACAGTAACATAGTGACTAAACATACTGAACTCTCGACAGCAACAGTAACATATTGGCTAAACATACTGAGCTCTCGGCAACCCAAGTAACATTGTGGCTAAACATACTGAGTTCTTGGCAACCCCAATAACATTGTGGCTAAACATACTGAGCTCTCGGCAGCCACAGTAACTTAGTGGCTAAATATACTGAGCTCTTGGCAACCCCAGTAACATTGTGGCTAAACATACTGAGCTTTTGGCAACCCCAGTAACATTGTGGCTAAACATACTGAGCTCTCGGCAGCCACAGTAACTTAGTGGCTAAAAATACTGAGCTCTTGGCAACCCCAGTTACATTGTGGCTAAACATACTGGAGTGTCTAGTTGGTCGTGCGTCGAAGTACACTTGTTCCTGCAGCGAGGCGCCGTCGTCATTTGGAGGTGACAGGTTCGATACTGGTCGGTAACTATTATAGCTTTCAAATTTTATGTTGTCTAGTGCGTCTTATAATCTCTATTTCCTTCTTCTTCCTCTGTGAGCGCCAAAAAATACTCTGTGTGTCTATTTTTTAATCGTCTTAGTGGCCTCAACGGTTCTCCCCATTTATTTCTCAGCAGCCATAGTAACATAGTGGCTAAACATACTTAACTCTCGGCAGCCACATTAGCATAGTGGCTAAATATACTGTGCTCTCGGCAGCCATAGTAACATAGTGGCTAAATATGCTGAGCTCTTGGAGGCCACAGTAACATAGGGGCTAAACATACTGAGCTCTCGGCAACCCCAGTAACATTGTGGCTAAACATGCTGAGCTCTTTGCAACACCAGTAACATTGTGGCTAAACATACTGAGCTCTCAGCAACCCTAGTAACATGGTGGCTAAACATACTGAGCTCTCAGCAACCCCAGTAACATGGTAGCTAAACATACTGAGCTCTTGGCAACCCCAGTAACATTGTGGCTAAACATACTGAGCTCTCTGCAGCAACAGTAACATAGCGGCTAAACATACTGAGCTCTCGGAAACCCCAGTAACATTGTGGCTAAACATGCACTGCTGGTCCAGTGGGCATGGGTTCATATCCGCATCGGGGTGGATTTTAAAAATGGACTTAGGATCCAGGTTGATCCAAGCTAAACTGAATACCAGGGAACATCTTGGGAAGTAAATGCAGCCGGTGTGATACTGACCACATGACCCACTGAGTGCCGATTGGTCTATAAAAATATGATCTAGCACCATATGCCCTGCACATCATTAGGCGAGAAAGTGGTTCTTTATTTTGCTTACTGAGTGATAAAACCTCCGCCACGGAGCAAATATGACAGGGGGGTTCTGATAATCAGAAGAAGTCCCCCGTCCCCGAATGTTTTGGCCCATTTATCTACTTAATATTCTCTAGGGGCGGGCCCGTCCGGGTCATGACTCCGGGTGTGTTTCCCCTGCCAGACTAGCGACCATGTCACTGCACTTCTCTATCTTGTACGTGTGCTGCTCCTCAATATGCGACTCGTATGGGATGGTCAGTTCAATCAGCGTTAGCTGCTTGGCTGACAAGAAGCGAAGTACAATGTCTGGTCACAAGCCAAACTGTCGGATCACCTCAAGGTATTCCCCACCACAGCCCTTTAGATCCACGGTCAGCTCCCAGTCACCTGCACCATTGGAAACGGTTGGAAATGGCTATTCCTTGTCTCTGCACTGCTGCCTGGCTTGGATGAAGTAAATTCCCAGCAGCCTCGGCCTGGCCCCTCTGTTCACCTGCATTCTGGCTATATCCACTATGGCTGCCAACTCATTAAGGACTTTGCTAAGGCACCATGTGAATCGACCTTGGGTTAGGGTGACTTTACATGCAGACAATACATGCTCCGCTGTCTGGACCTTTTCACAAAGGGGACAGGATGGGTCGATGGCTTTCCCTCACTTGACCAAGATGGCAGTTGATGGCAAGACATCGTAGAGGGATCGGATGATTAAACTTAAGCACAGTGGTGCCATACACCATATTTCATTCCAGGTAAGGGATTTCTCCCTGGCCTAAGGGTTAACGTCTTTCTCTGTAATCCCGTATATTATCGTGAGTAATGTAACATGTGCGAGAATCGGTAGTGGTTCTCGCAACGTTGGTAACTTACGGGGTATGTGAGCCTGTCGCTTAGAAAGCAATGGCAAACTAGTGAGTGTAATCTTGCCTAGTACATCAACAGCAGCTGAAAAATGCTGATGTTGACTGCAATGTCCTGAAAGGGAAATGCAAATTTAAAAAAAGGACCTCTGCACTGTCCCTACCCATGACATCCACTGGCCCTGCTGTGCCTGTTGAGCAGCCAGACTCTCTCTTCATCCTCTCCCTTGCAGATCTCCTGAACCACCATGTCTCTGTGTTCCTTAGTCGCCCTAGACCACACCAGATCTCTGTCATGGTGCCCAAACCCCCTTGTCCGACTGGTTGTGGCCCATGACCTCCTTCAGCTGGAGTGCTGCCTGGGCATCTTCGACCACGCTGACGACTTTCCACCTCCTTCCTGTTCTCAGGGCAGGCTGTGAGGTACTGACTGTTTCATCTGGAGACTCGCGCAGCATCATCGCAAGTCTGGCTTTTCCAACTTTTGAGTTCTTCCATGAGGGACCGGAACGGGAAGACGAGCTTACTGTGCTTACAATATAGTGCGACCGTTACATACTATACTGTGCTCTCCACCTTCATCTTATGGATATGTAGTGTTATACTGTTGCTATTTCATGCTGACTTTGCAACACTGATCCCCTATAAAAGAATTCTTGATATATTGCTTAATCTTTCTTTGCAGTTCCCTAGGGTTGTCTTCCCTATGGTTATCTATCTTTAATAGTATCCACTGTCACAGGTTTAGTGCAGGAGGGTCACATATTCAAGCAGTTTTATCCTTTCATATATATATATATACTTGCGCACATACACACTCTCTCTCTCTCCCCCTCTCTCCCTCTCTCTCTCTCTCTCTCTCTCTCTATATATATATATATATATATATATATATATATATATATATATATATATATATAGAGAGAGAGAGAGAGAGAGAGAGAGTGTGTATGTGCGCAAGTCTGTGAGTGTATGTGTGTGTGTGTGCATGTCTGTGTGCGTGTGCATGTGTGTGTGTGTGTGTGCATGTCTGCGTGCATGTGAGTGTGTGCATGCGGGGTGGGGTGGGGGGATTAGGACTAAGTGGAAATAATAAACAAATAAACTATATTTTATATATATATATATATATATATATATATATATATATATATATATATATATATATATATATATATATATATATATATATATCAACGGCTTCGGGCGGAAGAGCGCAATTGGGAGGGTACTAGCCTTATCATGGTGTGAGGAAATGCAACCCAAAGACAAAATAAGTCATGGCAGGGCAGACCAGGCCCTAAGCCTTGGTTGGCAGCTGGTCTAGGATCGAAGCTCCGACAGGCGGACAATTAGAGCATTGCTTTGCTGATCCGGCAACTTCTGCAGCTTGTCTTGTTCCAGATTATAGGTGTCAACTTTCCTCTGGAGTGAACTAGGCAGGCCAAGAGAGGGATCATGCTGCATGGGCAACATATGGTTTCTTTATTTTAGCCCAGGCTTTGTGCTATGGAGAGGCAATAACTCCATACCTGGTCTTAACCGGTCTCGGAATCAAAGCGAGAGGCAACTGTTACGGGTTATAAGTCCTTGTCAGTTGGCGTAGACATGGGGCGCCACACGTTGCCTCTGACGGTGGGAGACACCTACAGGTGTCACTGATCAGCTACCGCCCGCCTCAAGCTGGGCTGCGTGCCCAATTCTTAACCCTTTGAAAATAAAGACTTATTATTATTATTATTATTATAAATAAAGCCCCCAGCCAATTGGGTGCTGATCCGCCACAGCCTGCCTGCTTCAATGGTGGATGCTTGGGGCTAGGACAAAATCTGAATCGCAGGCTGTAAAACCAATGCACCAGGTACTAATAAAAAGAATAGAAACCTCAAGCTACGGCTTGCAACCTGGAACGTGAGAACCATGTGTCCAGGATTTTCCACTGACTTGACAAATATTGACGATGTGAGAAAAACGGCTGTGATTGATGCTGAACTCGATCGTCTTAACATTGATATCACTGGCCTGCAGGAGACTCGCCTCGCTGAGGAAGGGTCACTCAGGGAAAACAATTACACCTTTTTTTGGAAGGGAAGAGGGCAGGCAGAAAAAAGGCAACATGGTGTGGGCTTTGCAGTGAAGAATTCGCTACTGGGAATGATTGATATCCCAGCTGGAGGTAATGAAAGATTATTATCACTGCGCTTGGCAACCTCCTGTGGATTTGCCACCATTCTCACTGCATATGCACCGACACTCACTTCCTCTGATGATGTGAAGGATATGTTCTATGAGCAGCTAGACTCTGCGATCAAGGCAGTTCCAAAATCCGACTACATTTATATGCTCGGTGATTTCAATGCTCGTGTGGGCAAGGACTCGAGTTCATGGCCAGTGTGCCTTGGAAAATACAACATCAGTCGCATGAATGATAATGGGCAAAGGCTGCTGGAGAATTGCACTAGAAATGACCTATGTATTACAAACTCCTTTTTTAAAACAAAAGAGATGCATAAGGTCACATGGAAACATCCAAGATCCGGCCATTGGCATCAGCTGGACTTCATTATCACACGGAGACAACATCTGAACCATACATCATAACTCGAAGTTACCACAGTGCTGACTGTGATACAGATCATTCTTTGGTTGTTGCAAGGGTTAGACTGAGACCAAAGAGAATCTACACAGCTAAACACAAGTCTAGCCCCAGGATTAATATTACTAACACTCACGATCCTGGAAAGTGCTTTGAATTTCAACAACAACTTGAAGACGCTTTCAATGATACATCAGAAAATTGTATAGTAAATGATAAATGGAGTAAACTTAAGGAAACTATTTATAAAACAGCGGTAGGGGTTTACGGCACTGTGGATCATAAGAGGCAGGACTGGTTTGCGGCAAACAGCCAGATACTGCAGCCCTTGATTGATAAAAAGAAGATAGCTCTCTTAAGAAACAAGGAAAGACCAACGCGTAACACTCTGAGTGAGCTGAAGCAAGCAAGGAAGGATGTACAAAAGGCTGCCAGGCAGTGTGCGAATGACTATTGGATCAAGTTATGTGAGTCCATTCAAATCGCAAGTGATAAGGGAAACATCAGAAGCATGTATGAAGGGATAAAGAAAGCCTGTGGTCCAATGATCAAAAGAAGTGCACCGCTGAAAACCTTGACTGGAGAAATCATCACTGATAAGAAACAGCAGATGGATAGATGGGTCGAGCACTATTTAGAGCTTTACTCAAGTGAGACCAAGCTAGCGGATGATGCCCTCAACGCCATAGAGGCCCTGCCAACTCTTGACCACCTGGACACACTTCCCACTATAACAGAAGTTAAGTGTGCTATAAATGAGCTTGCATCTGGCAAGGCTCCAGGTAAGGATGGGATTCCAATAGAGGTGATCAGGAGTGGGCAAGACACACTCGCTCTACAGATCCACCAGCTAATAGAGCTATGATGGCGAGAAGGACAAGTCCCACAGGATTTCAAAGATTCAAACATCATAACGCTGTACAAGAACAAGGGAGATCGGAGCGACTGTAACAACTATAGGGGTATCTCACTTCTGTGTATTGTTGGGAAAGTATTTGCCAGAATTGTCCTGCACAGACTTCAAGTCCTGGGAGATCAAGTCTACCCCGAATCACAGTGTGGCTTCCGTCAGAACCGGTCTACCATTGATATGATATTCTCATTGCGACAGATGCAAGAAAAATGCCGGGAACAAAATCAGCCACTGTTTATTGCCTTCATCGACCTCACAAAGGCATTCGATTTGGTCAGTCGTGAGGGTCTGTTCAAAGCACTAAAGAAGATTGGCTGCCCACCAACTCTTCTGTCCATTGTGGAATCATTCCACACAGGCATGAAGGGTATAATCAAGTTTGATGGTGCAACTTCAGAAGAGTTTGAAATCAAGAGTGGAGTTAAGCAAGGCTGTGTGCTAGCACCCATCCTCTTTGGGATATACTTTTCACTTCTACTGAAATATGCCTTTCGTGATCAGGATGATGGTATATACATTCACTCACAGCTCAGATGGTGGCCTCTATAATGCTCAGAGATTGAAGGCCAAGACCAAAATTAGCAGGGTACTAATCAGAGAGTTGCTTTTTGCGGATGATGCTGCGATTACGACCCACTCTGAGGAAGAATTACAACATCTACTATCTGCATTCTCCAATGCTTGTTCTGAATTTGGTTTAACAATTAACAAAAAGAAGACACAGATTATGTCACAAGGTGCACATGGTGTACCATCAATCTTTATTGACGACGCCTGAACTGGAGATAGTAGACCATTTTACATATCTAGGATCAGAGGTAAATAGCAAATTATCCCTCGATCAGGAAATCAACATCAGGATTGGCAAGGCAGCAACAACAATGAACATGTTAGCAAAAAGAGTCTGGGAGAACAGGAAGCTTACTGCCAAAACAAAAGTCCTCGTCTACCAAGCCTGTGTCCTTAGTATCTTCTTTATGGCAGTGAAACCTGGACAACTTACTCACGCCAAGAGAAACGTTTAAACAGCTTTCATATGCGGTGTCTGCGAAGAATACTTGGTATTAAGTGGCAAGACAAAATCACAAATACTGAAGTATTGGAAAGATCAGGTTGTGTGACGGTGTATTCCATGCTCAGTCTTCGTAGACTTAGATGGATAGGACACGTTAGGAGGATGGATGATGGTAGAATACCAAAGGACATCTTTTTTGGTGAATTACAGACGGGTAGGAGATCTCAGGGTCGGCCTCTACTACGATACAAAGATGTGTGTAAGCGGGACATGATTGATACAGGCATTGATAATGCACATTGGGAGCACGTCGCCGCTGAACGTGTTGCATGGAGGGCAACTATCAGAAACGGAATAAAGACAAAGGAGAAAATGATTACAGATAAAGCACACACAGAGCGTGAGAGACGTAAGATGGTGCAAAATGGTGGAAATGACCATGTTTTCACATGCACCTACTGTGGGCAAACATTTGCAGCAAGAATTGGCCTTACCAGCCACACTCGCCACCGCCATGGATCATAGTTATTAAGCCTTTTTAAAGCACAATGTACCAAACTATCGTCTGTCAAGACGGAAAGGTGTCAATGAATGATGAATATATATATATATATATATATATATATATATATATATATATATATATATATATATATATATATATATATATATATATATATATATATACAAAAATGGAAATGTAAAGGTATAAAATAGCTGATAATGAACACTATGAGCAAATGCAAATGCTCATCTGAAATATTCAATGAGAATTGAAATGAAGCATTAATAACTTAATACATGATGATAAAGATATACAATTGAATATAAAAAGATGGTAGTGTAAATTATAAGTGATATATATTATATTTTTATATATATTTATATTTATAATATTATATTATTATAAAAGCAGAGACAACTGTGGCTGTGCTGCCGACTTGCCGCTCCCAACCATGTTCGATGGTGCGGATGACTGGGAACTGGCCGTGGATCTAAAGGGCCGTGGCAAATACCCTGAGGTGATCCAAAAGTTTGGCTTGCGACCTGACATCATACTTCACTCTTCTTCAGCCAAGCAGCTAACGCTTATTGAGCTGACCATCCCCTATGAGTCCAATATTGAGGAGCAGCACATGTACAAGATAGAGAAGTACGATGACATGGTCACGAGTCTTAAGCTGAAAGGGCACACTGTAAGGTTATTCGCTGTAGAGGTAGCCACAAGAGGGTTAGTCTCCCACTCCGTGTATGATGTGCTAAAACAAATTGGCATTTAAGGATAAGCGAGAACTCGGGCAGCAAAAGCAACTAGGTGAGGCAGCCGAAAAGGCCTCATGCTGGTTGTGGAATTGTCGGAACCTGGAGTGGGACACGTCTCGAAACTAGTGTGGTTAAAGCGGTAATTGCAGAACACCTAACAAACGATCTCTCAACCAAGACCACGAACATGCAATGTCTCGTGTCAACTCTCTAGCCTTTCCTCCAAGCGAGGGTGGTGGACTGAGTGCAGTCAAATTATGCAAATGTCGGCCGAAGTCCAGCCTTCATACCAGAGTGGTAATCGTCCGTAGGTCGCATTCACCTGCAGAGACTAAGAGGTGGGTCAAAACCAATGGAAGAACCAGCTTCCTAGTAGAGTGTGGCGCCGTGAACGGGTCACGAGGAAGGAACACGGCAACGGAAAACGGATGGAGTTGATAGAGGCTGTGGTTGGGGAAGAAGCAGGCTCTCCACGACCACAGGTGCTAAGGAGCAAGCACAGGCTGCACGGTCTCGCCTCACTGAGGGAGAGGAGGCTTGAGAGTGGGCATATTAACAGCTTAGGGACAAGCACAACAACAAGGACAACAAAATTGACCAAACGTCTCCACGGCAGGGGAAAGATGCCCAGAGTCATGACCCGGACGGGCCCGCCCCTAGAAAGTGTTAAGGGTGTAATGGGCTGAAACACTTGGGGAAGGGGGTACTCTTCTGATGATCAGAAGCCCCCTGCCATGTTTGCTCTGCAGCGGAGTTTGTACCACTATAAGTAAATGTAGGCTAACAATAATATGAAGCGGGACACAAAGAGGTAAAGAGAAAAGAAGTTGCTGTGCTGACAAAATTGTCTGGAAAAGAAACATACCCATGGGTAGGTAAAACTGGTTATCTAGAATGGAAAATGTATGGAGAAAGTAAACCTTATAAAAACGAGTGCTAAATTTGGATGTACTAATCTCTAATCTAGAAATGTGCATAACGAATTCTGACATTCTCCTCAAGAAAGGATTCAACAAAAATATACTAAAAGCTGAAATATGGTTTCATTAATTGTACACTCACCATAAGGATATCACAGCTCTGTGACATGTTTTGGATGTCCTCTTTTTCTAAAGCAAAGCTATATATGTTGACACCATGTATGTAACCTTTGAACCATTCATTAGTGTCTTTGTTGCTCGCAGGCTGTCCCAGTGTTAGTTTCAGACTAATAGGTGGAAATATTCAAACAAATTGAGTGTGCACGTTTGAAAAATAGGATATTACAATTTCAAAATAAAAGTATTACAAGAAATATAAAAATAGGAATTCTAAAATTGTGTGTACATGTTTGAAAAATAGTATATTAAAATTTCAAAATAAAAGTATTACCAGAAATATATGTAAAGATGGCACTTAAATCAATCCAATAGCAGGCACTATCTTAGGAGTGTTATGTGTTAAGGTAAACAAAGTCTATTAGCAGATGTGCCACTAGGGTTTAGTGAACGGAACATCACAATTCCCTGACTTACTGGGCCGAGGGTTTAAAATCAGCAGCAGGTGATTTGGGAGCAGACTGCTCTGTATTGATTACCAACAGTATGAGCATCCACCATTCAGAAAGTGGTAACAAATAACTGAACGGTAAAATGCCTAGAAAAATCACAAACAGCCAATAAATACTGGGGTTGACTGTAACATGTGTAAAGGGCATGCAACTAACTTCTAAAAATTGTCCCATACCAGATACTGTTGCTGAGGTGTGAAGTGTTAGGCTTTCACATATTCTAGGCATCCATTATACTACATAAGCCGCCATATTTACTACATTTCCTTTTTTTCTTTATTTGCAAATCCTTTTTACAGGACATCGCAGTCAACACCAGCATTTCTCCCTCTGTGATCTCTTGGCAAATTTACATTCATTAGTTTGCCATTGCTTTCTGAATGACAGGCACCGATACCAATGCAAAACCAACACAACACAGTCTGCTGCCAAATTGCATGCAGCTGTGTTTCGAATGTGGGTGTATGGGATTACAAACCGCATCCACAACCCCTTCGCCACAGAGACCGGCACTACATTTACTAGATCTCATAAACTGTTCAGTTAAGCTGGTTCTTGTCATTTTCCATTAACACCAGATCACAAATTCTTCAATATGATTTTCATTATGTGTAACCAATGTCCACATTTCAGAACCATATAATGCAACTGTGAGTAATACTTTGAAATTATTGTTTGTAATATAGCGCTATTTTACAATATTTTGCAGCAGAAAATAATATATTCTCACTGAAACTTGATTTCTCTTAGATAACACTAGTCAACAATCAAAATGTACCGGATATGAAAATATCTGATCTTAACTAATTTTGGTGTGTTGATAAAGAAAATGATACTTAAAAATGTTGATTTGCTCTAGTTTTCAAGATATATGCTACTAGTTTATCTAATTATAGTCAATTTATAAATATGACATAACTGTTGCAGTGACTTAAAAGTGGTCGCTCATTTGCTTGGACTAGAGGGTGGATACACCAAGTATTGTTGCTTTCTCTGTGAGTGGGATAGCCATGCAAGAATTGGCCATTACATCAGAAGACATTTGCCAATTAGGCAGTCATTGTAGCCTTGCAGTAACAACATTGAGAACCCAGCACTCATCAACACCAGCAAGATTTTGTTGCCATCCTTGCACATTAAGCTGGGTCTCATGAAAAACTTTGTCAAGGCAATGGAGAAAACAGATGAGGCTTTCAAATACTTCATCAGAAAATTTCCAGAAAAATAAGAGGAGTATTTGAGGTCCGCAAATTTGAAAACTTCATGATGACAAGTTTCTTTGCGTATTGCATAGGAAGGATAAAGCAGCATGGCTTGCAATTAAGTCAGTGGTGGATACTTTCCTTGGAAACAACAGACCTGATCATTACAATGAAATTGTAGAAAATCTCCTTCTGAAATATAAGAGTCAAGGCTGCAACATGTCTTTGAAAATTCTCATGTGGATTTCTTTGCATCAAACTGTGGAGATGTCAGCAATGTGCATGGTGAATTATTTAACCAGGACATTGCCGCTATGGAGATAAGGTATTAAGGCAATTGGAGCCCTTAAATTCTTGCTAATTACTGTTAGACTGTGACAAGAGACATGTCAGCAATTGACTACAAGAAGCAAGCAAAGAGAGCTCGAACAGTGACTGAATAATAACTGAATTAGTTCAAATGTGTCTTTTTTAAAACATTATCATCATCATCATCAAGTGCCGTGCCGGCTGGCATAGGCGTTCATGGCTCTCCACAGATCTCGGTCTTTGGTGTTCTGGATCAGCTCTGCTGATGATATTCCTCCATGCCACCGTCTCAGTCCGTCCAGCATCATTTCTCTTGGTCTGCCTCTGCCTCTCTTCCCCTCGATCTTTCCAGTTGTCACGATGTTCTCCAATGCCTCTCTTCTCATCACATGACCAAAGAAAGATGTTTGTCTCTTTCTTATTGTTGTATATAGTGTTCTAGTTTCATTAGCCTCTTTCAGGCAATCGTTGTTAGTTACTCTGGCAGTCCAAGGAATTCGCAACATTCGTCTTAAAAACCACATCTCTGTTGCTTCTAAGTTCTTCCTAATTTGTTCATTTACATTCCAAGATTCGCTGCCATACAGCAAAACTGGTTCTATATAGCATTTTAGTACTCTCTTTCTTACATTCATTGATAGCGACTTATTGCATAAGATACTCTTCATTTTCTTAAATGCTGTCTTTGCCTGCCCTATTCTGCTCTTAATCTCTTTTGTACATCTTCCATCTGATGTTATAAGTGCCCCTAGGTATTTAAAATTATCCACTTGGTTGAGAATTTCCCCTTCTATTTCTATGTCACATTTTGGCAGTCCCCATTTTCTTTGATATCACCATTGTTACTGTTTTCTTGATATTCAAGGACAGTCCTTTCTGTGCACTCTCTGTTACTACACTGTCCAACAATTGTTGTAGGTCTGTTGCATTATCCGCTACCAATACTGTGTCATCTGCATAGCGTATATTGTTTATATTATATCCTCCGATTAGTATTCCTGGCTTCTCTTTGATCTCTCTCATTATTACTTCGCTATACAGGGAGAAGAGATCGGGTGACAAGACACACCCCTGTCGTACTCCTAGCTTTATCTGTTCATAACTACCCTCTTTATTTCCCATTTTAATTGCTGCTACTTGGTTCCAGTATATATTCTTTATTATTCTTAAATCTTTCCCATCAATGTTGATATCTTCCAACATTTTAATCAGCTCATCATGTTTTACTTTATCAAATGCCTTAGTATAATCTATGAAGCATAAATATATGTCTCTTTGTTTCTCTATTGATCTTTCTATTAGTGTTCGTAATATATATATTGCATTGTTTGTACCCTTTCCTTCCATAAAACCATACTGTTCTTCACTAATTTAAATTTTTATTTTCTTTCTTGTTCTTCTCATTATAATTCTGAGTAGAAGCTTAGTGACATGGTTTATGAGGTTAATTGTACGAAAAATCTTCGCATTCAAGTGCTCCTGGTCTCTTTGGTATTGCTATAAATACAGATTTCAGCATATCGCTCGGTAAATATCCACTGTTGTAAATATCATTCAGCATTTTGGTTAATATATCTACCCCAAATTCTCCCAATACTTCTAATTCTTCTACTGTGATTTCATCTGGCCCAGCTGTTTTTCCTTTCATTATATGTAAGTTTTAAATAATGTTTTTAATTTTTCTATCATTGTATGTTGAAATATCAATTAATTGAAATTGTAACCACAATTTTTATAATGCTAAAGTTTAGTTTAGTTTAGTTTAGTCGATGGATCAACATCACGGCACACGGGTGTAACCCATAAGTGCTCCATTCTCCTCCTAACTCAAACCAGAGTCTGGAGAAACTCAGCTCAGTGCACGAACTCTGTAGCACCAGCGAGGATCCTTAAATACTTTGGGTAGATTTTTAACTCAAAATTTTGCCTGGGAAGCGCCGTTAGACTATTCTTTTTCGATTTCCAACTGCCAAGGGATTTTTTACGTTCGCAACAATACACACGGGTGTCCAATCTCACTACCCAGAGACCAGGGGAAATTTTATTACTAGAAGTCCACGCGAAATAAATCCCGGTCCTCACCGGGGCTTGAACCCAGGACCTCCAGCACTCAAGGCAGACACCATACCTTGAGACCACGCAGCCCCCTGTATACCCCCTGCAATGCTAAAGTAGAAAGAGTAACTGTTCACCTCAGAGAATTAAACAAGCATACATTATTTGTATTACTGTAATGTAAATTCATTATTAAAAATCAAAACCAGAACTAATTGGTGAATTTAATTATGAAGACACAAACAATAGATTGCACGATTTATTGCCTGGCATATTTCGCTGCATCTCGTCAGGTACATACTGCAGAACTCACACAACTTACGTGAAATTAACTAGATAAATCCTTCAAGTTGAAATATACACAATTTCGCACAGTAATGTCGATTGTCTACCACGGTAATTTTAAGCTGACTAACATGTCTTTCTGTTTACACAACAGTCTAGTGGACATCTTCATGGCACACTTAGAAGAAAAGAGATCCTCAGACATCAACAACTTGGCCTTTTACCGGCGTTATGTGGACGATATACTAATCATCACCACAGACGAGCTACAAGCAACATCGTTTCAGGCCACAATGAACAAGACGCATAAAAACATCTCTCTATCTATGGAACACGAACACAACGAAGCGTTACCGTTCCTAGATATTCTAATGAGACGTAGAGCAGACGGCACAATTCAAAGATCGGTGTATCGCAAAGAAACATGGACTGGCCAATACCTAAATTTTCAGAGCTTCACACCTGTCCAGTACAAACGGGGCTTAGTACGGACCTTGTTTGACCGTGCTAGAAAGATATGCACCCAGGACACACTGACAGAGGAATTTGAAACTCTGAAGAATGTCTTAAACCTGAATGGGTACTCCACAGGATTTATAAAGCGCCATTGCCAACAGCCCAAACCCAAAGCAGACGTAACTACAGTCCCTAAACTCAAGGTATTCATCCAGCTAACCTTTCGAGGGGATGACGTAATGCAACGTCTACAAGACCGGCTTACTACAGCAGTAGGTCAAACATTCTGTGCGGCAACTCCAGTCATTAGATGTAAAACCGTACCCATTCCTACACCAACAGTCAAAGAGCCTGTTCCTCTGTACGCCACAAACAATTGTATTTACCAATTCACATGTAGATGCCAGGCCGTTTACATTGGCCGAACGGAGAGACAGCTTAACAAACGGGTGTTAGAACACATACCTCAATGGGTCAACAAGATACAACACACAGGAGATGATAGCCACGAGGAGCCGACACACCGGAAGCTCCCGGCGTCTTCAATCGGCAAGCACATTGTTGCCAGTCGCCATGTTGTGTCCAGAGAGACTGCATTTCGCGTGTTGTTTAGAACACAGAATACTCGCTTGTTAAAATTTGCAGAAGCAATTATGATCTATCAACGCAAGCCAGAATTGTGTAAACAGAAAGACATGTTAGTCAGCTTAAAATTACCGTGGTAGACAATCGACATTACTGTGCGAAATTGTGTATATTTCAACTTGAAGGATTTATCTAGTTAATTTCACGTAAGTTGTGTGAGTTCTGCAGTATGTACCTGACGAGATGCAGCGAAATATGCCAGGCAATAAATCGTGCAATCTATTGTTTGTGTCTTCGTTATTCAAATTCACTACGGGAAAACATTGTTTTGAATTTAATTATGATTATGTGGTTGTTTCGGGATATGAAATTTGAAATTTAATTAATAATTAATAATTTAATTATGATATTTGAAATCAGCATGTCAAATTCAATAAGAAATGGTGAATTTAAATTGTGTAAACAAATAACTTTTGAAAATGTGTTGACTAATGTAAGAAAACAAAATATTAAACAATTTTGGTTGCCAAGAATTGTTTTGCTATGGGTCTGTGATGTAATAGCGCCATCCCATTTTATAAGCCTGAATGCACTGGGGAATAGGTGGCCAATCTTTCCGTCATTAAGCAGGTGATGAGTCCAGGCATTGAACCCTCATCCGACCATGCTCATGACTTTACCAGTGCAGTTGCTCAGTAACTTAACTAATGTGTTCACTCAAATTACAAAGTTTAGCTGTTAGCGTGTATTCTTTCACAACTTTCATGCTGATGTATGGTTCTCTACCTATTTGCAAGTATCCATTTGCTTGTCTGGCCCTGCATCAAATTCTCCCCGTTTCTGTAGATCAGCCAGTGAGATGCGGACATCACCACACACACATGCTGCCATAACCCGTCATTGCTATTCAAATTAATTTCTTCTGAGGCAAAAACTGGAGCTGTTGCATGAAAGCCACTCAGAGTCAAGAAGATGTTATGCCTGCAAAGTATGTATTTCACAAGTAACATTAGATTAATAACTGTAATAATAAAATGTTGCTTCCTTTTATTAAGAAGCACTAGATTATTAAACTGGAGCCACAGTAGTGTGGTGGCAACATGCTTTCCAGTTGTCATGGTAGTTGTGTGTGTAAATCTTTATTGAGGCGGGTTTTCTTAAACTTGGTGCCAGTAAATGTTCTAGGAAGTAAAAGTGGCTGGCATAATATTATCCACATATTATCCACATCTCATAATATTATCCACATCTCCCATCAAGTGCCATATGGTCTATAGAAATATGGGGCTAGCACCATATACCCAATGTGCCTCAAAGCATGAAAAAAAATCCGTTACCTGACATTATTAAATTATGGACAAATCATATTTATTAATTATATGAATAATAAAACAATGGATAACTATTATATTCCATGCAGGACAGCTTACACGAGCATATTACTGCACAGTAATTTGTGCTCTTAATAAATTCAACTGCTAATTGTCTTCAATGCCACTCAGCCAACCAATTAGCATTTTTTCCCTGGGTCTCTAGCATTCTCAATCTTCCTTATTGTCATCAGATTCTTGAGACTTTCCTTTCTCATAATGTGACCACAAATAATCAATGTCTTGCTCTGGTACTTCTCTGGTGACATTCTGATGGCGGCATTATGCACAGTGTGCCTGAGTGGGCTGTTGTTTGTCGAGACTCCTGTCTTTTCCACTTTTCACATGAGGCAGTGAGGAACATTTTATGTGACATTAACTGGCACAGGAACAGAGCATAACGGGGATGACCCGTTTCTGTGATGTTGGAATGGCGACTGAACTGAACTGAATTGATGTCTTGTTCTGATATAAATAATTATCTGCTTTTGGAGTTTTCCTCTTGCAGCAGTTGGATATGGGATTTCTAAAGAGACCATTGAATTATTGAAGAAACCACAACTCTTGTGTCTTTCTAATCTTGGTGTTCAGAATCCATATTAGAAGTTTAGGTAATATGTAATATTCTGAAGCTTATTTTCTGTTATCTAATATATGTGAATTTCCTGTGACAACATATTGATTGAGTCTTGCACCATTTTACAATTAGTGTAATGAAGAAAATTGAGGTTTTTGTATTTAAAGTTCAAGATATTTTTAGAATATCATGGACCAAGAAGAAGAAAACTACTGATATTCTACAAGATATAAACATAGACGAAACCTGGATCATCAACAACAACATGTCTTGAAAATTGGAACAGTTTGACCATATTAAATGCCAGTTTTTGTTTGTTTTTTTTGGAAAAAATATGGAATGTATGGTTTCTAGAAGAGACTTGAGGTCAACCAGCACAAATATAGACGCAGGATATTGCAAACATTTTAGTCATGATAATCCATGTGGCAGGAGAAATAGCAAGAGACCCTTAGATTCCTCATGGGAACAGCGAGTGGAGATACTTTGAGATGGCTGCTACATTAGAGGACTGAAAAAACATGGAAATGCCTGATGTGCAGGGATATTGATCATTTTAACATAACACTCTCTGTGGGCTTTGGAGTCTGTTGGCAAAGAATCACCTAAAACCTATAGAGGAAACATGACAAACTGAAGCTTAATCTCGGCTAGTCAGTATGTGCTGTGCTGAATCATAGCCTGGTTACTTCCTAATATGCCTGACCACAGATGTTCCGGTACCAGTTTGACACCCCTGACTGGTTTCAGAATCTGGAGAAGGGAAGAAGAGCTCTACAACACACACCGTGAAGATATTACTTCAGTACCGGGTCTGTAGGAATGTTTCTACATCAACCTCATTGGAATAGATGCAAGCACATTTCAGAGTTCAGACAACATGGACATCATGAATTGGACTATAGTGTTACAACTTTATCTTCCAGTGGTTTCACCAACCAAACAACCAACATGTCTTGGGTAGAAGAAGCAATTTCCTGATATCTATAAGATAATAAAGTCTACTGAGGACTATAAACTGTGCCTGCTCTAACACTGCAAAAGTCATAGCAATTGTTCATTATGATATTAGATGATATCTAGCCCATAGAGCTCATGAGTATCTTCAGAAGATCAGTGTCCTGCTTGTCTACTAGAATGAAACAAAGACATTGCTTTCATCTGATTCCATCACTTCATAGAAGAATGAACAATTCAATATTACAACAACAAGAGCATCACCTACTTATAGTTTTGGAAAGATATTCCTTCAAATTCTTGCATCTAGGTATATGTAAAAATGCTGTTACTGTATATGTCTCACAGCATTTTGTTTAAGATGATGTTGTGAACTCATTATGTATATACTAATCATACAGACAACACATAGTCTCACCCATCTTCAGATGCCAGAACCACATATGTCCCATGTGAATCTGGTTGGTTAAACTTGACCCATAAACACAAGCTTAACTCACTGAGATTCCCTGAATGTATGACTGGGGGTTGACTTTTTACAGACTGGTCTCCAAGGAAGTGAAGATCAAAGTTGGCAGTCTTCTCTGTTATTAGTCACATTAATAAACATTTGAATTAAAGTAATATACTGTTCAACCCTTTGAATTATAACTGGTATATACAGAGTATATTTTAATTTCACTTAATGTATATAATAAACATTTGTTTCTTTAAAATAAGTGTGCTGGTTACTTATTTATCAACTCTTTGATAATGACATTATTATGCCTTTTTACAGCACAATGTAACAAACTATCGTCTGTCAAGATGGCAAGGTGCCAATTCAAATGATAATGACATATGTTTTGTTTAAAACATTCTTCTTTTTCTATTATTTGTAATTAAGAAAAATGAGCAAAGAAAAAAGAGCAAATATAAAAGCCAACTTGGTAGCTTGACAGAAACAACAAATCAATTAAGCATTTAAACCAGTATTTATTACTAGAAAAATAGACAATGTGACAAGCTCAAGTTATTTCTTTTATCAGTTTTTTAAAGGTATTTAGGTGATGAGGGAGAGGTAACATGACAGATCAGGATACAGAAAACAGCAGAGGAAGAAAATATTGTTTCAGAATGAGAGATAAAACATTAAAAAATGCCAAGCAATTATTTTGACATACTTTTTCCACAGTCTGGTCCTGTGAAGTGCTGAGTGCAAATACAGAGAACTTTCCCATCAATTTCCTGGCATGTTGCGTTATTTAGACAAGTAACGTTATCCTGACATGTGTCTACCGTCTCCTCACATGCAGCACCAGAATAGCCTTTTGTACAGATGCAGTAAAACCTGGCTATTTGATCAACACATTTGCCTTGGTGCTGGCAAGGATTTTGGCTACATTCATCAATATCAGTTTCACACTGTTTGCCTGTAAATCCTTGAAAAAGAAGAATGCAAGACTATGCTACTATACTCAACAAAATAAACATCTACTGGAAAAAAAAATAACTAGATAATAAAGTGACAATAGTATTTTATGACCTTAGTAAGTGAATAATTACATGGAGCAAATTACATTGTAATATCAACATTCTTTGGCTTCTTCCTTCTTCTTTCTCCTTCTCTCTCCTTTTTTAACTTTTTGTCTAGAATGGGACATACATTGGCAATCATGACTCTACCACCTTCTCTGTCATGTGATATTTTAATTAAGCTCATGTTGCTAATTTTATTGGTTGCTGTCCAGCTAATTTTTTCACAAATATGTGACCAATTGGGGAAGTTAAAAACACCTACAAAAAGAAGATTAGAGAAATGTTAGAAATAGAGAAACTGGGACATTTCAGTTTGTGTTCAAAAAGTGTTGAAATAAGCCACATGTAAGAAAAAGCTTTTCTTCACAGAATATGGCATGGAAACACCAGACATGATTCACTGGAAGGGTTCAAGAGAAATCAGAGATAATATATTTTCAGTAGGAAAGCACATCTAGAAATATCATTGCAAAATAATATTTCTTTTGTGTGCACGTGTCAGCCTGATGAAGGGAGCATGAATGTCCTCAAAATACAGCTAACATTACATTGTATTATGAATTAATAGGCTAGAAATCTTGTGTATACTTGTCATGGAATGAATGTGGGACTGAATGGGTCAGAAATCTCCTGTCCAAATACAAAGGAACAGAGACTAAACTTGCATAGTCAACAAAATGGGAAAACTTCTGACAAAAGTTAAATAAGCATGTAAAAAAAGAAAACAAGTGGAAAATAGCTTGCTGACAAATCTGAAAGCAAATTATATGACAAATAAATATCTCAAATATAACCTTATATGAACAGGTTTAACAAGACAGATTTAAATAAAGTGGAAAACAAAACAGAAGAATCATTATCATCATCATGAAGCAGGTCCTTTGCAGAATGTCATTCTCATCGCAGCCTGTCAAAAAGTGTCCCTGTCTCTGGCCATTCCTCCTGCCGGCTGCACCCACATGAATAATGTGTCTGCCATGTTGTGTGTCCTCTTCACGCTGGTCAACCATTACCACTTCTTCCAGGAACCATGCCTTCCATCACAGTTCTTTCTTTTATGACGCAGAATACAGAGTTAAATTGTACTTTAAATTCTTGAAACAACTCATCTTTTTCTTCTTTTACCATTTAACTGGCTGGCTCCATGGTGAAAGGGTTACAGATGCAGTTTGTAATCCCACATACCACATTCGAAACACAGCTGCAGCCAATTTGGGAGCAGACCGGCTGTCACAGCCTCACCTAGAGACGGTACCAACATAAAAGTAAGAAATACTGCCGAAGGGAGAGTAATCCAGCTAAAGGGAAAGAACCGAGTCACTCGAAGGCTTGAATAATCCAGAGCCTTCTCGAAGGACCGGTCAGTGTGTCCACAGCCCGTGGACACTGATGGGGCCCGCCGATTGCGGGGTCCACGAGAAACTCAGAGAGAGTTGCCACCCGTGTCGGATTGCGACACGTGTGGGGAAGGTCAGACAGGGACTGGACATCGAGGAAGCAACAGGGCTTACCTTAAGGGGACTTGATAGAGACCCAATTGTATTTAAGGGTCTTAGACATATGTGTAGATAGCTGCTAGAGTTATTGTGTTAACCATGTACATTATAAACTCCTGTGATACGCAATGTATTGAATGCTGGCTTGTGAAAACTCGCTTCGCCAGCGTACTATAATATGTATGTAAATAAATGATGCTAAATTGTATCTAACGGAGTTTGTTGCCTGTATGAGCCCGAGTTTCAATCCCCTAGAGATCTAGGACTGTGACACCGGCATGCGTTGATTTTCATACACTGGTATGAGTGCTGGGTGTTCAGAAAGCAATGGCAAACACAGAACATAATCTTCCCAAGAAATCACAAACAGCCAAAAATTGCTGGGTTTGACTGAAGTCCTGTAAAGGATATGCAACTAACTTTTAACCATTACCATTTAACTCCATACTGAGCAAGAGTCCATAATCATCTCTCACCATGTTCTCTAATCCATTGTTACTTTTTCAAGCTCTTTTTGTCTTTCCAATATTATTTGATCAAATGAGTTCTCTTCAGCATGAATTTTTTGGTCTTCTTACAGACAAGAGCCTGAATAACAACATGCTTAAGTTTTCTTTGTAAACATTTGCTCATTATTGGTTGCATAACATGACTGGGGTTTCAGTAAAATATGCAAAGCCAGTCCCACATCTACTGCTCTCTTTCCCTTAATGATATACTTGACATACCTGATATAAGTATTTTTTATTTTTTGATTCAACGGTATAATATAATAATCATGTGCCATGCTGATAATCATGGGAGGTCATAGTTCACCATCTCACACAATCACCAGAGTTTTGGACTAGGCCCATGTTCTTGCCATGATTATATCATTGTGGCCAATCCATTTAGGTTTTAATTTCTCTATCATCCCCTTGTTATGTTCCCATAAAAATGTGCCAGTTATCACTAATTTTCAAGTTTGTTTATCCTCATAATGTGACCAAATATCAAGTCTGTCTACGTCTATTTCCTCAAATTAATCAGTTTATGAATGCCATTTGCTTCTTGGAGTCTGTTTTTCTGTCCATCCATGACATTCTTTGGATTTTCATCAAAAACCCTGTACAAACCACAGTTTTGAAAATAGGATACATATGTTGACTTTACTAGTGACATTGAAGAACACAAGTTACCTGCAGTGCAGTTACACGTGAAGTCACCTTCTAATTGTGTACAACTGGAGTTGTGCTGGCAAGGATGACTGAGACATTCATCAATGTTTACCTCACACAGTTCACCTGCAAATCCTCTAAGGCAACTGTAAACAATAACACTTATTAAATAACATAAGTTTCAATATAGAAGCATATAACACATTGGTGTCTAGCTTAGATCCACAATGTTATATGAAATGTATGAACATTTTTGTATTTATTAGCTTTTACTTCTAAGATTGTTATTAATAATAATCTTCATCTTAGAAGGAAAAGCTGATAAATACAACAATTTTCATACATTTAATACAACATGTTGGCACTGTAGCAAAAGGGGTTTGGATGCAATTCACAATCCCACAAACCGTGTTCACAATACAGCTGCATGCGATTTGGTAGCAGACTGTCTTGCATTGGTTTGCATACATTGGAATGCGATGCCATTCGTTCAGAAAGCAAAGTTAAACTTCTGAATTTATACTTGCCAAGAAATCACAAATAGCCAAAAAAAAATGCTGGGGTTGACTTGATGTACTGTAAAGTTTATGCAAAAAACTATTTTTTTAACTTCTAAAATAATGAACATTTTATTATCCTATTTTTCCTAATTCCATAATGTGACATTGTTATGATTTAAGGAATCAAGCAATTGAGATGTTGGTCTTATATACAACAATACAAAATTAATGTGAGCTGTGATGCTTTTGTGTGCAGACCAGGAAAAAGTTCCTTGATCACTGGCCATTTCTCCTGCATCAGTCACTTATATGTCTAGGTTGTCTACAGTGTACTGTGTTCATCTTCATGCTGGTTGACTCCAACCTCTTCTACCAGGAACCATTCCTTCTATCACTGTTTTTTCCAAGCCATTGTGACGTTAAATATCGGCCTCCATTCTAAGTTTCTTAAGTTGTATAGTGTGGTATTTTCCCCTGCCATATTCTATTATGGAAGAGTCATAATAGAAAAAGATCAGATCTTACATGTATGGTCAGATTACGTGAAAAACCTTTATGACGACAACAGAGATGAACACTACGGTGTTCAAAATAATAATGAAGGACCAGCAATTTTGAAGATGGAAGTTCAGAATGCTCTTAACCATATGAAATCTGGCAAGACCCCCGGTTCAGACAGCGTCACAAAAGAAATGATTAATGCTTTAGAAGAATATGGAATAGATAAAGTTACTAGTCTGCTTAATACAATATATGATACTGGAAATATACCTCATGAATTATGTAACTCTGTATTGATTGCAATCCCAAAGAAATCAGGAGCCTTGGAATGTGATCAACATCGAACAATTAGCATAATGAGTCACATCACGAAAGTTTTGCTAAAAATTATCATGCAAAGAATTAGGTGGAAAATACAACCTGAAATAGGAGAAGAACAATGTGGGTTTGTAGAAGGAAAGGGTACAGTAAATGCTGTGTACTTAGACTTGTAAAAATCATATATTGGAAACAACAAGCTGCCATAAGAGTTGATTATGAAGTAGGCCAATATCAGCCTATAAAGAGAGGTTTGAGACAGGGATGTGTAATGTCTCCAGATCTGTTTTCCCTGTACAGTGAAAGTATTTTCAGAAATATTGAAGATATGGAAGGAATCAACATTGGGGGACGATGCATCAATAACATTAGATATGCAGATGATACAGACAATGAACAGGATCTGCAACATTTAGTAGATGCGGTAGTTACACACAGTGAACGAGGGTTAGAATTAAATTGTAAAACGACACATATGGTCGTCACTAGGAAGAACGAAATACCATAATGTAAATGGGAATATTCTTCAACAAGTGAATAGGTACAATTATCTCGGAACAGTAATAACATCTGATAGGAGATGCCTTGAAGAGATTAGAACAAGAATTGCCATGGCAAAAGTAGCCTTTAGCCTTTACTGACCAATAAAAAGATGTCAATTGAAATGAGAAAAAGAGTGTTGAGGTGCTACATAGAACCTGTACTTTTATATGGATGTGAAGCTTGGACAATCAGCAGTCAAGCTGAAAAACATCTGATGGCTGCAGAAATGTGGTTTCTGAGGAAAATGCAAAGAATACCATGGACAGCCAGAAAGACCAATGAACAGGTCCTTCAAGAAACAAATGAAGATCGTAAACTGATTAGAGATATTAGACGCAGACAGTCAAAATTTTTTGGGCATGTTATGAGAAGAAATGAATTGGAGAACTTGGTGACAACTGGTAAGATTGAAGGGAACAGACCACGAGGAAGACCTAGAAGCAAATACCTGGATGGCTTGGCCTCGTGGCATGATCGAGACAGAAACACTGAGCTGATCCATGACTCTGGTGATCGAGTGAGATGGCAGAACATGACCGCCCACGCTTACCGGCATGGCACATGATGGATGGATATAGGTTCTAACACACAGATAAAAAACATAACCCTTTTTTTACCTTACCTGCAAAAGAAAGCATTTACTCCATCTTGACAATGACCTCTATTCAAACATGGATTGGATTCACAGTCATTTATATTTACTTCACACAAAGAACCAGTAAATCCAGGATGACACAGACATGAAAAACTGGCATTTCCCTCCACGCAACTTCCTGAGTTTTGACATGGCTTTGACTTGCATGAGTTTAAGGAAATCTAAATAACGGGAAAAGAATATTCAGTATATTGTTGTTGTTTGATGAAGTAGGATGAAGAATGACTTGTGCAATGAATTGGATTAAAGTGAGGAAGAGTTGTGCAATTCGTTGACCACACTCTCTCGCCTGAGTCCATCTGAATCCAGTGGCAAGACAAGTCAAGACGACTGGAGACGAATACAGGTGCAGTGGATGACCAGGGCGCTCTACGTGCCTTGCCATGCTCATTACATTCCACAACGCTTTGCAGGTAAACGCTGTCTTGCCTGTTGAATCATCAATGATTTCTTCTGCACAGTCTGTCGAATCCTGTCTTCACATGCTGGGTAGTATATTATTAATGGTATTGTAAAGACACACAGAGAAACAGGCAAGCAGACAGAGAGACATACACAGACAGATTGTAGTTTATAATGGAGGATTAGAAAATATAGTAAAGTATGTGAATACACTGTGTGATGAAAACGAATGTGGCTTTCACATAACCACACATGCAAAATATCACAACATGAACTCTGTTATAACTGTGGTTAGCATGTTTGCTTATCAACATTATAGTCAGGAGTCAAAATTGCCAGTTGTTGCAGGATTTAATGTTTTCCCACCAATATAACTCTGAGAACAACCAAACCATGTAAACGTTGATAACATCCAAGAATGTTCTAGGAAGGAGAGGTGACAAGGAAATTAGTTGGACATGCCACCTTTTCATAGACTAATCTAGTATAGGTAACAATTCTTTTATGATATGCTATATATATGTCTTTTATCTTTTTAGCATTTTTGACCATTGCACTGGAGGACCTAATAGTTGAGAACTACCTTCTTTGGTTTCAGGTAATGCATCATGTGTGATTACCTAACAGCTGTGTGCAATGTGTTACTATATCTTTTACATTTGGGATAAGCATACTAAAGACATCCAACTAGATATTTTATCATGCTCCACAGTGTGTGTTGGTTCTATGAAAAACCATCATTATTTTCATTGTAATTATTTAACTGCGAATGTGTAATAAAATCATTTGGGACAAAAAAGCTGTCAGCTGGTCTTTGTTGTTGTCACTTCAACTTTGTTATTGAGCAAGTCTTGTTTTTTTCTTTGAATTTTTTAAATGTCAAACCTCCAATACATAATATGCTCTAAATACTATTAATGAAGCTACTCCCCACACTCGCCTCATGCACCCACACATGCATGCACACCCACCCGTTAATTATACATACCAAGCATGTGGGTCCAGTGAACATTGGTGGACAGATGCATGTAAAAGTATCATCACTATTGTTACATGCTGCTCCATTAAAGCATGGCTGTCTGCTACAAGGATCCATCTTTTCATCACACAGATCTCCTAAGCTCACACAAAAAAGGGACACTTGAAATGTGTATACAATTCATAAGAGTTAAAAGACATGTTTGCAACTGAACTAGCTAAAATATCCAAACCAATTATTAATTGGTTAAAGCAAATTAAGCAGTAATGTTTGTATAACAATCAGGACATTAAGCTGCCAATGGCATAAGCTTAGTTAAATAAGGGTTTTACGCCAGCACTCATTGTTCGCTACAGGAGGGAAATACAGGTCACCTATTTCTCCATGTACTCATGCCTATAGAAATGTGATAGTCCTAACACTTCACATACACAAGCACACAATTTCCTGCTACTGGACTTTACATTTTTAAAACAATTTGATAGAAGCAAAGAAACAATTTGGATAGAATGGGTTAATGTAGTAACTGCCAGGATTGAAGGAGTTCATAAAAATATATAATGCATGGAGCAACTAAGAAACATACGAGTTGCTCCGCAAGCAGTGAGTTCATGTTTCTAACACAGAATTGAGCCACCACTTTTTAAGAAGTCAGAATCTTCCATACCCTACCCCCCACACACTCTCTCTCCCACCCCCTGTGAATTTTCCTCCTCCTTTCTCTTCTTCTTCCTCTTCAAATAACTTCAGATGTTAATAAAAATAAATCATGATCACATATATTAACTTCTCTTCCAATCAAGAGAAGAAAAAGTAGAAAAAAAATCAACATAATAAATCCAAAGGCAGCAGCAGTCAACTTGAGCTTGTTGATGTCTCTATAAAAATGCCAGATTCAATACATATCTGACATTTATTGTTTCTACAACAATTTATTTTTCATTGAGAGATAACCAACAACAACACAACTTTATGTAGTCTGCTTACTATGGTTTGCAGAACAAAGCAGTGATCTTGTTTCTTTATCTTATGATGAGATCTCAGGAATAACAATACGGTTGCACTAAAAATTTGTAAATAATCACTTAAAAAGTAAGTACCTTTCCAACCAGGCAGACAATGACACTTGAAGCCTGAGATACCATCCTCACAGACTGAACTTCCCAGCATGCTACAGGGCATTTCCTGGCAAAAGTCAATGTCTACCTCACATCTTTCTCCTGTGTAGCCTTAGGAAGATATTGATTTTGAGTGTTCATGTATAATATCTCTCCTGCACAATTCTCATTCATTATTTATTCATTTGATATTGTTTCTGACTATATGAGAAGAATAATGTTACTTCCATTGTGTTGACTTACATTTCTGTACAATTTAAGTTTTGTGTTTGTCACATATCATTAGCTAAATTATAAATAGAAAATATTTGAAGCTTTTTTACAATTACATAATTTAAAGTATGTGATAGGTATTCAATGCTCAAGTGGTAAAACACTCTTTTGCTTTACAATATCATTGTTAACAAGCTAATTTCAGCCTGAAAATATCTGTCCACATGTCTCTGTCTTGTGCTGATTGATACATTCATCTTTACCTGATATATAAATGCTGTCCATTGGTCAATCTCTATCTTTTTTGCCCAGTATTTTGTTTTCTAGTAATCTCTTTGGTGTTTCTTCATGATTTATAATGTAACCAACCCACGAAAGCCATTGACTGTGTATTGTTTTAAGAAGGTTTATTTATTCTATGATATTTTCCTTAACTTCTTAGTGTGAACATTTTCAATACACATCCGACATTTATTATTTCTATAACAATTTATTTTTCATTGAGAGATCACCAACAGCAACACAACTTTATGTAGGCTGCTTACTATGGTTAGCAGAAAAAAATTTTCATTCTTTTCATTCTTCTCTTTTCATTCTTTGGTAACATTACATTTCGAATGCCTGCAAATGTGTCTTCTCTCTTTCATGCATGGTCTGTGTTTCAAAACCATATAAAATGACTGGTTGAATTTACATACAGAGAAATATTTTTGTTAATTCAAGATCTATATATAACTTTTACGTCAGGATTATTTCTATTGTTTTAAATGTCCTTTTTGCCATTACAATTCTTAAACCTTTTCCATAATCCAGGGTGGATTAGGTAAGTCAGTAAAGTAAGGTTTTACACAAAGAGAGGAGTATTAGGTATATGATAAGTGAGTAAAGTAAGTGTTTACACAAATAAAGGTGTATTGGGTATATGATAACTGTGTAAAGTAAGCTTTTACACAAAGAGAGGTGTATTCAGTATATGATAAATGAGTAAAGTAAGTTTTTACACAAAAGAGAGGTACATTGGGTATATAATACATGAGTAAAGTAAGTTTTTACACAAAGAGAGATGTATTGGGTATATGATAACTGAGTAAAGTATATGAGGATGGAGTGATGAAACACTCTCTTCTTCCTGCTAGTGGAGTGTTGAAATAGTCTATTATATGAGAATGGAGTGACAAAACACTCTCTTGTCACTCTATACTGGTCTCTGGTCTCTTTGACAAAGTAGTTAAGCCACCGGCCTTGTGCTTTGAAGGTTGTGTGTTCGATTCCAGACCCTGTCATCTGGTTCACTAGTGCAATTTTCTCAGAGACACCTGGGGGTCATCATTGGAGCTAAGGAGTTCCTGCTCTGTTTGAACTGTTGGCAAGCCACCCTATGGATAGCTTTATGGGATAGCACCTGGTGCAATGAAGTCATCTTCTCAGCTTTAAGCCTTTTAAACTAGAAAGAAATCCCAAGAAGAATGCTCCAATGTCTTCGTCCAGCCTTTATTTGTGTAGTTTTGTGGCAACAGATCTTACAATGAATTTGGCTTACTATGTCTGAAGCTGATGTTAGGTTAATGACATATTAATATCACATAAGTTGACAATATAATAATCTGGTGGCCGAGAGGTTTAATGCGCTCATGCTTACATTGTTGCTGCTTATGGCAGCATATTGGTTTCATTCCACAAACTTGTGTGTTGGACTTAAATTGTGACTTCTTGTTAAGAAAGCAATGGTAAACAACTGAATGTACAATTACTACGTAAATTATGAACAGCCAATAAAGGCTGATGTTGACTGCAACATCCTGTTCAAGGTAATGCAATTCTCTTTTGAACTAGATATCAAAAAACATTAACTCTCAGACTAGAAAATGTTAAATTTCAAACAGTTTATCTTTACCTTCCTTGCATTTGCAATCAAAGCCATTTTCTGTGACCAGATTATTTAAACAAGTCGCTCCATTTAGGCAAGTGTCTGCTTCACATGGATCCACCATAGATTCACAATTGTTTCCAGTATATTCCGGCTGTACAAAAACATTAATAAATGTATATAGGATAAACACATAACAGGGCAACGTTAATATAAAACTGAGTTAACTGAATTGTTACTTAGCTAAATAACAAACTGTGGACACTATGCATTACACATTCCAATACCTATTTACTACGAGGAGATTAAGAAAATAATAAAACTCAATTGTAGCTAGTAGTAAAAGATATACAACTGACTGCCTTGGTTCAGAAACTGTCATACCTTTTAGCATCCAGGGGTAAGAATTTGTACATCATACAAATAAAGCCTTACCACATACCAATAAACTTGTACACCATACCAATGAAACCTTTACATCATATCAATGAAACCTGTACACCATATAAATAAAAATGTATACACTATACTAATAAACCTGTACAACATACTAATGAAACATGTACAACATACCAATAAAACCTGTGCAACATGTGAATAAAACCTATACACCATACTAATACCCGTACACCCTACCAACAACACATTTACAACATACCAATGAAATAAGTACAATATAATCATAAACCTGTACGCCATATTAATAAATTTATTCACTATACTAATAAACATATACCCCAAACTAATACACCTGTACTATGCCCATAAACCATACCAATAACACATGTACAACATACTAATAAACCTATACAACTTACCAATAAAGCATGTACAACATATGTTGCAAATATTGTTAATATGGTAGTAGACATGTAGTATTATAATGCATTGACACCATTTCAGTTATATATAAGCCCATGGTAGATACAGAAAGTTGATTAAGATGATTAATAATCCCATGGCACTTAATCAGTTAAGTAATGTGTGTGTGTGCTACAAAAGAAGACATACCGGGCACAGACATCTGTAAGCATTACTACTGTCCAGGCATACCCCTTTATTTAAACAAGGAGAGCTTATACATTCATCTTTGTTCACTTCACACAGATCACCAGTGAAACCTGCCCAAGGAAATAAACCAGTCAATATGATTTGTTTACATATGTTAAGTATCAACAGAATATGTTATGATGCATATACTTGAATATTAAAGCATGAAGAATAATACATATCTAAACAATATTGTCAAGACAAAAGAGTCAGGGCCCTTTGATATCATGTATATAGAGTGGAAGAACAGATAAATCATCATAGCCTGGAGAGAATGATTTGGCAACAAGTGACCAGCGGATCTGATGGACACTAGGGTTTCTGAGGAAAGGCCTGACAGATACATAATCAGACCACAGCTGGTAACATTAGTACTTACTAGGACTCTTTGCTGGTTGTTGAAGATGAGGATGAAGCATGTGCAAAGATGTCTAGAGTGCTGCAATGTTGGTTCTTGACTCCATTCAACTAAAGAGTATATCAGTATGTGCTCTTACCAACATCATCCACCATGCTGAGGTCCTGTTAGTTGTCAGTAACAATATATGTGTCCCTAAGAGGCTGGAGTTTATAATGTTCGCTACTACCTTCACTGTAAGAGTTCTATCAACAGGTAGTAATCACATATTATCAGCATCACTGAGTGATTAGTCAACTGGCATTCCAATCATGCTTCTCTGTGTCTTGTAAACTCCAAGGCATTTCCTCACATATAAGCCACATACTATGAAAACTGAAGTCTATACAAATGTAATATGTGAATGTCATTCACTGTAAGGTCTCTGTTAATAGACAGTTAGCATGGTGAAGATTTAAAAAAAAAAAAAACTGAATAATTTATATATAACCAAGTGCACAATATTGCACTTATATAACTACATGCACTAAACTACACTTAACACTCATCATCATCATCAAATTTGCCTAGAAGAATGGAGTGTTCAATCATACTTCTTCTCATCATGCAATCTCTAACAGCGTGTATCTTATTGTATTCTGACACCTTTCTATGCCATCTCACAACATGCACCAGTTTTTCTCTTCTTTAAGTGCCATAAATTATAATTATATAACTAAGTGCACTAAATTGCAATTATATTTATATAACAAAGTGCCGTAAGCCGGTCTCCATGGCCTAAAGGCTTGCAAACACAATTCGTGAGCAGCTTACGTGTTCGAAACAGTGGTGGTTGATTTGGCAGCAAACCATGTCGTGTTGGGGTTTTAACGTGTTGGTATGGGAGCCGGTCATTTAGAAAGCAACGGCAAACTACTGAAAGTAAAATTTGTCAAGACATCAACAACAGCAATAAAATGCTGGTATTGACAGTAATGCCCTGTAAATAGGATATGCAAAAAGTGCCATAAATTATAATTATATAACTAAGTGCACAAAATTACACTTATATAAATAAATGCACTAAGTTACATTTATATTACTAAACAAACTAAATTACTTATACTAACAAACTAAATGTACTAAATTATGCTTATATAAATAAATGCATGAAATTACACATATAACTAAATGAACTAACATACACTTATAAAACTGTGTGCACTTATATAAGTGCATGCACTTATATTACTAAGTTCACCAAATTACACTTATATATCTAAGTGCACTAAATTACACATATATAGGTAAGTGTACTAAATTATACTTACTTAAATATGTTTACTAAATTAAAATGATATAACTAATCAAACTAAACTGCATTTATTTAAATAAATGCACTAAAGTCTCACACAGCAATTAGCCATGTTAAGAAATTCTAAAATAAATAAAATATGCACAGAAATCTTAAAAACCTTACCATCAGGACATAAACAGCTTAATGTCTTAGCATCACGGACGCACATTCCCCCATTTCGACAATAGTTCACTTCACAGTGATTCATTTTGATGTCACAATATTTACCAGTGAAATCTTCTGGCTGTGATTAATAAAGAAGTATATATATATTATATATTTTATATTTTTATTTTTTATATTATATATAACCATTCTTTAGAAATTCAGAGCGTACAATGAATGTCTTCAAACTTTATCATATAATTTAGTAAGGCTTTCTATTGTATTAAGAATTAGAAATTCTGCAATAACATGAGTTAAATGGGGTCTATGGCTCATTTAACTCGCTTAATCAAATCATTATATTATAAACAACAAGCAGCTATCAGAGTAGCCAGTGAAATATCAAACTGGTCTTTGATGCATTTGAAAGTAAGACTGAGCTGCATTAAATCTGCATAGCTGTTCAGCATCTATGCAGAAAATTTAATAAGAAATGTTTAAAATGATGAGAGCAGAGATAATTTTCATCTATGATTTATACTTGTTATTGGTGGAAATCCAATTCCTGAACTGAGATTTGCAGATGACATGGTTATCCTCTTAAATAAAGCTAAGAGATTAGAAAAACTGATCATAAGACACAGTGAAAATTCAAATCGTTTCCTAGATTTACAAAACCAATGCCCGCAGAGAAAACTACATGCCAATCACAAATCACAGTCAATAATAAATAAATTGAAAATGTCACAAACTTTGGATATCTTGGCTCCATAATCAACAACAGTGGGGTCTTTTGAATAGAAAGACATAGAATGGCCATAGCTATGCTATGGTACAACAGCAGTAAACAAATTAAATTAAACAACATGTGAGCATGCATCTTTCTTGTGGAAACATACATATGTGAGTTATGAACCCGTTCACAATCACTAAAGAAGAAAATCATGGCTTTGAAGCTGACATGCTACAGAAAAGTTTTTAGAATAGCAAAGAGAAGAAAAATACTGATATTCTACAAGATATGAACATTAAAGGGAACTATCGTACAAGAGTAAGTTAATAAGTAAGTCACAAATGGCTGTAGAAAAATAACTAAATATGTTAACAACTTGAAACCAGTTTATTTGTATACATACATTGTCCATTTATTTCTCAAAATAATTTCCACCAACATTGATGCACTTATCCCATAGTTTCTTCTTCTTTGCGTTCATCCGGAGTGTTTTTTCAGATGTGATTGCGGTTTGTCTGGTTAGGCACACTTGGGTCGAAAACCTTAGGCCAACACATCCGACTTTTAGCGTGCATTTTTGACCAGGTTAGCATTCCTGGGAGACTCTCACTTTTGTGGTACTGTCCACCTCCCAGCTGGTCAAGTTGGAACAGTCGAAGACAGCACAGTCCTCCCTCAAATGAAGGCAGGGACAGTCCATAGCATTTTCCGCCATCCTGGGTGGCTTCCATAATTGCAGAGCCGACACATAATGCTCTGGTGCTGGGCTCACCGAGGGAATCGTCACGTCCTGCTCATGGCTGCTTTGATTCCTCACTTCAAATATTGGGTATTTCGTTCGCCCCGTGCCGTTCCCGCACAAACCAGACAGGTCTGCAGACGGTATCCACTCAGCAAGTTTTCGGACATGTGCTTGTCGTTGCGCCCGTCAGAGCTGTTCCAGGCACGACAGACATTCGGAAAACTACCTAGTCAGAGCTGTTCCGAACATGAGCGGCATTCGGAAACTAGGTAGTCAGAGCTGTTCCTAGCATGAGAGACATTCGGACGAGACATTACACTCGAACGTAAATGCGTAGTGCCAATTTTTAGTTTGCCACCCGTAGGACGGCACTTCCGACTTCAGCAGGCATTTTTTAATGAGGTTAGCTTCCTCAGATCCCATAGTTTTATAAGTTCTCCCAAACCGACTGTGTAGAACTGCATGCTCTGTTTTCTAAACCACGTTTTCACTTCACATTCAACTTCGGCATCATTCGCGAAATGTCTCCCACTAAGGTGTGTTTTCAATGGACTTAGCCCCTAGAGATTTCCAGTAAAGTGGTGCATATTTGGGTAGAAAAAGTTACGAGGGCGAGTCAATAAGAAAGACAGAGTTCTATGGGATGACAGGTAAATGAAAACAGGGCACGCAGATTGATGCAGTCAGTTTGGGAGAACTGATAAAACTATGGGATAAGTGCATCAATGTTGGTGGAAATTATGTTGAGAAATAAAGGGATAATGTATGTATACAAATAAACTGGTTTCAAGTTGTACCATATTTAGTTATTTTTCTACAACCATTTGTGACTTACTAACTTCATCATCATTGGCACCTTTCCGTCTTGACAGACGATAGTTTGGTACATTGTGCTTCAAAAAGGCTTAATAACTGTCATATGGCAATAACTACGATCCATGGCGGTGGCGAGTGTGGCTGGTAAGGCCAATTCTTGCTGCAAATGTTTGCCCACAGTAGGTGCATGTGAAAACATGGTCATTGCCACCATTTTGCACCATCTTACGTCTCTCACGCTCTGTGTGTGCTTTATCTGCAATCATTTTCTCCTTTGTCTTTATTCCATTTCTGATAGTTGCCCTCCATGCAACACGTTCAGCGGCGACGTGCTCCCATTGTACATTATCAATGCCTGTATCAATCATGTCCCGCTTACACACATCTTTGTATCATAGTAGAGGCCGACCCTGAGATCTCCTACCCGTCTGTAATTCACCAAAAAAGATGTCCTTTGGTATTCTACCATCATCCATCCTCCTAACGTTTCCTATCCATCTAAGTCTACGAAGACTGAGCATGGAATACACCATCACACAACCTGATTTTTCCAATACTTCAGTATTTGTGATTTTGTCTTGCCACTTAATACCAAGTATTCTTCGCAGACACCGCATATGAAAGCTGTTTAAACGTTTCTCTTGGCGTGAGTAAGTTGTCCAGGTTTCACTGCCATAAAGAAGAGTACTAAGGACACAGGCTTGGTAGATGAGGACTTTTGTTTTGGCAGTAAGCTTCCTGTTCTCCCAGACTCTTTTTGCTAACATGTTCATTGTTGTTGCTGCCTTGCCAATCCTGATGTTGATTTCCTGATCGAGGGATAATTTGCTATTTACCTCTGATCCAAGATATGTAAAATGGTCTACTATCTCCAGTTCGGCGTCGTCAATAAAGATTGATGGTACACCATGTGCACCTTGTGACATAATCTGTGTCTTCTTTTTGTTAATTGTTAAACCAAATTCAGAACAAGCATTGGAGAATGCAGATAGTAGATGTTGTAATTCTTCCTCAGAGTGGGTCGTAATCGCAGCATCATCCGCAAAAAGCAACTCTCTGATTAGTACCCTGCTAATTTTGGTCTTGGCCTTCAATCTCTGAGCATTATAGAGGCCACCATCTGAGTGTGAGTGAATGTATATACCATCATCCTGATCACGAAAGGCATATTTCAGTAGAAGTGAAAAGTATATCCCAAAGAGGGTGGGGGCTAGTACACAACCTTGCTTAACTCCACTCTTGATTTTCTTACTAACTTACCTTCATACAAACAGCATCATTTCTCACAAATTGAAATACTTGGACTCTATTGAATGTCCTGAGCTTTAATATGACAGAGGACGGTACTAACTGGTATCTGTTAGCGCTGATTTATGGCGGCGCTCACCAAACACCCCCCCCCCCCCCAATGTGCCAATGGCTTTGGGTGGAGCAGCACAATTGGGAGGGTAAAAGCTATACTAATGTGAGGAAATGCAACCTAAAGACTAAATGTCATGGCAGAACAGACCAGGCCCTGAGCCTAGGATGAAAGCTTCAATAAGAGGACAGTTAGGGCATTGCTTTATTGATCCGGCAGCTTCTGCAGCTTGTCTTGTTTAAGATGTATTGGTGTTACCTTTCCTCTGGAGTAAACTAGGCAGGCCAAGAGAAGGATCATGCCACATGGGCAACACATGGTCTCTAAATTCAGCTCAGACTTTGTGCTATGGAGAGGTGTAACACCATTTTACAAAGTATCATCTATCAAGACAGCAAGGTGTCATCCAATTAATGTCACAGTAGTTTGAACAGTGATGAAAGACTGTTCCTAGAATAAGAGGCCAGGGTCAACCAGTACACAACTGGACACAAAACATTTCAGACATCTTGGACATGAAAATGCATAAGGGGAGATTCAAAGGCAGGTAAGCAAAAGGAAAGCAGCTATATCTAATAGACTGACTGATCACTAATATTGATGAAACAAATAGTTATAAATGTTTTTTTTTTGTGATTCAAAATTATCAAAACATTTTTTTTATTTATTAATTTAATATTTTTAATATTTTATATATGCAGTGTTAATATTCAACCTCAAAGAAACTCACCAATAAAATATTGATAATATTAAAAAATCATTTTTTTTCTAACTTACACATGTGCAATGAAAACCAACATCATCATCAACACAAAATCCACCATTGCGGCAAATGACAGCAGCACAGTTGTCTATTTTCTTACGACACCTGAGGACAATTGGGAATATATACATTATAATAATGCCATCTTTTTTTCCTAGTTAATTTCTCTCAGTTAACGAAATCTAACAACAATTTGTGTTTATCTTTATTTATTTTCCCAGCATTCTGAACAAACCCATGGATGTTGGGCATTCTGCCTCATGAAATGTTGAAAGAAGTAAATATGGATCATTCCAGTATCACACTGGCTGTAAACACTTTACACTCATCCCTCATTCATTTCTCCTGGCTAGAACTGAACGTAAATCAAAACTGAAGAATATTTAAATAAAATACATTGTATTTCCTTAGTTAATTTGAATACAGAAGCCATAAACAAAGTGCATGAGGTCTTGCCTGGCATATATCACTGCATCTTGTCAGTTGCATACTGCAGAGTTATATATTATATGAAGTGAACAAATGAATAATAATATTGCTGAAATACCAAATATATAGCCAAATATGGAGTATGTTATCCCCATGTTAGTCAAAGATTTAATAAGAAGTTCTTCTGTTGCAAAGCAATGGCTGGAATCAACTAATTTATAAAGCTTTGATATGTTTGAGCAATCTATTATAGTTTGTCATGAATAGTATATGAAATGGAGAGTGGCTGGTCGAGTGGCTAGAATGCCGGGCTCTCATTCAGGAGACCTGGGTTTGAATCCTCAGTAATGTGTGGAGTTTTTTCTCTCCAGGGAAAAAATAAAACTCTAACCTGCAAAGTACACGGTGACTGCACTAGCCATGCAGCCTTAATACCTCAGGCTCAAGACCCCCCTGTCCTACACTACAGGGTACTATAGGCAGTAAATGACAGTATGATGACAGTATATGAAATGTATTTTCTTTATTAACTTTATAATTGCTAATAAGCAAATAGTCAATGATGGCCAACTTTGTCGTTTTATGACCTGTCAACTGCCTAGGGATTCCTGAAGATTGATTAACACTCTTTTCCACCCCCACTGGTTTATGTTCAGTTACTTGATATGGTAATTATCTTTCCGTTCTAACTATGTAAGTTGCTTGGGATTAACACTGGAATTGATAAATGCAGTTTGATTTGAGGTGCATAGTGATTTTTTCACAGATGGATTGGGTATCAAGGTGGTTTTATATCTAATCATTGGTTCAGCAGCAAATAATGTTCAGTTTGCAGCCGTTTTAAATTGATCTTGTATTCATTTCATTTCATTGTTTCCTCGAAAGGGTAGCTGAAGAAACGCAGTCTGGGAACAATTGATTCTGTGGGGGGTAGGTTTGAGTAGGCTGGCAGTGACACTTCATTAAACTGGTTGGATATTCGTTAAATTTCAGAATCTGGTGAAGTCAACAGAAGGATTGCCACTAACTCATACTTCCTTATAAAAATTAACAAACATAGAAGATTAATAAAATAACCACTTTCATGCAGTCACATGCAGTTTATTAATGCAAACATATTTGCAGGATATGTAAGGTATATATTCTATGCATTGCTATGCCAGTATGTTCAGGTAGGTGGTATTTTGTGTATTTAACTGGTTTTTCTCAAAGACTGAAATGAAACACTAACATTGTACTATGCTAAAACTGTTCCCTGACATATCAGTCACATGGGAAAAATTGGCATTATCAAAACATGCATTAAAAGACAGCTGACTGTACCCAATATTTACATATAATATTGTTTCACAATTTTAAATAACTCTGGATTCATATTGTTTTGTAAAATACATTTAATTATTATTACCTTAACTTGTGAAGATTTAAAGATGCAGTACTACTTACTGTTAGCTCCACTCTGACTTCAGAGGTCCTTATCATTTATGTCCCCAAATCAAGGACAAGAGATCAATATTTTAGTCCTGCTAACCAGTGTAGGGGTTGAACCCATTGCCTTGGCATCAGCACACAGAATGTTTAAGAACATGCGCTCCCACACTCTTGAGTTAATCATCATCATGCAGCAGGTCATTTGTAGCCAATTGTTGCTCTCATCACAGCCCACAAAACCCTTTGCTAACTTCCCTGTCTCATGCACCCTCGTTTCCATGGTGTGTGTAATGTTTGCATCCATCTTCGTGCTGGTAGACCTCTGCCACTTAATCCAGCAACCATGAATCCATCAATGTTCTTTCCAAGTCATAATTTTATGTGTCCCTCTTCGTACTGGACAACATCTGCTTCTTAATCCAAGAAACATGAACCCACTGATGTTCTGTCCAAGCTACTGTGATTTCATGTGTCCATCTTTGTGCTGGAGACTTCTGTCTCTTAATCCAGGAACCATGAATACACCAATGTTCTTTCCAAGTCGTGATTTCATGTGTCCATCTTCAGGCTGGTAGACCTCTGCCTCTTAATCAAGGAACCATGAATCCATCAATATTCTTTCTAAGTTGTGATTTCATGTCTTTATCTTCATGCTGATAGACCCCTGCTTTTTAATCCAAGAAACGTGAATCCACCTATGTTCTTTCCAAGACACTGTAACAACCTGAAGTACATATTGAATTTTTAACAAAGACTGATTTCCTCAGCTCACCTTTTTCCATGATACCCACTGTAGCAAGAACAGTTGAATCCTGTTAATGTTCTGGTGCAGTAGCCGTAAACACAGGGATTGGATAAACAGTGATCTACATCTAACGAAGTTGAACATGTGATGCCAGTAAAACCTACATTTAATAAATGAGAAATCACCAGTGAATAATAATCAATAAAAAGATTTCTAAAAGTAAATGAGTTAACATTTATGTCTTAAAGGACAAGAAGGTTCAGTGCCAGATTTTCCTCTTTTAGCTTTCATTTATTCTTGAAGAATAATAGTCAATTACAATAATGATGGTTAAAACAATACTGACAGTATAAGTAGTAATTAAGAGGATATTTAAAATAAATAACTAGAGCAAAATGAATCAAAAATGTTAGTTGCAGATATCTTATTGTTAATGCTTGGAAATATTGGTCCAAAATACTGGACTTTCATCCTTTAAGAGTTACTGTGCATGCTTAAAAACTGTCTTTTTTACAAGCTCATTTTTGGGAGTACATTTTGAGTCATTCATAAAAGTATTTTGAAGTTTATTGCTTCAAACTGAATTATAACTGGACATTCTACCATTTGTCAACACATAGTTTAATCGAAGAATTTGTAGAAATACTACAATGGAACATGAGACTTAATCTGGACTTTTATAATCTCAACAAATGGAACCATTCTAAGTGCAGTTTGATAAATTATTAGAAACATCAAGCAATGCATACCATACTCATTCTATCCCAAGCAGTGTAACCTTAAATTAATAAACTACTTGATCAAAATAAGTTTCATAATCATCATAGGCAGAATGAGTTTAACAAGTATGAATGGAATTAACTTAAAGATAAAAATCAGGGCTTTAGAATTTAAATGTTACATCAAAATTCTTAGAATATCTGAACCAGGAAGAAGAAAATTACTGACAAAAAGACAGTGATGAAATCAATTTTGACATAAGCATAAGCAACAAGAAAAGGGAAAACCAAATAATTATATCCACCTCCTCTCTGTGATGATTCATGGCAAAAAGAGTAGGACAAAAGACAACTGAAATTAAATTACCTGTTTATCATAAATGAAATAGGCCTGCCTAAATGCATGTTCTATTATCCTTCGGGGTACAAAACATAAACTGGAGACCTGTGGACATTTTATAAGACTAGGTCTAACCCAGCCGGCTTCCTGGCCTAGAGGTTAGCGACTTTTCTCCGTAATCTCGTATACTCTCATAAATAACGTGACGATGATGAGAATCAGCAGTGGTTCGAATTGCATCAGTTAACTTACGGGTTATGTGAGCTGGCCGCTCAGAAAGCAATGGCAAACTACTGAGCATAATCTTGCCAAGAAATCAACAATCACCTGAAAGGTGCTGATGTTGACAGCAATGTCCTGTAAAAGATAAACAAACAAACAAAGGTCTAACCCAGAGCTGTACTGATCAGAAAACAAAATAATCTGGCCATTGCCAGGGATTGAAATTGGACCACTATCTGATCAAGCAAGAGTTCTAACCACTATACAATTACAACTCCTACAAAGTGTAAGAAGCAGTGATAAAGTAATCTTCTACCTAGTGGACAAGAACACACAGTTTTGTTGCCATAATTCTGACATTTTCCACTGTTCTCACAGGGCTTATTGTTACATAGCTCCATTTTCTCTTGACATGCTGGACCTGGGAAAGAAATGTTTGAAACATCTGTTACATGTCTTACTTGTCACTGGCAAGTATAAGGTCACTACATCCATGAGACTATAAGTCAGTGTAACAATTTACATACAGGTAAATTTAAGTGAATATGGACCAGAAGAGCAACAAAGATAAAACAAACGGTTAGTAAAGCAAAGACTGAATAAGAAATGATGCTATGTGACAGATAGTGGGAAAAAGAAATGATGCTATCTTACCGATAGTGGGATCAACATCTTGTGCCACATATATTAAAAGACAGAAGATCAAATGGTTTGGCCCTTTCATTAGAATGCAACACCATCAACTACCAGCATTGGCCCTACATCAAACAAGATCTGCTATGAGAGCAAGAGGATTTCTGAGAAGAAACTTGATTGATGACATCAAAGACATTACACAATCACATGGGATGACATTAGCGTAGTGCCACCCATAGGGTGCTGGAGTCGCAACTATTCCTCCCCATGATACTTGATGGCAAAAATGGAAGATGATGATCATGATGATGAGTAAAGCAAAGGAGATAGCAAAGAACATATTCTAATGAAACAAACACCAGCAAATAAATAAATGACATTTCTAAGTGAATCATTGTGATCAAGCAAATCCTTTGTAAAATGTCACTTTCATCACAATACAATGGACAGATTCTCAATCCTTTGGCAGTTCCCCTACCTCAAACATGTTTATCATGGTTTCTTCAATTTGCTGTGTCATGCCTGGTCGATCCATGTCTCTCATTCCCTAACAACCATGTCTTCCATAACTGTTCATGCTAAACCACTGAGGTATTTAATATGGCCAAAGTATTTCAGTTCCCAGCCATCACGCTCTTTGTGAACCAGATTTCTTCAATGTTCATATCACAAAACATGTCAACTGTTTTTTTTTTTTCCATCATGATCCCTGTGTTCTTACAGCATACTAAAATGCAAAAAAATCATTTTGCTATTTTTTGCATGTAGAAAAGTGTGTTGAATAGCTTAAGCAAAGACAACAAAATTTTTAATAAACATTATGTGCAATAAAATTGTTATATATTATTCATAAAAGCCAGACAGGTCTTAAAATTTAAATACTGTTCCTGCTATTACATGATTGTATTCACGTACAACTGTTGAACACTCCAACAATAACATGTCACACAAACAATGATTTAACCATTTTTTGCAATAGAACACTCCTAAAACTACAAATTGCATCATCATCATCATCACCACCACCACCACCACCACCACCACCACCATCATCATCATCATCATCATCATCATCATCATCATCATCATCATCATCATCGTCATCATCATCATCATCCAGTGCCTTGCCGGCTGATGTGGGAAATCATGCCTCTCCACAAATTACAATCTCCAACATCGTGGATCAATTCGTGTGTTGACTCCCTTTCATGCCTGTCACAATATTCAAGCCTGTCAATAATATTTTCACACTGTCTTCCTCTGTCAATAATATTTTCACGCTGTCTTCCTCTATCTCTCTTTCCACAAATCTTTTGTATTTGTTGCTATAAAAGAACCTATCATCAGAAATTTAAAACAAATACTATTATTTATTTGTGTGGAAGAAATATGAGCATCAAAGAACAACACTAATGGAATATATGACCCACTGCAATGGCCCTATGACAATTTGAAAACATGTTTAAGATAGACAGCCCTAGAAAACTGCAAAGAAATATTACAGGAAATTATTTGGTACCAATTTTAGGCTGGGTCCACCTGTAAGTCCAGACAATGTTTAAAAATCTCCCACATTGAAGAGGATTTGAACACATGAGTACTGGACTGGCAGGCACGTGTGCTAGCCACTGGGTTTCTTTAGCTTTGAATTAAGTATTTAGAATTTTTTTTAAAACTGGTGAAATTGATTTTACATGTTTTATGTAAAGTTCATGGAGGAAAGCATAATTGTCTAGACATATATATCCACAAACAAAACATAAAATCTCACTTACTATGGTTTTTTCAAAGGAATATGATGTTGGCATATATTTTTCAAACTCCAGAAACAGGTCCATCAAAGTAATGACCAAAATGTGAAACAGAACTAACCTGTGAAACCTGGCAAGCATTCACACACATAACTGTTGCCATAAGGCTGGCATTGCAACCCTTTCTGACATGGGTTGTTCTGGCATGGATTGTGTGCTAGAGAAAAATATAACAACATGAATTTTCTTTCTAGCAGCTGGTCTTCATAGCACACATAATTAAGAATATATTTTTTAACCCATAGGCTGGCAGAATTATTATACAGTGTGTATTTTTAATATCTTTGCAGTGTTTGAAAATATTGCTGGTCCAAGTTTTATGTTTACCTATTATGTTGCATGAACTTTACAGAGGGTGAATACAAAACTTGGACCGGCAATATATTTAAACACTGGACAGTCATTAAAAATACATCCTATTTAATCAGTTAGTTAAATTTTTTACTGTGCTTATAAATAATACTGTGTGTGTTTGTTTGTGTAATTGTCTTAGTGGCCTCAGTGGTTCCTCCCCCCCCCCCCCATTTATTTCTTGTGTTTACGTGTACAGCATTAGAACCGACCAATCATTTCTCTTCTTTAAATGTTTGTTCATATATACTCGACAACAGCACTATGGTCCGATGTGTTTGTGTGTGTTATTTGACCTATGCTGGTTTAATATAAATTATGAGACCTATGGTGCTATCTTAATGGTTTGATATGAATTTTGTCCGTATTCCATAGGTGTTAGGTTCATGTGTATGATAGACATGACCAATGAAGACACCTTTTTGAGTGTCTAGTTGGTCGTGCGCCGAAGTACACTTGTTCCTGCAGCAAGGCGCCATCGCCATTTGGAGGCGACAGGTTCAATCCCGGTCGGTAACTATAGCTTTCAAATTGTATGTTGTCTAGTGCATCTTCTAGTCTCTGCTTCCTTCTTCCCCCTTCTGTGAGCACCAAATAATACTATGTGTGTTTGTTTGTGTAATTGTCTTAGTGGCCTCAACAGTTCCCCCCATTTATTTCTAGTGATATGTTACATAACTAATAATTAAATTTTGAATGATGAAATAAATATATCATTTTATTATAGACAACTAAAGCAGCTCAAGCTATTTGAAGAATACTGTGACATCAAACGTACATAAGACAAGTGGCTTGGATCTCTTACAAAAAGAAAATTAATCTACTTCCAATAAGAGCATACAATCAAATAAGATCTGGATTTAGAGCCAAAGGATGATGAATAAAATTATTGACAGACAACGGCTGACTGTGTTTTTCTCAGTTTTCTTCAGAGTAATGAATGCTGGCCAGATCCTTTGGTCACTTCCTGTCACATCATTCTCTCCAGGTCATGATGATTTATCTGTTCTTTCACACTATACACATGATCCCCTAGGACCTTGACCACCTCGACCAATACCCCACCCAATGGTGCAGACACAGTCTGCTCAGTTCCCAACACAGCATGTCCTAGGGAAAAGATCCAATGGATGATCCCCAGATTTGACTTTTTAATGAGAGACAACATCAAGTGCACATTAAATAAATACAGATACAATGAATGATAGACAACATCAAGTGCACATTAAATAAATACAGATACAATGAATGATAGACAACATCAAGTGCACATTAAATAAATACAGATACAATGAATGATAGACAACATCAAGTGCACATTAAATAATACAGATACAATGAATGATAGACAACATCAAGTGCACATTAAATAAATACAGATACAATGAATGATAGACAACATCAAGTGCACATTAAATAAATACGGATACAATGAATGAGAGACAACATCAAGTGCACATTAAATAAATACAGATACAATGAATGATAGACAACATCAAGTGCACATTAAATAAATACAGATACAATGAATGATAGACAACATCAAGTGCACATTAAATAAATACAGATACAATGAATGAGAGACAACATCAAGTGCACATTAAATAAATACAGATACAATGAATGATAGACAACATCAAGTGCACATTAAATAAATACGGATACAATGAATGAGAGACAACATCAAGTGCACATTAAATAAATACAGATACAATGAATGAGAGACAACATCAAGTGCACATTAAATAAATACAGATACAATGAATGAGAGACAACATCAAGTGCACATTAAATAAATACAGATACAATGAATGAGAGACAACATCAAGTGCACATTAAATAAATACAGATACAATGAATGAGAGACAACATCAAGTGCACATTAAATAAATACAGATACAGTGAATGAGAGACAACATCAAGTGCACATTAAATAAATACAGATACAATGAATGAGAGACAACATCAAGTGCACATTAAATAAATACAGATACAATGAATGAGAGACAACATCAAGTGCACATTAAATAAATACAGATACAATGAATGAGAGACAACATCAAGTGCACATTAAATAAATACAGATACAATGAATGAGAGACAACATCAAGTGCACATTAAATAAATACAGATACAATGAATGAGAGACAACATCAAGTGCACATTAAATAAATACAGATACAATGAATGAGAGACAACATCAAGTGCACATTAAATAAATACAGATACAGTGAAACCAAGGCAGCACGTATGGTCTTGGGACACCAGGCTTAGCTACCCAAGCCCTTACAATGAATGGCAAGTTTGGGTTAGGATAAGATACATTGTCTACCTGGGACTAGAAAATAAACAATATAAAATGAAAAGAAATATACAAAACCTTGGAACAAAATATTTCAGAAATCAATACAACATCATTACAGAGAATAAGTTGTCAAGAACATAAGAAATTAAAACTGGAACAATCCAACATACCTTCACAATGAGACTGGCTCCAGCTTCCAACACTCTTTGTCACCTTATTGTCTGGACATTCAGAGCAGGTGTTGCTACCATTGATGTGGCTGAAATAGTTCTGTGGGCATGGCATGCAAGGAATAGTCCCATCTAAACTGTATTCTCCGGGAGCACATAGTTCTATTGAAAATAACACACATATAAAAGTAAACCGAATAAGTGAAATATGATTTTTTTAAAACATACACACATGAAGAACCAGGTGATAATAGCAACTATGTGGTAGGTAAAGGTATTATATAATTAGTGTTGCTATGGGGACCATTTTTGCATACATAGCCTTCAGAATTTTCTGAGGGAGATAGAGCAACTATGTATTTGTCTGTGGGAGATTGAGGAAATATGTGTTTGTCTGAGAGAGATAAAGCAACTAAATGTTTGTCTTAAGGATATCAAGTAATTATATGTTTGTATCATAGGGTGAAAGGGCAAATAAGTGTTTGTCTGAGAGAGATGGAGCAACTAAATGTTTGTCTTAAGGATATCAAGCAACTATATGTTTGTGTCTTAGAGTGAAAGGGCAACTATGTGTTTGTCTGAAGGAGATGAAGCAACTATATGTTTGTGTCTGAGGGTGAAAGGGGCAATTATATGTTTGTCTGAGGAAGGTGAAGCAATTGTATGTTTGTCTGAGGAAGGTGAAGCAATTGTATGTTTGTCTGAGGAAGGTGTTGCAATTGTTTGTTTGTCTGAGAAAGGTGAAGCAATTGTATGTTTGTCTGAGGAAGATGTAGCAATTGTATGTTTGTCTGAGGAAGGTGAAGCAATTGTATGTTTGTCTGAGGAAGATAAAGCAATTGTATGTTTGTCTGAAGGAGATGGAGCAACTATGTATTTGTGTCTGAGGGTAAAGGAGCAACTATCTATTTATCAAGTGTGAACATTCACCAATAACATTAAATATACTTTGTTACTTGAATGACAATATTTTTATTATAGAAATTTGATAGAAATGTTTCCACTAACGTTTACAGTAAGGAATAAGCAATCTTTCATCACTGTCAAATTCACAGACGTCACAATCCATTGAGCCAGATTTTGGTTGATGCGTCCCAAGTGGGCACGGCAAACATGGCTCTAGTCCAGTCAGAGAGAACTGATTTGATTTGCATTTTGCTGCAGATATTGAGATAAAGTCAATATTAATAGTATGTTTTCAGAAACAAAGTTAAGCACTGTGTATCAAAAATGCGTTTTTAAATTATGAAATGTTTAGTATTATGATATTATTTTGTATCACACAACATAAAGTAAAGTAACTAGATGAATCCTTCAAGCTGAAATATACACATATTCGCACAGTAATTTTAATTGTCTACCACAGTAATTTTAAGCTGACTACCATTTCTTTCTGTTTGCACAAAACTGGCTTATGCAGATTAATCATGATGGTTTCTGCAATCTTTAACAAGCAACTATTTTGTATTTTAAACAACACACAAAACGCATTGTCTCTATCAATCACGTGGTTGGTTTCCAAACTGTGATGTCCAATCGATGACAGTAAAGGCATGTAAGAGGGCCTTTTTCATTACTTTTACCATATATCCAATATGCCTCATAGCGTGAACAGAGCTTCTTAAAATTTGTTTCCTTTTTTAACTTACACATCTCTTTGAAGAATATGGGAAGTATTATGTGAAAAATCAGAACTGTTCAAACGACATGAACAAACAGTTAAAATATAATAGTAAATAAATAAGTAAAGGACACTTGTGGACTCCTTAAGGCACTGGGCAAATGGTGCTAGACCCATATTTGTATAGATCAATTGTCAATCCAAGGGTGAGAGATCAGTATCACGCTGACCATCTTTACTTCCCATATTTACTGGTGCCCATTTTAGACTGGGTCAACCTAGGAACCCCCATTTACAAATTTGAATCCATCCTAATGGGGAATTGAGCTCATGATCTCTGGACTGGCAGACGAGTGCCTAGCCACTATGCTATCATGGCTCCCCACCTTCAGCCCTATTAACAAAGTTAATATTAAAATACATGTGAACCGATCATACTATGGTGAGGCTTACAATGTTAGGGATATCACATTTACTAGGTCATGGTTCTATATGGATGAGTATTCAGGTTCCTTCCTCAGTGCTTGCTTTCTTATGCATTAGGTGCACATTTTATGCTTTGATTGACTGATTATTGATTTGAAAATCAAGATCATAAAAGTCTGGAAATATGTTGTTTCATCAGATACTGTGACTTTAATTATTAGTCATTCGTAAATAATCTTTAGTATGACTGCCTTGTTCATGATTAGTGTTAAAACCCTTGGAGCTTTTGAAGATAAGATCCTTGATGTGTCCAAGCAATTGCATGACTTGATGAATAGCCACAGAAGTGTCACCTCATAACAAATGAGATGCTCAGACACACCACTTTATAACAAATGACTGCCAGGAACATCACTCCAGAACAACTGAGCTGCCAGGACACTAAACTATATTGGACATATTCATAATCTAAATTCCTCACCAATGCATGCATCTTCATCTAGAGCTCCCACATTCAGTGTTGAGTAACCTGGTAAACAACTTGTACATTTCCTTGAACCGGGCAAATTCTGGAATGTTCCAATTGGGCATTCAAGACACTTTGGCTCTGTGCTATACTGTCCTTGAGGACAGCCAACTGTGGGAATGTAAAATATGGAATAATTAAACAGTTGCATAACAATATCCTTTTCCATTTACAACAGTATAGTTCTAATAATAATTAGACAAGCAAAGACAAGGACTCATTTTCATGCCATGAGCGGTATTTGGTATATGGTGCTATCTTCATTTTTGGGACCAGTCAACACATCATGAGTGATGTGGTCAAGGGACTGGTCAATACATCATGAGTGATGTGGTCAATATCTCTCTGGCCACTTGTACTTCCCAGTACATGTCCTGGGTAAACCTGGCAGCATTGGTCAATTTATTAAAAACATCCCTGCCTTGATGTGGATTCAGACATATGACGCTAGGTCAGCAATAAGTGTTCTAGCGACTGCACTACAGCAGCTCCCATTCTTAGAATGGATAAACAATTGAAATGACAATGTATAGTGTGTGTTTTTTTTCTTGCCTCAATATAAAATTCAATATCTCAGTAACCATCTGAGGTAAAATGATGAGATTTAGTATATAACCTTATCATTATGTCCACCCAACAAAAAAAATTTTGTTCTGGAGATTATACAGCAGATTTCAAAGTTAGTTTATATACGTTATATTAATTACGATTTAGAGCTAACGTCCATGATTTTAACAGTATTACAGCTTCACCAAGAGACGTCCCTGCAGATTTTGAAATTTTCACGTGATTTCCGTTTTGAAACAAATAGCGTGAAGATTCAGAGGTGTCTCCAACTGGGGGTTCTTTCATGAAACGTGATTATATAAATAAACTAGCTGACAAGGCCCGGCTTCTGTCGGTCTGGTCCGGTCCGTCGGTCCATCGGTCTGGTCCGGTCCGTCGGTCTGGTCCGGTCCGTTGGTCCGGTCCGGAGCGTCGGTCTGGTCTGGTCCGTCGGTCCATCGGTCTGGTCAGGTCCGTCGGTCCGTCAGTCTGGTCCGGTCCGTAGGTCTGGTCCGGTCCATCGGTCCGTCGGTCTGGTCCGGTTCGTCAGTCCGGTCCGGTCCGTCGGTCCGTCGGTCTGGTCCAGTCCGTCGGTCCATCGGTCTGGTCTGGTCCGGTCCGTCGGTCTGGTCCGTCGGTCCGTCGGTCTGGTCTGGTCCGGTCCGTCGGTCTGGTCCGGTCCATCGGTCTGGTCCGGTCCGTCGGTCCGTCGGTCTGGTCCGGTCCGTCGGTCCGTCGGTCTGGTCCGGTCCGTCGGTCTGGTCCGGTCCATCGGTCCGTCGGTGCATCAGTCTGGTCCGGTCCGTCGGTCTGGTACGGTCCATCGGTCCGTCGGTCTGGTCCGGTCCGCCGGTCCGGTTCGTTGGTCCATCGGTCCGTCGGTCTGGTCCGGCCCGGTCCGCCGGTCTGTCAGTCCATCGGTCCGGTCCGGTGGTCTGGTCCAGTCCGTCGGTCTGGTCCGTCAGTCCGTCAGTCCGGTCCGTCGGTCCGTCGGTCCGGTCCGGTCCGTCGGTCCGTCGGTCTGGTCTGTCGGTCCGTCGGTCTGGTCCGGTCCGTCGGTCCAGTCTGGTCTGTCGGTCCGGTCCCTCGGTCTGTCGGTCCGCCGGTCCGGCCTGTCGGTCCATCGGTCTGTCCCGGTCAGTCGGTCCGTCGGTCCGGTCCGGTCCGTCGGTCCGCCGGTCCGGTCTGTCGGTCCATGGGTCCGTCGGTCCGTCGGTCTGGTCCGGTCCATCGGTCTGGTCCGGTCCGTCGGTCCATCGGTCTGGTCTGGTCTGTCGGTCCGTCGGTCTGGTTCGGTCCGTAGGTCTGGTCCGGTCCGTCGGTCCGTCGGTCTGGTCTGGTCTGTCGGTCCGTCGGTCTGGTTCGGTTCGTAGGTCTGGTCTGGTCTGTCGGTCCGTCGGTCTGGTTCGGTCTGGTTCGGTCCGTAGGTCTGGTCCGGTCCATCGGTCCGTCGGTCTGGTCCGGTCCGTCGGTCCGGTCCGTCGGTCTGGTCCGGTCCGGTCCGCCGGTCTGTCAGTCCGTCGGTCCGGTCCGGTGGTCTGGTCCGGTCCGTCGGTCTGGTCCGTCAGTCCAGTCCGTCGGTCTGGTCCGGTCCGGTCCGTCGGTCTGGTCCGGTCCATCGGTCCATCGGTCTGGTCCGGTCCGTCGGTCCGTCGGTCTGGTCCGGTCTGTCGGTCTGGTCCAGTCCGTCGGTCCATCGGTCTTGTCCGGTTCGTCGGTCTGGTCCGGTCCGTCGGTCCATCGGTCTGGTCCGGTCCGGTGGTCTGGTCCGGTCCGTCGGTCTGGTCCGGTCCGTCGGTCTGGTCCGGTCCATCGGTGCATTGGTCTGGTCCGGTCCGTCGGTCTGGTCCGGTCCATCGGTGCATCGGTCTGGTCCGGTCCATCGGTCTGGTACGGTCCGTCGGTCTGGTCCGGTCCGTCGGTCCGTCGGTCCGGTCTGGTCTGGTCCGTTGGTCCATCGGTCCGGTCCGTCGGTCTGGTCCGGTCCGGTCCGCCGGTCCGTCAGTCCGTCGGTCCGGTCCGTCAGTCTGGTCCGTCGGTCCGTAGGTCCGGTCCGACGGTCCGTCGGTCCGGTCCGGTCCGTCGGTCCGTCGGTCCGGTCCGGTCTGTCGGTCCGTCGGTCCGGTCCGGACCGGTCTGTCGGTCCGTCCGTCGGTCCGGTCCGTCGGTCCGGTCCGGTCCGTCGGTCCGTCGGTCCGGTCCGTCGGTTCGTCGGTCCGTCGGTCCGGTCCGGTCTGTCGGTCCGGTCCGTCAGTCCGGTCCGGTCTGTCGGTCCGGTCCGTCGGTCCGTCGGTCCGGTCCGGTCCGTCGGTCCGTCGGTCCAGTCTGGTCCGCCGGTCCAGTCTGGTCCGCCGGTCCAGTCTGGTCCGCCGGTCCAGTCTGGTCCGCCGGTCCAGTCTGGTCCGCCGGTCCAGTCTGGTCCGCCGGTCCAGTCTGGTCCGCCGGTCCAGTCTGGTCCGCCGGTCCAGTCTGGTCCGCCGGTCCAGTCTGGTCCGCCGGTCCAGTCTGGTCCGCCGGTCCAGTCTGGTCCGCCGGTCCAGTCTGGTCCGCCGGTCCAGTCTGGTCCGCCGGTCCAGTCTGGTCCGCCGGTCCAGTCTGGTCCGCCGGTCCAGTCTGGTCCGCCGGTCCAGTCTGGTCCGCCGGTCCAGTCTGGTCCGTCGGTCCAGTCTGGTCCGTCGGTCCAGTCTGGTCCGTCGGTCCAGTCTGGTCCGTCGGTCCAGTCTGGTCCGTCGGTCCAGTCTGGTCCGTCGGTCCAGTCTGGTCCGTCGGTCCGTCAGTCTGGTCTGGTCCGTTGGTCCGGTCCGTCGGTCCGTCAGTCCGGTTCGGTCCATCGGTCCGATCCAGTCCGTCGGTCCGTCGGTCCGGTCCATCAGTCCAGACCGGTCCATCAGTCCGTCGGTCCAGTCCGGTCCGTCGGTCCAGTCCGGTCCGTCGGTCCAGTCCGGTCCGTCGGTCCATCGGTCCGGTCTGTCCCGGTCCGTCGGTCCGTCAGTCCATCCCGGTCCGTCGGTCTGTCAGTCCGTCAGTCCGTCAGTCCGTCAGTCCGTCAGTCCGTCAGTCCGTCAGTCCGGTCCGGTCCGTCGGTCCGTCGGTCCATTCTGGTCCGTCGGTCCGTTCCGGTCCGTCGGTCCAGTCCGTCGGTCCGGTCCGTCGGTCCGTCGGTCCGGTCCGTCAGTCTGGTCCGTCGGTCCGGTCCGTCGGTCCGTCGGTCCGGTCCGTCGGTCCGTCGGTCCGGTCCGTCGGTCCGTCGGTCTGGTCCGTCGGTCCGGTCCGTCGGTCCGTCGGTCTGGTCCGTCGGTCCGTCAGTCCGGTCCGGTCCGGTCCGTCAGTCCGGTCCGGTCCGGTCCGTCGGTCTGGTCCGTCGGTCCGGTCCGGTCTGTCGGTCCGTCGGTCCGGTTCGTCGTTACATCGGTCCATCGGTCCAGTCCGGTCCGTCGGTCCATCGGTCCGGTCCGTCAGTCCGTCAGTCCGGTCCGGTCCGTCGGTCCGTCAGTCCGGTCCGGTCCGTCGGTCTGGTCCGTCGGTCCGGTCCGGTCCGGTCGGTCCAGTCCGGTCCGTCGGTCCAGTCCGGTCCGTCGGTCCAGTCCGGTCCGTCGGTCCAGTCCGGTCCGTCGGTCCAGTCTGGTCCGTCGGTCCAGTCTGGTCCGTCGGTCCAGTCTGGTCCGTCGGTCCAGTCTGGTCCGTCGGTCCAGTCTGGTCCGTCGGTCCAGTCTGGTCCGTCGGTCCGTCAGTCTGGTCTGGTCCGTCAGTCTGGTCTGGTCCGTCGGTCCGTCAGTCTGGTCTGGTCCGTCGGTCCGTCAGTCTGGTCTGGTCCGTCGGTCCGTCAGTCTGGTCTGGTCCGTCGGTCCGTCAGTCTGGTCTGGTCCGTCGGTCCGTCAGTCTGGTCTTGTCCGTCGGTCCGTCAGTCTGGTCTGGTCCGTCGGTCCGTCAGTCTGGTCTGGTCCGTCGGTCCGTCAGTCCGGTTCGGTCCATCAGTCCATCAGTCCAATCCGGTCCGTCGGTCCGGTCCATCAGTCCGTCGGTCCAGTCCGGTCCGTCAGTCCATCGGTCCAGTCCGGTCCGTCAGTCCATCGGTCCAGTCCGGTCCGTCGGTCCAGTCCGGTCCGTCGGTCCATCGGTCCGGTCCGTCCCGGTCCGTCGGTCCGTCAGTCCATCCCGGTCCGTCGGTCTGTCAGTCCGTCGGTCCATTCCGGTCCGTCGGTCCGTTGCGGTCCGTCGGTCCGTCGATCCAGTCCGTCGGTCTGGTCCGGTCCGGTCCGTCGGTCTGGTCCGTCGGTCCGGTCCGGTCTGTCGGTCCATCGGTCAGGTCCGTCGGTCCGTCGGCCCAGTCCGTCGGTCCGGTCCGTTGGTCCGTCGGTCCGGTCCGGTCCGTTGGTCCGGTCCGTCGGTCCGGTCCAGTCCATCAGTCCGTCGGTCCGGTCCGTCGGTCCGGTCTGGTCCGTCGGTCCATCGGTCTGGTCCGGTCTGTCGGTCCTGTCCGGTGGTCCATCGGTCCAGTCCGGTCCATCGGTCCGGTCCGGTCCGTTGGTCCGTCAGTCTGGTCCAGTCCGGTCCGTTGGTCGGTCCGCCCGCCCGGTCCGGTCCGCCCACCCTGCCCGGTCCGGTCCATCGGTCCATCGGTCTGGTCCGCGGTCCGTCGGTCTGGTCTGGTCCGTCGGTCTGGTCCAGTCCATCGGTCCGTCGGTGCATCGGTCCCGGTCCATCGGTCTGGTACGATCCGTCGGTACGATCCGTCGGTCCGGTCCGTCGGTCCGGTCCGTCGGTACGATCCGTCGGTCCGGTCCGTCGGTACGATCCGTCGGTACGATCCGTCGGTCCGGTCCGTCGGTCCGTCGGTCCATCGGTCCGTCGGTCCGGTCCGGTCCGTCGGTCCGGTCCGGTCCGTCGGTCCGGTCCGGTCCGTCGGTCCGTCATTACATCGGTCCGTCGGTCCAGTCCGGTCCGTTGGTCCATCGGTCCGGTCCGTCAGTCCGTCCTTCCGGTCCGTCAGTCCGTCCTTCCGGTCCGTCAGTCCGTCCTTCCGGTCCGTCAGTCCGTCCTTCCTTCCGGTCAGTCAGTCCGTCCGTCCTTCCGGTCAGTCAGTCCGTCCGTCCTTCCGGTCAGTCAGTCCGTCCGTCCTTCCGGTCAGTCAGTCCGTCCGTCCTTCCGGTCAGTCAGTCCGTCCGTCCTTCCGGTCAGTCAGTCCGTCCGTCCTTCCGGTCAGTCAGTCCGTCCGTCCTTCCGGTCAGTCAGTCCGTCCGTCCTTCCGGTCAGTCAGTCCGTCCGTCCTTCCGGTCAGTCCGTCCGTCCTTCCGGTCAGTCAGTCCGTCCTTCCGGTCAGTCAGTCCGTCCTTCCGGTCAGTCAGTCCGTCCTTCCGGTCAGTCAGTCCGTCCTTCCGGTCAGTCAGTCCGTCCTTCCGGTCAGTCAGTCCGTCCTTCCGGTCAGTCAGTCCGTCCTTCCGGTCAGTCAGTCCGTCCTTCCGGTCAGTCAGTCAGTCCGTCCTTCCGGTCAGTCAGTCAGTCCGTCCTTCCGGTCAGTCAGTCCGTCCTTCCGGTCAGTCAGTCCGTCCTTCCGGTCAGTCAGTCCGTCCTTCCGGTCAGTCAGTCCGTCCTTCCGGTCAGTCAGTCCGTCGGTCCGGTCCAGTCCGTCGGTCCGGTCCGGTCCAGTCCGTCGGTCCGGTCCAGTCCGTCGGTCCGGTCCAGTCAGTCCGGTCCGGTCCGTCGGTCCGGTCCGTCGGTCCGGTCCGTCCGGTCCGTCCCGTCGGTCCGGTCCGGTCCATCGGTCTGGTCCGTCGGTCCGTCGGTCCGGTCTGTCGGTCCATCGGTCCGTCGGTCTGGTCTGGTCCGGTCCGTCGGTCCGCCAGTCCGACCGCCCGGTCCGGTCCGGTCCGCCGGCCCGGTCCTCCCGCCCGCCCGGTCTGGTCCGCCCGCCCGGTCTGGTCCGCCCGGCCGGTCCGGTCCGTCCCGCCCCGCCCACCCACCCATCCATCTAATCTACCTACCTGCCTGCCTGCCGGCCAGCCGGCCGGCCAGCCCACCAACCGACCGACTGACCGACCGACCCACTGACTCACCCACCCACCCAGTCAGCCAGCCATCCAGCCAGCCACCCACCTTTCTGCCTACCTACCTACCTTTCTGTCTGTCTGTCTGTCCGTGCTATTAAATATTGATAAAAGTTACTGGAAAAAACGTCAGGACCATGTGTTGAAAGAGGAAGAGGACTATTGGAGAAAGGATGGATTGACTTTTATGCAACCGAGAGCAATCATCAACCTACTGGAATCGTCCGACACAGATTAAGGTATGAGCAGATCGCAGACCTTAATCTACGTACACACTTACTGGGATATTTTGCTCCAACTATTCAGACGAATTGCAGGCCCTAAACATTACAGCATCAGCATCACCTGAAGAAACAAGAAGGAAATGAAAAATAAGGTAAGAAATATATTCCTTCTACTTTCCTGTTAATTTACAAATTATTTACCCCGTGCCTCTGTAAATTCTCTGTCTTTACTAATATTACACATTGCACCCCTCTCGGGATTCTCCGTGGTGAAGTGGTCAAGCCGTCTGACTCTGGCTCCGAAGGTTGTATGTTCAATTCCGGGCCGCGTCCTTCATTTCACGAGTGCATTTTTTCGGAGACTCCCGAGGGTCGTCGCTGGAGCTACGGAGTTCGTGCTTTGTGCGACGCTTTCCGCGCTGCGGAAAGAAACTGAGCATATGGGATAAACACCCGGTGCAATGCAGCCGACCCTGTCGATTTTAAGCTAATTCTTTCATTGCACCCACTCTCATACGAATCCAGATACGCCTTTGTGTGTCAACAGAATTGACATGTCTCACATTACCGTAAAAATAACTTCGTTAGCGAGAACTCACTAGTTGTTCAGCAAAAGATCAAAGGAATGTCGCCGCTTTCAATGATTTAAGTTGTTTTTGGACCTATCAAAGACATATTCCTTGGGTGGGGGTAAATATAAGACGGCTGGAAAAATTTCATAACGATGCAACAGTTTTCAAAATAATTGATCGTGAATGACGGCATTCGTTTGTGGACATACTATAACTTCACTAGGGTAATGTTAGTAGAATTGTTTACTTCACACAGGTAAGAGCTACATTACCATAACCAAACTAAAAGGTAGTCAGTTACTCAGCACAAATACAATGATACATATGCCAATTGTCCCTGTATTGAAGTCTAAGCAAGTTACTTCTGTCCAGTACCATATATGACTCGTACAAGTACTAAAGTCGAGAGGATCAGCTTCATTGCCCCGGACATTACCCCCATCTAAATCAATCCCTCTCTGTAGAGCAGCAAGTCCCTTGCTGAGAGCATCACAAAAAGCAGGAACTCCACAGCTCCAGCAATGACTCTCAGGAGTCTCAGGATAAATTGAACTCATGCTCTGAACAACAGTCCATGACCTTCAGAATCTAAAGCAGAACAACTTTGCCAAGGAGACCCTGAACATTTGACTGCAAATTCCAGAACTCTTAGGCAGACTGCCACATTTTTTTTTTGCTGTATACCTGCCCATTCAGCTAGCCATGTGCTTAAGTTATCATCATCACATTGCAGGTCCTTTGCAGATTATCGCTCCAATCACAGGCATTTTGAAAGCTGCTTAGTTTCTTACCAATTACCCTGCCTCTGTAACCATTTTTTTTATTATGTCTGGTGTCTTCATTGCTCTGTGTCCACCTTCACACTGGTTGACCTCTGCTTCTTCTTCCAGGAGCCATGTCTATCATTACTGTTCAATCTAAACCACTGTGTTGTTTAACATGAGCAAAGTATTATGCTACCTAGACATGCTGCTGTCTATGAGCCAGTTTTCTTCTTTGTTTAGATCTTGTAAAATGTCTGTATATTTATTCTTCTTGATCTGCAGTATTCTAAAGATTTATCTGTTCAAAAGCTCTGGTTTTCTTCTTTAGAGATTGTGAACATGGTCCACAACTCACATCCTTGTGTTGCCACAGGAAAGATGCATGTTCTCAAACTTGTTCCTTTAATTTGTTTACAAGAGTTGTGCCATTGGTTCTTAATGCTGCTTAACATCTGCATTGCCATGGCCAGTCTCCTTCTGACTTCTTTTTAATAGTTTCTATTGGTGTTAACTATGGTGTCCATGTATTCAAAGTTTGTAGCTTTTCCAATTTCTTCAATGTTGATGATTTTTGGTCACAAGGTCACACACTGCATGCTTTCACAATATTAAAAAATGGCAGATAGACAGGAAACAGTTGCAAGTAACAGCTTAGTTTACTTACATCCTAACACCATGCAGTTGACTGAATCTGACATATTCTGATAACTTTCCTTGGAACAGTTTTTACACTCAGGCTCTGACAAAAATGAACCAGCTGGACACTGATCTATTGGGAAAATATTTACAGAGAAAGAAAGCTGAAGTTTATACAATCAATTCATATTGAAAAGTATTTAATTTCGACTCCTTGGTCAGTGGAGGAATTACAGAAGACCATAGAGCCTAAAAATATTTAGCTATGCTGAACAATTTTCCTTAGAGCAAATAAAATGGCTACATTTAGCTACCCAGTCACATGATTTTAACTGTATGGGAATGTATTCTTCAATATGTATATAAAGTACAGTTATTGTGATTTATAGCCCATAAAATAGCTACATTTAGCTACTAATTCACATAATATTCATTGAATGGAATGTATTCTTAAATATGTATGTCAAAAACAATTAATGTGATTTATAGCACATAAAAGTACTACATTTAGCTACTCATTCACATGATTAACATTGTATGGAAATGTGTTCTTCAATATGTATGTCAAGAACAATTCATGTGATTTATAGCACATAAAATTACTACATTTAGCTCTCATTCACATGATTGTCATTTTATGGGAATGTATTCTTCAATATGTGTATAAAGTATAATCAATGTGATTTATAGCACATAAAATGACTACATTTAGCTACTAAAATATTTTAATTTCATGAGAGTATATTCTTTAATATGTATGTAAATTAAAATTAATCTAACTTATAGCACATAAAATCACCCTTAATAAATGAATACAGTGTGCAGGCAGGATGCCATCAAGGATTCTTATTTTGCAAATTGTAACCAACTAATAGCAGGTACATTTGATAGAAATGTGTTTTCAATTAATCACATACCAGACCAAATGTCATCTTTAGTCTTGGTTTAAAGAAAAACAAATTCATAATGTAGTGTCAACTGGAAAACCTGATGAGAGAACACTAAAATGAGACATGATGATAAATAACTGGATAGCTTGGCAAACTGAAATTATTGGAGAACAATACACGGGTTTCTGGAAATTTTGTAAGGTGGTGATCTTACTGACATGCTGCATGGTGCTGATTATGCCATTATAAAAGTGTCAATTAAAGAAATAAATTGTTCATGATCAGATCTAATCACATCATACATGTTACTCACAACACATGCCACTGACATGAACAAATCCCCTGGGGCAGGCATCTTTTCCAGCTTTGGCAATTGGATTACTAAGCTTCAGCTGTCCACACGAGTAAGAGAAAGTGTCATTAAATCCCATGTGGTTCAGTATTGCACTTCTACACCAGTGATGTGTACTGGTTTTGGTCATGTTGTCAAATGCTAGTTGAATGGAAATCTTCAGTTTTGCTTCCATCTGAAATCACAAAATGACAAGTATCTAAAGTAAACATCACATATATTTTTGTAATTACATACATCTTAACACTGTGTGTTACATATTGAAAGGCAGAAGATCAAATGGTTCAGCCTTCGTGGTAAAATGCAACACCACCAGTTACCAGCACTGGTGCTACACCAAAGAAGATCTGATAAAGAAGCAAGAGGGTGTGTGCTCGAGAAGAAAACAGATTGATGGCAGCAAAGACATTGCATAATCACATGGAATGACATTATCCAGTGCCAACCATCAGGAGTTAGAACATCTTTCTTCCTGTGACGCTTGTGAGCAAAAGTGGAAGATGATGATAATGACGATGATGATGACAATGACAAAAATCCTAGTCTTATAAAACTGTGCCTAATTAAATTTAACGCTAACATGGCAAAGTATTTTCCATGCACGCACAATGGTTTGTAAATTTGTGTATGACCAGCCTTGGTAAGGTTTGGGCAACTGTCTTCCACCAAGATACACAGATGATTGTGTAATTTCTATCACATCCAAGTCATAAATTATAAGCTGTCCCTTTTTTGTAACTGGTATAACTTGATAATCTATGAGCTGTGTGGTCTGGGGGCATTTTTTTTTATTACAATGACAAATATGAAAGAAATACAATAGACATGTTGTCAGTGTAACATTTTAAATTATATTGTGGCTTAACTCATTCGATACCAGGCAATGCATTATGAGTTTATTAATTAGTCTATCTATCTGCTTGCTACATTGCCTAGCTCTTTCTGCATCAGTTCGTTTGTTCGTTCACACACACGTAAAATCAACTCACCCTTTCTTTGTAAACCATAATGTCTTAACCCTTTGACATGTGTTCCTTTATACTAGCCACTTTAGAAGCATTTTCTAAATTCCTTTTTAATTATGAAACCTACATAGTATGATACCTCTTGAAAAAACACAGCCAAAGGTACCTTATTCAAGTCTGTCAGCCAATTCTAAGCAGAGATATTAATGTTTGTGTGTCAGTTTGTCATTTAATATGAACAAAGAGCAAAATACGATTTTGACCCATTCATGAAGTGTGACCTACCATTACTCTCACACAACTGTCAGTTACACTAACACCAAGGGATGTTACAACTGCTGCTGTCTAACTCAGGGAAATAACTACTGCCAGTTTATCTATATATATAAAACACAATGTATGTATTTCCGTCCGTCCTTTATGCGTTCGCGAACGGTCCATCCGATTGAAATGAAATTTTCTACACGTTTTCCTTTCATTCCTGTGCAACTTACTATCATAGTTTTTTAGTTTTTTTTCGGCTACTTACTTACTAAAATTTAATATTTCATTTTTCATTGTATATTTCTATATAGCAAGGGGACTTAACTCTAGAAAAGTTGTTTCAAGGGGCATCACTTTTAATAACATTTCTATATAATTTATAGTCATATTGTTGCATCGCTTTCAAAGATTTATAAACTCTTTGTCTATAGTTATTTTCAGGCATATGAGTTATAATAAATAATGATATAATCTTTAAGGCATTTTCAAAGTTTTCATAAAAATAATGCATAATGCATAACATTGTAACTCATCTTTTTATGCTTAAAGAAGTTATCTACAGTCATGTAGGTGATTAGAAACAGTTTTCATTAAAAATAATGGATGGTGTGTGGAAGAACATTCTTTTAAATTACTGTGTGAATTTAATGAGACGCTCCCCGCCAGGAGCTGGGCGAAGCCACGCCGGGTCAGATAGACAGACAGACAGACAGACAGATAGTCAGGAACGGGAGCTTATATGACTACTTATATGAATTAAAATGAGATGCTCCCCACCAGGGACTGGGTGAAGCCGGGCTGGGTCAGATAGATAGACAGACAGACAGACAGATAGTCAGGAACGGGAGCTTATATGACTACTTATATGAATTAAATGAGATGCTCCCCACCAGGGACTGGGTGAAGCCGGGCCGGGTCAGACAGACAGACAGACAGACAGGCAGACAGACAGACAGACAGACAGACAGACAGTCAGGAACGGGAGCTTATATGACTATGTATATGAATTAAATGAGATGCTCCCCACCAGGGACTGGGTGATGCCGGGCCGGGTCAGACAGACAGACAGACAGATAGTCGGGAATGGGAGCTTATATGACTACTTATATGAATTAAATGAGATGCTCCCCACCAGGGACTGGGTGAAGCTGGGGCGGGTCAGCCAGACAGACAGACAAACAAGCAGACAGACTGTAGATAGATAGATCCCCTCTAGGGACTGGGCGAAGCCTGGCCAGGTCAGCTAGTATATATATATATATATATATATATATATATATATATATATATATATATATACATATATATATATATATATATACACATATATATATATATACATATATATATATATATATATATATATATATATATATATATATATATATATATATATATATATATACACGCACACATAGATATATACACCTCCACATCATGCTGTGATGACTCCACACGCTGCACGTCTCATAAAATGGTATTTACGGGTTTACTTACCACTTAGAATAGGCAGCCTGATTAGAGATGCCTTGAAGAGATTAGAACAAGAATTACCATTGCGAAGGTAGCCTTTTGCAAGATGAAAAACATACTGACCAATGAAAAGATATCAATTGAAGCGAGAAAAAGAGTGTTGAAGTGCTACATATAACATGTACTTTTGAATGGATGTGAAGCGTGGACAATGAGCAGACAAGCTGAAAAACATCTGATGGATGTGGAAATGTGGTTTCTGAGGAAAATGCAAAGAATACCATGGACAGACAGAAAAACCAATGAATAAGTCCTTCAAGAAACAAATGAAGATCATAAACTGATTCGAGACATGAGATGTAGACAGTCAAAACATTTTGGGCATGTTATGAGAAGAAATGACTTGAAGAACTTAGTTGATGGCTGGCAAGATTGAATGGAAGAGAACAAGGGGAAGACAGAATTAAATACCTGGATGGCTTGGCCATATGGCATGGTCGAGACAGAAACATGGAGCAGGTCCACAACTCTGTTGATCGAGTGAGATGGCAAAACATGACTGCCCACACTTCACTTATCAGCATGGCAAATGGTGGATGGATGGAACAGAAAGCAATAATATATTTGATTTTCTATACCATTACAATGGAACAATCATACAGCTGTCATAACTAACTGGTAATGTGTGTTTATATACTTAGCTGCTGGTTCACAGCAAGGTTTTTAATTTAATGTCACTGAATATTTGTTTAATTTTCTTACGAGCACGTTGTGGCAAAACAAGTTATCAATGGCATAAAGGGAGATTTTATACAAAAATAATCTTTAGTTCTGAATTAAGTAGGGGGTTGCAGTAGTGCAATGGCAAGCATGCTTGTCTGGAAGCCCGATTATCATGAGTTCAAATATGAATCCAAGCAAAGTTTTAAAATGTATCTGGGCTTTCAGGTCTACCCAGCCTACAATGGGTACCAAGAAATGCCTTGGAAAGTAAATGATTTTGACTACATCAAACCTGGAATAACTACTGGTCTATACAGATATGGGAGTAGCTTCATATGCCTTATACACCTCACAACATGTTTAGAACAGTATGACTGTTATAGGACAACATTAGAGTGCTTGGACAGAGACTTCAGGAAATTAGTAGGAAAAGTAAGAAATATGAAATCATGTTTGGATTTATACATTTTAGTAGACAAAACCTTTTTATCACAATAGATACATAGCAATAAAATGTGTAGTATCCAAGTAGTGACGATACACTTCGACAACAGAACAACAACAAACATAAAACCTAGGACAGAGGCTGATGTGATTCCACAGGGAGCAGTGGACTTTAAGATCTTGGAAGGATGGATATTATCTGGACTGTTAGAGGACAAGTAAAATGTAGGAGACAATAAAACAGATCATTAGACGTCTCAAAGAGATTAGCAAGTAGTAAGTATTCTATCTGAAGGAATCATGCAAGCTTACTGGAGTTAATCATTATAGTTGACAAAGGATGATGCAAATAGAAATCATGAATTGGCTGGGAGATTTTATGATGTTGATTGTTTCATCTGAGACTTTTTCTCAAGTCTGTCAAATCGAAGAAATTTCAGTTGGACAAAGTCAAAATAAATAATGTGTCTGAACCTAAAAGGGTGAAGTCATCAATGATTGTTACTGCATTTGTCATGGACTTTTTGTTTTGGCAACGCAAAGTATTTTCTGCAAATCAGGATTTGTACCACTAAAGATCATGTGCTGGCTGATTGCATCCTCGTTTCAGCCAGGCCTGTTTGTATAGCTGAGCTTATGGTGACAATGTAACAAGTGTTTTAACATAACTGAAATAAGTCAGAGATATATTACCATAACTAGAGAACCTTTGTGGAAAGCTCCCACACTGTCAATGTTGGTAAAGTTCAGATTTTGTGTAATATTCAAACAAACAGAAGAAATTTTCAGCTTCACAGACTCTATAACTGCATCCAGCATCTCCTTCAGACAATCTCCTGTAGTGTTGCCCTGGTAAGGCAACTGAAAACTCAGACGCACTTCAAAGTCTGGAAATCTGCCTTCTGAGATGCATATGAAAAAATTGTATTAAAAATAGTTTTGTTCACTTCAAAGTCTAAAACAATGGTCTAATTAGATATATAAGAAAATATATATTATTATAATTTTGTTCTGTTCATAGTTTGGAAATCTGCCTAATGAGATTCATAAGAAAATATGTACTACAAACAGTCGTGTTTACATCGTGGAGTAGAATCTACCTGCTGAGGTCAATCAATCACGGGCCATGCCGGAAAGCTTGGGCGGTCATGACTCGCCATTTCACTCGATCACCAGAGTCGTGGATCAGCTCAGTGTTCCTGTCTCGACCATGCCATGTGGCTAAGCCATCCAGGTATGTACTTCTCAGTCTTCCCCTTGGTCTGTTCCCTTTGATCTTGCCAGTTGTCACCAAGTTCTCCAATTCATTTCTTCTCATAACATGTCCAAAAAATGTTACTCTCTACATCTAATTTCTCTAATCAATTTACGATTTTCATTTGTCTCCTGGAGTACTTGGTCATTGGTTTTTCTGTCTCCATGGTATTCTTTGCAGAGGTACATAAGAAAATATTTTTATAAATAGATTTGCTCACTTCATAGTCCAAAAAATATGTCTAATGATGTACTTAAGAAATACATATTATAAATAGTTCTGTTCCCTTTGTAGTCTTTAATCTGCCTAACAAAGTATATGTAAAAATATATATGATAAATAGTTTTGTTTAATTCATAGTATATAAATAATAGTATAGAAACATATGAGATCCACAGAAATTATGCCAGGAATCTTATGTTATGCTGATGACGCTGTCTTAATAGCAACATGACAGAAGGTACTATAGTGGTTGTTAAAAAGTTAGATGCATAATCCTTTACAGTACATTTGCAGAATTTTTTTTGCTGTTGTTGATGTCTTGGCAAGTTTATGTTCAGTAGTTTGCCACTGCTTTCTGAATGACCGGCACCCATACCATTTCATTAAAAAAACCAACGCAACATGGTCTGCTGCCAAATCGTGCACAGCTGTGTTTCAAAAGCTAGTATATGGGATCATGAACACGCAGCTGTAACCCATTCACCATGAAGACCACCACAGTGGTTGTAGGAAGTGAAAAAAATGTGCCATAGCCTGAATAATAGGAAGACAGAAGTCATTTAACTATTATTTATTATTCTTACTCTTTGTCATCAATATTTCACTTTTCTAGCAGTTTGTTTCTTTTCACATGTCACACACTATGAAGTACATTTGTATAGTCTATGAAGCATGAGTACAAACTTGTTTTTTACTTCTATAGCTTTTTCAAACACGTTTCTGATAATGTATATTGCATTGTTTGTTCTCTTTCGCTCTATAGACCCACATTAATTATCATTAATTTCTAGGTTCACCTTGTTTGTTTCTCTTCTGATAATTAATCTCGGTGGCAGTTTTCTCATATGACTCTCAGGTTCTAGTGTGCAATAATCTTCACATTCTAAAGCACCTCACTGTAGAGCTTTACATATTGAGTATATGACAATAGGAATGTACCTACTATTTTAGATGTAATTTTAAAATGTTATTTGTCTGCTGTGAAGCATAACAATATAAAATAATTATTTTAACCTGTAATTATTACTTCCAGTAATAGAATATTTTTACAGGAATCATCACATATTTGGCCACATATTTTTATAGTGCTAATCTTAAACGATGATGGCGGTAGTACTTAATATGCTCTCTGTACTTTTTCTGTTCAATACTGTTATATCGAAAAAACCCATTCCTAGCTATTAATTTGTAATGCTTTATGTCACAGATTGTAATTCTTTAACATCCTATTTCCACAAACAGCATGAATTGGGAGTGAGGCTTGCTCGAGCATGTCAATGCCATCTTTGAGGTCAAGAGAGGAGATATAACCAACTCCTCATGGGAACAGTGATCAGAAATACTTTGAGACGGCTGCTGCATTGGAGAACTTAGCAGCATGGCAATGTACAGTGATGATGTTTAACATAACATAACATGGCATAACAGCCTACAGTGATGTTGCTTAACATAAAATAACAAGGCATAACAGCCTACAGTGATGTTGCTTAACATAAAATGACAAGGCATAACAGCCTACAGTGATGTTGTTTAACATAAAATAACATGGCATAACAGCCTACAGTGATGTTGCTTAACATAAAATAACATGGCATAACAGCCTACAGTGATGTTGTTTAACATAAAATAACAAGGCATAACAGCCTACAGTGATGTTGCTTAACATAAAATAACATGGCATAACAGCCTACAGTGATGATGTTTAACATAAAATAACATGGCATAACAGCCTACAGTGATGTTGTTTAACATAAAATAACATGGCATAACAGCCTATGTATATAGGGCAATTACTATTTTAACTCACTCAGATGTAATAATGTTTTTGTTTAAAGAAATCACAGGCTGGGATACAAAGTTTTGAAAAGTATGCAATGTATTGACCATTAACGTATTTATGTTGCACTGTTCATTATAGAATTAGTCAATGTACAGAAATGTTACAATCATCATCATCAGTTAGTCCGAAGACTGGTGTTAAAGTCATAATATAATTCCCCCACCATCCCCTGCTCTTAGAGACTATCTTCAGCTCATTATGAGCATGAGCCCCAGTGTCCTCACATTCTTGTGTGATGTAGTTCATGTGGGAGTACAAGGAAATGAGCGGGCTGGCAAGCTCGCAGGTAAGGCTACTGTGGAGGGCGGACGCGCCATGGACCAGGATGACATTCTGAATACTCTACGAGAAGTAAGACTTTTGCGAGAACCAAGTGATGACTGTGAATCTACAACCATGGTCAGACTGTGAGAACAGCAAATTAAAAGAGGTGTGGCCAAACAAGAACACTACACAGGAAGCCAAAGAAGATTGATAAACCAACATAGAACTGGTGTCGTTAGCCGGTAAACACTGCAGGATTTGCTGAGGAGGGGATCCAAGCATTTATGGACTGAATGGTTCAATGTAAAATGAGGATGATCTGTCGACTAACTATCTAACTAACTTTCTTAGACATCCACTTTTTCTCTTGAATTGGATTCTTTCCCTTCAGTATTTTCAGTAATATACCACCATATCGCATATTGTGACCAGTCCAAGACACCTTTCTTGTTTGCATGTTTTTTTCAGTAGTTGTTTATTTTCCCACAATGTATTTAATAATGTGTTCATATGAACTTTTTTCTGTCCAGCTCACTCTTTGCATCATGTGATAACACTGCATTTAAAAAATAGCCACGTTATCTTCATCTCTTTTGTTTAGTCCATGTTTCAGAGCTTAATACAGGAACAAATAATGCACAACTATTTATCAAATAAGTGCCAGTAAAACTATAATGGAGAAATACTAGATAAATTAAAATGTAAATACAATTTCAGACATATATTCATGTAAAATCAACATGAATATTTTTAAGGATGAGATAAACTTACCTATACATTCTGGCACCCTATTATGAGGTTGCCATGTTCCATTTTTTCCACTACAGTTGTACAGCTCAGGAGGCTGTACTGCAAACCCACTGCCTGAAGGGCAAGAAACTACGCAAGATAGGTCCTTATCCAGAAAAGCAAGACACATATTATTTATTATAATGTTTCAGAAACATACACATTTTAGTCATTACTATAAATTTAACTAAGTAAAAATTTACAAAAATGTGAAATTAAGAAACAGTTAGTTTTAGGTTCACAGATTAAAATGTGTAATCGTAATCGTTAGATTGTTGAGCTGATAATGTCTTGGGCACGATTGAATGAGGATTTAACGCTTATGTTTGTCATTCACTAAAAGAATGAAAAACTAGCCAAATATTCCTGCATGCATAAATCACAAAATGTGATGATCCTAACACATCACAAACCCATAGCAAGTTCCTGCTTTAGGAAACATAATAAAATAGTATACTCTATTGATTCTGGAGTTATACAGTACATACGTTTATTGATGATCATAATTATGAACTGGGAACCTTGGGAGTGCAGATGCTAGCCTGCCTGATGGCCATGTCTTCAAATCCCCATTGACATAGATTTTGTCTATTGACTTGGGCTCTCATCTCAACCCAGTCTATTATGGCTACCAGCAAATGGCCTGTGACATAGAAGCAGCTGATGTAATACTAACCACATCGCCCATTATATCCTGATTGGTCTATGAAAATATGGAACTAGCACAATATACCCAATATGCCTTAATGCCATGTTAACAGGTCTTTTACTTTGATTTATTATAAACTGAACCACAACTTTGCATATGAAATCAAAACATCTATAGCTATCTTCACAATGTTAAACACAATTATCATTACACTAGCTGTTTATAGAACACAGTTACTGCATAGTTATCATGCATACTGATTTGCAATGTTATTGTGTAAAAGTTCTCATTGCTTTATGATGAGTGAAGTACTGAGAAGGGGTTCTTAACCATTATTGCCTGAATTATTTGATGTGCAGTGAGGATAATTTACTGCTGACGAACTAACAGTTCTCATCTGCAGTGTATCTAGCAACAATTTAGTGGAAAGGAAGATTGGATCTCATCTGTAACTAATCATGAGTCTACAGTATGTGCTCTTGTTTTGTCCCTTCTGTTCTGATTAGCATTACTGCACTAAGACATGACCACAGATGCGCAGATCTCCTCTGTAATAAACTCATCACTATGTAGTGACTACTTGTGCCAGTCTGGTGTTTACTGAAAGGCTCACTCATGCATTAGGTTTGTAGCTATTTTCTGACAGTTCAATTTTCAATCAAAAATGTTGATTCTAACTGTTAATGGCGATTCATTTCAGCTGCAAGTTTTCATTTCAGTTCAACTGTCTAAAAACATTTATATTGCTGGCTTGATTCCATTGGTTGACCCTATGAAACAATGGCAGAGCCAGCCAAACAATCAGCTCTGTTATTGCCCATGATGCCTACATGCCTGGTATAAATATCAACGTACAATTTATGGACCCTTGCAAGATGTTCGATAGTATGTCTGTATGCTGAATCTGGCTTGACTTTAGTGCACTTTCATTATGCTTGCAGTCATAATAAATACCCATGTACCTGCCTGAACAATTCTTCAATATGATTATTTCATGTTATTTCTTTTACTATCATGTATCTATCAAGAATATATGGCTTCTAAATACCTAGATCTGTAAGATCAGATAACTTTTACAGTATATACATCAGTTGTAAAATATGTATTAAAGTTATTACCTCATCATTAACCCCTGTGCGCACACAGGATTTACTGCCTCCTTCTGGGTGAGGTAGACTCTTTTCTGAACAACCGTTAGCTGCATATTAAATAATACAATGCCAGTTTCAATGATTCTATACCAAAAATGTTTATTATTACTACTAAACACAGACTACCACACTCTGGGCATATTGTAACAATAGATAAAGATAAAGCCAATGAAATTACTTGTTTTAATTCCAAGGTACCTATTTTCACTGAGCATACATACTAGAACCATAATCAAAGTCGTGAAAAGTGGTAATACTCAAGATGTTACTAAAGTCATATTATATTCACTTAGATGTTAAAATGAAAGGAAATCTGATCATCTTTAGTTAGTTGCATATTCTTTACAAGACATCTTAGTCAACCCATAATTTTTTGGCTGTTTGTTATTCTTGGCAAGCTTACATTCAGTAATTTACCATTGCTTTTAGAATGACTGGCACTCATACCTCTGTATGGAAACGAACACAAAGCTGTCTGCTTCCAAATTGCCTGCTGCAGTGTTTCAATCGTGGTATGTGGGATTACAAATTGCATTCGTAACCCTGTCATCACAGAGCCAGTTTGATCATTTCAGTGGCAAATAAACAGATACACGATTTTAACAATCAACAACCAACCTATCTTTTCACTTACTCATCCATCTATTCATCCATCCATTCATTCATTATTCCCTGTAAATTTTCATGTCTACTTCTAATATGTATCAATACTCACATTCAACTCTGGCAAAAAATGAACAATTTGCTGTATTCAAACTGCCATCAGTTGCTGTAGCTGTGACTAGTATTGGCTCAGATGTTATGACAGCTGCGCCCTCTGGTGGGTCATACAAAATGCTGACACATCCACTGTTATCAACAGCAGTGACACCTGTATTATTATATTTAATACAAGGAATTCCCTGCCTAATATTTGCGGAAACTGTCACCAAATTTCTTGGGCAGGTAATGCTTGGAAGAATATGATCTGAAAAATAAATGTGTGTATCACTGTATGTATTATTATAAGCTTTTGGCGATGATAATATTTATGATAAATTTATCATTATTTCCTAAATCAGCAAACAATGCACAATTCAAGAGTGGATCAAAATAATGATATAAATAATGACAATATTACAATTATTGAAAACTCAAAATTTAGCAGCCTTACCAAGAACAGTAACATTAAGTGTACATGTCGCAATATTTCCCGCTTCATCCTTTGCTACCATCACAACGGATGTATTCTGCATTTAAAAAATAATGAAACATACATTAAATTTTTTATAAATTATTTTCTTAAACAATTCTTGCAATTATCAAATACAAAGTTTTAAAAATGCACACAATAATTGTTAAGCAATAAATTAAAATTATGACAATGTATATTATAAAGACTGACAATAAATAACATTGAATGAGAACTAGTCAACATAAAAATAATTTGAATATTGAAGACACAAACAATAGATTGCACAATTTATTACCTGGCATATTTTGCTGCACATCACCAGGTACATGCTGCAGAATTTACACGACATAAAGTAAAATAACTAGATAAATCCTTCAAGCTCAAATATTTACATTTTCGCACAATAATGTCAATTGTCAACCACGTTTATTTTAGACTGACGATTATGTCTTTCTGTTTGCACAAAACTGGCCTATGTAGATTAATCATTATGGCTTCTGCAAACTTTAACAAGCAACTATTTTGTGTATTAAACTTGCAAAACACACTGTCTCTATCAATCACATGGCCGGTTTCCAAATTTCTGCAGTATGTACCTGACAAAATGCAGGAAAATATTACAGGCAATAAATTGTGCAATCTATCGTTTGTGTCTTTGTTATTCAAATTCACTACAGGAAAACATTGTTTTGAAAAAAATAATTCTTCAGTGATAAATTACATTATGCCAGCATCATATTATTCAAGTAAAAATACTTCATAAGCTTTACATTATTTTTACTTTATACTGTACATTATATAGAGTTTCACCCTCTGTAAAGTTCATGCAATTATGTTGCATAGCTATAGGTTAAAAAGTTTTGCATATCCTTTACAGGACATCGCTGTCAACATCAGCATCTTTCAACTGATTGTTGATTTCTTGGCAAGATTATGCTCAGTAGTTTGCCACTGCTTTCTGAGCGACCGGCTCCATACTTTCATAAGTCACTGGCACGACACAAACTGCTTCCAATTCTCGTGCGCTCACGTCAACCACGAGAGTATTCGGGGTTACGGAGAAAGCTCTAACTCCTCGACCAGGGAGACCGGCAGCTATAGGTTAGCTATAGGTAAATACAAAACTTGGACCGGCAATATTTTAAAACACTGCACAGTCATTAAACATACACCCTGTACGTCAAGAGACAACATGTTATCAGAAATTGCATTAATCTAACACAGGATATGTTAATTATGATGAAAAACTCATGAAGACTCTAATCTTAAAAATATGGAGGTTTTACACTCTGTAAGATAAGGTGTGTCTTCCTCTGAGTTTTGGATGTAATGTAAGAGCTTTATTTTCAGTTATTTCAAATGTTGGATAGTAGTTTCATATATTGATGTTAATTCTGGTTATAAATGAAACATTTTAAAATTATTACAGAATAAGAACATGTTTGGTAAAAAGTTAATGGCCACAAACATGACCTTCTCAACAAAAATGTGTGGACATATTTGCCCTAAATATGGGTCTTAATAACCTTCAAGAGTTAATATAAAAATCCCATGAATAGAATAAATATGCGAATCCTTGCTAAGTGTGGGAGCCTCGGTAGCACAGTGGCTAGCACATTTGCCTGCTGGCCTGGTTGTCGTGGGTTTGAATTCACATCGAGACAAAATGTTAAATTGACCTGGGCTCCTAGTTAGCCCAGTGTAAAATGGGCACCAGTCTTGGGAAGTGAAGGTGATTGGTGTGATAGATTGACCACATCATCCTTCAAGTGCCAGTTTGGGGAGGGGGGGGGGGGGGGGGGGGGGGGGGGGGGGGGCTTAGCATCATATGCATGACACACATCAAGGCATGTAAATAAGGATCCTTTACTTTACTTTCTTGCTATTGTATTGTTCACATGAATATCACTACTACAAGAAAATATACCAATTGGAGTACAATTATCACATTTTGATAGCAAATGTATTTGGTAATGAGTTTTTCAATCAATCATTAAAAGTTATAGGTAGTTCCATAGCAGATATTGCCAGTGGGGATTGTGAAATGTTAGGTCTTTATATATCTAGGTCACACATATGATGAGTGGCCAGTTTCCTTCATCATTATTCTACAATTACACAACATATTATCAAAAGGGGCATTACTTTGCAAAATCTGTATGACGGACTGATTTCTGGTGTAACTGTAAGCCTGGGCATTATTCCTGAGTTGTCTGTTACTTTCGGTAAAGGGATAGTAGCATGGATTGGACCAATGGTGCCTACATTAAGGACAACAGGTCCTTCAGGGCATGAATAGAAGGTAGGAGATTCAACATCTGAAAAACAAAAACATGTTTGAATGTTAATAAATCATTATTGCTCTCAGAGCTTCAGATGACAGGAAAGGTATAGTTAACAAGGAAGATAGTAGTTACACACCAATGATTGGCTAGAAAATTCAAACATCACAATAGCAAATAGATAATCCACATATTTAAAAGAATATCAATCAATCAGGTGCCGTCTCCACAATGAAGGTTGGCTGCAATGGATCTCCAACACTGTCAGTCTCTCGCCCTGATTGTATATTCTGTCAGGCTGATGTTCGTTCATTTCTTGATGTTATCTTCCCACTTGTATCATTGTCTTCCTCTTGCTCGCTTGCCCTCAACCTTGCCCTCCAGTATGGTTTTTATAAGAGTATCATGTCTTTTAACATGGCTGAAATATTTCACTTGCCTCCTTTTTATTTCTTTCATCAACTCTCTCTTCATTCCCAGTTTTTCTAGAACCTCTGCATTTGATTGGTTTTGGTTAATCCACATTCAAAGAATAACTAACATAAAGCCGTGTTTGGAAATTAAAATATGGAAAGCTAGAATGAGATAGGGGCATTGAAAAACAAAACAAACATGAAATAAAACAGAGGAAACAGTGGACATGAAAAACCAGAATGGAGAATGCACAAATGTAGACTCCTATCCTGTTCTGCCTTTCCATATTTCCATTTCCAGAACTTGGGGCTTTGTTTATATTAGTTGAAGCATGTTGATTACTTGTTTGTGGTTGTGATATTTAAATATTGAGCACAACCCACTACAGGCAACGCTGATTGTATTCTGGTACGAACCTAAGGCCTATCCATGTCAATGTAGAAGCACTAGACTTGAGTTTCGCTCTCGTTTGAGCTCGTCAGCAGTGCATATTCCTGACCGGACCCGGAAACAAACCCCAGATCACTGGTGTTTGAAGCGGGTGTGCAAACACTAGACCACGCGGATCGATCCCCATCGATTGACGGACGTCAGTCGCAGCGATCAGGCAAATCTTGAGCTGCAGCTTACGATGGGTGACGTTGTAGTGTTCTGTTGTGATAGTTTGGCCGAGTTCAGCGTGTGCCACATGGTCTAATTTACTTTGTCAAATGCCATAATATATGCAACCATGCCTCCATCAGAACCCTTGTTTAAAGGACCCTTTTAAATGCCTTAAGGCGCCTTGGACTAATGGTGCTATACCCACATTTTTATAGATCAACTGGCACACTGTGGGTGTTGTAGTTAACATCATGGCCAGCTGCCATGGCTTCCCAAAACATTCCTGGTAACTATTCCAGGTTGGGCTGACCTGCAAGCCCGGATCAGCATAAAAAATCTGCTTGTTCTTTAACAGATTAAGTGCCAAGCAAAACGTATGTTTGAAATGAACAAAATTGGATGGCGGAAAATGAGAAGTAGGGGTGTGGCACAGTTATGATCTAAAAGTTGTTAATATGGTAGCAGACAGACATCTTGTATTATATATAAAATTAAAGGAGGTTAGTTAGTTAGTTTAGTTAGTTTAGTCGATGGATCAACATCACGGCACACGGGTGCAATCCAAAAGTGGTCCGTTCTCCTCCTAACTCAAACCTGAGCCTGGAGAAACACAGCTCAGTGCACGAACTCTGTAGCACCGGCGAGGATCCTGAAATACTTGGGTAGATTTTAAACTCGAAATTTTGCCCGGGCAGCGCCGTTAGGCTACTCTTTTTCGATTTCCAACTGCCAAGGGATTTTTTATGTGCACAACAATACACACAGGCGTCCGATCTCACTACCCAGAGACCAGGGGAAATTTTATTACTAGAAGTCCACGAGAAAAAATCCTGGTCATCACCGGGGCTTGAACCCGGGACCTCCAGCACTCGAGACAGACACCATACCTCAAGACCACACATCCCCCATGCAAATTAAAGGAGGTTACTTAAGGAAAACTACTGTATTGATATTTTAATTGAGACAACATTTTGCAATGACATTTCAGCAATAGATAAGCCTATGGCAGATATGAGAAGTCACTTGAGATGATTAATTATCCCATGGCAACAAATCAGTTAAGTTTGTGCATTATATCTACCATTGATATCTTCCCAAACATTATATCCAGCTGTTCAATATTTTTTATCTTTTGGAATTATGTTATTAGAATCCCATACTGTAAATAACATTTTATCATGTTTACTGAAACATGTTTATAAGCAATTTCAGTTACTGTTATTGTTACTTACCAGTGCATGTTGGTAGTGATGCATTCCATTGTGGCCTGAGCCGAGGATTGGCTACACTTCGTTTACCACGATCTAAAACTTTCTGCTCTGAAAACATAATAATTATTTTAAAAAGTTAGTTGCACATCCTGTTACAGGACACTGCAACCAAGCCCAGCATTTATTGTCTGTTTGTGATTTAACAGACAATTTTTACATTCAGTAGTTTGCCATTGCTTGCTGAATGGCTGACTCTCATACCAGCAAAATCAATGCAATGCTATTTGCTCTGAGCAGATGTGAAGTCCTTGACCCAGTATGTTGGGGAATTTAAAACAACATTCAATAACCCCAAAGCCATGACTGTGGACATGATAATTATGTGATCAATTAATTATGAAGTTATCAGATGACTGTGAGAGGCAGATGCTACAACAGACACTATATGTGATAAATTAATAATGAAGTTATGAGAAGATGAGAGGCAGATCTGCAACAGATACTGTATGTGATCATTTGATTATGAAATTATGAGAAGACTATGAGAGGCTAAAGCAGACACTATATGTGATCAATTAATTATGAAATTACGAGAAGGCTATGAGAGGACAACAGACACTAATGTGATCAATTAATTATGAAGATATGAGAAGACTATGAGAGGCAGATACTAGAACAGGCACTGTATGTGATCAATTGATTATGAAGTTATGAGAAGACTATGAGAGGCAGATGCTACAAAGATATGATATTATGAGAGGCAGATGCATAATTAATAATGAAGTTATGAGAAGACAATGAGAGGACAACAGACACTATATGTGAACAATTAATTATGAAGTTATGAGAAGGCTATGAGAGGACAACAGACACTAATGTGATCAAATAATTGATGAAATTATGAGATGACTATGAGAGGCTGATACTAGAACAGTCACTGTATGTGATCAATTGATTATGAAGTTATGAGAAGACTATGAGAGGCAGATGCTACAACATACACTATATGTGATCAATTAATTATGAAGTTATGAGAATACTATGAGAGGCAGATGCTACAAAGATATGATATTATGAGAGGCAGATGCTACAACAGACACTAGAATTAGATTGGCAATATCTTCTGTTGAGACCCTGACATTGACACAGTCTTGTCATTACTTGAACACTAGAAGGAAGTCATAAGTGAAGTTGATGAAAGATAACTTGATATAGTTGACTTGAGTTCAGTCAAGAACCAACATCATTGCACTCTGGGCATTCCCATAAGCACTCAGTCATCATCTTCAATAGCCAGTAGAGAGTTCCAATACTAGTGGTGACCATTGCAATCTGATCTCCATGCATCAATTCATCACTTTGACCAGTCTCACCTGCAGCTCATGAGCTATTTCCTGCCCCTTCCCTTTTCTATTTATATGCCTTCTTCTCTCTTCATTCCCTTGCTTTCTCCTCCTCAGTCCATCTATACTGACTGCTGAAGTTGATATCAGCTCGGTATAGTACTGTGGAATTAGAAATGAAGAAAATACTTCAAAGTATCTTAGTACTGTTGCCACTGGACTGAGTAACATGGAGAGTTGTTTAAATATCCTTATTTGTATATGTACTATTTTTCATACAAAATATGCTTTATAAATTATATCATCACCTACAACTATCTGTGTTCAAACAATCTGTATTCCAATATCTCCAATCAGGAAAAATCAACTTATATATAGGTAGAATGAGTAATGTATTCTGCACACTGTGGTTAAAGTAAAAATAAAATTAGTGGAACTGTGGTAAAGCTGTGGAAATATAAACAGTATAAAATAAAACAAAGTTATGGAAAACAACAACAATAACATCAATATGTGCAGAAATGATACATCTGAGAATGTTCTGGACACTAACCTGGAGTTTGTGTAGGAGTTGGGGTTATCTGCACATCACAATGGTGTGTTAATGGATTATATATTCTCTTAGAAAGACATGTCCACTGTTTATTTGGGACTCTGTAGCTCTGCGGAAGTGACAAATTCGCCAAACAAGTGGTTGACAAAGTGCCTCTCATTGTGGATATAGGGAGTGAAATGGCTGATCTCAAAAAATTGTAAGTCTGCTGAATACAATTAAGTGTTTCCGACTTGTTAAACTGTAGGTTTACTAATGTCACTGGAATTGTGATATTAACCTGGGAAGTAAATAAAAACATCATATTTTAATGCAGCAAAACAACTATACAGTTTAATACCATGTTACAATTATAATACATTATCTATCTGTCTTTACAAACTAGGCAATAATTAACATGAGTTTGAGTTCAAGAATCATCATTATTACAGTAAATACATCCCCACACATTTTAAGTTCCCTTCAGTAGCTAACAAACAGTTCCCAGGCTGATGATACCAGTAACAGCCTCAATAAATGTTCATATGTATTTATTTCCTAAGTTAGTTAATTAGTCACTCTTCCAACCTCATGGCAAAGGGTCACCCCATAATGCTCCATTCCTTTGCTAGTGAATTTCACACAAAATGCTCCTCACTGTCCCATGTGAAAAATGGAACAGACAGCAGTCTCAACAAACAAACAGCACACACAGGTATACATGTATAAGGTCACTGCCATAATGCCAAAACAATCTGCCACTAAAATTACGGTTCATCGTCAATGGCTGCAGTTCGTCACATACCCCACAAGTTAGCGAAACGGAGAGAACTGCTACCAATTCTCGTGCATGTCACATTACTCACAAGAGTATACAGGATTACGGAGAAAGTTGTGTAACCCCTAGACCAGCAATGGCTGCAGTAGTCACTAAAAAACCAGCTGTTGCACACACGTTACTGCAGAAGACAAAACCAGCTAGTTTAGCAACTGGCCATCCATAATTTTTCTGAACATGCAGTTCACAATGCAAACTACTGCAGACATATGTAAAATACTTCCACATGAAATCCACAGCTCACAGTGTTGCTACACGTATTTAACTCAGTAACTGGATGACGGAACAATCTATACTATGTCGAGATGTTCATCACACTCCCTACTGAATCAGCATCTCCAGATGTGCATCTTCTGTCTCTGTTGCAGCACTTTCCACTTGGTCCCAGAAAACCTTACATCAGTCTTGTCATAAAGTAGCTCACCACCCAAAGGAGCTACAGCAGCCAGTCTATCAGCCTGTTCATTCCTCACACACCAACTTGCCCTGGGCAGAAAGTTCTTGATATATTCCTGACCATCTAGTTGAACAATGCAAGCCCCTCCAGATGGACCACATCAGATTCTATTTAGGAAGCATGCTCTGCAAATCTATTAGTTATACTACTTTTCAATTATTGAAATGTTGCAGTTCTAGCTTCCAGTTCCCTTCTCATGCTGGAAGTAGTAATATCATAGCCAGTCTCTCCTTTTTGACACTGTTTTCCTTAAACTTTGCAATAAGGCCCCACCCTTTTCATTTACCTCTAACCACAGAACCATCTATGTATAGTATTAGGCAACAGTGAAAAATAAAAACAGAAGAGCTGGTGATGGCATTGATAATGATGACCATGATGATAAACACACAAGTTTAATGTCTGAGAAACATCAGCAGCACACCTAGAGCCTTCCTTACCCCTTGATTTCCCACAGATACATTTCCTTGATCTTGCAGAAATAGATTATTTCTAGAGCTATTACATATTAATTCCTTTGACAGGCCATTTTGGATTTCTTTAAGTACATCTTGTATCAGCTGTTTAGCAGACGTCTGAATGACATGTATGCATGACTGCTCCTCATATGTCCCTGTCATTGTAATCTGTATCTTTGTTGAAAACAGAGGCAAGCTTTCTGTAGAATAAATTATTACAATCAAGACATCATTTATTAAAGACCATTACTGTTACTTTATATTTGAACTAAATTCTTAAAATAAATTACTAGTACTGTTTTCATAAATAAAATAAAGAAGTAAAAATAAAATGTATCATTAAAACACATCACTAAAGTAGTATGCTGGTTAGTGCACTTGCTTAACAAAACAGTGGTTCAAGTTCAATCACCAGAGGTTTCAGGATAATTGTGTCCAATCATTAAGACAGAGCTGTTGACAGATTGCTAACTAAAGTTTGAAACAGTGACAATGACCCTTATCAGAGACCGTATGGTCACTGCCATGATGGAAAGCAATGGCAGACTATCTAATTTACAGACACCTGGTAAATCATGATTTGACAACTTTCACAGCACAATCAGGACAATAACACAGACCTGATTTAAGACTAGTGATCGCTTAAGATGGCAAACCTCAACTGCCTGCACTTATTGGCATGGGTCATCTTGTCATTTAAATGTTACTGGCTCATCATTTAGTCAAGTGTCTTGCTGACTGATGTGGACGATCGTGGTTTACCACATCCTGCAATCTCCAACAGCATGTATCAATTCAATGTGCTGACATCTTTCTGTGCCATGACAAAAGGCTGTTAAGAATGTTCTCTCGCTGTCTTCCTCTAACCTCTTTCCATAAATCATTCCAGTTATCACTGTTATAGCTGTTCTCCTTTCACGATGTAGCCAAAATTAGATGATTGCCTCTTTCTTATGTATGTGATATGTTAATAGCTACACATATTAAAATGAATTATATTTCGTCTTGCAGTGATGTGAGTATGAAATTAGTAAAATAACATCTACATATTTCAGATTTTCTCTGGTTAAATTACATTTAAGCTAAAACAATCAAAACACAGAGTCACAGGTATTGTTTGAATGTGGAACATCTGTTATCCCCACGGTAATTTCAAATTTACAACAAACTCTTTCTGTTTGCACAATTTATTGCCTGGCATGTTTCTCTGCATCTCGTCAGGTGCATACTGCAGAATTATATATCATTTGATGATATATGCACCTGGCAAAATGCAGTGAAATATGCCAAAGAATAAATTTCCTTACATATCAATTTAGAGGTAACAGGTCACTTTAAACAGTCACTTACAAGTCGACAGGGTCGACTTCATTGCACCAGGATTTTTATCCCATATGGTTCGGTCTCTTTCCGCAACGCGGAAAGCGTTGCACAAAGCACGAACTTCGTAGCTCTAGCGACGACCCACAGGAGTCTCAGAAAAATTTCACTCATGAACCGAAGGACGCGGCCGGAATCGAGCCCACAACCTTCTGAGCCCAAGTCAAACTGCTTGACCACTTTGCCACTGAGACTCCCATGAGAGGTAACAAGATTTTTTGGTGCAATATCCAATTTATGGTCAGCTTTGTGGCAATGGGGTTACGGACGCAGTTCATAATCCTGAATACTGTGTTAGAAACACAGCTGTGGGCAATTTGTTTTTATGAAAAAAGGTACGAGTGCTGGTTGTTCAGAAAGCAATAGCAAACTACTGAACGTATACTTGCCTCGAAATCAAAAACAGCCAAAATATGCTGGGGTTTACTGCGATGTGTTGTAAAGAAAATGTAGCTAATTTCATTTAAATCCAATTTACGGCAACATGAAAATGAAACCAAGTGACTGCAGCCAAATTTTTACTTGAAATGTTAGACCTCTCTGCACAAGTTTAGTGAATTTGTGTGTGTTGGAAGAGATGCAAACAGGTACTGCATAATTGCCTGTGGTTTTCCATAAGCTACTCCATATATAATCTGGTTGAAATGTTTTCCAAAGTCAGCATAGTTTTGTGTACGGTCAACTACTATTTTATACATTGTTATATTATTTTCCAGTAAAGACGTGGCCTGCACAGCTTTCATCCCTTCTTACTTATGTTGCTTCAAATGCAATCTTTGGTCTAGCATTCTGAAATTCTTCAGAGTAGCTCTTCTGATTTATAATTTACTAAAGACCTTTGTTTGTGCTAAACACTTAATTTTCAGAAACTGTTGTAAATATAACATAAAAATATATTTACCATTAATACATTTAAAATTAGACTTGTCGATGACATAACCATGTGTGCAGTAGAGATTCATTTTGGAAGTATTTGTTCTAAACCCGTGGGCACTTAAAATCAACACAGGACATCTAGAGAGAGACATCCTGGATGCAGCAACAGCAAGTGTTTTCTGTGATGGTTCACGAAACTGTAATGATGTGAAGTTGGCACACTTGCTCATAGACAAGAAATCCACACTTTCTAGAAGAGGTATCAAGTTCACAGTAACTTCAGCAGCCACCTGTTAAAATAAAATTAGTTACATTGTTATGTTTCACCACTGAAATAATGAAAACTGACTACCATTCTATTAACTCATTATCATTCATGCCTTACCTCTCTCGGTTAGAAGATTCCCCAGAAAGTGCCCACAGAGAAAAATAACCACTATTATTAATCAATCTAATTAATAATAATTTCCTGGAATAGGCTAATGAAACTAAAAAATTATATACAACTATAAGAAAGAGACAAACACTAAACAGCATTCATTGGGTCATGTGATGATAAGAGAAGCATTGGAGAATATCGTAACAATTGAAAAGATCAGTGAGAAAAGAGACGAGGCAGACTAAGAGAAATAAAGCTGCATGGACTGAAATGATGGCAGAGAGGAATGTCATCAGCAGAGTTGATCCAGGGCACGAAGGACAGATCTGTGGAAAGACATGAGCACCAACACCAGCTGTCAAGGCACATGTTTATGATTATGATTAATCATGAGTGCATTACTTTCAAATAAGGTAAATATATAAGATTCTTCATTATCTCTCACTAATTGTATAAAGTAAGAGAACACATTATGAAATGAACATTTAAGTTCACAAAAATGATCCATCATTCACATCCAAATATTGCCACTGGAAAGCTGCATGTTCTCAAAATGTATACTAAAAGTTTACCAGTCTTAAGTTCTTAATGTTGTTTAAGTTACTTTTTCTTCTCCAAATGAAACATATGCCCTCAACAACTCACACTAAGACCTTTGTAAACTTGTTCACAATAGATTGGATGGATTTTGCACCTACAATTTAGTTTTCTACAGAATGAAATAGCGTTTCTCCCACCAACCTTTCTTAGTTCCCTCTTACAACATGCATGGCAGGTTGGAGTGTTACTGTTTTTTACTTGTCTTTGGGCTCTGGCAACATACAGGAAATGAAGCAGAGGGTGACCAAGAGAGAGGATGCTGACAGTTTGACATCATGACATGGAGAAACATCAATGTTAGAAATATGAGATGGAGGGATGCAAACAGACATACTGACCAACACCACACAGCAAGGACTATAATAAGAAGAATAGCACATTAAAATACTGTTACTTTCCTTGATCTATTTTACGAGGGGGCTTCACATGAAAACCTTAAAAGTATGACAGAAATTACAATAACTATGCCATTCTCTTGTAACCTGTCAATATTGTTGTAAAGGATGTCAAGAGTGTTAAGCACATAACATCATGGTGTAGATGAACATGGTGACATCATGATGACAGTTTAAAGATGGCCATCCCACTTGGCATGCACCAAAGAGAAGCTTTTTTTCTTTTACAGTGAAGGGGTGAAACCTATGGAAATTCATCAGCGAATGTAGGTCCATTATGGTGATGCAATGCATGTCAATCCATCAAGTGTATGAGAGGAGTAGGAAGTTTCAAAACTGTTCAGTCCGATGAAGATGTACAGCAGGTGGTGCATAAGTGGTTACACAAGTGACCAAGAGAATTGTTATCTATAGGAATTCAAGCACTTTAATGGCGCTGGAGGACTTGCATTGAACACAGTTGTGAGTACATCAAAAAAGTATACATGTGTTCTTTATTTTTTTCAGAATATATTCACACACCAAAAAAAGGAACATTTAAGGTTTTCATTTGAAGCTCCCTCATACATGAGGACAGTACCATGTATTCACTCCTTGTTCTTGACTGATTGATATATATATATATGTGTGTGGGTGTGTGTGTGTGTGTGTGTGTGGGGGGGGGGGGGGGGGGGATGGGTGTGTGGGTGGTGTTTTTTTTTTTGTATCCCTTACGGAATGTTGCAGTCAACACCAGCATTTTGCTGTTGATGTACTAGGCAAGTGTTACGTTCAGTAGTTTGCCATTGCTTTCTGAATGACCGGCTCCTATACCAGCACGTTATAACACAATACGACACGGTCTGCTGCACAAATCGGTTGCAGCTGACCTTCGAACGCCTGGTACCCGGCTCACGAACCGCGTTCGCAAGCCTTTGGCCATGGAGACCGGTAACTGATTCTACACCAAGCAAATCATGAATCATTTTTTGCTTACTTTTGATTTGTTCTTGCTTGCTTGCTTGATTCGAAAACAAAAATTCTAAATTTGGCCTCGTTCAACCTGCTTCTTCAGCCTTAGTTAGAGTTGTGGTCCTTGGTTTTTGTGGACTGTTAGTCCTAATTCGTACTGGGTTTTTGGTTCTGCTCTGGTTGTCGGTAAAAGTTGGTTCTTGTGCTGCCTGGTAATTTCATTTATGTCTTATGTTGGCCCTGACAACGACCAGTCCTCAGTCGGACCTACCAAGTTCCGCCATCTTTCATTTGTTGGTTTCCCTCTCTATTAGCACTAACAAGCACTGGTTATATTTTATGTTTTCCTCTGAGGAACTGATTTTGTTTTTGTGATCTTGACCGAGTTAGGTTATATCTTTGTGGTCCTTACCAGGACATGTCGTAGTTTGTGTGATCCACTCAAGGATGGTTATTACTTGTGGGTCCTCACTGGGACTGGTCCCTGTCATGTCTAGTCCTCATAAGTACTCAATGTAGGCATAAGCCAAAAACTCAATTGATCTCAAGTTGTCCTCCCAGTCAGTCGCCCACTCTCCTACGTTCACTTTCATCATAGGTGATTTGTTCTTCATCAAGCAATTCATTATATAAGCAATTTACTTTATAAGCAAATCATTTTATATATATTCATTGCTTGCTAGTGATGATTTTTTTTACATCAGGAAAATTACTACATGTTCATTGCTTGCTTCAATAAATCAAAACCTTTCAGGAAAAATGTGTTTGGTCACATCAAGATAAAAGAAAAATCTATCATTACAACATATTCCATTATTTCTGCTGACTGCATGTCAGAGACTAAAAGCAGGATAGGCCAATCAATAGTTGCATTTCAGAAAATGATAAGTACCTTATGCAATAAGCTACTACCACTGAATTTAAGAAGGATAGCATGCGAATGTTATATAGAAATTTTCTGCTGTGTGGTGGTGAATTATGGAACACGAATAAATAAGCCAGGAAGAGCTTGGAGAAAACAGAGATGTAGTTTCTGAGATGCATGTTGTAAAATCTTGGACTGCCAGGGTAACTAACAACAAGTGAATGAAAAAGACTATTGAAAGTGGAACACTATATTTAAATATATGAAGGAGACAGCAATGTTCTTTGGTGATGTTATGAGAAGAGAGGCTGGTTCTATACCAAGAAAATCATGAAACATGATTTGTTATTCATCAAGTAATACTTTATATGATAAAGGAGGCATTACAAAACATTGTGACAGGGACAGACTGAGAGATATGATGCTGGATGGACTGGGATAGTGGCATGGATGAAAATCATTAACTGAATTAATTCCAAACACTGAAGGACCACGATCTGCGGAGATGTCTGAACACCTATGCCAATTGGCAGGGTTAATGATGAAGTTGATGATGATTGTACAGAATAAACTATACAATTAGCAGTTATACTTATCTTAAACTATGGTACATTTAAAACATGACGTCTCACTTTTTTATCATTAATATTCATATTGATGTCTTTAACTTTAACATGCCTTATCTATAACATACCTTATCTATAAAATTCTGGCTCTGTGGCAAAGGAGTTACGGATGCAATTTGTAATCCCGCATACCATATTTGAAACACAGCTGCAGGTGATTTAGAAGCACACTGCTTGTGTTGGTTTTAATACAATGGTATGAGTGCCTGTCATTCATAAAGCAATGGCAAACTACTGAACATAAACTTGCCAAGAAATCACAAACAGCTAAAAAATGCCAGGGTTAATTGTGACGTACTGTAAAGGACATGCACATCCCATATTTATAACAGCATAAATCCCACTGAAAAACCTGGAATGAAAATTCTGCTCTATCATTTATATTTATATTAAACTCTGGTACATTAAAACATGACATTTCTCACCTTTTTATCATTAACAGTAATATTGATGTCCTTATCTATAACAGCATAAATGCCATTGAAAAATCTGGAATGTAAATTCTGCTCTACCATGGACAGGACTCTGATGAGTGCTATTTTATATTCCTTAACACACTGGTCATCTATCTGGTCTTCTGGACTGCCGGAGGTGAATATTCCAGCAAATGTCATGTATGCACTAGGAATTGTAAAAACTCGCACTGGAGGACTGGGAGTCACCTTGATTGTAGTGACCTTAGATGGTGAACTCTCCCCTATAGAAGAGTGAAAACACCTGTGGAATATTAACAGAGTACACAGTTATATTGAGGTTATAAATGAACAGTCTATAGCTTATAATAATGAAATATTTTAATTCTGCCACCTACTATAAATATGTTTTTGCCCAGGCCAAGTGGGAGTGCGGGAGAATGAACAGTCTTATAGGCTGGCAGGGAATGCACCTCTTGGTGGTAGATTTCTTATGAACAAGGGGGAGGCAGTTAGGCACCTGTGAAACCAGGTGGAGAAGGTGGAAGAACAGATTGAGAACCTGTATGTGGAAAGGATGAGATTGTGGTGGATTGGTAGGGGTTCTGGTAGAATCTCAAAACTGAGAGTGAAGACCAGGAGAACTTTCAATCAGATAGCGGTAGAAATAATTAGTAGTGTGACTCATCCAATCCTCATCCAATGTGTAATTAACCCTACAAAAGAAACAAAACAGACATGAATTTTCATCCAATGTGTTATTAAACCTAACCCAAAAAACTTACAGAAAGGAATCTACATCCAGTGTGTAATTAAACCTAACCCAAGAAAATTACAGGAAAGAATCTACGTCTAGTGTGTAATTAAACCTAATCAAAGAAACTTACAGGAAGAAATCTACATCCTGTGTGCAATTAATGCTAACAAGAAACTTACAGGAAGAAATCTACATCCAGTGTGTAATTAACTCTTACAAGAAACTTAAAGGAAGAAATCTGCATCCAGTGTATAATTAATGCTAACAAGAAACTTACAGCTGGGGCATATAGAAAGAATGGAAGATAATAGAGAAACATATCTCGCTTACACTCAGGAAATAAATGACCGTAGACCCCGAGGTAGACCAAGAAGGCGGTGGAGAGATAATACATATACAGACCTACAAGCACTTGGAATCAACGACTGGCAAGAGAAGGTCCACCAGAGAGACGAATGGAGACGGATTGTATCTGCAGAAAAGAACCTCAATGGCTCGGAACGCTGAAGAAGAAGAAGAAGAAGAAGAAGAGACAGAAGAAGAAGAAGAAGAGAAGAAGAGAAGAAGAAGAAGAAGAAGAAGAAGAAGAGAAGAAGAAGAAGAGAGAAGAAGAAGAAGAAGAAGAAGAAGAAGAAGAAGAAGAAGAAGAAGAAAGAAGAAGAAGAAGAAGAAGAAGAAGAAGAAGAAGAAGAAGAGAAGAAGAAGAAGAAGAAGAAGAAGAAGAAGAAGAAGAGAAGAAGAAGAAGAAGAAGAAGAAGAGAAAGAAGAAGAAGAAGAAGAAGAAGAAGAAGAAGAAGAAGAGAAGAAGAGAAGAAGAAGAAGAAGAAAGAAGAAGAAGAAGAAGAAGAAGAAGAAGAAGAAGAAGAAGAAGAAGACAGAAGAAGAAGAAGAAGAAGAAGAAGAAGAAGAAGAAGAAGAAGAAGAAGAAGAAGAAGAAGAAGAAGAAGAAGAAGAAGAGAAGAAGAAGAAGAAGAAGAAGAAGAAGAAGAAGAAGAAGAAGAAGAAGAAGAAGAAGAAGAAGAGAAGAAGAAGAAGAAGAAGAAGAAGAAGAGAAAGAAGAAGAAGAAGATAGAAGAAGAAGAAGAAGAAGAAGAAGAAGAAGAAGAAGAAGAAGAAGAAGAAGAAGAAGAAGAAGAAGAAGAAGAAGAAGAAGAAGAAGAAGAAGAAGAAGAAGAAGAAGAAGAAGAAGAAGAAGAAGAAGAAGAAGAAGAAGAAGAAGAAGAAGAAGAAGAAGAAGAAGAAGAAGAAGAAGAAGAAGAGAAGAAGCAGAAGAAGAAGAAGAAGAAGAAGAAGAAGAAGAAGAAGAAGAAGAAGAAGAAGAAGAAGAAGAAGAAGAAGAAGAAGAAGAAGAAGAAGAGAAGAAGAGAAGAAGAAGAAGAAGAAGAAGAAGAAGAAGAAGAAGAAGAAGAAGAAGAAGAAGAAGAAGAAGAAGAAGAAGAAGAAGAAGAAGAAGAAGAAGAAGAAGAAGAAGAAGAAGAAGAAGAAGAAGAAGAAGAAGAAGAAACTTACAGGAAGAAATCTATACATCCAGTGTGTAATTAACGCTCACAAAAAACTTACAGGAAGGAATCTAAATCCAATGTATAGCCACTGTGACAGCTCCAACCATGGTAAGACATATTAAATCCTCGCCCTGTATAGTTGACAAACTTGCAGTCTGATGTCTCCCTCTCCACCTTCTCCAGTTTCCTGGGCAGCTGATTGGCAGCGAAGCTCTGGAACTCCATCCCGCAGGAAGCAACACTTGATTTACTGGATGTAGTGTAAGTAATGGAGAACTGGACAAATATTTTGGCCTGTGTTGCAAAAGAAATATGGCTTGGTGTAAATAAATATAATATTGCAAATAACATTTACTTTTGTAAATCATAGGAAAGGCATGGGAGACCAGGAGAGTCAAAGGGAGACCAAAAGAGGCAGGGGAGACCAGGAGAAGCAAGGGATGACCAGGAGATATAAAGGGAGAAAAGGAGAGAGGATGCTGGACAGTTAGACATTGCATGGAGAAACACTGGTATCAGAACTTATTTGCAGCACAAGACACAGAAGACTGGGCAGACATGATCATCAGTGTCACACGGCATGTGCAATAAGAAATAGAAGTCAATAACATTTATAAGTGTAAGTAAAACTAAAAAAGGTAAAGAAGAATACAGAGCACTTGCCAAAACACCATGCAGTGTACAGGCCCATGTAAGACAAAAATGATGGCTCACTTTGTTACTGCCACCTGCATGTTGTTGACTCATTGCGTCTGTCTGGTCAGTCTGGTCTGGTCTGGTCTGGTCAGATCTGGTCTGTCTGTCTGTTTGTCTGTTTTTGTCTCTCTCTCTCTCTCTCTCTCTCTATATATATATATATATATATATATATATATATATATATATATATATATATATATATATATATATATATAAAAGAGAATCTCCGTCTGTCTGTCTGTATGTCATTTATGCATTCGCGAACGGTCCATCCGATTGAGATGAAATTTTCTACACGTCTTCTAATCATTCCCGTGCTGCCAATTGTCATAGTTTTTTTAGTGTACAAACATATTTTCTTATTATTATTCAATATTTAATTTACACTATAATGTATATGTAGAGAGGGGACATAACTTCTAATAGATTTGCTATATATGTAAAATTGTTGCATATTTCTCAAATAGGTGGACCTTTTCGCTGCAGTTTACAGGCATATGTGTTATAATCCTCCTCCCCCTCCTCCTCCCATTCTCCTCCCCCTCCTCCCTTTCCTCCAACCTCTCCTCCTCCTCCTCCCTCTACCTCCTCCTCCTCCCTCCTCGCTCTTCTTCCTCCTTCCTCCTCCTCTCTCCTCCTCCTCTTCCTAATCCCTCCTCCTCCCTCCTACTCCTCCCTCCACTGAATATAAATTAAATGATATGCTCCCCACCAGGGACTGGGCGAAGCCGGGCCGGGTCGTCTTTTTTGGGAACAGGAACAGGAGTAGGGGCCGAATATGAATTAAATAAGACGCTCCATTTACCCAAGTTAATTGTTGGGGGAAGATGTAAAGATCTTTCAAGTGCTCTTTCTAATAATAGACAGACAGACAGACAGTAGATAGTCGGGAACAGGAACGGGAGCTTATATGACTACTTATATGAATTAAATGAGATGCTCCCCATCAGGGACTGGGCGAAGCCGGGCCGGGTCAGACAGACAGACAGACAGACAGACAGACAGATCCCCGCCAGAGGCTGGGCGAAGCCGGGCCGGGTCTGCTAGTATATATATATATATATATATATATATATATATATATATATATATATATATATATATATATATATATATAAATATATATATATATATATATATATATATATATATATATATATATATATATATATATATATATATGAAGAAAGAAATATTGGTTAATGAGGACAAATTGGAGATTGTGGAAAATTTTGATTATCTTGGGTCATTAATTATCAACAATGGTGGCACAATGAAGGAAATTAAAAGACAAATATCTATTGCTCTTCAAAAATTAAAACTACTGAATAAATTATTGCATGGGACAGACAGACCTACAAAAATGAGATTTTTAAAAGCATGCATCTTTCCCATTGCAACATACGCCTGTGAAACCTGGACACTTACTAAACAAGCTGAACAGCACAAAAATGCCTTTAAATATAAATGTTATAGACGGGTTCTACAAATATCTTGGATACAGAAAAGAACAAAAATGCATCCATACAACAAGATCTGAATACTGGAGAAGGTTGGCTACTAAAGACGATAAAACCCCAAAATAATTGAAATAGTTTGGTCACTTGAAACGTCATGAAAGTTTGGAGAGAACAATAATGGAGGGATATATGCCCAGGAAGAGAGAGAGAGAGGAAGGCCAAAGAGAAGATGGGTGCAGGACGTGGCGGATGATCTCCAGATGGGTCTATCGGACGCAGGACATCTTGCTTATGAACGAGAAGTTTTCCAAAGGGTCGTTATGGGAGCAATGTTTTGCAAGAGACATGCTACTGAATGAATGAATGAATGAATGAATGAATGAATGAATGAACGAAGGAACAAATGAATGAATGAACGAACAAATGAATGAATGAATGAGGAGAAGGGGAAGAAGAAGAAAAAAGAGGTGAAGGAAGAGAAGGAGATGATGATGAGGAAGAAAGATAGGAGAACCAATGCAAACTAACTTGTTACCATCAAACAACTTCATTTGCACCCAGGTAACTTACTCTTGTGCCTCCAAATCTGATGTTTCCAGCAGACATCTCTAGAGAGGCATCAGGGGCATCCCTGCATGCCAGTTTGCCAATCTTGTTTACAAAATCACGGAGAAGCTCATTCACTTTGGCATTGATGCTTGCATGTACAGTATCAATACATGAAATGTTGGCAAAGCTGCCCCAGATGTAGTCATAAATCTCCACAGAATACACAGGCACTGACACTAATGAAAGAAATAACATATTTCATTATTTAGATTTTTGTCTAAGGATTGCTTTCATTGCACACAAATATCTGCATAAGTTATGCAAGATCCTCCCATAGGTCACACAAAGAGATGCTCAGCACAGTGTGTGAACTCTGTAGCAAACTTGTATGTGCCATAATAAAACATGCTTATAAACAAATTTTTTTGCGGGTAGATTTTCTAGTTAGTTGCCTATCCTTTATAGGACATCACAGTCAACACCATAAATTTTTGGTTTGTGATTTCTTTGCAAGTTTACATTCAGTAGTTTGCCATTGCTTTCTGAATGATTGGCACTCATACCACCATGTGGAAACCAACATAAAGCCGTCTGCTGCCAAATCACCCCCAGCTGTATTTTGAATGTGGTATGTGGGATTACGAATTGTGTCTGTAACATTAGTTTTAAACATTAGTGGCCTGGAAATGTGTAACTTATGTGTTCTTGTAATCTTTCTTATATGAATGTATGTGTTATACACCTCCATTGTTTCTATCATCATCATCATTATCATCTTCCACTTCTGCCGTCAAGCGTCGTGGGGAGGAATAATTTGCAGTTCCAGCGCCTGGTGGACGGCACTGGATAGTGTCATTCCGTGTGGTTGTACAATGTTTCTGATGTCGTCAATCCATTTTCTTCTTGGACGTCCTCGTGGTCTCGTCGCAGATGATCTTTGATGTAAGGCCAGTGATGGTAGTTGCTGATGTTGCATTCTAACAACATGGCCAAACCACTTGATCTTCTGTCTTTCAATAAATGTGGCACAAGGTGTTGATCCCACAGTCTGTCTGATCGTAACATTTCTTACTCGGTCTCGGATTGTTAAGTTGGCAGCTCTCCTCAGGCATCTCATTTCGCAGGTGTTGATTTTGCGAAGGTGTAATTTGGATAAAGTCCAGGTTTGAGATTGGTAGCATAGGGTTGGTGTGAATATGCTGTTTATTATCTGTCGTTTTGCGGACATGGGTATGTTTGGATGTTTCAGTAAGGGTGATAGTTGATATGTAAGTGCACTAGCTTTTTGACATCTGATTTCAATTTCTCTGTCCAATCTGCCATCTTCTGTGATAATACTTCCAAGGTATTTGAATTCTTTAACTTGTTTCAGAGGTGATTGTTTCTATAAACGTTAATTTATAAAGTTACACAAAATACAAACTAACACTTTCGACTATATTTATTGTTTTGTTCACAAATGATGTTCAATTCAGGCAGACAGGCCAGGTAGGTAGACAGACAAGCAGATATTGAAAACTTACAGAGATGTAGTAGTCAATCAACCAGTAATACAGTTTGAAGCAGTTAAAAAATTAAGAACTATAAATATTTTAACTACAACTGGCAGGAAAATGGAAGGAAGGTGATTGAAGTGATTGCTAAAACATGCTTACTTCTCTCAGTCATGCACTTCTAATATTTCTCTTCGCCTTATATTGTCTTGTTCTAATCTGATATATTTATTATTACTCTAATGTTTACTTACAATCAATACTTGGCACTGATGGCCCCTGAACTAAAGTGATTGTATGTTTTTCAAGAGCATGTGTGGTCATGCAATCAGTTATGTTCATATCTCCTCTAAAGGGGCCATCACTCTGCAACTCGCCACTTGTTGTCAGCTGACTTGAGTTACTCTGGTTCTCATGAGAGACAAAACTATATTCTGTAGATGAAGAACAATTAATGGCTGCTGACCACAGCGAGCTAGTAGTAGACTGAGCAGTTACACTGGAACTCGTTCTGGAAGCTTCTCTTAATGGATTAGCTGTTGTGGAATATTTCACATCTTTAGTTTGATGGCTGGGTGTTGCCGATGTTGAAGGCTTCTTGTATGGATACTTAGAAGTGGAGAATTTGTGATTATTTAAATCAGAATTACTTGTAATAGAGACTGTTGCTGTGGATTGACTCTGTTTTATGAAAGGTGTTGCAGATTCACTTGGCCAGGTAATTGGAACAATTGTTTCAGTGTTTGATGTTGTTGAAATAGGGGATTCTGTAGATGCACCAATTTCCTCAGAAGTTGTTTTATGTTGTAAGGTAAATGCAGTTGTCTTTTTGGAATTTAACACTTCAAAAGTCACAGTGGCCGGACCTTTAGTTACAGGAATTTCAACTGTTGTCTGTGCTGAAGTTGCATGCCTTGTAGATGTGTCAGTCTGTTGTATTGTGCTTATCTCATCAGAAGTCTTTGCATTCACAGTTATCACTTCAGTGTTTTGTGATTCAAATTTAGTGGTTAAGGGGTTTGCATCAGTTGTTTCAGAATATGCCTCAGTTGACAAGGTTGAAGATGCTTGTCTTGGTGAAGTGTTGTCAAGGAATTGTGTTACCACATGTGTGTGGGGTGATTCTAGTGTGGGTGGCACTTCCGAATGAGTGTTGGTTTTAATGGCTGCTGAAGTTACAATAGAGGAATATATCATAGTTGTAGAATGCTTAGTAGCTTCTCCATTTGAACTGGGTAGTTCTGTTGAGACCAGTGTGTCAACTCCTTCAGCAATGCAATCTGAAATGCACATAAACTGTTGTATTATGCTGAATTTTCATATAAACTGCATTCAAGTACATTTTAATAGCTTTTAACTCACTCACTCCCTCCATCTTCCGGCCCTCCCTCCCTCACTCATGCACTAACTTACTCACTCACTCTCATACTCTCTCTCACTCACTCTCTCATACTCTCACACACACTCACTCGCTCGCTCACTCACTCACTCATTCCTGTAGCAGGTCCTTTACAGAATGTTACTCTGATCAAAGTCTGTTTGTAAGACTCTTTTTTGCAAGACATCCAGTCAGCTACCTCAGGATCAGGGGAAAGTATAACACCTATTTCTTATTTTGTACACAATCCATTCAGTCCACATAGGGAGAGAACTGAACCAGTTCTGTACTAATTAAAGGTGGACATCACATCTCTAAGCCACACCATTCCATTAATAAACATAGTGAAACCACTAGGTACTGACCTTCCATACAAGATGGCAATTGTTCTTGGCCACATTTCTGCTGCTCATTTTCTAACCTCAAACCTGGCCCACATACCCAGTGATCTTTTATGGTCAGGGATGTATGTAGACTTAAAGTAACTGCCGCACAACTGCTGTTCTGGCTTACTAGATGCAAGAGGTTAAGCTTATCTGGTGGGTGTGACAGCAACTTCTGGTGACAGGAGCAGGTTGAGGAGGTATTCACTGATGACAGACGTAGATCAGCTGTAAAGATGAGCTGAAAGATGTATGTAAATATGTTATGTTATGTTACATTGTGTTACATTATATCATGCCTTTCATGACATGACACTGATATTGTATTATTTTATGTTGTGTCATATTTTTATTGTATTCCTTGGCTACACTAGATTACACTAGGCTAGACTAGACTACACTACACTACATTACTTTACACTACTTTATACAATAAGTTAGTTAGTTGAATATTCTTTACAGGACGTCGCTTTCAACACCAGCATATTTTTGCTGTTGTGATCTCTTGGCAAGTTTACGTTCAGTAGTTTACCATTGCTTTCTGAATGACCAGCACCCATACCATTTCATTAAAAACCAACGTAAGGCAGCCTGCTGCCAAATTGCCCACAGCTGTGTTTCGAACACAGGTAAGTGGGATAACGAACTGCATCCATAACCCCTTTGCCACATATCCGGCTACTATAAGTAACTTTCTAAAAGTGATCATGTCAGCGATTAAATAGAACACTTTATGAATTTTACTTCAGAATATATCATATAAGTCACTATTTATTTTCCAGCTGGACTGAAAAATCATCAAATAAATAAGTTTGAGAAAAATATAACAAAATTAAGAAGACTTCTTAAAGAAATCAAAAAGCAAAAGACTAATCGCTTGGAGGCATCTTAAGACATGAAGAAACACAAAAGTGAGCTCTAGAATATGTTACTTCGAAAATTAGAAAGTGCTAGATAAAGAAAAACATCTATAAAACAGGCATTCATAGATCCATCAATGCAGACATACATGAAACTTTTGGGAGTGGCACAAGAATGACCAGGAAGCTTCACAACCAACCCAAGCATGAAATACTTGATGATTATTTATGTTTAATTTCTCAGATCTCTGAAACTAAGTCACATATGGCATATAATTTGTGAAGATCTAGCAATTTCTGTAATTCTATGAGAAGCAACTAACAGAGGAGTATGATTGTATATCTCACACAGTGTGGAATGTGTGTTCAATCCTTACTAAGGTTCAAGGTTTTAAAAAAGAAATCCTAGCCTGTACACTACAAGGTAACTGCTAGGACAAATGGCTTTTATTCCTCTGCCTAGAAAAACCTCCCTGCAGACACCAGGAATGATACAGATGCCGTAATTAAAACAAGAAAAATTAGTTGCATGACTTTTATGGAATGTTGTAATTATCTCCAGTATTTATTGGCTGTTTGTGATCAACTAGGTAATTTTAGTTCAGTAGTTCGAACAACAACAAAAAATGTTTGCCATTGCTTTCTGAATGGCTAACACCTCATACTATTGAAAACAACACAAAGCTTCCAAATCACAGACGGCTGATTTTTAACCCTCAAATTGGTTTGTCGTTAATTTTGAAACCAAGTTTCACTATTCTTAACTGATTCTGTGCCAAAATGTGACTTTCCATTTGGACAGAATATTGCCATACCAGGGCCATCGTGTTATTTATTTTGTTTCGCAGTATGTTCCACAATTTCAAAGCTCAGTGAATGGAAATTTACATTATAATACTTGTTAATTTTATTGTGCACTATGTTTGGTCCAAACTGGACTTTTTGTATGGCACTGAATCAGTTAAGCCACAGCGCAGGTTAACGAAAACAAAAGAATTATAATTTCCATTACAGCTAGAAACTATTGAAATAGCTACAGATAACACAATTATTATATGCAAGCACTGTGTAAGGAGCCATGGTGGGGATGTGTTTGTCTGCCTAAACTATGATCCAGATAGCATCCCCAGAAATAGCAGAATTATCCTTTCTGACCAGTTTAACTGCAATTTTCTCAGAGATTCCTGGGAGTCATCACTGGAGCCATGGAGTTCATGTTTTGTGCGATAGTTTTGGCAGGTCGCACTGCAGTAAGAGACAGAGCCATATGGGATAAAAACCCAGTGCAATAAAGTTGATCCTCTCGCCTGTGAAATCTTTTTTAAACATGAAAAGATTAAACAAAGACAAAGGTAATCCAATGTCAGATACTGCCATTAGGGTGTGAAATGTCAGGCCCTCACATATTTTAGGCCACATTATTGTGAGATGAGGTGTCCAGATGTCTTCCTTATCTTTTCTTTCCAAACATTTTCCAGAAAATTATGAAAATTGTCTGGGACCCATTTTGCTAGGCTTGGTCTACAAGCCACAGAATCTTCTGGAAATCACTTGGAAAGAAAGTTGAAGATGAAGGGAACAGGCTATCTCATCCGATTATATCATTGCCTTGAATGTGTAAAGGTATTACACTTCATACTCCAAAAGCAGTATCTGCCTTGTACTACTTTACCATGATTACAATTTTTAAAACATCAATAGAAAAATTAATGAAAAGAAATAAGTACAGGTTATATATATTTTTACCCTTTAAAGGTGTTTTACAAATTAAAAAATATAATTAATAAAAAATACAATTAGAGAAAAGAGAGAGAAAACATTGTGAGAGATGTATATATTTGGATTATCTTCTAAACATTAAACCCTGTTAGTAAACAACATTATTGTAATTCTTTTATGTTTATTGAATCTCTTATCTTGCTTGTACAATGCACCTAGTGTTTTCAAGCTGCTTGCAAGTGTTTATTATCTAACATAATTTGTACATATTCATTAGTGTTTTCTTTTTTCCAACTCATCAAACATTGTTTTTCTTTAAATCATCAAACATTGTTTTTTGTTTTTTTTTCCAACTCATCAAACATGTTTTTTTTTTCAACTCATAAAACATTGGTTTTACAGAACGCTGGATCTACTAAAATGCTATCAAACACTTTTCACCTATCTACACCAGACAAAATTGTAATTTTCTATGTAATTAAGTAAAGAAACACTCTTTGTGCAGTGTTTTCATTAGGATATATAAATGCAATATCTATGTTTGAAATCCGCAATGTTAATATTTATGAAAAATAGCAATGTGCACAAATATTTTGTTTAAGTTATTAAAATAACAGAACATAGAAAAAAAGTAACTTCACAACATTCATATTTAGTCACTAAACTTGTGTCCTAAGTACAGCTCTTATACTGACCAAATCAAATGATTTGCATATATTTTAGACCTTTAAATAACTAAAATCTCAATAGCTCATAGAAGTAAAACAAGGTCAGTCACTTACTGAACTAGAGGTAAGATTGCTTGAAATATTCTTTTGAACATCTATGTCAACACTTAAATCTTGACAAAGTTGTGTCATTATCTTAATCCATTTCTTGATGGATATTTCTGTCCTGTAAGTTGGGATACAGGCTCTGGTTAGATTGACCAGGCTAGCCAACACAAAATGGCCACCAATGGTTAAATCTAGTGATGGTTTTACAGTTGATACTTTTGACTGTTTGTAAGCAAGGCACTTGATAGGGTCACGACCTGAAATTGGAAAATAATAGACAAAAAAATAAACATGTAACTGGAAGACTATAAAACATTGGTGCCACACATGGAATGAACAGTAAAGTAAAGGACCCTGTTATATTGGGTATCAGGTATATGGTGTTAGCCCCATATTTTATAGATCAACCAGCACTCAATGGGTGATATGGTTAATATCATGCTGGCAGCCTTTCCCGTCCAGGTAATTTCTTGGTACCCATTTTAGGCTTGGTCGGCCCAGGTCAATTTGTTAAAACTCTGGCACAATGTGAATTTGAACACATGGCCATCAAGCCAGTAGATAAGCATGCTAGTCACTGCATGACTACGGCTCCCATGCACGTTACAAAATCAATCAATGAAGTGCTGGTATTCTCTCCACAATGAAGTGTACATGCAATGGATCTCTAACATGTTATGTCTACTGTTTTGACATTACTCTTAAATCCATCCTCATGATTTATTCTTCCCACTTATATCACTTTTGGACTCTTTCTATTCTTGACATATCATCCAGTATCTGTTATATGTTGGGGCATCATCCTTGCATTCTAGACAAGTCAATAGGTGCTCAGAACCCCATCGCCCCCACCACTAAACATATACATCAGTATCCAGCAGCTAATAGTGCCAGTTCTGTGATTTTTGACAAGGCCCCTCAATCTCCTGATGTGCCTATCATGTCTGGCTGTGCCAAATTTACTTCCTAGTTTCTCATTTTGGATACCAAGGTGGATTCACTGGCATCAAAATCCTCCACTCTCAGTATTCCTCTAAGTACATTAATAAAATTGTCAAGATCCATGGGATGGCCATCTTCAGGGGATGCAGAGCCAGCATGTTTATCAGCTCATTTCTTTCCCTCTTCTTCCAGTATGGGTTTGTTTAAACGTCTCATGTCTATTAATATGGCTAAAGTATTTGACAACTCTTGTTCATTTCTTTCTTTTCATTCCCAGTTTTTCTATGACTTCTGTTTGATTTTGCTTCCATTAAATGTGATTTATTCTTCTGCACGTCTACATTTTTAGGACATCAATTATATGTTTTATTGCTTGTCAAGTGCTCTTGCTTTGGTATCATGCAATAGTGTTTAAAATATACAACATCTGACTAAGCAATCACATGCATTTAAGCAAAAAAGCTACAAAAAAGAGGTTGCATAATGTGTTGCCTAAATTAACTCTTTTCTGCCTAATTGGTCTATTCACATCATATGAAATCTAATTCTGCATTTTGCTCCTGACAATAAAATGTGCAATGCATTGCTTGTAGCTTCTTTGTTTAAATTCACACATATATATATATGTGTGTGTGTGTGTGTAAACAAAAAAGTACAATGGTAATAAAACCTGGACAACTGTCATATTACAAAATGTTACAAAGAGACTTAATCCTCACAAACAAAATGGCACTTGAAGCACATCTTGGACTTAGCTGCATTATCTGTGATAGTGAAAGACCTTTAAACTCAGTGTAGTAATATACAGTATTGTATTGAACCTTATAGTATCACTCTGAACCTGACTATTTCATTCTGAACCCCACAGTAGCACTCTAAACCTCTTAATATCACTATAAACCTTATAGAAATACTCCGTACCTCATATCACTCTGAACATTATAATACCACTCTGAACCCCATTATATCACTCTGAACCTCATTATATCACTCTGGATAATATAGTATCACTCTGAACCTCTATTAGAAACTATATAACATACCAGCTAACAAAATCCTTACTTGATAAATGATATCCTTGATCAACGCACTTAAATCTGACTAAAGACTTCACTGGAAAGCCAGGTGTGTGCTCAAACATTGTACTTTGTGGTGGCCGACCAGGGTGCAAACACGACAGTGCTGAAGGAATAATATGTGCAAGAATACCAGCATGCATTACTAGAATTTAAATATCAAAATGAGCGTCATTTAAAGCAACCTGTGAAGTCAAAACATTAAACAGTCTTACAGAAATAGATTAACTGCCTTATCTTTTCCTCATATTTAACCATTTTATGAGATGGCATAAACTCCAGAACTTGACTCTGGGCACTGGGTTGGAATTTGTTGACAATAAGTAAGTAAGGAACCCTTTTTCATGCCATGAGGTGTATGGTCCACAATTTTATAGACCAAGTTGGACTTGATGTGTTATGTGGTTAATAATACATCAGGCACCTAACTTCCCAGAACATTTTCTGGTAACAATTTTAGGCTGGGTTGACATGAGAGACAATGTTAATTTTTTTCTTTTTAATCTCTGTTGGTGGGATTTGAACACATGACCACTGGGTCGGCAGGCAAGCATACTAGTCATTGGGCTATCAGAGCTCCTTAATTGACAGTAAGATACCTAAAGCCTTTGGAGAAAACATTAGTTAAATAGACATCTCCACCAGTCCATATTTGTTGTACTGAATCATGATCTGGTTACATTTAACTGGTCAAATGCCATGGAATGATTAATCATCTTAAGTGACTTCTCATATCTGCCATGGGCAGATGGCTGAAATTTTGTCAGTGCAAAATGTTGTCTAAATTAAAATATGTATGCAGTAGTTTCCCCTAAGCAACTTCCTTTAATTTCATGTATAATACAACATGTCTGCTACCATATGAACAACTTTTATATCATTATTGTGACACACGCCTAATTTTGATTTTCCACCATCAGTTTTTGTTCGGTCCAAACCTACTTTTTGTTTGGCCCTGATTCTGTTAATATACCTCTCCACAGATGATCATACACAATTTGCTGGTTTCTGAGCTTGCAGAGAGGGAGAGCTTTGCAGAACATTTCTTGTGATAATGGCTTGGTATAGGTCAAGGAAAAAAAACTCTACACCAGCTCAACACAATTTGATACAGGCCCTTTTTTAAGGCTCAGGCAAACTGAATGCAGGTGCATTAGACTAAAGAGTTAAATCTCTCACTCTTCCAGGGGATTTACAACCAGCCAGCCAACCAACAAACTCCAGAAGCAACTGCTATGAAAATTCAACCCTGATATTACTATGTCTGCAGGAGGTTAGCAAGGCAGAATGGATAAGAGCACTTGTTCTTAAACTTCTGGTGTGCTGATGCTGAAGTTTGACCCCTAAACCAGTCAGTTCAACTAAAATGTTTGACTTCTTGTCCTTGTCTTGGGGACATAAAAGTACCTCAGAAGTTGGAGTGGGTTCACCAGATAGTTAGAGACACTGGTAATTGGGAAAACTAGCACACACGCAAAAATCAGTCCAGTGTAGCCTATGCTCGAGTTCAAAGCAAGTGGGGGGGGGGGGGGGGGAAGAGAGAGAGAACTATCAAATTCATGAAACATTAAATCCCCAGCAATATTAAAGTACTTGGTATTACCTTGGCAGATGGGAATTGGAGCACTCCAGTGTCCATTTGACATACACTTGACCACTGACTGGCCTACAAGTTGGTAACCACACTGACATCTAAACACTGCGATTGAGTTGATGGTAGTGGAGATGAAATCAACTGTGCCATGCTCAAGGTTGTGTAGCTCTGGGCAAGTCACATCTTATTGTGAGACACAATTGAGAAATGAGAGATAGTTTACAAATGAGAGATACAGTTGACAAATGAGAAATACAATTGACAAATGATAGATGCACTTGACACATGAGTTTTACAATTGGTAAATGAGTGTTACACTTGACAAATGAGAAATACAATTGACAAATGAGAGATACACAACTGGCAAGTGAGTATTACAATTGACAAATGAGAGATGCACCTGACACATGAGTGTTACAATTGACAAATGAGCAATACAAATGACAAACGATATACAACTGACAAATGAGAAATACAACTGAAAAATTAGAGTTACAATGACAAATGAGAAATTTCAGACTGTGTTCTGATCGTATCTATTTTGTAGCTATATTTGTAATATCTCTATACACTTAAGTTATATATGGTTAGATTTAGCATCATATAGCAAATCATTTCCTAAAAATGGTTGTATCAATGTCAAAAGCTAAACTACATTATTAGTTCCTGAAGGCGATGAGGCTGGATAAAATAATGAAAAGAATTCTCACATAAACATCTACAAACAGATTGTTACTTACATATGCAAGTAGGTTCACTTTCACTCCAAACCAGTTCTACTGTTTGCATATCACTGTCAAATTTGGGTTCACAAAAGCGTATTCTAGGTCCTATAAGTGTATGGCTCTGTTCACATGAATATGTGACAGAACTACCAAGGGTTAAGTTGGCCCAGACGGTTGATCCATTGTTTATGATCCTTGGTACTTCACAATATAACTCTGTAAGTGAACATTTTCAAGAACTATTAGCACAGTTGAATAAAAATAGCTCAGTAATGAATAAATAAACATAAAATGTTTTATAAGTTTTTAGTAAAACATTGCATTCTGGTCAAATTAATAAATAGTTTACAACTGCAAATATTGGGCATGTATGTTTGTTCATACAATTTGTCAATGCTATCAATTTGCCAAGCTTATGTGCAGAAGTATACACATTATCATAATATATTGTCAACACAGCACAGGATTATAAGTTTGACTGGCTTACATAATACAGAACATCATGACAGAAACTATTTCTGACTGTGGGAGAGAACTTGGATATTGCTTAGCTGACATAGAGAATCATGCCGAGGACCACTTCTGACTGTGGGAGAGAACTTAGATTTGATGAGTTGACACAGAGAATCATGTCAGGAGACTCTTCCAACTGTGGGAGAGATCTCACATCTGATGAGTTGATATAGAAAAAAGTGAAAGGAACCAGTCTGAAATAAGTCAGTGTATTTAAGTATTTGGGTACAGCAGATGGAAGGTGTATTAAGGAAGTTAAATGTGAGACGTGGACACTTAGTAATAAGCTTAACAGATCATAAATGTCTTTGAATATAAGTGTTATAATGGGTTCCAAGAATATCTTGGATACAGAAAAGAACAAATGCATCCATACAAAAAAAGCTGAATACTGAAGAATGTTGGCTACTAAAGACAATAAAACAAAGAAAATTGAAATATTTTGGTCACTTTAAACATTATGAAAGTTTGGAGAGAAAAATAATGGAGAGGTACATGCCCAGGAAGAGAAGAAGAGAAGAAGAGAAAGGCTAAAGAGAAGAAGTGTGCAGGATGTGGCAGATGATCTCCAGATGGGTGTATCGGACACGGGACATCTTGCTTATGACCGAGAAGTTTTCCGGAAAGTTGTTATGGGAGTGAGGTTCTGCAAAAGACATGCTACTGAATGAATAAATGTAGAATAGCTCAAGCAGAACAGCTTTACACAAGATGAAGAATCTTCTCTGTAATTTATCTTCATCAATTGAGGTGAGGAAAAGAGTTCTTAAGAACTAAACTCAGTCAATCCTGATGAGCTGAAGTGTGTCATGTACAATTAGCAGACAAGTGAGGGATTATGTGGAAGCTGTGGAGATTGTTTTATTGGAAAAATTATGAGAACATCACAGTTGGATAGAAAAAGTAATGATATCTTGAAAGTGGTTCTCATCTCATCTCACCTCATCTCATCTCACCTCACCTCATCTCACCTCACCTCATCTCACCTCATCTCATCTCACCTCATCTCATCTTATCTCATCTCATCTCATCTCACCTCACCTCATCTCATCTCACATAAACATCTACAAACAGATGTGGTTAACTCACAAAAAGAAGTGTATCTGTGCGGGCTGTTGTTTGTCGAGACTCCTGTCTTTTCCACTTTTCACATTGGGCAGTGGGAGGCGTTTTTGTGTGATATTAACTGGCACAGGAACGGAGCAAAATGGGGACAACCCGTTGCTGCGAGGTTGGAACCGTGACTAACTAACTAACTAACTAACTAAGAATTGGCTACTCACATCAGAAGAAGACAGTCCACATTCTTTGGGCAAGTCATGAGAAGGGGAAGCTGGAGTATGTCAACACTGTGGGAAAGTCTGGAAGGGAGGAGAGACAAGAGGAGGCCAAGACAGAAGATGCTGGATAGTTTTACTTCATGGCATGGAGGAACATCAGTAACAGAAATGAGTGGCAGAAAGTGTGGACAGACATGATCACAACACCACATGGCATTCACTATAACAAGAAAAAGATAGAGAATCATGCCAGTGACCACTTCTTACTATGGGACAGATCTCAAATATTGTTTCAACCTGGGGAGCCCCTAGCCTCTATTGTTCATTCCATCACTATTCACATTCACCATTTAATACACATTAAGGTAAATGTGGTAACAGCACTAATAATAATGAGATGAAGATGTATGTTAGAAACTGTCTTTACACCTAAGTTTATTTGATCATTATGATCATGTTGGAATGGTACTTTTCTTTCCACATTTCACCTTGCTTTTACCAGCCTTTAATCTGAGACATAAAAACCATAAGGAAAAGGTAAATTAAATGTATGAGGTATATCAACAGAAGAGATGAATGAGATAAATTAGCTTTATTTGAAAAAACAATACTAGGAAAAAGAGGCAGAGGAAGACAGGAATAGATGCACATGGAAAGCTCAAACAGCTGGGGAACAAATAATTGTATATCAACATTAACTTCAACAAAATATCAGCTGAAGAGTGATGATTTCCAACGATGGCTCCAGACCAGGTACCTGAAAAAGACCTGCAACAGTTTTTAGTTGGACTAAATACAGATATGTAATATTGTTACAAACCAGTGAACTCTGATTTCTGTATCTCTGAGAACTGTGACGCATGAATCTCTGTTTATGTGTAACAAAATGTAAAAGCAACAAATATATTTTTGTATGCTATTTTCAAATCATTTTTGTTGGTTAAATCAAAAGTCCAATGTAACTGTTATTTACATGTACTGTAATTCCAGGGCAGACGCAGCCAACATAATCATAATACAGGTCCCTAGGAGAATGTTGCTCTCATCATGCCTGCTGAAAAGATCCTTCTATCCCTTTTCAGTTTTCCAGCCTCATGCAACTTCAAGCCCAAAGTGACTGCAACATCTTGTTTCCATCTTCATGCTGGTCAAAAACTGCCTCTTCTAGGAACCATGTCATCTGTCATTGTTCTTTCCAAATCATGGTAGAGTTGTCTTTAGGTTGCATTTCCTTGCACCAGGATAAGGCTTGTACCCTCCCAATTGCGCTCTTCCGCCTGAAGCCGTTGGCACAATGTGGGGTGTCGGTTTTGGTAAGTGCCACCCAACATTCAGCGCTAACAGAAAGCAGGTAGTATCGTCTACTATCATACGGTAGCTCAGTCATATCTGTCTAAGACCTGACACAATAGAGTTTAATAAGGCCATAGCATTTCAATTTCTGAGACAAAATGCTGTTTATGAGCCAGTGGTCTTCAATGCTTAGATCTTGTGGAATATCAGTAATGTTTCTTCTTCTTGGTCCAAAGCGTTCTATAAATGTTTCTGAAACACTTAAGTTCAAAAGCCCTGATCTTCTTTTGTGATTATGAATGCTAAATAATTGCCATAGTGTGAAATGTTTGGCATCGTCATCAAGTGCCATCTGCACAGTGAAGTTTGGTAGAAATGGATCTCTAGCAGTGTCTGTCCTGGCCCTTCATTGTACATTCTCCTAGGCTGTATCCTGAGCATATCTTGATTTTGTCTGTCCATTTATATCTTAAAACCCATTCAGCACTTTTGCCTTAAATTCCTCTCTCCCCCATCTATAGTTTTCAGTAGATTATTATATCATTTGATGTGACCAAAGTACCTTTTTGTTCTCATGTTTATTCTTTTCACAGCACCCTTGTCTTGAAATGTTCTATAATGTCTTTATTTGTCTTTTTTTTTTCTTCCATTAAAAGTCACTCCAGTCTTCTGAAGAACTTCATTTATAAAGCTTCAATTTTATCCTCCATATTTTTAGCCTAGATTCATGTATTCACTGCAAAGTGTGGAGCTTTCACATATACCAAGTCATGGATAATACATCCCATAATCAGTTTCTTATTTTGCTACCTTTCCATCCTTGAAAATCTTAAAAATGACCTAGTACCCATTTCATGATGCTGGATCGATCCAAGGGTGGTAGTATTTGGAAAACGTTAAACTTCCATTACTGAGAATTGAACTCAAGTCCACTGTATTTGTAAGCAAGCACCAACCACTACAGCACCACAGCTTCTGACTGAAATTTAAAGTTTGTGTTACAAACAAAACGCAGTTGATTTAAGTTAACATTTAATGAATAATTCCCATGTTATTTTGTATTTACCTGTGCAGTTTATAACTGGTGGAAACCAGCCTACTCCAATTTGACATGAAATAACAGATGAAGCGTTTGGAAAAAGGCCATTTGGACAGACAATATCCACCTTAGTTCCAAGTAAAAACTCTCCGCTGCTTAATGATTTTTGCCTGTACACTATCTGCATTCCTTCTGCTGCTGCCACAAACGGCTCACATGTAGCTGGAGGAAAAACAAGTTCAATCAACAAAATATTTACAGAAATTAAAATTACCAATTTGATTACAAAAGTTCCATGACAGTTCCACTACAAATTTGTGCTTCTTCTTCCTTTAATCTCCCAAATGGAGCATAGGCCCACTACCAATTCATGTAAGTCAATATATCCTTTGCTGTCTCTTCCATCACCTTCCATGTCTTTCCAATAAAATGTATCTGTGTCTTTATTCTCATCTCCAGGTATCTTTAAGTGTCCTTTTATTTTATTTTGTCCTTTGAGACCAGGAGAAAGGACTTTCTAGTTACACAAAAACAGTTTTTCTCAGTGTGTATCCGATCCATGGCCAGTACCTTTTCCTCACCTATTGATTTGTAGATATCTGAGTTCTCTCTCTAAGCTCCACATTTGTGATTCTGTTATACCATTTTAGTCTGCAAACACCAGTTAATAAATGGGTGTAGTTTATTAGTAATTGTTTCAGTTGTTGTCCAAGTTTTTGATCAATACAGCAGAATTGATTTGAGATTAGAGTAAAATATTCTAAATTTACTCTTAGATTTAATTTCATCTGACATTCACACATTTCCTAGTACTAAAAAGGCACCCCTTGCCTTTTGTATTCTTATTTTAATATCAACATCTGTTCACACAACACTGCTACCTAAATATGTCTATGATCTGACCTCAAGAATGAGGTTTCACCCAAGGGAATTGGGGTTGACATGTGCTTGATTAATTCTCATTAACCTTATCTTTCTCCTATGAATTCTTATACCCAATTGCTGTGACTTCACATCACCTACATACATATTGAAAGAATTCTTGTGCATCCAGTCACAATGAAAAAAAACTAAATGTCTGCTATGTTTAAATGTAACATAGAGAACCCTTTTCCACATCTTTAGGTGTATTGCATATATGGTGCTAGCCTCATATCTCTGTAGACCAACAGGCACTTGATGTGTGATGTGGTTAATGTCATTCCAGCTGCCTTTACTTCCCAGGACATTTCTTGGTTGCTATTTTAGGCCGGGTCAACTTGGGAGTCAAGGTCAAATAGGAAAATGTGCTTCAATGAGGTCTCAAACACATGACTACGATAACAGGGGAAACATAAAATCATTAGAGCAGATGGCAGATTGAGCTTGCAGTTGACAGATTATTGGTTATGGTCTCCAGTTCATGATGATAGGCAGTCTCTTTTTAGATACAATGGCGATGGCCACTAATAATATGGTCACTGCTAAGTAGGAAAACATAGGCAGACTACCTTCTTTACAGGCACCTTGAAAACTATAGCAGTCAAAGAAATTGTGGATGAAGACTGTTGTGGATACAGAGTTCTACACAGGACAAGCATTTGATGATGATGATGATGTATGAATTCAGTCACTAAATGTCATCATCTTGTTACCTGTGTACACTTTAGCTGTAAAACACACAGTTTACAGTTTATAGACTGGTGACATAATTCAGGAAAGAACCAGTCATATCTTATACTTCTAAGTTAGGTGGCAACTCTTTCAAGAGTTAAAATTACTAGTCTCATGTAACCCAAGCTGGTCTCCATGGCGAAGGAGTTATGGATGCTGTTCGTAACCCTGTATACTCGCATTTGAAACACAGCTGCGCTCAATTTGGCAGCAGACCCCGTTGCATTAGTTTTGTGTTGGTATCGTGTCTGTCGTTTAGACAGCAATAGCAAACTACTGAACATAAACTTGCCAAGAGATCACAGCGGCAGAAATACTGGTGTTGACTGCAATGTTCTGTGAAAGAAAAAGGATATGCAAAAGAACAATAGAACTGTAATCCAAACTTACTTACATATACAACTCTTGTTGGTAATTAGTGTTGTACTACCAATCTGATCCCATGGTCCCTCATACAAATTCATGTCTTGGGGACAATCACATCTGAATTTTCCTGGCATATTAATACATGTATGGGTGCATCCCCCATTGTTTACTTTGCATTCATTAATATCTAAAATGGAATGAAAACATTTATTACTTTCAAAAAAGAAATAAGTGAAATTGTGATGGTAATTTATGTTTAAAGTCTTATGTTTTATAATTACAAAGGATAAATGGCTATCAATTGTTTACACTTGTTAATATGTAAAACTGGAGAACAATATTTGTTATTTTCAATCAAGAAGTAGTGAAATCATAAAGATAATTTATGTTTAAAAGTCCAATGTTTTAAAATTACAAAGGATAAATAACTATCAACTGTTTACACAAAACTGGTTGACCTAATGTGGCAGGAAAATCATAATGAAAAGCAAAAGTGATATAAAGAATAGTTTAAAACAATTTAATATCATAATCAACATACTACTGTACGATCTAGAAGACAAAGTAGAAATTATATATGAGTGTAAAGATGTTTTTTTTTCCTTCTAAATGCTACAAACAAGGAAAACAAAGCAATCATAAAGTTAGGTAAAGGCCTTTTCCCACCATGGGGTGTACTGGGTATATGGTGCTGTCCCATATTTTTCTACCAGTCGGGTAAAGTGGTGAATATACTGGCCACCTATACTTAGCAGAACATTTCCCGGTGCCTATGTTTAAGCTGGTTAGACCTGGGTCTAGGTCATTTGTAAAACAATCCCCGCCTTGATGGATTCAAACAAATGATCACTAGGCTAGCAGATAAGCATACTAGCCACTGTTAAAACTGCAGCTCCCTTTCAACAACAATACACATTAATACATATATTTAGACAAGTATAAGCCAAAGTGTAAATATGTTAAATTATACAGACATACTCACATACCAATACAGATGTGAGATGAGTTGCCTTGGTGTTCATAACCATTATGACAAAAACAGCTGTAGCCACCCGGAAAGTTCTGGCACACATGTTGACCACAAATTCCTGAGTTATTACATTCGTCTATATCTGCACCAAGAGGGAAAAGCAATATATACTATATAAGATAAGGACAGCAAAGAGAGCAGTTTAAAATAAAGTTAATTGCATATCCTTTACAACTTGCCGGCTCTGTGGCGAAGGGGTTAACGAAGCAATTTGTAATCCTGCAAGCCTCGTTGGAAACACAGATGCTGGCGATTTGGAAGCAGACCACCTTGCATTGGTTTTTAATATAATGGTATGTGTGCTGGTCATTGAGAAAGCAATGGCAAACTACTGAATGTAAACCTGCCAAAAAATCATAAACAGCCAAAAAATGCTGGGGTTGACTGTGACATCATGTAAAGGATATATAACTAACTTTTAACAGTGAATTTTAGCATGTTTTCGGATATTTGTGATTTACTTGGCAAGTCTACATTCAGTAGTTTGCCATTGCTTTCTGAACTACCAACATTCATACCATTGCATGAAAACCAGGGAAAGGTGATCTGCTTCCAAATCACCTGTGGCTGTGTTTCAATCGCTGTATGCTGGATTGTGAATGACGTTCTTAACCCCTTCAGCACAGTGCTGAAAGACAGCAGTATATCAACCAATAACCAAATAAATCCACAACCTAATCGCTGGTTATTGGAGTACCATGATGGAAGCATCAATACTTGTAAGCTAACCATTATAGTACTGCCAATGACAAGAGATCTACTTGGTGTTGTTCATCTACTCTCCTAGTATAGAGCAGCTCTTTCTCTTTTCTTATTCTTCATCTTCTTCTTCTTCCTTTCTACTTCTTCTTCTTGTGCCTGGTATGATGCAGTCATCAATGACCATAACTCTCCAGTCCCTCTGTCATCTAATATGTTGATAACATTGGCATTACTTATACTGTCTGCCAGGCAATAAATTGTGCAATCTATTGTTTGTGTCTTCATAGCTCAAATTCACAATGGGAAAACGTTGTGAATTGATACTATTTTCTGCCTCTTATGCCTGGTATTTTCCCACATATGGCTAATATCTTGATTCCATTTCCTCTGTTCATAACCTTGTAAATCACAGTTGTCTTTTCCTTATGGCTTTGAAGCGTGATCTTGTCGCAGCTGCAGCTCTGAATATCGGTAGGCTTGTTTTCTTCCTTATCCATGATATTCTCAATAAGCCTGGTTTTGAAATCTCCCACAACTCACCACAATCTAATAAGGAAGATGATTCAACAATTTTGTAAGTATTTAGAGAATTCAATCAGTCAGATTCTATGCCTACAAAGTGCACTCTGAGAACAATGTGTTATCAAAGTGAACTAGAAATGTTCATGTCACAAACTTTACAGCAGACAACTTTCCAAATATGATCATCTTCTAGTCCCTATCTCCACAGTGAAGGCTGGTGGTAATGGATCTCAGCAGTTTCTGTGCTGACCTTTTACTGTACATTCTTTAGGCTGTATCCTGACCATATCTTCTTCTAGTCTGCCCACTTATATCTTTGGTGACCTTTACCATTTTTATCACCATTTTCCCATCGATTATAGTTTTCAGTTGTTTATTATTGGGAGTGGCTGACCAAATGGCTAAGAACGCCGGATTTTCCTTCGGGAGGCCTGCTTTTGAATCCTCTGAAAGGTATGGGATTTTTTTCTGTCGGGGGAAAAAAGAAAATCCTAATCTGCAGTTCATGGCGACTGCACTAGCCAGGCGGCCTTAATTCCGCAGGCTCAAGACACCGCCTGCACTACAATGCAATGTACTATAGGCAGTAGATGACAGTTGACAGTAGTTTATTAGGTCATCTGATATAGTCAAAGTATTTTTGTTTGTCATTTTTATATTCTTCTGCACCGTGGGTAAGAATGGATACATATTAAACATATTATAATGACTACTTACCTTCAAAACATGCTCAAGCAAATATTAAATAAAAAGAAGACATAAACAATAAATGCAAATAATAAAGTCAACCAAATTAAAACTTCTTCCTTCTTCTTCCTTGTTCACACTCAAACATCCATTCTAATGACTCCAGTGACAGCAGTAGTTTCAGGTTCATGACATTACCATACAATTTTTGGTGGAATATAATATTTGAATACATTTATTACTCATTATAATAAGTTTGGGATGATTGTAGTAGTTGCTTGGTTATCATGGGACTATTGCCTTAAATACAAAAGTTCAACAAACCTATTTTTAACTTATGCTATAGGTAATATTTCAAACAGCTGTGTTCTATTCACAATCTAATAATGATTACCAGATCTTGTCTTGAAAGGTAATGAAAGCATAATGTTTCATATGATCAGGATGGTCTTCTGTCCATTTTACTCTTAAAGAAGCTTAAATAAAAGTTGCTGTTTAATAAGTTGTACTTAAAATTATATTGCTGTAGATATCCACCCAGCTTTAAAAGTTGATCTGCCTCCTCAGTCTGAAATGTTGCCCTGAGCTGGTATTCACTTATTCACACATTTGTCAAAATTTGTGGACACATTTCCAAGGGAGAAAAGCAATAACTTAGTGGTTGAAGGTTTTTTTTTTTTTAATGATGGTTATAGAGAACACGTCAGTAAGAAATCACTATTTATCTATTAGCATTTTTTTCTTATGTATAAATGTTTCTGTTGCACATTTCAAAGTTTCAGTATCACCTAAAACTAAGACCCCTAAAATAACAAAAACAAAATACAATACATATGATCCAATTACAACTAGTGCCACTACACAGGTTAATATGGTAGAAACAGTTATTTTTATTTTTCAGCACAGTGGCCGAATCGTTAAGGCACTAGACTTAAGACTCATTGGAAGTATTTCCATGTGGGTTCAAACCCCTACCCGCGCTAGTAATTTATTTTGATTCATTACTCTCGTTGGACAACAATCCCCTTCAAATTAACAACTGACTTGTGGCTGATTCAGTCAAAGGATTATTAATATGAGCATGACAATGGCCCCTAATATAACTTTTCTTCTAAGGTTGAATGGGGTGGAGATATTGGTAGAGTGGAATGGAACAGTTTTATAAAAACAGAAGAAACCTCACCTAAACAAACCGGCAGAGGAACATCAAAATGTAGATCATCCAAACAGGTAAGGACATCATGTCCAGTCAGCCTGTAGCCATCATCACAGGTAACAAGGACAGATTTGCCAACCTCTACTGGTCCTGTCATGTTCAGCTGGCCATTGAGAACACCATGCAGTCTAGGGCATTTCTGAGCTGAGTGTAACAATATGTTTAGATTAGCAAAATTCTTATATTTAGATTAGCAAAATTCTTATATTTAGATTAGCAAATTTCTTATATTTAGATTAGCAAATTTCTTATATTTAGATTAGCAAAATTCTTATATTTAGATTAGCAAAATTCTTATATTTAGATTAGCAAAATTCTGATATTTAGATTAGCAAAATTCTGATATTTAGATTAGCAAAATTCTTATATTTAGATTAGCAAAATTCTTATATTTAGATTAGCAAAATTCTTATATTTAGATTAACAAAATTCTTATATTTAGATTAGCAAAATTCTGATATTTAGATTACCAAAGTTCTAAGTCAAAACTACCAGATGTTTGTAAAGTCTCATTACACTTTCTATGTAGAACAAATTTGAAAAATGAAGTACATAATGTCATTAAAAAATGTGCTCCACAGTCCATCGTGAAGCAATATGCAGCGAATGACTGTCGTTTTCTGGAGTAATTCTTTGCACCCCAAATAGAATGGTGTTGGGGAAGAACAAACAACATTTTTTGATTAAACAAGTGTTTCCAAATAACAACAGACACATTGCAGAAGGTATTTGACAATATGAAGAGACATGTACAGTCATGTCTTGAAGCCCGTGGTGGACATTTCAAACATCTGTTACAATGAATATGGTACTTTCCAGCTTCCCCAAAACAGCATTAGACCATAGCAGTGACTAATGTAACTAATTTAATGAATTATGACATTCATCCATCCATCATGTGCCATGCCGTTAAGTGTGGGCGGTCATGTTCTGCCATCTCACTCGATCACCAGAGTCGTGGATAAGCTCCGTGTTTCTGTCTCGACAATACCACAAGGCCAAGCCATCCAGGTACTTGCTTCTAGGTCTTCCCCTTGGTCTGTTCCCCTCGATCTTACCAGTTGTCACCAAGTTCTCCTAAATCATTTCTTCTCATAACATGCCCAAAATATTGTGACTGTCTATGTCTAATGTCTCTAATCAGTTTACGATCTTCATTTGTTTCTTGAAGGACTTGTTCATTGGTCTTTCTGGCTGTCCATGGTATTCTGTGCATTTTCCTCAGAAACCACATTTCTACAGCCATCAGATGTTTTTCAGCCTGACTGCTCATTGTCCAAGCTTCACATCCATATAAAAGTACAGGTTCTATGTAGCATCTCAACACTCTTTTTCTCGTTTCAATTGACATCTTTTTATTGGTCAGTATGTTTTTCATCTTGCTAAAGGCACATCATGTACTTAATTTTTCAAATTTGTTCTACAAACAAAGTACAATGAGACTTTACAAAAGGTATATCTACATTAGCAATGTTATAAGTCAACAATATATCTAGATTAGCAATTTTCTAAGCTAAGAATATATCTAACATAACACTTCTGAGCCAACATTATGACTAGATTACCACAATACAAAGCCAACAATATAACTAGATTAGTAATATTCATTCATTGGCACCTTGCCGTCTTGACAGACGATAGTTTGTGCTTCAAAAAGGCATAATAACTTTTACTTATGGCAGTAGCGAATGTGACTGATAAGGCCAATTCGCGCTGTAAATGTCTGTTCACAGTGGGTGCATGTGAACACGTGGTAATTTCCACCATCATGCACCTGCACCATCTTACGTCTCACATGCTCGGTATGTGACTTATCTGCAATAATTTTCTCCTTTGTCTTTATTCCATTTCTGATCTTTGCCCTCCATGCAACACGTTCAGCGGCGACTTGCTCCCACTGTGCATTGTCAATGCCTGTATCAATCATGTCCCGCTTACACACATCTTTGTATCTTAGTAGAGGCTGACCCTGAGATCTCTTACCCATCTGTAATTCACCAAAAAAGATGTCCTTTGGTATTCTACCATCATCCAACCTCCTAAGATGTCCTATCCATCTAAGTTTACGAAGACTGAGCATGGAATAAACTGTCACACAACCTGATTTTTCCAATACTTCAGTATTCAGAATATGCCTAGATTTGCACTTTACCAAGCTAAAATTATATCTAGTTAGCAAATATCTAAGTCAACAATATATCTAGATTACCACAATTCAGAGCCAACACTATATATATGTAGATTACCACATTTCAAAGCCAGCAATATATTCTGACTTGCACTTTTCCAAGCTAACAATATATCTAGATCTAAGCTAAGCTAGACACATCTAAGCCAACAAAATATCTAGATTACCACATATCTTGCATATCATTTACAGGACGTCGCAGTCAACTTCAGCATTTTTTGGCTGTTTGTGATTTCTTGGCAAGTTTACGTTCAGTAGTTTGCCACTGCTTGCTGAACGACCAGCACTCATACCATTGTATGGAAACCAACAAAAGCTGGTCTGCTTGCAGCTATGTTTTGAATGCAGTATGTGCGATTACAAATTGCGTCCGTAAGCCTTTGCCATAGAGCCGGCACCACACATATAAGCCAACATTATGTCTAGATTAGCAATTAAGTTTTTAAATGTATTTCTCTAAGGTAATCATATATTTCAGTGCAACTAAATCTAACTGCCACACATTTTGGCAACCAAAAATGCACATTCAGTAACATGAAATATGTACTTCTTGCTAAACAGATATCACAACTTGAATGTTGACTAAAAAGATGGAGCACAAGAGTTCTGCTTTTGAAATGTGGGTCTTTAAAAGACTAGACTGAGCTCTAAGATGATTAAAAAAAACAATGACAAATAAGATGGTTCAAGAAAAACTCATTATAAAATGTGTGCTGATGAAAGACATAAAAATGACAAAGACAAAGTACCTTGGTCGTATCAACTGACAAACAATATACTCAGAACCATAACAGAGAGAAAAGTTGAGAGATAAAAAGCTAGACAATATAAAACTTATAACTGGATAAACAATAAAGATATTAGGTTACAGTGTAGTAGAATGTTCAAGAAAGGCTCAGGACAGAAGCTGCTAAGTTGATTATCACTAACTGATTAGAGGTCACTGGATGATGATGAAAGTAACATTATGCCAAGGTTCTTAAATTGTTTAGTAATGATTCATCATCATCTTAAATTGTTTAGAACCGATTCATCATCATCTTAAATTGTTTAGTAACGATTCATCATCTTAAATTGTTTAGTAACGATTCATCATCATCATCATCATCAAGTGGGCAATCATGCTTCTCCACATCTAGCAATCTACAATGGCATGTATCAAAATGTGTGCTGACACCTTTCCATGCCTTTATACAAGACTCGAGTACCATGTAAAACTGCTAAGATTGATTATCAATAACTGAGGAAATTATACTGGAAGTACCCAACACAATAGTTATTTTTTTCTATTGTCATGTTTTGCACAATAATTTTGTTATAATTGTAAGCAAAATGAAAATATTAATATTAACTTAGGGTACTTTACCTTCACAAACAGGCACTTTATCAGTCCACTGGCCAGATATGTTACAGTGTGAGAACTTACTGCCAACAAGCTGCAAGTTTGGCTTACAAAAGAACTCCCTCATATAACCAAAGCTGATCTCCTCAGCTCTTGCATTACCACCAGCTGGTGGATACTCCTTTGGGCATGTTATTACTGTACACACAGAATGCAGCCATTGTATTAATTCAAAAACAAATCTTTTAATATAATTACAAAATATTCATTAGGAAACTGAAACTGATAGATTAATTGATGTAACAATATATAATGATGGCACCTGTACATTATAAAAAAAGAGACATTCAATTTCATCTCATCTCATCTATGTTCTTCTTGTATCTTGCGGTGTCGAGGTGAAGTATAAACAGCTGGTGAGTGCCCGTTTATGGGCTTCATGTATCGATATTCCCATGGACTCTGTTATTCCCTGCATCCATCGTTTACGTGGTCGACCTCTTCCTCTGCTTCCCTCTGGTCTGTACATCATTGCTTGTTATGGTATACTGTTAGTTGGTAACCTACTTGCATGGCCAAACCATTTGACCTGCTGCCTTCTAATAAAATCTAGTGCAGCTATAATCCCCACTTTAGTCCCGGTTGGTAGGAAGATTGTGTTGTAAAGTGCTTTCTTAGTAGTTATTGATACATGCTTGTTCTTTAGTATTTGTGCCATTTGTCCAATGAGTTGGCTTATTGCATCTATTTTAGATCTCATCTTCTGATTTGCCATTTGATGATATTATACTTCCTAGGTACTTGAAACTCTTTACTTGTTTCAAGGGATGTTCATTTAGGTGAATCGTTGTTGCTTTTTCTTCTTTATTTATAGCCATTACATCTGCTTTACTTGTGCTAATTTTCATGTTATGTTCCCTACACATTTCATTTAGACTATTCATGTGGTCTTGTAATTCAGCTTTCAATCAAATAAATAATAATGTGAAAAGTAAAGGTAGTCCAATCGTAGAAACAGCCACTAGGGTGAGAATTGCCTGCTACCTATTTCATGAGTCTGGGTCAACTCTAGAGCTGTACTAAAGTTAGTTGCATGTCCTTTACAGGAAGTTGCCATCAAACCCAGCATTTATTGTCTGATTGTGATTTACTGGGTAATGTTAGTTCTGCAGTTTCCCGTTGCTTTCTGAATGGCTCGAGCCTTATACCATTGATATCAATGCACAGCAGTCTGCTTCCAAATTACCTGCAGCTGATTTCAAACCCTAAACACAGTTCCACATTCTCCTAAGCTACAAACTGGTCTGAAAAAACAATAATCCTGACACTGTTGGGGATTAAATCAGACCACTGTCTTGGCAGGTGAGAAAGAACAATGTAAGCAACAGATTTCAATGTTAACTGATTAAGTGCCAAACAAAAAGTAGGTTTGGACCAATCATACTGCATAATGAAATGAGCAAGTATTAAAATGCAAATTTCCATTTACTGAGATTGAAATTGTGGAAGATACAACAAAACAAAACAAATAACAAGATAAGCCTAGTATGGCAATATATTGTACTCCTGTCAAAATGGGAGGTCACATATGGCGATATATTATCAATCTGCACTGAATCAGTCAAGACCAAAACACATGAGTGAAAGACTGAGGCGTGTGAAATGAGATACTAGATAAAGTATTTGATCACCTCAGATGAGACAGCATGAGAAACACTGACATTAGAAGAACTAGAGGAATACTTTCATGTACAAAATATAGAGCAATCAAAATTAGATTGGTTCAGTTTCTTATATAAATTGAAGACTGTTCAACTGTATCTATTTGCTTAAAAAGTTTTAAATAAGCTGATGTTAAAGCATGATAAAGACATAGTTGCAGATGGACTTATCACATCAATGATATTCTACAATTCCAAATATTAAACAAAAGAAGAAGAGGTTACTGTTGCCGAGCTGCTGGAATATAAATGAACACAAAATATAACGAATAAGTTCAATGAAAGAAAAAACACCACAGAAAAAAGTGAATGGTTTAACCAAAGTGTTTATCAACGAACAATAAAACCAAGATGCTTAACTGAAAAACTTAAATACTATCATCACATCCCAGAAAAGTAATCCAATGAATATGCCTAATGAGAATGCACAACGTGATGAACAAACACAATTGGGTCAATAAGATCATTTCTATAATTGCAAGTGATCTTGATGGTTGAGCAACATACCTGGCACAAGAGAGAAAACTCAAACTTCTCACACATGCTTCATAAAGCTGTATTCTACAGTTGCCATCAGTCTGCCAGTGAACAGACATGACAAGATGAGCCCAGACAAAACAAACACTAAATTTAACATATGAATGTGAATGTTTGATTCCACGTAAACAAAACCTTGCAAAATGAGTAAAAATTCTATAATAACAGAAAACTTATAGAACTGTTTTAGTTAGTTATGAAATGTGGTTTCTGAGGAAAATGCAAAGAATACCGTGGACAGATAGAAAAATCAATGACCAAGTACTACAGGAGACAAATGAAACTTGTAAAATGATTAGAGGAATTAGACGTAGACAGTCAAAAAAATTTTGGACATGTTATGAGAAGATTGAGATATATATATATATATATATATATATATATATATATATATATATATATATATATATATATATATATATATATATATATATATATATTTTTTTTTAATTTGCATATCCTTTAAAGGACATCACTGTCAACAGCAGCATCTTTCAGCTGTCTGTTGATTTCTTGGCATGATTACGCTCAGTAGTTTGCCATTGCTTTCTGAGCGGCCGGCTCAGTTATTCCACAAGTCACCAGCGGGGGTAGATCTGCTTCCAGTTCTTGCCCTCTACGAGACTCTGCGTGATAAATGGGATTACGGAGAAAGTGGAGTAACCCCTCGGCCAGAGAGACCGGCGAGATATATATATATCATAGATTGGAGAATTTAGTGACAACTGGCAAGATCGAAGGGAACAGACCAAGAGGAAGACCGAGAGGAAAATATCTGGATTGCTTGGCCACATGGCATGGATGAGACAGGAACACTGAGCTGATCCACAACTCTGGTGATTGAGTGAAATGGCGAATCATGACCGCCCACGCTTTCCGGCTGTCACAAAATGAAACCGTGTGTTTATCCGGTTGATTATTACAGAGGATTTTCGGATTAAGCGGACGATCGACCAGCGACATCTATTGATACTAACAGAGTAAACACAGTTGTACAGGTTACATCGTGTCATCCCATAAACACATTTGGTGGTGAGGGAGAAGGATATGGAATGGTTCCGTTTGTCATCTATACTGTCGGACATCAGACGGAAATGGCTGCTGGGATTGTCACCACGGAACAGAAGAGTGACAAGTTTGTCAACATTTGAATGCAGATGGAAGCCGTGAGATCACAGGGGCAGATGTAAAATGGAAGTACCTAGTACGGAAAACAGTGCATCTGTCAATTCTTGGTTTCCGGAACATCAAGATGATTGGCAGCTTGGTATCGAAACTCTTTGTTGGGAGTTTACAGAAACTAGCTGGCTTGTTTTGAGAATCTAGGCAATTACTGACAACTTTGACAGGATTTAAGCCAGGAAAATAGTTCTTGACAGGGGATGATTTGCCACTGTGCCACCTGTGTGGGGGAGTAAAGGATAACGTCACGTGGACAACTTTGGTAGTTTGCCATATAAACTCGAGTTGGGACCAGCTAGGGAGGACTTGAAATTATGCTTTAGTCAGAGTGCCAGGGCACGGCAGCGCCTAGTGGAAATAATATCTACCGTGTGTTAATTAGTGACTTAATTTTACACGTGCCTATAATGGCAGATGTAGATATGATTGATAGGACTGCAGGAGTGCCATTTAAGGTATAACCTATTATAATATATTCGTTATAATTACTTTAGGCAGTAGCCTTGTTAACTATAGTGTGATGATTAGCACTGTTAGTGGAAACTAGCTAGAGTAGGGAAGTGATACTTGGCTCGGTTAGCTAGAATAGATTAGTGAAGTGTTGATAAGCTTTACTAGTTGAGAATTGAGGGATAATAGGGATCTTCCCGTAGGTGTCCCTGGTGGGCGGGGTTCTGCATTCTGTTTGCTGATTTTTTCTTTGTCATAGCCTGATTCTGCTCTAGGTGGGTAGCTAATCTGCTCTATGACTAAGTCTAGTTAGCTAAAGATCATTAAGCAAGGTGATAGGCTTACACTCAGCCGAAAGGATCAGTGACTAGTACTATCACCAGATGTGTTGTTTCTATCCTAGGTTCCCTACCAGATCCAAGGAAACTCAACAAGTTTTGGGAAAGACTTAAAAAACCCATTCTGAAGAACACCAGTTCAAGAGTCAATAACGTTGCATACAGAAAGCAACTAAAAGCTAAAAGGACGTTGATTCACCACACATAGTGATGATTACAGATGCACCATACAGCATCAGACAGTAGTAACTACCGGAGAAAAATCTAATAGTTACCTAGTGTTATATAATCTCGTGTAATAGGACACTAGACATGCTAAGTGAGGCTAGATAGACACGAGGGAGGATCAATCACAGTAACAATTACCTTTAGTAACTGGGTAAACACTAGAGAAGACTTGTGCAGTTGTCTTAGGAACATTAGGAACGGACATTGTGTAGAGTGCAACCGGTCCCTGATTAACTCTTAATACCACCGGTGTCTATTTCGGATGTTCATGAAATTGGATTACCAGAGGTCTACAGAGGCAAAGCATTATCCGGCAAGATGGTTCCGGCAACGGGTGAGACGTACTTGTTCTGACGTAACGTGCTGTGGTCTATCTTTGCTGTGATCAGCTGACTGAGTTGATGTCTGAGAGACAGAGTCTACACACTTTATAGAACACGTCACACATTTTCTTCGCATACACGTCTCATACACGTTACACTTTTATTTTAATAAATTAATCTTTATTAATTTCTAGAAGCAAGAGTTGTTGAGTATGTTGCGTTGGGGAAGTATGAGAAGGGGGCATAGTACGACAGTGTGAGAGTGATAGGAAAAGGTGTCCATAGGCTGATGGAGTGTGTTGGACGGAAGCTGGTGGATTCTCCAGAATATTGAGGGGGAAAGAAAATAATATTATAATGTGGGTGTCGGATCTCCTCACTCCAGGGACGACACTTTAAAGGAGGACACGACACCGGCATGGCACATGATTGATCGATTGATTGAATCATAACGATCTCTGTGGCTAAGGGCTAGCGGACGCTATCTGTGAGCCCGCTTACCTGCGTTTGAAAAACAGCTGTGACCGATTTGGCAGCAGACCGTGTCACGCTGGGTTTTAATGTGTTGGTGTGGGAGCTGGTCATTCAGAAAGCAATGGCAAACTATGGAACGTAAATTTGCCAAGACAACAACAGCAGTAAACTGCTGGTGTTGACATCGACATTCTGTAAATAGGATATGCAATTTTTTAATATGTAAATATAACACCATCATAGTTCTCACATTTAAAGGAAGGTACATCTTGCCAGCCATGTTCCCCACACATGGCTTCGCTGCGACCAATTATCTTATAGCCATGCATGCAATGGTATCTGGCCAGGCTGCCGTAAGTTAGTCCTGTACTGTTGGTTAAGTAAGCCCCAGATGGGACAGGGATGGTTCCACAGTTGATTCCTGCAACATATATGGTGTCATTTTATTATGAATAGTGTCAGGCAAAAATAGTGTTAGACAGAAATAGTGTATAACAGAAATAGTGTATGACGGAAATAGTGTCAGGCAGGAATGATGTCAGGCACTGATACCCCCCCCCCCCCCCCCAAAAAAAAAAAAAAAAAAAACAGTGTCAGACAGAAATAGTCTTAAGCAGAAATAAAGTCAGACAGAAATTATGTTAGACAGAACAATTGTCACACAGAAATAATGTCAGGCACAAATATTGTTAGACAGAAACAGTTTCGGACAGAAATAGAACAGAAATAATGTCAGACCAAAATAATGTCAGACAGAAATAGTGTCTGTCAGAAACAGTGTTAGTCAGAAATAATGTCAAGCACAAATATTGTTAGACAGAAATAAACAGTAATATTATCAGAAAGAAATAGTGTTAGAAATAATATCAGACAGAATTAGTCTGAACAAAAATGTTGGAAAAAAATAATGTTAGACAGAAATGCCAGACTATGGAAAATTATGGGTACTTAATGCTTAAAGGAACTGTGGCCAATATTTAAAGTTAATATTTCCAAGGATCAGTATTTGTTGGCAGTAACTGTTGCCACTTTTTTTTTTTTTTTTTTATTATGCCCAGATTATAATTATTACACATTCTCTTTATAACTGTATAAAGGCCGGCTTCCTTGCCTAGAGGTTAGCGACTTTTCTCCATAATCTTGTATACTCTCATAGGTAACGTGACGACGGTGAGAATCAGCAGTGGTTCGAATCGCGTCGGTAACTTACGGGGTATGTGAGCCAGCCGCTCAGAAAGCAATGGCAACTACTGAGCGTAATCTTGCCAAGAAATCAACATACAGCTGAAAGATGCTGGTGTTGACAGCGATGTCCTGTAAAGGGTATTTAAAAAACAACCTGTATAAAAAAAAACTTATAGTTTTGAATTGTTAAAAGTTAAATCATTGTTAGTATAGTAAGGACTCCTTTTCACACTAAGCATAATTTGGACAGTTTATCCATTACATCATTACAAGCAAGATATGTCTATGCTTAACGTCCACTCATACCTCCTTCACCTATTTTGAACTTTACACAATTACTACTCTGGTGGATTGAGTGTCTGCTGGCCACATCAAGGCCTCAGTGATCATGGCTACTTACATCTTCATACTTGAGATTATAGCTCTATATGCTTCATTCTGCTGAGCAATGACCTTACCCTTGTCTCTGTCTGAGAATCCTCAGCCAGATTTCTCTCCATCATAAAGAGAATCATCGGTGTACACTATTGTGTTATTTCTGTTGACACTTGCAATTATCAGTTGTTTTACCTCCATTTCTACCAACCGATTATATCCTCTTTACACTTTCCGCCCAATGAGATGATAAACTCAGTGAAGATTGCTTTTGTTTTTGGTTAAGTCAAATCTGCCTGACCATGGTAACCTGCCAGATAGCATTTTCTGCCTGTGCCATCCACGACATTCCTATATTCTGCCTGTGCCATTCATGACATTCCTATCTTTAATCATAATTCCTAAAAGATCATTCAGACTACCATGCAGTTACTGTCTGTCATCAGCAATAATCCACTAGCAGACCTTGGCCTGTGCAAGACTAGACTTCAAGTATATACATCGACAATCTGATAATCTTTAATATTCATCTGTGTCCACAATTTCGACTTTTCTCATCACACCACATATTAGTTGAAAACAATTCACATTCTTTAATTCTACATTCCTTCAAATTCTAAATCCTTGCCAAAGAAGACTCAAAGCATTTTTCTTTGGTTCTTCTTTATATTAACTGAATAAAATATATTGATCTGTTTAGCCTAGAAGTAATTGTTTCATTAGTTTTGTAACCAAAAAATGTTAGCTTTATTTTCTGTAATATAATTATTGCTACAATACATACTTGCACAAGTGGGTATTTCTGATGGAACCCATCGACCATTCCAACCACAGACAGCATGCATTGGTCCTTCAAGTCTGTAACCTTCCAAGCAAGTGAATCTAACAGTTGACCCAAATTGAATATCAGAAGAGTTCAGTGCAAGAGGAGGTACCACCGGTATCAAATCACAGTCTGTTAAACAGAATTGAGCCAGAAATCAATTCTAAAATTAACAATTCAGTTTGTAGAATTAATTTTTTCTATTATAATATGTGTTATAGAGAACCAGTTTTAACACATGGCTGTGAGTCTTGGACAATTAGTAAACAAGCAACAACAACAAAATCTCTCAAGGCCTCAGAGATGTGGCTGTACAGAAGAATGTTAACAATTCCTCAAACAGCCAAAATGAACAATCTAAATGTTGTGAAAGAGGCAAAGACACAAAGACAACTCATCACAAACATCAGAACAGTCAACCCTTTGGGCCACATTATGAAGACCAGAACAAGTTATGACACATAGAAAAATTTGTGGAAAGAGAGACAGAAGAATACAGAGAGAGGAAGATAGATTCTTGACAGCCTGAAAAGAATTTGAGAACCTGGTATCGAGGAAAGTTCTACATTGGACAAACAAATAGTTGATGTTCTTGAAGACATAAATAGATACTGGTCATTGATTTCCAATAAAGTTTCTGTAATCTTGTCCTTGTAATTCTAGGAAAAAAGTATTAGCTGCCGCTTCTTCTTCTCCTCCTCATAGCTGTGCCTTGAATAGGTAACCAAAAAGAAGCATCATGTACAGCAAAGGAACTGGTATTTTTTAAAATGAATATCAGAAACTACAACAATATCATGGCAAATAGAGATAAGTGGAAACAATTATGCAGACAGCAAAATATTTGTACGCATGCACGATGAAGAGAAGAATATGGAATAAAGCCTCCATGAGTTTTCTAAGGAAAGTAAACTTTGTGACTGCAAATTCATTTTCTTCAGAAGTTCTGGCCTATTTAGTTATACTGTAAAGAAACTGATATGTTACCTTTTACTTATGTATTACAAAGCATGCATTATATTTTTATTTCCATTAAAACATTATTGAACAAACTAAAATTTTCAGTAATTACTTTAACCACATTTGCACCACATTTAAATCATCATCTCCATCTTATTTGTCCTGTCAAAGATGTAGGCTGATCTGCACAATAAGCTTTAAGAGCAAATATTCCAATCTTTGCCCTGCTGCCTGGTTGGCTGTGAATTCTCTAGAAAGGAATCTCTGTGGGAAAGTGCTTACACTTCTTGCCTTGTACTCCAAAGGTTGTTGGTTCAATTGTGGACCATGTTGTTTGGTTCACGAGTGGAATTTTCTCAGCCACTTCTGGGGATCATTGCTAGAGCTACGGAGTTTGTATTTTCTGTGATGCTTTTGGTAGGACACCCTGCGGAAACAGAATGAGCCATATTAAGTCCAATACATTGGCACCCAGGTGTCTAAGCTCTGAGAAGGGTACAGACACTTTTCTCCTGACCCAGTATGACACTAATATCTCAAAGGGGACTGTGACACATAGGTTTCCATCTTCTCTCCAACGCCAGAAAAGAGTCAGATGGGCAAGACTGGTACTGAAACTTCACATCTAGGCAGGAGCATATTAAGATGTAAAGAGATCATGATTCAGCATATATGAACTAGCTGGGATTAAGCTTAATTTGGTAATGATTCCTCCACAGGTTTCGGGCGTTTCATTTTCTAACCCAACGTGCAAGGGGACACATATCTTGGATAATGATGTTCACGACTGTACCATTGTTCCCTAATTATTTAATTATATCTAGACATTTATTATTAATTAATTATAGAGTTTATGTATAAAAATGTATGGCTGCTGATGGAAAAATATACTTTTAAAATGTGTTTGAAATAATCCATTTCATCCATTCATTCATTGGCATCTTGCCATCTTGACATACGATAGTTTGCTACATTGTGCTTCAAAAAGGTTTATCAACTACAACCCATGGCGGTGGCGAATGTGACTGATAAGGCCAATCATGCTGTAAATGTTCGTCCACAGTGAATGCATGTGAACACATTGTCATTTTCACATCATGCACCATCTTATGTCTCACACGCTCGGTGTGTGACTTATCTGCAATAATTTTCTCCTTTGTCTTTATTCCTTTTCTGATGTTTGCCCTCCATGCAATACGTTCAGAGGCGACTTGCTCCCAAAGTGCATTATCAATGCCTGTATCAATAATGTCCCGCTTACACACATCTTTGTATCGTAGTAGAGGCCGACTCTGCGATCTCCTACTCACCTGTAATTCACCAAAAAAGATGTCCTTTGGTATTCTACCATCATCCATCCTCCTAACGTGTCCTATCCATTTAAGTCTATGAAGACTGAGCATGGAATATACCGACACACAACCTGATCCTTCCAATACTTCAGTATTTGTCATTTTCTCTTGGCACTTAATACCAAGTATTCTTCGCAGACACTGCATATGAAAGCTGTTTAAACGTTTCTCTTGCTGTAAGTTGTCCAGGCTTCACTGCCATAAAGAAGAATACTAAGGACACAGGCTTGATAGAAAAGGACTTTTGTTTTGGCAGTAAGCTTCCAGTTCTCCCAGACTCTTTTTCTTAACATGTTCATTGTTGTTGCTGTCTAACCAATCATGATGTTGATTGATTGATTGATTGATTGATTGATTGATTGATTTAGGAATCGACATCACAGCATTCGGGGTTTTCCCATAAGTGCTCCTTCCCCATCCTCAGCAACCAGCGAAGAGTTCGAACAGTAATAGTACCAGTAGCAATCTGATTATAAGTCCATCTCGCCTTTCCTCTGAGCATTGAGCGTCAGCCAGATCCCTTCGTCACTCCTCATTGTCTCATTCTTGCCAGACCATGGTAATCCATTTGCTCCTCTGAGGTGTGCACGTGCTCTCACAAGGCCGCAACCACGTCTGCCTTGTCATGTATCAATACTCCACCAAGTTCTGCAGAGCCAGCCAATCTGTCCACCTGTTCATTTCCCAGCACACCGGCATGCCCCGGAGAAAAGATCCAGGTGATGCTTGTCACCCGTGACCTCCGAAGCGAAGCAAGCCACTCCACACGAAGTCATGATGTTGATTTCCTGATCTAGGGATAATTTGCTATTTACGTCTGATCCTAGATATGTTAAATGGTCTACTATCTCTAGTTCGGCGTCATCAATATAAGATTGATGGTATCCCATGTGCACCTTGTGACATAATCTGTGTCTTCTTTTTGCTAATTGTTAAACCAAATTCAGAACAAACATTGGAGAATGCAGATAGTAGATGTTGTAATTCTTCCTCAGAGTGGGACGTAATTGCAGCATCATCTGCAAAAAGCAACTCTCTGATCAGTACCCTCCCAATTTTGGTCTTGGCCTTCAATCTCTGAGCGTTATAGAGGCCGCCATCTGAGCATGAGTGAATGCATATACCACCATCCTTATCACGAAAGGCATATTTCAGTAGAAGTGAAAAGTATAAGGGACTTCATTTGAAACCTGTTCCAATGGCTTTATTACAAAAGCATGAAAGAAACATTAACAGGTGTGGTAGAATTAAACAAAGCATTCATTTTGAATGAATTATACACCATGGGTTGGTCAGAATAAGTCACCGTAGGCATTCAGGCAAGCATCCCATTGCTTAGGTAGGCGGCGAATGCCGTCTGCAAAAAAGGATTGTGGTTGCTCACTGAACCAAGTGTTGACTGCATTCATTACGTCTGCATCTGTGTGAAATTGTTGCCCCTTGAGAGCTTTTTTAGAGGTCCGAACAAATTAAAATCATATGGTGACAAATCAGGACCATATGCTGGATGTTGCAGAATTTCCCACTTCTTCCTTGCTAATGCTTCCTGCACAATCTTTGCGACATCCGGACGAGCATTATCGTGCAACAAAATCACACCGCGAGAAAGCATACCGGGTCGTTTATTCTTGATGGCTTTTTGCAGTTCGTCTAGTGTTTGCAAGTAGTGGGTAGAGTTGATGTTGACACCAGGTTCTTTAAAGTCAGCCAACAATAGCCCTTCATGGTCAAAAAATGCACTCAGCATAACCTTACCAGCGGAAACCTGTAACTTGAATTTTTTTTGCTTTTGGTGATCCAGCATGCTTCCATAGCATGCTCTCTCTTTTGCTGCTCGTCTCAAAGTGGTGACACCATGATTCATCGCCTGCCACTTTGCGGAAGAGAAATGCATCACCCTCCACTCTGTAATGCAGCAAGTAGTTCAAACACCATCCCATGCGTTCCTCTTTTGGGTGATCGGTCAACATCCGTGGTACCTACTGTGAACACACCATCCGATACTGCAGTTTCTTACGAACGACCTTTTGAATTGTCACAATTGATGCATCAAATTCTTTCGCTAGCGAACGTATGCTTTGACAACGGTTCTTCTGTACTGCTGCATCAATTTTGGTGATGGTTTTTTCTGTTGCAACAATATGTGCTTGACCCAGCTATCGAAGATCTATCATGAACTGACGTCCTTTCCGAAACAATCGTGCCCAGTCTGTCACTGTTGTCTTCGACACACATTTGTTACCATTTCGCTGCCTGCATTCTTCAATAAATATCCACTGGTCGACATCCTTCAAATGAATTAAACTGAATCACCGGTCTTTGAGCTTCTTTGGACGGATTTTGGATCAACCCGGCCATTTTCTCAACAGTCAGAAACAGAACCTATGCATCATGGGACGATAAGCACGTGCTCTTTTATTCATTGGTCAGTACTTATCACATGACTATGACATGATCATGTTCAATGTACGCAATTACACGCGGTGCACAAACGGATTTCAAATGAACGCCCCTTATATATTCCAAAGAGGGTGGGAGCTAGTACACAACCTTGCTTAACTCCACTCTTGATTTCAAACTCTTCTGAAGTTGCACCATCAAACTTAATTATACCCTCTGTGTGGAACGATTCCACAATGGAAAGAAGAGTTGGTGGGCAGCCAAGAGATCAGGCCTAAATGAGAAGTTATAATCAAAAGATGAATTGGGAAAATTTTGTTAGACTGTACCATCATGACAAGAGAGATAAAGTCTAGGAAACTACAACTAAACTTTGGCATGAAGAAGGCCACTGAAAATATGATGAATAGGGATAATGTAATTCAGTTTTTAAAAAGGGATCATTTTCAACAATAAGCATAAGATAGCTCACTAAAAAGTATTAGCCTAAGTATGCATGGCTTTATATCATTTAACATCTTTACATAATTTTAAAAAACAACTATATTTAATGGCAGGTCTCACCATAAGATGTAACAGCCGCCCAACGCCCTCGATTCACAGTGGAGTCAGATTCAAATGTAATTGCAAATCCGTGATAGGAGGAAATGCCTGACTGAAGACTTGAGTTATGACCTGACAGTTGGGTGACACTTGAAACCTGCTGCTCCTTGTTAAAACTCAACACCTGAGGCAATAATAAATATAAAAGAAGAATATTTATATCAACAATGTGAAATATTACAGTAAATTGTACAGCTAAACTCTTCAGTTTATGGTGATAAATTTATAATTAACTTTGCCATTACTTTACAGAGCAATGAGACCTTAAACTCAGGTGAATGATTGTAGATTGAATTAGTGAATTTATATTTCTCTACAGAAATAAAAAATGTTGAAAACGACTAGCGATATCTTGCATAGAAATATTGTTAACCATAAATTAACTCTTATTATCTGTGTTGGAAAACAATGTTATTGCTTGTTTATACACTTGTGTGTTACCAGGGTCCATAGGGAAAGAAAGAATTGCAACATTGTAACCTCTCATGTCATAACCAAGTGCCACCAATATGCCACTAATGAAGGTTGGTGTGAGACAAGCTACCTCACTCTATAGAAATGGCTTGGCTAACTCATCCTGTAGAAAACTGGGGGGGGGGGGGGGGGGGGGGGGACTATACTGCCTAAAGTACTTTGTAGTGTAGGACAGAGTCTTGAGTCTGAGGAATGAAGGCCATTTGCTAGTGCAGTAATCACACACTGTTCAGGTTAGGGTGTTTTGTTTGCCCTCGAAAGAAAAGAAACAAATCCATCACCTTAGTGAGGATTCAAACCCAGGTATCTTGAACGGGATCCAACATTCTAGCCACTCGGCCAGATGCTTCTCATCCTGTCGAAAACAGCAGCAAAATCTAATAAATCATTAACATGTCAAAAAAGGGCTTGGCATGTATTAGTTTAAGGCTTATGCTCCATTGGGAGATGAAATGCGGCATCAGAAGAGGAACAGATTTGTTAATTATGAAGAGACCATTTATGGGTGAGGCCAGAAATCAGTTTAATCAGTATTTTGTTCCTTTTATTAACACAAAATTAACTAATAAACTTAAATCCATCCATAATCAAGCACATGAGTTGTCAGGATTAAACATATGAAATAATGACTGCCAAAATAAAATTATTATTACATGTTTAATTTGCAAAATAAACATTTCTATTAAAAATTGTTCTGAATTATTTTTCAGAATGTTTAGTACAAAACGTATTCCATTTCATCTATGTCATGTCATTTTAACAGTCAATTAGAGGATGCAGTTTTACTTCTTCCATTTCATTCCATGATTTATGCAATGAAGAATATTTCTATTAAATACATCATTGCATTAGGAAGCCTTTACTTCCTAAAACATTTTCTTCTCAGAACATTTCCTGGTACCTATTTTTAGGTTGGGTCAGTATTGGAACCTAGGTCAATTTTAAAACTCCGAAACAATGCAGATTTGAATCCAAGATGACTGTGCTGGCAAGCAAGCACCTAGCCACTAAGCTACAATGACCCCCCTTTGATATACTAACTTTTGGTAAAGTAATATGATTTCCCTTTGTTTTTCATACCCACAAAAGATATGTATTAGTTGTATGATTTCTAACATGTGCTACTGATGTTGAAAAATACATACCTGCACAAAATCTCTGCTGACTTCAGTGAAAAAGTGAGGCAGGAACAACAAGGTGACATGTCTTTCTAATTTATCTTTGGGTACAGTCCATGTACAGTTAAGGTTATTGGGGTATTGAGATTTTGGGTAACCAGGTGACATAATTACAGATGAACTTGTTGAAATGAAGGCATCACAACCTGTACAAAATTTAAGACAATTTTAAATATTTTAATTAATTTCTTGACACATTTGTGGACATATTTTTCAGTTATAGGTGCATATATAATTTGAGCTGTAAATCTTCTTCTTTTCTCCTTCTCCGGTTTTTATCTCCCAAGGGAGCATAATTCCTTGACCAACTCAAACCCTTTGTGGACATGGTTGCTTTGATTTTGCAGGTAAAGTTGTCTACAGGATGAGGTAGCCAGTCTGACACCAACCCTCCTTAGTCATCTCTTATGACATGCATGGTAGGTTATAGTGTTACGTTTCCTTGCTTCCCTTAAAAACTCTCGTAACATATGGGTCTGTTGTAGATTTTCCAGAAGAATAAGACTGATATTTTAGATATACTACTTTATAGATAAATGAATGTGCTATTTAATTAATTAAGATAACAGAATATGTTTCTGGTTTTGTAGATAATTCTTCTTACTCTGCGTTCATCAGGAGAGTTTTTTTGGACGTGACTGTGTTGTGCCTGTTTACAGCAGAGCTGCATTCAAGGTGCTGGCACCATTTACCCAATATGGCTCAAGGTGTGCTAAAGGGTTTTTAATTATACCTTTATTATGAGGTTACATTATTCAAGATCGAACACATAGATGAGTGTATGTTTTTGTTCATTTAATCACTGTTTACATCACTGCCCAAGTTGTTTAGCCCATATCTGTCATTCATTGACTTATCTAACATTTATTGAAACAATTTGTTAACCTGTACCGCTGTTTAGTGAGAAGTTTAAATTATTTTTTGTGAAGAAATTGTTGCTTGTCAAATTAAATATTTGTATACAACTTGACAATAGTCTTCTTAAGTGAAAGACAGAAAATGTCATTTCCTGTGTTTTTTTCAAAAAGTTTGGATTATAGCAACTTATATTTCATTTTACTTAATATTCTAACAACATGAAGTGACCTTTTGCCAATAATGATTCAAAATTGTTTCATTTTTAGTCGCACCTGGTAAATAATGAAAAGATATTAGTACCACTCTTAATTACTAAAATTAAAAATTACAATAAATTAACTTTTTATAACAGAAATCCCAATTCATATCTGGTAAATATAAAGTTACCTTATATTGTGATTACAGATTATATTCCATATATTAATTGTACTTCTCAAAATAAGGTATTGGTTGCACTGTGTTCAATAAGAGTGATTCTGTGATAATTGTGCCTTTCTACTAACTCATCTAACTTTAGGATACCATTTGTTGGGAGCATGGTCTGATCTTTGAACTTTAACTCCAGCTAGATTTGCAGTGATGTAAGTTTGTAGCTAGAACCCAACATGGAGATGGAGTGGGGTTTGACCAATTCTGGATTGCTGACCCTGGTAGAAGTGCTAAAGACGAAATTGCAAAATATATCTGCCAGTACAACCAAACTATAATGAAATGGTGAAGAAACTGAAAACAGTGAAGATGTAATTTTTAAGAGGAATGTTGAGAATATCATGGACAGAGAATAAACCTTGATGATATATTGAGATATACAGGTATTACAAGATAAATAACCACAACAATAAGGAAAAGACAAATAAATTAATGGGATATGTCAGGAAAGAAAGCCTTATGTGTGAAAATATTAGGCAAGAGAGCCAGGGGAAGACATACATACATGTATGTGAAATGCTTAAAGAGCTGGGCATTAAATACTTATATAAGTATAATTATATAATTCATCAAAATATCAGATGACAGAGAGAATTTGGTAGTCATGATTGCTACGTCTGATCCACTTGAAGAAAAGTCAAAATAACCGGCAGTCAAGTAATCTGCAGTCAGCACCAGTACCTAATATTTTTGTTGATGAACTTGTGACAAATTATCATCACCATCATGCCAGCTGGTGTAGGCGTTCATGGCTCTCCAGAGATCCGTCTTTGGTGTTCTGGATCAACTCTGCTGATGATATTCCTCCATGCCACCGTCTCAATCCATTTAGTATAATTTCTTTTGGTCTGCCTGGCTCTTTTCCCATTGATCTTTCCAGTTGTCATGATGTTTTTCAATTCTCTTTTCATCATATGATCAAAGAAAGCGGTTTATCTCTTTCTTATAATCATATATAATGTTCTAGTTTCATTAGCCTCCTTGAGACAATCGTTGTTAGAAACTCTGGCAGTCCAAGAAATTCACAACATTCATCTCAGGAACCATATTTATGTTGCTTCCAAATTCTTTCTTATTTGTTTATTTACTTTCCAAGATTCACTGCATTCATACAGCAAAACAGGTTCTATATAGTATTTCAGCACTCACTTTCTTACAAAGTATGAAAAGCTATAATGTATAAATAAGTTAAAGAATCAGAAAGGAGGTAAGATATACCATTTTTATAGGCAACAACAAAACTGCTTAAACTGCTGCCTCTGTTGATTATCACACGTAGAAGAAGATGCTGCTCAGATGATGTAATCACAGGTGGAATGTTTAGGAAGTAAGTATATGGTGCTTCACTGAAGTCTTTCTCTGCACTGGGAATTACTGGACCAGTGGCTGATGTTATGTGAGTGATGACAGGAGCATCAGGTCCTCTGCCATCATAAACAGCAATACTGTCCCCACTCTCTAGAGTTATATTCTTGAACTGTAAAACAATAAAATTAAGTCTGTAGATACACTGTGCTGTAATACAGACTGACAGCAACAAATTTACTTTAACTCTTTCGCTACCGTGCTCCCATCTGTGGACAGAATTGATTTGCTGTAATGGCAGTCCGCCCTTTTCGTCCCACAAAATGATCAGTGGTTTATTTCACATATTTCTGCTCCGTTTCGGAATTTTAAGTTACTGTAAACTAAAAAGTAGTACAGCCGAAAGATCTCTACGCCATCTTGGAGCGGTCAATGGTTTTCTAATTTTTGATTCTTGTGAATTTTCAGTTTTAAGGTAGTGTTAATTTGTTTGTTTGGTTTTTCACAATGGAAACGCCCACCAGTATGCGTCCACGTAGAATGACTTCAGATCAAGCTAGATTATTATTCGAAACTGTTTTAAACAATAGTGATTCCGAGAATAGTGATTCAGACAGCAGTTATATCTGTGAATCTAACATTTTAGCACGTGGTGATAAAGATATTACTAGTGGAACTTCGTCTTCAGCTGAGATGTCTGATGAATGTTCGTCTGACAATGAAAGTCAGGATGTCACAATCACTTCTCAGCGGAAAGGAAAGCAAACAGTACAAAATAAGAATAAAACTGGAGGAAAAAAGTTGAATCTACAAGCTTCTGTACAGCGTGATGCACCTATCCCATCACCATCGACATGGCAAGATGTGTCAGAAGGAGAAACAAAACCGAAGTTTGAATTTCGTCCTCGAAGATCTCACGTCAACTCTAAACTTTATCATCTGCAAACACCTATGGATTTTCTCAAAGTTTTTTTTGATGATGACATAGTGGATTGTATAATTAAAAATGTAAAACAAATATGCAGAAAAGATCTTGATGCAGAACACTCCTAAAAGAAAACATTCTAGTCTGTTATCCTGGACCCCACTCACGAAGCTATGAATGGCTGAGTTTACGTCTGTCATTATTGCTATGGGACTTGATCCAAGACCATCTATCAAAGGACTATGGTGTACAAGTGCACATTTATATACTCCTTGGTATGCCACTATGTTTCCCAGGAAACAGATTTGAATCTATTTTTCACACCATGTTTCACGTATGTGAACCAGAAGCATCACGTGAAAAAAAATTGATCCTCTTGTTGACATGGTCCTGAAGAGATTCCAGGAAGCATTTTACCCATTTGAAAATGTGTCCATTGATGAAATGATTATTGGATGGAAGGGCAGATTTCAGCACAGACAATACAATGCAACAAAACCTCACAAGTACCACATCAAAACATTTGGCCTTTGTGATTCTGCGACTGGCTATGTGGTGAATTTAAAAATTTACTATGGACGAAACACCGAATACAGTCCAGATTTAGATCTCACAACTGCTCATGCAGTGAAAGTGTTTGCCACACTACTGAATGTTCTCGGAGCTGGCCATCACATCTTTGCTGACAGATTCTACACTTCGAAAGCTCTGATTGATTATCTGCATTCCAACAATTCAATTATACAGGAACACTGAATGTCAACCGAGTAGGCTTCCCTCCTGAGTTGATTATGGATACATGATTCAGAATCTGCGGCAAAACTTCTTTTCGGATGGTTGATTGGAAGCAATGGTGTTTATAGTTTAGAATAGTGTTGTTTGTTCAGTAAATTCAATTGGATTAGCAGTGAAGAGATATTGGATAACAACGCCCCCTCGGTAAGTACAATGTTTACATTATTTTTACCTACTTTTGTCCAATTATTTTACAAATTATATTATTATTTTTATTTTATTTACAACCTAAAGCAGAAATTCTCCTACCAACATATTCCTTGTCCAATCCCCTTTATTTTGATATATAATACAACATTTCTTCTACAATTTTAACCATTTTCATAACTTTACTGTGAGAGACCCCACCTTCCAGATTTCAGCCATTATTTTTTGTCATTTTTTGTTAAAAAGACATGGTTCAGAATATGAACCAAAACTTCTTTTTGGGTTACTTTAATGAGCAATACTGTTTATATTCTTGAAGACAAGTGGTGTTTGTTTGATTATTCAGTAAATTAAACATGATTAGCAGTATAGGAGTGTAGAAAACACATTCTAAGTGCAATGTTTACATTATTTTTACCTACTTTTGTCCAATTATTTTACAAATTATATTATTATTTTTATTTTATTTACAACCTAAAGCAGAAATTCTCCCTACCAACATATTCCTTGTCCAATCCCCTTTATTTTGATATATAATACAACATTTCTTCTACAATTTTTAACCATTTTCATAACTTTACTGTGAGAGACCCCACCTTCCAGATTTCAGCCATTATTTTTTGTCATTTTTTTTTTAAAAAGACATGGTTCAGAATATGAACCAAAACTTCTTTTTGGGTTACTTTAATGAGCAATACTGTTTATATTCTTGAAGACAAGTGGTGTTTGTTTGATTATTCAGTAAATTAAACATGATTAGCAGTATAGGAGTGTAGAAAACACATTCTAAGTGCAATGTTTACATTATTTTTACCTACTTTTGTCCAATTATTTTACAAATTATATTATTATTTTTATTTTATTTACAACCTAAAGCAGAAATTCTCCTACCAACATATTCCTTGTCCAATCCCCTTTATTTTGATATATAATACAACATTTCTTCTACAATTTTAACCATTTTCATAACTTTACTGTGAGAGACCCCACCTTCCAGATTTCAGCCATTATTTTTTTGTCATTTTTTGTTAAAAAGACATGGTTCAGAATATGAACCAAAACTTCTTTTTGGGTTACTTTAATGAGCAATACTGTTTATATTCTTGAAGACAAGTGGTGTTTGTTTGATTATTCAGTAAATTAAACATGATTAGCAGTATAGGAGTGTAGAAAACACCTTATAAGTGCAGTTTTTTAAATAATTTTTACCTCTTTAATTTCAGTTGTTATTATTAAACCTCTCATTATTGTCATAATATTTGTAACCTATCAATTAATTATTAACACTGTCATGTTCCTTGTGCAATCCTCTTTAATTTGATATGTAATACAATAGATCTGCTACCATCTTAACCATTTTAAAAGCATTATTGTAACACACCCCTAGTTCCAATTTTCTGCCATAAATTTCTGTTTGGTCACAGCCCAGTTTTTGTTTGGTAAAGAAAGAGTTAAACATAGAAGTCATCAGCAATATGTTGTACGATTTATTTCTTGGCATACTTCGCTGCATCTCGCAAGGTTATAATGCAGAGTTATATTTCATATGAAGTGAATAATACTTAACCTGAAACAATAAAAACACACAGTCATGGGTATTGTTCAAACATGCAGCATCTGTTATCCCCATGATAATTTCAAATTTAACAGGAACTCTTTCTGTTTGCAAAAATCTATACGGAACCTCTTCTTCTTCTTCTATTTTTTTCTTCTTCTTCTTTTGTTCACCTGAAATATGTTTATAGCTGCAATGTTGTCTCTTGTATGAATCTAACAGTCTTTTTTAGTTCACTCAGCGGTCCATAGAACGGAACCTCTTAATAGATAACGCCTCACTACCTTACCTGCTCTGTCATCTCCATCAGAAAATGTTAAAGTGTATGGATAATTATACATCCAGTTGCCAGTCAGTTATGTAAGCCTTTGCTTCACCCCCTACAATAATCCTTCTTGCTAGCACCAAATTGGCTTCCTGATTCCATCAGCACAGTTACAAGTTTAGTTTAGTTTAGTTTAGTCGTTGGATCAACATCACGGCACACGGTTTAACCCATAAGTGCTCCGTTTTCCTCCTAACTCAAACCTGAGTCTGGAGAAACTCAGCTCAATGCACGAACTCCGTTGCATCGGCGAGGATCCTGAAATACTTTGGGTAGATTTTTAACTCGAAATGTTGCCCGGGCAGCGCCGTTAGGCTACACTTTTCCGATTTGCAACTGCCAAGGGATTTTTTACGTGCGCAACAATACACCCGTACACCCGCTACAAGTAATCATGTATCTGTGTTTCCTCATGCACCTGATGATCTTTATAGACAGCATCCAGTCTCCTTTTGTTAACCTCAGTGCTACTCTTGGAGTCAATCAATCAAACTTCATTTCCACAACACCTGGACAGTAGAGCCACTTCAGCTTGTGTAGGGGTGGTGACTCTGTGTGAGCCAACCATTCATGGCAGAGATATCCAGACTAAACATTCCATAGTATTGAATGAGAGTCAGTTATAATGACTGACTTATTGAACAGACTCAGAAAGCCTATCAGGACTATTGTGACCGCATCTACTTCCATTCTCATGCTGAATGGCGTGTTGTAATATGCTCCACCAGCTCGATAAAATGATGAGGTACTTAAAATTTTCATCAAGCCTGTAAACAAATGTTGCTATAAAACACAATGAGATTAACAATAACACTATCAGGTACTTACAATTAAATTAAAATGTCTCGTCCTTAACTTCTGGACATAAATTACAAGTACCTCTAAAGTCAGAGTGGGTTCACCTGATGGTTAGGGACACTTGTTATAGGGAAAGCTAATCCACATGCAAACATGAGCCCTGTGTACTAGAAGTAGTAGCATTCGTATGTACTATGCTTGAGTTCAAAACGAGTGGGGGGAAAAAAAAAAGAAAAAAAACACGCGCGCACACGCACGCGCGCACGCACGCACGCACGCACGCACGCACGCACGCACACACACATATGTTACAACACAAAAAGGTCTCATAATCCTTCCACCCACCCCCCCACCCCCCAAAAATACCAACCTTTTCTGCCACACACCAGCAGTGGTACAAATTCTCTAATCAAATCAACGAAATTCAATAATAAAGCATTAATAGAAAGAACGAATTTACATTTGTATAAAAACCTAAACATCTACTTTAATACTCTTCACAATTACCTGTAATGACAGAATATCAGTGTTTCTGTACGAAGAAATAACCCAGTCACAGCTCAGACTCCTCAACATACTTGCTGATGTCATTTGTTCTGCTAGTGGAAAACTTAACACTGTTTCCTTGTTTCCTGCAACCAGCTCCCCACCACAAGTGTGTGCCTCTAGTTCTGTTTAGGATAATAAACAAAATTTCCCACTTGCACTGATAAGATAATAGTTAGAATTCACACACATCTATTGATAAGATAATATATACAATTCTCATATCACCATCATATGCTCTGCCAACTGGCATAAGCCTTCTTGTCTCTCCAGAGATCTTAGTCCTTGGTGTTCTGGATCAGCGCTGCTAATAGTATCCCTCCATGCCACCATTTCTATCAAACAAGCATCTTTTCTGCCGCTGCCACTTCTCCCATTGAATTTTCCAGTTATCAATGTCTTACAATGCCTCTCTTCTTATTACAGTTAAATAGTTATCATCTAACCTATCCTGTTCAGGTATTTGATAGAGAATTAAAGCATTATTATATTTCAACATGTAAAGTTAGGGTGGGAAAAGATAGCTAGGAATGCACCAGAAATAGATCAAATTAACAACTCTCTAAAGAGACAAAAAAATTAAGACATTCTTGGAGAATACAGTAAACATCTATAAGAAGCTTCAACATTATATTTACTATTAAAGAATACAACAGATGCATAAAATAGCCAAAACATATACTGTTTAAATTATACACCAAGTAGTCGATATTTAGGTCTTAGTCAGATATGACGGAGCTACCATATTACAGTAGACGGTACTACCTGCTTTCTGTTAGTGCTGAATGTTGGGCGGTGCTCATCAAACCCGACACTTCACATTGTGCCAACAGCTTTGGGTGGAAGAGCGCAATTGGGAGGGTACAAGCCTTACTTTGGTGCGAGAAAATGCAACCTAAAAACTAAATGTCATGACAGGGCAGAACAGGCCATAAGCTTTCGTCAGCAACTGGTCCAATGACCAATGTAGTGAGTAAATGACAGCTAGAAGCAGATGTTTTTTCCTGCCACTTGAAAGTGTAGTGTGTGATAAAAACATGACTGATCATCATGATAGTCTGAGCATTATCTAAACAGCAATGCATGATGAGGACTGATATCTTTTCAACTGCCATTGAATCCAGTATGTCTTAAAACTTACAACGTATATTCCATTTTCTTTTGCCAAAAACATTGATGATGTCATTGGGTTATGATTAGGTTATTTCAACAAAATGTGTATGTCCAATAATTTCCATTGTTTATATGTTCAACCAGTCTTCATTCACGTTGTTTTTATAATAATCTGTCTTAGTGCATTTTCTTTTGCCAAAAACATTGATGATGTCATTGGGTTATGATTAGGTTATTTCAACAAAATGTGTATGTCCAATAATTTCCATTGTTTATATGTTCAACCAGTCTTCATTCACGTTGTTTTTATAATAATCTGTTTTGCCGTTCTACTACGTTTTTTTGTGTGTGTGTTGCATATCCCTTGCAAAACGTTACAGTCAACACCAGCATTTTTCAGCTTCTGTTGATGTACTAGGCAAGATTACGCTCAGTAGTTTGCCATTGTTTTCTGAGTGACCGGTTCACTCACATACCCCCGTAAGTTACTAGTGCGGCATGAACCACTGCCGATTCTCGCGCAGCTGCGTTACTGATGAGAATATACGGGATTATAGAGAAAGATGTTAACCTCTACTCCAGGGAGACCGGGTTCTACTACTACAGAAGGAAATGTCTCACTTTTATTTTCCAGCTTCCGCCATGTCAAATTTATCAGCTCTGTCATTTTCTTAATACAATACAATGACAATGACTAAGAACCTACTGTAAGAGTATGTTTATGGAGGCATCAATGCATTAAATCTCTGCTGCCAATGCCAGTATACTAGTGACACACCATCACGTAGCTGGTCATCACATAATGCCGCTCTCATCATGGCCAGCGGCAAAGATTCTCAATCCCTTGCCAGTTTTCCTGCCTTATGCATTCTCATGCTCAAAATGTCTGCCATGTCCTGTGTCCATCTTCATGCTGGTTGACCCTTGCCTCTTACTTCCAGGAGCCATGCCTGCCATCACTGTTCTTTTCAAACCAACGTGATATTTAATATCGCCAACGAAGTGATTATTTGCAGAGCAATGCGAATAATACTGAGTGTTATTCGCAGTCTGTGGCTGGTCACATGACGTTTACTTCGATGGCCTGGTAGATATACATTCACGGTCTACTGTTCCTCATGAGATCTTTAGTACAGTCAGTTGGGCATCTGCATGCACATTTATAACTTTTATTGTCACTGTTTCTGCTGGTCGCGGGTTCGAATCACTACAGCGATTATTTTTTTTTTTCTTTCTTGCTCTAGATCTGGTTGATTTTTTTTTTTTTTGACGACCTGGTTTTTCATTCACCAGACCTGGAGTGGAACATTACATTAATCGTTTTCTAACTCTATGGATCTATGGAAGCTGCCTAGGGGCACAGCCCCCAGGCAGCGACTGAGTTATCGAGTGTTGGAATCGATGGATCCAATAGATGTCTTTGTTTAACGTTAATTTAATTTGCCAAATAAAATATTGCCCCTAGCATAAACGTGCATAATCACCTAATTAGGCCCAGTACCGCAATAGCATCTCTGGAAAGAGACCGAGCCATATTGGATAAAACCTGGGTCAATGAAGTCTTTCTAGTGACTGCCATTTCCATCGACAATGAAGTGTATTTCTCGTGGAGGACTTTTGTGTTGGCATACTGGCGGCAGCATTATGCACAGTGTGCCTGTGCAGGCTGTTGGCTTGCCAATACTCCTATTCCATTGTTCACATAGGACAGTGAGGAGCATTTTGTGTGATATTCACTGGCACAGGAACGGAGAATAATAGGGACGACCCGTTGCCATGAAGTTGAAACCGCGATTAACTAATTAACTAGAGATCTCTCCTGACCAAGTACTGTAATACCATCTATGGGATTTAAGTTAGTGTAGAGATCTCTTCCGACCAAGTACCGCAATCACCATCTCTGGGACTTAAGTTAGTGTAGAGACCACTTTCTACCAAGTACCGCAATAGCATCTACATGTCTATGAACCCAAGTACAGACAGGCGGATTCAAGAGCAAGAAAGTACCATTTTTGAAGTAAATGTCACATGACCAGTCGCAACTGTGAATAACACTCAGTATTATTTGCATTGCTCTGCAAATAACGCCTCCCTATTGCCAAAGTATCTCAGTTTCTAAGATCTAATGATTTTTATGAATCTTTTTTTTTAATGTTCAGATCTAGTAGAATGTCAGTATTTTTCTTGCTCATGAATACATGTCACAAAATATGGAAAAGTACCTATTCTGAGAAACTACAAAAATATTAATAGACATTAAGAAATTTGATACTGAGCAAAAGAGAAAGAAGTAGACCTACAGAAAACATTTTTATAAGGCAAGCATACTCAGATGTACCAATGCACTGAATTAACAGATTTTAGACGAACAGTAGCAAAACAACAAAGGCGATTTAGGAACCACAAGCATGGAAGTGAACACCTACATAGGCATGAAGGAAACCACAAAGCTCATAGAAGGAAATGGATACAACAGCATGAATAGAAATGAAATTAGACAATTTAGAAGGAAGTGGAAACCACATTGATTGGAAGGAAATGGAAACCTCACAGTATGGAAGGACATGGAATATTTATATTTCTAACTGAGAGAATGGTTTACTAGTAACAGCTCTTTGATTATTTATATACATGCATGCAACAAATCTTTAAAGTAATTACAAAAAATAAACACAGTTTTTTACTATTAACAATATTTAAGTAATTGTTACCTGCTTTCCAGCTGACAAGAAATCCTTTTCCCTGCACTGAGTAATCAGAAAGAAACTGGACTGTAATGAAGCTGCCTATGGAACGAATAGTCTGATTATACATTCTTCCTCCCAAGGAAGCTATCAGTTGATTTTCTGAAACTTCAGTGCCCTCATAAATGCTCAAGGAGTCGTACTTGTCCTCAATATCAAGAGTTTCTACCTAATAAAAATGTTAGAGACATTATTGAAAAGTGTAATTAAATTAAGTCATTTAAAAATTGTTACTAAATTAAGTAAAAGTACATGACAATATGGGAGCCATGGTAGCGTATGTTCTCAAACATTTTACTTTCACTTGTGTGCTAGTATTGTGACATTGATTCTTTAAACTGTTTATCCTTTGCATTGTTATAACCAGCCTGTGTCAAACTTTTTCATGATGTTTGCATTGCATGATGGGTGGAGCATAAACCTTCACCTATCTTCTGTCAAGCTTCTCTAGAGATTAGTTCATGATTGGTTGGATTTTACAGCTAATGTTTCTACAGGATGAGATAGCCAGCCCCATGTTAACTCTCCTTAGACAATTCTTATTAAACGATTGATAATTTATGGTGTTAGTTTTGTCTACTTCCCTTATGGGCCTTCATTAACACAAGGGTGCATGCTGGGAGAATGTAGCTGGGTTGATAATTAAATAATTAAAGGATACATAGCAGGTAACTATTATGCAGTGTGCTGGCAAGCTTTTTGTTTTATTTCATCTTCAGAAGATAAAATACTTCACCCTTGCCAGGACTTACAACCTATCTCCAGTTGGAAGAAACATTATCCTAATCATTTAAATGACTTCTTCTCAATGTTATCTGACATTCTATAACTGCTTTTAATATATTCAGCAGAAAATTTAGATTTCTTACTTGCATGCATGCAATTTTTAACAACAGGAAATCACTAAAAATATGTTGTTGTTGTTGTTGTTATTGATCAGATTATCCAATGAAGGTAAGCATGGCCAAAATTATAAGAGCGCTAGTTCTTAAACATCCAATGTGCTGATACTGAGGTAGCGGTGTTCAAGCCCTACACTGGTCAGTTGGACTAAAATGTTGACTTCCCGTCCTTGACATGGGAACATAAATTACAAATACCTATGAAGTCAGAGTGGATTTGCATGATGGAAAGGGACACGTGATATGGAAAGCTAATCCACACGCAAAAATCAGTCCAGTGCACTAGAACTAAGAATGAATGAAGAATAACTTGCGCGATGACTTGGATTAAAGTGAGGAAGAGTTGCGCAATTCGTCAACCTCTCTCTCTCGCCTGAGTCCATCTGAGTCCAGTGGCAAGACAAGTCGAGACGACTGGAAACGAATACAGGTGCAGAGGATGACCAGGGCGCTCTACGTGCCTTGCCGTGCTCATTACGTTCCACAACGCTTTGTAGGTAAACGCCGTCTTGCCCGTTGAATCAGGAATGATTTGCTAGAACTAGTAACATGTGTATGGACTACACTTGAGTTAAAAGTGAGCAAGCACACACACAATTATTATCCAATTACCAAGAGTATTATATCTTGTGGAGGTGCTGTCTCAATCTTCCATAGACAGTTCAGAAATGGAGGATAATTATCTGGATAATTTAGTGATGAAAACGATCCTGATTGTCCTTTCATAACAGCCCCACAATTTTGAGATCTTGTTGGAGTTATTTCATTTGAACCTGTAGGGTAAATTATAAAGTTAAGTTGAATGTTTTTCAGGTACTCTTAAAGTACGATGTAGATTATGAGAGACAAAAATGATAAATTAGCAAGAAACACGTAAAAACTGTACACATATTGTTACAATCAAAATTCACCCAATTATAGTAGCAACATAAAATAATAATGTTTAGTGTTTTCGTGACATTTTATGACCAAGAATTAAGAAAAGTAACTGAAACAATTTGCATTAAATACTACCCACTTTTCATACACACTGTCTGTGGAAAAAATGTCAGAACTTGATGATCAAACATTATTGTGTGAGCAATTGTTGATTAAACAATGAGATACTAACTGGAGACAGTGGAGATGTGGTGTTTTAGAAGAATGTTGAGAACATCATGAACAGAGAAGACCACAAACGCTGTGGTATTGAGAGCTGAAAGCATTAAAAAAAATAAAACTCAAGATAAAACAAATGAAATTTATGAGACATATCAACAAAAGAGGTGGAATAGAGAAATTAGCCTTATGTGCGAAAATACTAGGCAAGAGAGGCAGGGGAGGACAGAGAATGATATATTTTAAAAGCTTAAAGTGCTGCGGAAAAATAATATAAGCAACATCAACTTCATCCAAATGTAAAATGACACAGAGACTTGGAGAACCATGATCTGTGATATCTGCTTCAGACCACCAAGCATGTTAAGAAAGAGAATGATGAGATGTATTTAGCAGTTAGACAAACAAACGAACAAGCAACAAACAAACAAACAACATACTTTATATTTAAAGAGTTAGGAATTTGTCATGCAGGCCTATCTAACATTCGGCCCTTCTTATCTCTCTCTTTCATACATTATTTCATGCAATCAGTTATGAGCCTAACTGAGAACAACAACTATATTAAAATATGCATTGTAATGGCATGGCAAATTTGCAAAAATCATTACTACATAACTTACTAATATTAATTATTGATGTAGTAATAGTTATTAACTATGGGAGACATACTGTACCACCAATTGGAGACTGTTCATCATCATGTGCCATGACAGCTGGCATATGCATTCATGACTTTCCACAGATCTCCGTCTTTGGTTTTCTGGATCAACTCTGCTGATGATATTCCTCCATGCCACCGTCACAATCCATCCAGCATCATTTCTCTTGGTCTGCCTCTCCCTATCTTCCCCTCAATCTTTCCAGTTGTCACAATGTTATCCAATGCCTCTCTTCTCATCACATGACCAAAGAAAGCTGTTTGTCTCTTTCTTATTGTTGTATATAATATTCTAGTTTCATTAGCCTCTTTTAGGCAGTCATTGTTAGTTACTGTTATACTAGGGTTTTATTATTATTATTATTATTATTATTATTATTATTATTATTATTACTATTATTATTATTATTATTAAGAGGGAAAGTATTCTGTACTGAGAAAGTTAGAATAGTTTGTGATTAAATGAATTGGGATTGGTGTTGTCTTTGATGTCTTGTGGAAGATTGTTCAACAACTGAGCTGCGGAGTATGCTAAGCTCATTTTGTATAAGTCTACCTTAGTGTTAGTCGTTTGCTATGTCTTTAGATGTTGAAAGGGAGCTTACCCAGTAATCTATTACACAGAGATAGACAGGCCTGCCAAGATTAGATAGTTGAACTGTGAAGGCAAAAACAATGCTTAGGTCACAGAATAAATGATTTCTCTGAACGAAACAAATTGCAAGGAGTTTTTCGAGGTTCTACAAAACATTACTATGACATGACACACACACTAAATGTTTTCCAGCTGAAGGATATCAAAATAATTTCTTCAGTGCAGAATAAGTAAACATTACACATGGCATTATTTGCTAAGATAAATAAAAATTAAAAGATTCACCACAAGAAACTGGGTATACAAAAATATAGCCATAATTTAAGAATTGTTATAAAATTTTTATCATGTTATATTCACATTGCGAGAAAAACATTAAAAATTCACATTGTGAGAAAACATTTCCAAATTAAAATTTAAAAATAATTCATAAAAATTAAGACAAGCAAATTCATACTTTTCTCACAGTTGTTCTCATCAGTCCCATCCTGGCAATCCCAATGTCCATCACACAACCACAGTTTACTAATACATTTGGAGCCATCAGCACAATGGACTGCATGTTCTTCACAAGGCCTTAATTCACAGACTGAGGAATGAAGTTCATCACACGGCCTCAGTTGCCAGCGCAGATCTTTGTTATGTGGAGACTGTTCTTTGATATCACAGCAAAGCTTGGTGGCAGATGCATCTAGAAGATTCCAGAATGTTTATGTAATAACAGTTCTAGGTATATAAGTAAATGTAAGCAAATGACCCTTTTACTTGTCTTGAGGTAAACTTGACATATATTCTTGTAGACAAGTCAGCACTCGGTAGATCATGTGGTCAGTATCTGCTATTATTATTTTTGTTTGCATATTCTTTACAGGACATTGCAGTCAGCACCAGCATTTTTCAGCTGCTGTTGATGTCTTGGCAAGTTTTACGTTCAGTAGTTTGCCATTGCTTTCTGAACGACTGGTTCACATACCTTTCCATAAGTAACCATCGCGAAGTGATCTGCTAGCAAATTTAGCACAACTGTGTTTCGTACATGGGTATACGGGATTACAAACAATGTTCTTAATCCCTTCACCAGGGAGACCAGCATATCTGCTATGGCCACCTTTATTTCCCAAAGCATTTCTTGGTGCCTTTTTAAGGCTAGATTGACCTGGATGCCCAAATCAGTTTTTATAACCTGTACCAATGCAGATTTGAACTCATGACCACTGGACAGGTGAGCATCCAGCCTCTACACACTGTAGCCCACCAGACATATGATATTAGTCTCATATTTTTTAATAAATCAGTCAGCACTATGTAGATGATGTGTCAGTATGTAGACACCTTTACTTTCTAATATATTTTATGGTACCTATTTTAGGCTGTGTCAAATTGGGAACCCAGGACATATATAAAAATCTGGCTCAATGTAATTTCAAGCCAATGACCACCAAGCCAGCGGTCAAGCATGCTAGCCGCTACACCATCATGGTTCCTCTAAATCTATGACTCAGCAAAATACAAATAAGTTTTTCACTACAAATCATAACTAGACATGACACACACTAAATGTTTCCCAGCTTGAAGACACAAGAAGAATTTCTCCAGTGCAGAATAGGTAGGTACCCAAATGGTACCAGAAGAAGAGGCTGACCATTTAAATGATGGACAGAGGGGATAATAGAGTCCATGGCAATCTTGATTTAATAAGCCCACAAACGGGCACTCTCTCGCTGTTTATGCTTCACCTTGACACAGCAAGGTACAAGAGGAACAAGATGAGATTATAATGAGAATAAGTAAAGAAATTATTCATATAGACATTGTGTTCATAAACAGAAGCATTCTACATTGACTACACCAAACAACATAGCTTTCATGTTATACAAGTAACTATTAATATGTGTTTTATGATCTTGGCCTATGCAATCATATTGAAACAAGTAAATATAGCAACATTTTAGTAAAGTGCCTGTTTCCATTTTCAGGCTTTTTCTCACACACATACATGACAGAAAGAGCATGAAAGCACAGTTATACACTCAGTGAAAGCACTTCAGCATTAATTACTATATCCTTCCATGAAAAGCCAAGGAATAAACACAAACGTCATAAGCAGAAGATCATCATCATCAAGTGCCATGCTGACTGGCGTAGGTGTTCATGACTCTCCACAGATCTTGGTCTTTGGTTTCCTAAATCACCTCCACTGTTGATATTCCTCCATGCCACCGTCTCAATTTATCCAGCATCATTTCTCTTGGTCTGCTTCTGCCTCTCTTCCCCTTGATCTTTCCAGTTGTCACGATGTTCCCCAATGCCTCTCTTCTCATCATATATATATATAAGAAGGAACTGATGATTCAGGCTGTGTGTACAACTGACTTAATTTTCACTATCAGTTTATAATTTCTCCATACACATGATTGATCTAACAGCGGCATGTGATCTTATCTATGTTGGAGACATTCTTCTGAAGTCCTTGAGATGCATGAAAGTGACTGCAGCTTTACCAATGTGGTTATCAAAGTCATTGTCTGTATTCATGGTAAGTCTGTCATTTACAACAAAACATAAATGTGTAAAGTTGAGCACTACTCTCAAACTGTAGGTATCAATTTAAATAATAGGTATAGTCCCCGGATCCTGGCTGCTCACCATTATTTTCATAAGACTTACCAGGCCAAGGTGATCACTTGCTTGGAAGAACTGATTCATGCATTTTTGGAATTCTTTTGGCTCTGTGAATTGAAGTATCATCAGCAAATAGCAGATCTCTCATGGTCACTTCCTTGATTTTTGTCTTTGTTTTGAATCTCTCAAGATTGAACAGTCAACCATTTTTGGAATTCTTTTGGCTCTGTGAATTGAAGTATCATCAGCAAATAGCAGATCTCTCATGGTCACTTCCTTGATTTTTGTCTTTGTTTTGAATCTCTCAAGATTGAACAGTCAACCATCACATATGGTGTGGCGACATATTCCTTCCTCCGCAAGATCAAATGCATGGTTGAGAAGAGCAGCAAAGAAAATTCTGAACAAAGTAGGGGCTATGTCACATAAAAGAAGATGACAGATTACCATCGCACTGGATTGTTATCTTTGTTTCCACATGTTAACGATCTGACCAACTGTAGCAGTTTGGAAGGGCAACCAATTTTAATGAGGATTTTCAAAAGTCCATCTCTGCTGATAAGATCAAATACCTCTGGGAGATCAATAAAGGTATTGAACAAAACCATGTCCCTCTCCCTAGATTTTTCAAAGGGAAAAGATTGTGTCCACTGTTGGTCATCTTGTAGTTGGTGAAGGGAAAATATTACATGCACTGTTGATAATTTCTTCTTCTTCTTCTTCTTCTTCTTCTTCTTCTTCTTCTTCTTCTTCTTCTTCTGCATTCATCTGGAGTGTTTTTTCAGATGTAATTGCATTGTGCCTGTTTACTTGTGCCTTTAGGCCGACACATCCGACTTCTGCAGGCATTTGTTGACCGGGTTAACCTTCCCGGGGTTGATAATTTTATATCTGGCAAAGGAAAAATATCATGTACACTGTTGAAATTATTGTAGTTGTTGAAGGAAAAAGATTATATCCACTGTTGGTATCCTTATAGATGGCAAGGGGAAAAGATCATATGCACTGTTGATATCCTTTTAGTCAGAGAAAGGAATCCTCCGAAGTCGGAGAGTGTCTGCCTGTACGGCGAGGCACCACCAGTCTGCACACCAATAAGCCAGACATGGGACAACTGGATACTCACGCAAACCTCAGGTCCCTGTATGACATCACACTGATGTTGGACAACAGGATGCCTTCATCCGACATACAGGACTTCGCGTTGGAGCTCAAGCCAACGAACACAAGCAAGGAAGCAAGCAGAGAAAGGAAAAGATCAAATCCACTGTTGATATCCTTATAGTCAGAGAAGGGAAAAGATCATATCCACTGTTGATATCCTTATAGTCAGAGAAGGGGAAAAATCAAATCCACTGTCAATATCCTTATAGTCAGAGTAAGGAAAAAGATCATATCCGCTGTTGATATCCTTAAAGGTGACAAACGGAAAAGATAATATTCACTTTTGATATCCTTATGGTTGCCAAAATGAAAAGGTCGTATTCATTGCTGATATCCTTACAGTCACAGAAAGGAAAATATCAAATCCAATGTTGATATCCTTATAGTCAAAGAAGGGACAAGATCATATCCACTGTTGGTTATCTTGTAGTTGGAGAAGGGAAAAGATCATATCCACTTTTGATCATCTTGTAGCTGACGAAGGGAAAAGATCATGTCCACCGTCAATCTTCCAGCTCCAAACCCACATTTTAAACACAAGTAAATTCACAAGTGCAACAACTGTGAAAGTAAACTTACCATCTGAAGCCTTCAGCCCATCGACTGCCCAGAACCCATCCTGCTCTAGAGCAGTGTGTCCATCTGCCCACTGGAATGTTTTATTTGGAAGTTGCATGAATCCTGAAATAAACATCCACAGTTCATAGAGAAATTAATTTCACCTTGTCTTATTTCTACCCATGGAACTCAGGCTCATAACTCATTCCGTACTAAGAGAGAGAGTCTCTGTGGTGAAGTGAATCATTCTAAAGGTTGTGGGCTCAATTTCAGCCTAAATTGTTCAGTTCAAGGGTGCAATTTTCTTGGAGATTCCTGATGGACATCATTACAGAGTTCCTGTTTATTGTGATGCTTTCAGTAGGCCAGCCTGCAGAAAGAGACTGAGCCATATAGAATAAAACTCAGAGCAATGAAGTCAATCCTCTTGCCTTTTATACCCTTTTTTTCTATGCTAAGATGGGTATAATGTATTTGATATTTACCCTGTATATGATAAGCTTTACTCAATGCAAACTTTTTTGTCTTATCCATTGTCCCTTTAACCTTTCTATCCCAGAGGTCTATTATTTCAAGCCTTATAGACTTCAGCATTTACTATTTAAGAAAACCACTGTTTAGGGTGAAGTAAAAAGGTAAAGAATTTGTCCTCACTTCTTGAGATGTACTGGGTACATGGTGCTAGACCCACATTTTTATAAGACAATCATTGCTCACCAGTCTCCAGGTGAAGAGGTTACAGACGTAGTTTGTCATCCCGTATACCCGCATTCGAAACACACCAGTATCTATTAAGACTTGGCGGTTTTTTCGTCAAATATTATTCCTACACCTTTTTCATGTGTATCCCCTCCAGAATAAATTATTGTGAGTTTGCCAGCTATAATTTTGCCAAATCCCTTCCATCTCATCTCACTTATGCCTAGTATATTCATTTTCATGCTATCCATCTCTCTTAGAACATTGTTCAACTTTCCCAGCTCATTTAATGTCCTAACAGTCCATGTTCCTACTCTAAATTTATTTATTTTAGTTATGGTTTTGCCATCAGTAGCTGGATGACGGTCTGATGTCACCTGTAGCTTATGACTGTCCCTACCTAAGGACAGCCATTAATGTCATTCACTATATAAAAACAGACATGAATAATATGGAGAACATTGACAAAGCTGCATGGAATAATTTAGGATAGGACAGCCTGGAGTGAGTTGGTTGAGGCCTATGCCCCATTAAGGAATAAACTGTGAAAGAATAAGTAAAGAAGAAGAAGAAAGATTGCCGATGACCATCAATCCTGCATCTGTCAGTGTCCTTGTACCAATTATGCCATTTGGCAAGCCATCTAGGTATTTATCTTTTGTCTTCCTTTATTGTTCTTTTCCTATCAAATTTATCAATTACCACTAAGTTTTCAAGTTCCTTTCTTCTCATAACATAAAATAATAAAGTCATCATCAGTCGTTAATTCTCTAATTTTGTGAATAGTGAATAATTCCACTCTGCAGAATGACCAAGAACAATAACCAAAGCGATTGAACCTGACTATTTGAAAATTTCATAAAGAAGTCACATATAATAAATACTTAAATTAATCATTAAGGGAGAGTAGGTTAAAATAACTATCTGTGACAGACATAGTTTAATTAATAACTAAGGGAGAGTGAGTTAATGTAATTATCTGTGATAGAAATAGTTCAATTAATCACTAAGATAGAGTGGGTTAAAATAACAACTGTCTAGGACAGAAAGAGTTAAATTATTCACTACAGGAGTTAAAATAACAACTGTCTAGGACAGAAAGAGTTAAATTATTCACTATGGTAGAGTGGGTTAAAATAACAACTGTCTAGGACAGAAAGAGTTAAATTATTCACGATGGTAGAGTGGGTTAAAATATTAATGACAGACAGATACAAAAATCACCAAGGCAGAGTTTGGCAGAAGAAGCCCAGTGGGGGATTTAACTGACATGAAAAGTTACAAGTTTTAAAGGAGCTGCCGGCTCTTTGGTGAAGGGGTTACGGACGCAGATCGTAATCTTGCATACCCGTGTTTGAAACACAACTGCAAGCGATTTGAAAGTAGAATGCCTTGCGTTAGTTTTTTACGAAATGGTATGGGTGCCGGTCACTTAGAAAGCAATGGCAAACTGAACGTAAACTTGCAGAGAGATCACAACAGCAAACAATGCTAGTATTGACTGTGACATCCTATAAAGGATATGCAACTAAGTTAACTTAACTTTAAAGGCGCTAGATATATTCTGCAAGTGGCCACTTGGGAAGCCAGATTTCTTTAGTTTGATGTTAACCAAAAGTAAAAGATACAAGAACACATTACATGATGGTTGGGATTCACTGGAATGAACCAGTCAAGAGTAGCTTAGGACTGAAATAACTATTATATCTACCTGATAGTCTGTTTCTGTGTGTTGAATGTGAGGACATAATATGCAGAGTGCTAGATACTGGGATTTGTGCTGAGTTATTTCTCCATGCCAGATTTGTGCTGAGTTATTTCCCCATGCCAGTTGTTAAGGCACTTGATGTTTTATTTTCTTTTCTATTTTTTGTTTGCTTCATTTGCTCAATTTTAACTTGGGAGTATTCCAAATATGTACCTCTAGTAGTTGGCAAATGATTTTTGATTGAGGGTTAGCTTTCCCTATTAATAGAGTCACTTGCCAGCAGGTGAGCTCTTTCCAATTTCTGAGGTACTTGTAATTTATGTTTCCAAGTCACGGACAAGAAGTCATTTAAGTCCAACTGACCAGCATGTGAAATGAACTCATTCACTGTGGTCAGCAAAGACAATTTAAGCATATTACACCTCTCAGCCATGCTGACCTCCCAATGCAGAGTGGTACCTATGATGTTTCTATTATCATCATTTCTAATTCTCTTTTCTTCTTCTTCTTCTGCGTTCATCCGGAGTTTTTTTCCGGATGTGATTGCATTGTGCCTGTTTACAGCAGAGCTGCGTTCTTGCGCCGTTAGGCCGACACATCCGACTTCTGCGGTAATTCTCTTTTAATGAGGCTGGTAGCCGTTCTCCAGCACTTCATCTCAAATAACTATTCATGTTATTTGGCTCTTCTTTTATGTTATGAGATGTTTTCTACATCCTGCCGCTTTCATTTCTTACCAGTGCCAATCAATACCTGTTATCTCTATACCACATTTTTGGCCTGACTGTTTTCTCATTAAGTGAATATTATGATCACATACTTTAAATGTAACCGACTCAGTGGCTTAGGGGATCATGAGACATGCAGTTTCATAATTTCCCATGACACCGAGTCAGAGGGTTTGAAATCATCTGCGGCCAGTTTGGAAAGAGACCGCTTTGCATTGATTTCAATAGTAGGAGGCATCAGCCATTCCAAGAACAATGGCAAACAGTTGAATTAGCATTGCCAAATCAACCACAAACAGCCAATAAATGCCGGGGTTGACTGCAACATTGTGTAAAGGGCATGCGTCTAACGTTTAACCTTAACTATGGAGCCATAATAACATACTGGTTATCTGCCAAGACAGTGGTTTAATTTTACTCCTCAGGAGAGGCAGGATATATCTCTTGATGATGATGATGATGATGATGATGATGATGATGATGATGATGATGATGATGATGATGATGATGTCGATGATAATGATGATGAGATACAGTATGATAGTTTGATTTGTAAAGGATCAATGCACATGTCAAAAAGAGGTTTTGTCTTGATCGAACTTATTCTCAGATGTCGAGATAAGTGTTCTTTAGCTGATTTTGTTTTTTTATTGTTTTGTTTTGCTTGTTCATTGATTAAGACTTCAATCGAAATGTTTGCCTATATCTGTGTCTTTTTCTCTTTGTCAAACTTCCTAGTTATTTTATCCCCCCCCCCCCCCCCCCCCCCCCCCCCCCCCCTCTCCCCCGACTAAAATATTCGCTCTGCAACAGCAGCCCTGTTTTCAATACTATGTAGGATATTTTCTAGAGTTCCAAACAATGATGATTTTGATAATGATGAAGATAAGGAGGAAAAATAGCTGCAGGAGCAGAAGTGGATAAGGAACATAGGGAGGAACAAGAACAGAAGGAGGAAGAAGTGATTCAGGAGCGTGAGGAGGATAATGTTGATGATAATGAAGCCAATCATCACAACATACCAATCCATGCCACAACACTTGATATACTAGCAGCATCTGAAGCATTTTCCTTCCTGCCATCACTGTGGGAAACATTTACAAGCTGTTCCCTCACGAAATGACTCAGCCACTCTTGTTCACACAGACTATATATTGTGGCCAGATTTCCACCCTGGCTGAAATGACCAGAAACTCATAAAGTATGTGTCAAATAGGCACAACTGAGCAAACACGTGAATAAAATCAAAAGAAACCATATTTAGTTTATGAGTGTTCTGAGATTGAGTATAAGAATCATGGCAGTGTTGAGGATACTGGCAACAAGGTTCATTCCGAAGTTAATGACATTTGTTTTGTTTAATATGTAAATCTTTAGGGGCTACAGTGAAATAGTATTTAGTGCACTTGTCTGATAAAACAGTGGTCTGGGTTCAATTTCCAACAGAAGTAGATTTCCTTTTCTTGACCAGAAGGGATCGACCCAGCCTTATAAAAATTGGTACCTGATTATGAGGAAGGAACTGCCCACCCTACTCCATAAGTCATGGCCTAGAACAGTGGTTTCCAAGCTTTTCAAGCCGAGGGCCATATCTACTATTTTTGGTAGTTAAGCGGGCCACAGCGTTATAAAATTATGAAAGTCGTGCAATATCATTCTTACCTTTCTTAACTTTTGTCAACAAAATTCCCAAACTTTAAAGGCAGTCAGTGTCAGCCATTTTTTTTGCTTTAAAATCAACAGTTCATTTAACAATAAATTTTTAATCAATTTCGAAAATCGCATTTAATGTAATTAATTTACAACTGTAACTGTTCTTCATAACCAGTGACTTCAGTTCAGATGCCAGTTTATCAATGTCTGGGCACAAATCTATCATGCCCAAAGTCATAAGCGCAGTTTCGTTACTATCAGTGAGTGGAACGTTGCTTTTTTCTTTTCTTTTAACGACCATTGCGGAAAATAACTGCTCACATCTGTAAGTCGAACCAAAACGACAAATGTATCTTTGGGCAAATGAACGTAAGTGTTCAAATTGTTCGAAAGGTAATAGTCACCAGAATGAAATCAAATTATCAGTTGAAGGTGAAGCAGGCAGTTCCAGAAATTCACATCTCAGTGCAGAATTGCATTTCAAATCAATTACTTCGTGCTGAAGGTTTTGCTGTAAATGACAGAGCTTGGCATCAGGAAATACGAACGGATTTATGAAGACTGCAACATTATCCTCCTCTATTGTGAACTCTTGACTAAAACGAGGCCTCGCATGCCACTTTCTGTCAGCTGGCGGGTCACATGTGGCCCGCGGGCCGTGGTTTGGGAACCTCTGGCCTAGAATATGCGATGGCATAGCACTTCAAATCACAGTGGCAGTATCTGCTATGGGACTACCTTTACACATCTTTATGATCTACCCAGCTTCGTAATATGGGTACCACTATATTACTCTAGGTACCAGGCAACCTTAATTCGTCAGACTCAAGACCTCCCTGCCATGCACCGCAAGGTACTATATATGCAGTAAATGACCGGAAAGGGCAGCAAATAACAGAACTGGTTAGCCACATCATAAAGTCATGATCCTAGTATATATGGCATTTGGCCACTTCACACTTCAACTCTAGTGTTTGCCATAAGACTATAATCAGGCACAATGTAATAATTTTTTTGTATTTTAAAACATGTCCTGAAGCAAAAACCTGATATGGGTCAGTGATGTGCTAGGACATTTTGCAGAGACTTGAGTGCATGGAAGAATAAGTGGTTAGTCTTTCCCACCCGCAGCGAGCGACATGCTCACGAATCAAACCCTCATTTAACTTTGCTCATGCCATTACCAGCATTGTAATCATTACACAAATGTAAACTGGCATATCTAAACTATAATTATAATATGTGAGCCTAATAAAGAAAATCATACAATCATCAGTTAAAATAGCAACAAACATTGGGATAAACTTGCTAGTTGTTTTATAAATTAGGGAAGTAGTGTTTTAGAATGTTTACTGTCAAGAAATAAGCAAAAATGTACAAGACTGGCAAGTATGTGTAAAAGATAAAGATTTATGACAAACAACAGTGACTGGAAAGATGATGGGATAGTGGGATGACCTAACTTTGGCTGTATATTCAATTCAAGGAAACGAAAGATTACAAATAGTACAAGATTATTTTCTAGGCAACAAATATTAGTGTCTACAGCTAACGTACAACTTCCTGTTTGAAGTGGTGCTCAGCTGAGATCTCTTGAGAGGAGTGGATTATGACTTTTCGCTTAAAATACAGAGGTTTTCTTTGCAGCATACTGCTTTATAATCACAGTCATGCCGTGTATATCTCTGAAGAAGAGCTAGTATTCATGGTGGGTAAATGGGATACCAGGAAACATGACTAGCAACTTTCATAAAATGTGTTTCCTTGCCCGTGGTTATACTTTTAAAATGTTTCCTTCCTATTCTTCCCCGTCAAGGACTTCACTGTTTTCTGTGACTTATACAGTGGCCACATTTCTAACAATATAGCTTTGGCAGTTTATAACTGATTGTGCAACAATATATATTTTGTTCTCTGCCTAATTCATTAATATTTTTTGTATTTTTCATTCAGTTTCCAGCTAAGAAGAACCATCTGATGTGAGCTTTGGTGAGTGCTTCATGCATGGTGGTATTCACTTCCTAAGAAGTCCATTGTTTGGAGAAGAAACCTCTTGCTTTGTCTCCCTTATGTTTAAGGCTAGAACTTTCTAAGATAATTGCTTTGTACGCTAACAATTAGCATTCGTATTTGTTTACACTGTTTTTTCCCCACTTGCTTGAGAATAGCATCATTTCTCATCTTGTCATTTTCATTATATTTAGAATTCATTGTAGGCATTTCATTTCTATTAATATTATTTCATTTGTGTCTTTTCTACTCTGTTGTTACAGCCCAAGCCTTAACAGCATGGTATAAAATAAGCATTTGAATTGATACATTTTAGTTATTGTAAAAATAAAGTGAAAAACCAGTCGGATAGACCATCTCTGTCACATATTGTATTGCCCCAATAAAGAACACTGCAGATGTGAAAGAGCAAAGAAATAAACAATGGACTCATTACCTACCATAAGCTGCCATAAGAAAGAAACACTGCTTTATTTAGTTGGTAAAATATGTGTCCAATGATTGGACAGATATGACCATAGGATTTACAGGTGATTGGACAGAAACTACCATAGGGTTGTCAAGTGATTGGAACATACTACCATTGGGTTGTCATGTTATTTAGCACATATTACCATAGCGCTGTATGTGACTGGACATATACTACTGCAGGGTTGTCAGGTGATTGGACATAATACAACCATAAGGTTGTCAGGTGATTGGACATACACTACCATTGACTTGTCAGGTGATTGGACAAATACTACCATAGGGCTGTCAAGTGATTGGAAATATACTACCATATAGTTGTCATATGATTGGACACATATAACCATACGGCCATCAAGTGATTGGGCAGATACTAAAAAGGGCTGTCAAGTTATTGGACATATACCGCTATAACCTTGTGTAGTGATTGGACACATACTAATATAGTGTTGTCAGACAATTGAACAAATAAATACCATAAGGTTGTCATTTGTTTGCACACATACTAACATAGTGTTGTCAATGATTGGAACGATTCTACCAGAAGGTTGTCAAATGATTGGACACAAACGAGAATTGTACTGTCAATGATTGGAAAGATACTACCATAAATTTGTCAACTGATTGGAAACATACTAACACAAGGTTGTCAAGTGATTGAACACATATTAACACAGGGGTGTATGCTAACTGGATAGATATCACCTTATTACCAATCATGTGATTAGACATATATTAACTACCATGATGTTGCCAAGTGATTGGACTTCACATAGACATGATAAACGTAATATATGACTTCTTATTACATTCTCCAATTCTTAGAGAAATCTTTGGTACCAATTTTACAAAGCTAGTCTGACTTCAAAGCTATGAGATGGAAGAAAAAACTGTCTAAATCATGTGATTTTTTCTGCAGTCACTGTGGGTGTAATTCATGGCACTATCCAGTCTGCAACCATGAGTGTAGCCATCATGGAAGATGTATTAACAAGAAATCATATTTAAGGCTAAAGAAAAAATGGATAAATCTTAAGTTGAAGAAAACAAGAATTTATAATAACAAGACATGGCAGTAAATGCTCAATATAAATTAAAAAAGCAACACGGAAAAGAAGTCATGACACAACCAAATATTATTAAGATGTTCGCCCAATGTTTCAAAATCCACAAACACTACACACACCACACAGAGACACATTTCTCACCTTCTGCACATCGTCTGAGCTTGCAACCAAGTGAGCAGTGCCTGTGTCACCTTAAAGCATCGGTTCTTGAACAGTGTCCAACCTAACTCATATGAAAACATTGCAGTTAAGACAGATCACGACCACAGCAGGATATAGCAATGTTAAGTGACACAAATAAGTCTGAGTAGATCGTTCTAGAGAACGACAACAAACACAGCCTCACAGACACAGCGTTAAAACGAACTCAGGCCGGGTGAACTGATATCACAATCGAAAAATTGAAGGAAAAGAATAAATAATTTCAATAAGCATCAAATGAAGTTAAGGGATTATGCAAATTGTTTTTTAAAATGTTAAACCAGAAGTTCCAGAACATACAAATCCGTCGTTTTGGTCCGAATGACCTTCAAGACTGAACAGCACCAACAGGGCTAAGGAAGACATTATTATAGCAAATAATAACATTAAAAACATACATAATTTAATAGTATAGGGCTCACCTGTATTCAAAACTGAGAATTGTTTGTTATTACTCCGCAGATCTACATAGCTATTTGTTTCATTATACATTGCTAGACTCATATTTGTTTAGAGACGCATCGGCACTACGAAGATGAGGTGGTCAATACCATGCCAGCCGCCTTTACTTCCCTGGACATTTATTAATGTCCATTTTAGGCTAGGTCAACCTGGAAGCATGATCAATTTTAAAATGTCAAATCCGTCCGGATAAGAATCGAACCCATGACCACCGGGTCGGCAGGCGAGGTGCTGGGCCCTACGCTATATCACTGTATCACAGCTCCCAGAGTCGTGGCGTACTAATTGGAAAGCAAGTACGTCGACAAAACAGTGCAAAATGCGGGATCCTTGGGATTATCCGATGTTGTGAAAATCGTAGATTGATTAGAGAAATTAGACGTAGACAGTCAAAATTTTTTGGACATGTTATGAGAAGAAATGGACTGGAGAACTTAGTAACAGCTGGCAAGATCGAAGGGAACAGACCAAGAGGAAGACCGAGAGGAAAATACCTGGATGGCTTGGCCACATGGCATGGACGAGACAGGAACACTGAGCTGATCCACGACTCTGGTGATCGAGTGAAATGGCGAATCATGACCGCCCACGCTTTCCGGCATGGCACATGATTGATTGATTGTGAACATTCCAATAATATCTACGGACCTATCCTGAGATAAAGTGAGACATGTCGACATGATAAGGATGCTTGAAGATCTACAAATTGACGGAAAAGACCTTAGACTTGTAAAAAAAAAACAAATATTGGAAACAACAAGCTGCCATCAGAATTGATAATGATGTAGGTCAGTATCAGCCTATTAAAAAAGGTGTGAGACAGGAATGTGTATTGTCTCCAGATCTTTTATTCCCTGTACAGTGAAAATATTTTCAGAAATATAGAAGATATGGAATGAATCAACATTGGGGGACGATACATCAATAACATTAGATATGTGGAAGATTCAGTCTTGATTGCAGGCAATGAACAGGACCTGAAAAATTTAGTAAATGCGGTTGTTGCACACAGTGAACAACCAGGGTTAGAATTGAATATTAAGAAGACACAGATTATGGTCGTCACTGGAAAGAAGGAAATACCAAAATGTGATATGCGAGTAAATGGGCATATTCTTAAGCAGGTGAATCGATACAGTTATCTCGGCACAGTCATAACATCTGATGGGAGACGCCTTGAAGAGATTAAAACAAGAATTGCCATTGAGAATGTAGCCTTTTGCAAGATGAAAAACATACTGACCAATAAAAAGATATCAATTCAAACGAGAAAAAGAGCGTTGAAGTGCTAAATAGAACCTATACTTTTGTATGGATGTGAAGCATGGACAATAAGCAGTCAAGCTGAAAAACATCTGATGGCTGTGGAAATGTGGTTTCTGAGAAAACTGCAAAGAATACCATGGACGGCCAAAAAATCAAATGAACAAGTCCTTCAAGAAACAAATGAAGATCGTAAACTGATTAGAGTCATTAGACGTAGACGGTCAAATTTTTTGGACATGTTATGAGAAGAAATGAATTGGAGAACTTGATGACAACTGGCAAGATCGAAGGGAGGAGACCAAAGGGAAGGCCAAGAAGTAAATACCTGGATCGCTTGTCCACGTGGCATGGTCGAGACAGAAACACGAAGCTGATCCAAGACTCTGGTGGTCGAGTGAGATGGCAGAACATGATCGCCCACGCTTATCGGCATGGCACATGATGGATGGATGGATCCTAAGAGAGAAGGCAGTGAAGCCAAACCCCCTCCCCATTTAGCTAGATGTGGTCATCACGTACACAAGTCAGTGTCCCACCTTATGGTGTGACTTCCATTCGATTTGGTTAGAACTGGCCAACGCATACACAAGTCAATGCCCCAGCAGATGCTGTGGCCGGCAATCAGGATGTATCACATACCCGAGGAGATCAGGATTAATGCTAACTGTGGCCGGCAATCAGGATGTATCACATACCCGAGGAGATCAGGATTAATGCTAAAGCAATGCAATACTTCTCGGGTTTCTAGCTGCATTTCTCCACCCTGGCCTTCATGACTTGATAGATCGACTTCCAAGAACGGCATATAATTTTATATAATGGGGTTTATATTTCGTCGATACTGTTTATCATTGAGATGCAGGTCATTCTGAAAATGATGAAATATAACCAATCCAACAAGCAGACTGCAGAGTATCGGACCGGGTAATCCGGTAATGTCCGGTGGTGGTCCAAGGTTTCGGCTATAGAACATGGTGGTCAAGGAAATGTGTGAAGCTGAAGACGACACGAGAGTGCAAAGGCCCGTGCAACAGGCCCAGCAAGGCCAATGGATGCCGCCGAGAGGTCAAGTGAAGCCGACTTTCCAGCACGTATTGTCCGCTCCGCATGTAAGGTAGCCCTCATGCTAATCGCCCTCACCCGTATAAAAGAGTTACTTTGTACCGTGTCATGGATGCCATATTCTATGACTGTATCCTACACGTAACTTTAACTTCTACAGTCTCCAACATGAATTATTTGCACCCACTTTGTCTTACTTGATATTATCTGATTCTTTCCTATAGTTTAAAAATAAAAAGTTTAGTCGCATATCCTTTACAGGACGTTGCAGTCAACCCAAGCAGTTTTTTTTCGCTGTTTGTGATTTCTTGGCAAGTTTACGTTCAGTAGTTTGCCACTGCTTTCTGAACGACCGGCACTCATACCATTGTATAAAAACCAACGCAAGGTGGTCTGCTGCCAAATCGCAGCTGTGTTTCGAACTCGATATGCGTCCTTAACCCCTTCGCCACAGAAGCGGTTCTATCCAAAGGTTTCTTTTAACTCCTTCGTGTCAGTTTAACTCCTCCAAACCCAGATGATTATCTTCGTACAACTTTCACACCAAGCCTAATATTATGTGGACACGGACAGGTTACGTACCTTGAGGACAATGAAACCAGCCTGTAGGGTTAACTTCATTTTCAGAACAGTAACTTGTTACACTCTGAAAGAAAACGAGTAGAATGGCCAGGGTTAACATTCAATTTGATCAATTTGGGCTTCATCTTTTTATTGCCTTGTTTCTCAGATTTCAGTTCCGATTTCACGGATGAGCTTGGACGAATGTAAAGATCTAAATACACCATCGTCATGTACAGTGCAGATAAGCGTGGGCGGTGATGTTTCGCCATCTTACACGATCACCAGAGTCGTGGATTAGTTCTGTATTCTTGTCTCGACCATGCCACATGGTCAAGCCGTCAAGATATTTATTTATCTGCCTTCCCCTTGTGCTTTTCTCCTCAACCTTGCCAGTTGTCATCAAGTTCTCTAGTTTATTTCTTTGTTTATTTCTTCTCATAACGTGCGTACCCCCCCCCCCCACCCTCCCCACCCCCCCCCCCCCCCCCCCAAAAAAAAATTTGACTCTCTACGCCTAATTTTTCTAACCAGTTTACTCTTTTAATTTGCTTCTTGCTCATTTCTTTTATATTTGTCTATGGTATTCTTTGCACTTTCCTCAGGAACCACATGTCCACTGCCATCAGATGTTTTTCAGCTTGTCTTCTCATTGTCCACGCTTCACATCCATACAAAAGTACAGGTTCTATGTAGCATTTCATCACTCTTTTTCTCATTGCAAATGACATTTTCTTGTTGGTCAGTATGTTTTCCATCTTGCAAAAGGCTACCTTTGCCAAAGCAATTCTTATTCTGATCTCTTCAAGGAACCTTTCATCAGATATTATGAGTGTACCAAGATAGTTGTACATATTCACATGTCAATTAATAATATTCCCATTTACCCTCTATTACGTACATTGTGGCATTTATTTTTCTAAGTGACGACCATAATCTCTGTCTTCGTACAATTTAATTCTAATCCTAGTTGTTCACTGTATTCAATAACTGCATCTACTAAATGTTGCAGACTTTGTTCGTTGTCTGCAGTCAATACTCAGATCTCCATACTGTTTGCATGTAACTGAGATTTCAGGGTCCATAATTGTGCTCAGAGAGTTCTGTGTCGATCATATTCTTCCAAAATATGCTCTGCGATCATTTTAGGTTATTCGGCAAACATTTAGGCAAAGCCCAATTGCAAAATTATGTTTTAGGTGCTCATTAAATTTGCAGTGTCATCTTTTAGGCCTGAAGATGATTATTAGTACGTTTCTTCCCGGGTACTTCCAACTGTCATTCTGAATTACATTGTATGTTTAGGAATAAGACCGCTCGCCCTTAAGCTTCCAGTGCGCTGATGCCGAGGCAGTGGGTTTAACCCCTATACCAGTCAGTTGGACTAAATTGTTGACTTCTCGTCCTTGACTTGGAGACGTAAATTACATGTACCTCTGAAGTCGAAGTGAGTTCGCCTGATGGCGAGGGACACTGGTAACAGGGAAACCTAATCAGCATGCACAATTCAGTCCAGTGCTACTTAGAAGTAGTGTGTATAGACTACGCTTCAGTTCAAAACGAGCGATCGCAAAAAAAAAAAAAAAACTCTTTGACATCAATAAACGTATCACAATGTGTACAGTTCTAAAGTTTTAAATCAAACTACAGTATGGTGTTCACGTCAAGAATATGTGATGGCAGGCACACACACACACACACGCGCGCGCACGAGCACACACACACACACACACACACATATGTATATATGCATATCCTTTACAGGACATTGCAGTCAAAGCCAGCATTTTTTCAGCTGCTGATGATATCTTGGCAAGTTTTACGTTCAGTAGTTTGCCACTGCTTTCTGAAGGACCGGATCGCATACCTCCGCAAGTAACCAACGCGACGCGATCCGCTACTGAATCTCGCGCAGCTATGTTTCGTACAAGAATATACGGGACATCGAACAATGTCCTTAACCCCTTCGCCAGGAAGATCATGTGTGTGTGTGTGTGTGCATTTGTGTGTGTGCGTGTGTGTGTGAGAGAGTGTGCGCGTGCGTGCGTGTGTGTGTGCGCGTGTGCGCGTGTGTGTTTGCATACACATATGACATACGGGCGATATATGTATGAGAGAAGAGGGGAGGGTGAATGGGAGCGAGGAGAGAGGAAGGGGGTGATTTGGAGAGGAGAAAGAGGTGAAGGAAATGGGAGAGAAAGAAGTGAATTAGAGAGGAGAGAGGCGAATGAGAGAAGAGAGGTTTTTTACTGCTGTTAACTGACCTTTGACGTGTCAGCCAGCAGACCTTCTAAACTACGAAACGTCAACTATCTTTTTAACAGCTCATACATTTGGTGCCGACATAACAACAATAATTCACAGACATTTTTATGCCAAAATTACTACGTTTAGATTGCGTACATGTAGACATCAGTGCTTCCCATATCTTGTGCAATGTAGTCATAGAAGAATCGTAACAAGATATAGGCCCTCTTTACATTTGACTGTGGATTACCATTCGCTAAATACATAAAGCTAATATGGAGAAAGAAATATATGTTAAAGAGGAAAAATTGGAGGTGGTGGAATATCTTGGGATTACTAAAAATGGTGACACAATGAAAGAAATTAAAGGACGACTTTCTATTGCTCTTTAAATACTAAAACAACTGAATAAACTATGGAGTGGGGACAGATAGAACTACAAACATTAGATATTTAGGAGCATGCATCTTTCCTACTGCAACATACGCCTGTGAGACCTGGACACTTACTTACTAAACAAGCTGACCAGCGCATAAATGCCTTCGAATATAAACTTTATAGACGTGTTCTAAGGATATCTTGGATGAAGAAAAGAACACATGCATCCATACTTCAAGCAGTGGCGTCACTGGGGTTGGTGTCACCCAGTGCGGTAAACTCTTGGTGTCACCCCTCTAGACTTTCACCATGGTCTTCTTCCGAGTGTTCCTGTACCATATATAATCGCATATAGTAATGTTTGTAAAATAAGTCAAAAAGTTAATAAGGACATAAGAAAGAAAACAAATTGAACAATATAACTTCAATACTTCAGGTAAAACATAAATAAAGAACTTCGACAAACTCGGACAAAGTTAAATTTTTGTTATTTTGCTATGTCTGCTTTGTCAAATTTGCAATTTTTTTATTTTGGTGTCACCCCTTGATGGTGTCACCCGGTGGGGCCCGCACCCCCCGCACCCCCCTAGTGACGCCCCTGACTTCAAGAGCTGAATATTGATGAAGGCTGGATATTAAAGACGATAAAACAAAGAATATTTGAAATATTATGGTCACTTGAAACGTCTGAAAGTTTCGAGAGAACAATAACGGAGGGGTATATGCCTGGGAAGAGAGGAAGAGGGAGGCCAAAGAGAAGATGGGTGCAGGATGTGACTGATGATCTCCAGATGGGTGTATCGGACCCGTGACATCTTACTTATGACCGAGAAGTTTTTAGGAAGGTTGTTATGGGAGCGAGGTTCTGCAAAGGACATGATACTGAATGACTGATGAATGCAACGTTTTAGACCACAATTACGGAAAACACAGAATGGTGGGGCGACTAGCCTTTATCAGCAAAAAACAAAATCTTACACAAAACACAACATATAATCACGGAAAAGACCCTCTAGTGACTACATTAGGAAATAAGAAAGGATGAGAATGACAAGATTAATGAAAAGAAAATTAAAAATTAAAAAATAATAAAAATTGCTACTTATCTCAAAATCACAAGCTGTGAGTATCACTACTTTACCGCAGTTCCACTAATTTTAACCCAAACTAGAACCGCTGCGAGCGTTACATTTGTTGAAATGATTATTTTGGAGCTTGGAACATTAGGCGTCATTAGGTCGCATAGCTGAAATGTGATTGTTTCCTTGGTTGTTAGGTTGGTTCATTGCTGATGAGCGAGAGGTGCAGAAGATGGGTGTATATTGTTCACATCATCATGGACAAGGGATGGGGTGTAATTATGTGATTATGCCATACCCAGGAACGTAATAAATGAACTCTTGAAATGTGAAGGTGTAAACATATAAATTAGGTTCTTAAATTTATCCTTCGGGCGACTAACAAAGATATATAGTCTTGAATACTTTATGATATGAGGAGTATTATATGCATCTTAGAAAGAACAGGTTGGAACAGGAAAGGAATAGAGTGTATATACACAGCCGTACGTAACAAGTGACTTCCTGTTCTATCTTTATAATAATCTGCTCCAGCAATTGAAAATTGCATTCATTAGTACGTTATTTACAGTAGAACTGCAAATATTTGAAGGGAAAAAAACCATCATCAAATACTTGCAAATGTATTGCTTGCTAATCTTATATATGTGTGTAGAACTGAATGGGAAAACATCGCATCACAGGATAATTTTACGAGCTTAACAAAATGCCTTTTGTGGAATGACATGCTCGAAAGAGGTGTGACATGCTCGAAAGAGGTGTGACATGCACGAAAGAAAGCCCAAACAGAACAGTTGTAATTTTGAACAGCTTGGAAATAGTACTCGTTGGTGTAACGGTTAGGACATTAGGCTGACAATGGCATCAGCGTTGTCGGAAGAAGTTCGATGCTTGGGCTCGTCGTTCGCTATGTGAGGAAAAGCCTGGCCGCCTATTCCTCCGCGCACTCAGGTCTACAACATGTGATGGTCCGAGCACTTCCCATACCCATTGTAGTTTCCTGCTAGGGGGTTTGTTTCTGGCAAACTCGAAACGTCATGAAGCTTCCGAAGTAAAGAACCTCCCGTGACATGATGGGAATCCTAACTGAACCGTAGCCCAACTCTGGAGGGGGGGGGGGGGGGCTGAGTGGTCTCGAGGTGTGGTGTCCGCCTCGAGTGCTGGAGGTCCCGGGTTCAAGCCCCGATTGGGGGGGGGGGGGCGGGATTTTTTCACGTGGACTTCTAGTAACATAATTCCCCCTGGTCTCTGGGTAGTGAGATGGACACTCGTGTGTATTGTTGCGCACGTAAAAGAAAATCCCTTGGGAGGTGAAAATCGAAAAAGAGTAGCCTAACGGCGCTACCCGGGCAAAATTTCGAGTTAAAAATCTACCCAAAGTGTTTCAGGATTCTCGCCGGTCCTACGTAGTTCATGCAATGAGCTGAGATTCTCCGGACTCGGGCTTGAGTTAGGACTCGAATGGAGCACTTATGGGTTACACCCGTATGCCGTTATGTTGATCCGACGACTAAACTAAACTAAACTAAACTAAACTAAACTAAACGTTTGGCGCTCGCGGCTGACTTGATAATCCTCAGCAAGCAAGCATTCCGACACTTTAGATGCCGTTAAATGTACATAAGGATTGAGTGCGTGGGCGACACTGTGAGCTGTGAAATTCGCGGCGAATGCCTGTACAGTGACCTGCATGTTCGGAACAATGGCTACCGGTTGTTGCTGAATAGACTGATTTGCCTTTTCGGTTCACGAGTGCATTTTTCAGGAGACTCCCGGGAGTCGGTGCTGCAGCTGCGGAGTTCGTGCTTTATGCGACACTTTCGGCGTGTCGCCCTGCGGTAAAAGACCGAGCCATGTGAGAAAACCCTGGTCAATGAGGTCTTTCTGGTGACTGCCGAGTCCATCGACGATGAACTGTGGCTTTCGTGTATTAATTTTGTGTTGGCATTCTGGCAGCAGCATTATGCACAGTGTACGTGTGCGAGCTAATGGATTGCCGAGACTCCTGCCTTTTCACATTGGACAGTGGGGAGCATTTTATGTATATTCACTGGCACAGGAACGGAGCATAATGGGGACGACCCGTTACCTTGAAGTTGGAACCCCGACTAACATAAGGATTGTAATACTATATTGCAATAATGGCGGGAAAAACAAAAACGCCATAAACAACATCTTGCACGATTTCTTGCCTGGTATGTTTCCTACCATCACTGGCCTTACATTAAAGATCATCTGCTACGAGACCAAGAGGACGCTCTAGAAGAAAATGGATTGACGACATCAAAGACATTGTACAATCAAACGGAATGACACTATCCAGGTCCGCCCACCCGGCGCAGGAGCGCAGATTATTCCTCCCCACGACGCTTGACGGCAGAAGTGGAAGATGATGATGATGATGATGATGATGATGATGATGATGATGATGATGATGATGATGATGTTGTTGTTGATGATGATGATGATGATGATGATGATGATGATGATGATGATGATGATGATGATGATGATTAGACCGGTCGGTGGGCACGTGTGCTAGCCCCTACCATACCGCGACTCCCATATTCCCTATCACACCACAGATTAATTCATAACTCTCTGATATATAAAAGTAGTCAATTACAGAAACAATAAACATAATGCACTTCAGAAATAATGAAAAGGTTAAGCCAACAGTCATATACAACAAATATCATAAAGCAGATTCGCTATTTAGACAGTTATTTTCCAATGAGAAGATAATAAGTTGGAAATGGGAATATTATATTCCACGGCGGAAACTACAGAAATATTTATATCAAACATCACATCTATCTTCCTTACAGAAATGGTTGCGGTACTAAAAGCTCTAGAAGTGGTATGTGGTAGTATTCCCTGGAGCCTGACAGTTTAATCAGATTTATTGTCAACAGTTCTGGCAGTAAAAAAAATACACAGCACGCAGTAGACCTGACTTAGAAGAGGGAATCTAAATGTCTCTAAGCACCAAGGATTGTTCAGCGTCGATTGTGTGGATACCGTCACATGTAGGAATTGAGGGGATGAAATGGCAAAGAAAAAAAGAAAGTTACAATCATAAGAATGGAGACTAACATAGATATACAGTTTGAAAGAAACACATTCATAGAAATTGTTGAATGCTCCAACAAGAGCATATCAATATCAGGTAACACATTAAGCAAAAACGCCTTACAGTATAAAGAACTTATAAGACAGCAGCTAGGAATGGCATACTTGAGGAGCGGCTTGCCGAGTGGCTAGATTACAGGATTCTTCTTGGGCAGACCCGGGTTCGAGTCCTCGGTAAGGTATGAAATTGTTTTTTTTTTTCGGGGGGCAAAAAGAAAACATTAACCTGCACAGTTCGCGGCGACTGCAATAGCTGGAGGCCTTAATTCCTCAGACTCAAGACCCCCCCCCCCCTCCCTGCCCGCCACCGCAAGGTACCATAGACAGTAGATGACAGGTTTGACAGTACCTAACTGCACAGACCTACCTTAGACTTGTAAAAAAACATATATTAGAAACAACAAACTGCCATAAGAGTTGATAATGAAGTAAGCCAATATCAGCCTATTAAGAGAGGTGTGAGACAGGGATGTGTAATGTCTCCAGATCTGTTTTCCCTCTACAGTGAAAGTATTTTCAGAAATATCGAAGATATTGAAGGAATCAACATTGGGGGACGATGCATCAATAATATTAGATATGCAGATGATACAGTCTTTATTGCAGACAATGAACAGGACCTGCAAAATTTAGTAGATGCAGTTGTTACACACAGTGAACAACTAGGGTTAGAATTAAATTGTAAAAAGACACAGATTATGGTCGTCACTAGGAAGTACGAAATACCACAATGTAATGTACAAGTAAATGGAAATATTCTTCAACAAGTGAATAGGTACAATTATCTCGGAACAGTAATAACATCTGATGGCAAAAGTAGCCTTTAGCAAGATGAAAAACATACTGACCAATAAAAAATATGTCAATTGAAACGAGAAAAAGTGTGTTGAGAACACATAGAACATACATACTACATTGAACCTGTACTTTTATATGGATGTGAAGCTTGGACAATGAGCTGTCAAGTTGAAAAACATCTGATGGCTGTAGAAATGTGGTTTCTGAAGAGAATGCAAAGAATATCATGGACAGCCAGAAATACCAATGAACAAGTCCTTCAAGAAACAAATGAAGATCGTAAACTGATTAGTAGTACGAGTAGATCGTAGACAGTCACAATTTTTTGGGCATGTTATAAGAAGAAATGATTTGGAGAACTTGGTGACAACTGGTAAGATCGAGGGGAACAGGCCAAGGGGAAGACCTAGAAGCAAGTACCTGGATGGCTTGGCCTTGTGGCATGGTCGAGACAGAAACACGGAGCTGATCCACAACTCTGGTGATCGAGTGAGATGGCAGAACATGACCGCCCATGCTTACCGGCATGGCACATGATGGATGGAACTGCACAGCGTATCACATGAGCATTAACTGATTCAGTGGCGAAGGATAATATATCGCCACATGTGACTTCAAATTTGGACAGCTGTTTTGTTCCTTGGTATTTTCCTCAATGTCAATGCTAACTGAACTGACATTTGCATGATACTACTTGTTAATTTGATTGTGCACCGTGTTTGGTCCAGGCCTACTTTCACGACAATGAAAAACATATGAAAGAAACACAGTTTAAAGAACTTTACAGAAAATTAATTATTTTCTTCATCTTCTTAATTCTTTCGAAGGGAGTGAGTCGGATGAAGTTATGCACCTCACAGGTCGTTATGTCCGACTTCAGCATGTGTTTGTTTGAAGGTTTGCTTCCTCAAGGCAGAATACATCCAAGGTAGTGGGCCTATCTATCCGTGGGGATGTTTCCTTTTCTAACAATTTGCTAGAGCAGCGATATATGGCCTACTATTTAAGATTGCCAGCTGCCGGGGGATTTTTAACGTGCAAAACTTGCACACGGGACTTCCTCTGTTTCTCCCTTATCCCAGGAGGTTAGGTATGTGACCACATTACCCAAGAGATCAGGGGGACCTCCTCTGTTTCTCCCTTATCGAAGGAGCTATCCAAGAGATCAGGGGCACCTCCTCTGTTTTCCCCATTATCCAAGGAGGCTAGGTATCCAACCACACTACCCTAGAGATCAGGGGGAATTGTGATTTCATTAAGTATAAAATGTTCATGGAAAAGTTCCCAGTCCTAAGCAGGGATCGAACCGGGTAACGGGTACTTTCTGAGCCTGATGCGGACACGGTAACCTCTCAGCCACGGCTCCTCTTAAGCAATACATAACCTAGAGGCAGCCGCGGGTGTGTAGCTGCCAGAAGCTTGCCTTCCGACCCGGTGGTTGTTGGTTTCTAGAAGAATCCAAATCTGAGGGAAATAACCGAGGAGTGGCAATACTGGCTAGGCCAGGTTTGGAATTCATGCAGTGTGAATTGTGCACCCTGTTTCTCTGGATTAGAATCAAATATCATACGAATTGTGCATCCTGTTGCTCTGAATTGGAATTCACATATCATACGAATTGTGCGCCCTTTTACTCTGAATTGACATTCTCATATCATACGAATTGTGCACCCTGTTGCTCTGAATTGCAATTCACATATGGTACGGATTGAGCTCCCCGTTACTCTAAATTGACATTCTCATATCATACGAATTGTGCATCCTGTTGCTATGAACTGGAATTCACATATGATACGAATTGTGCATCCTGTTGCTATGAATTGGAATTCCACATATGATACGAAATGTGCGTCCTGCTTCCCACCATCTACAATATAGTGTCTTCTTCTTCTTCTTCTTCTTCTTCTTCTTCTTCTTCTTCTTCTTCTTCTTCTTCTTCTTCTTCTTCTTCTTCTTCTTCTTCATCTTCTTCTTCTTCTTCTTCTTCTTCTTCTTCAGCGTTCCGAGCCATTGAGGTTCTTTGCTGCAGATACAATCCGTCTCCATTCATCTCTCTGGTTGACCTTCTCTTGCCAGTCGTTGATTCCAAGTTCTTGTAGGTCTGTGTATATATTATCTCTCCACCGTCTTCTTGGTCTACCTCGGGGTCTACGGTCATTTATTTCCTGAGTGTAAGCGAGTTTTGTTTCCCTATTGTCTTCCATTCTTTCTATATGCCCCAGCCATTGTAGTCTATTAGCCTTCATGATACCAGTGATTAGCGGGGACTTAAACATATCATAAATGTCTTTGTTACTTCTTCTTTTCCACTCTCCACTTTGTGTATCCCTAATGGGTCCCAGTATGACAATATAGTGTCTGCTACCATTAAATACGCAATTAATGTATTTCAACATTATAGTTGTATCCTTTACAGGACGCAGCAGTCAAACCTAGCATTTTTTTTTTTGGGGGGGGGGGGGGGGTGGCTGGCTGCTTGTGATATTATTATTTTTTTTTTGGGGGGGGGGGGGGGGGGGGAGGGTGGCTGGCTGCTTGTGATATTATTTTTTTTTTGGGGGGGGGGGGGGGGGGTGCCTGGCTGCTTGTGATATTATTTTTTTTTTGGGGGGGGGGGGGGGGTAGCTGGCTGCTTGTGATATTATTATTTTTTTTTGGGGGGGGGGGTGGCTGACTGCTTGTGATATTTTTTTTTTGGGGGGGGGGGGAGACATGTTTACGTTCAGTGATTTTCCACTGCTGTCTGAACGACCAGCACTCACACCATTGTATGAAAACCAGCGCAAAACGGTCTCTTTCCAAATTCTCCGTAGCTGTGTTTCGAAAGCAGAATACGGGATTACGAAACGTTCGTAACCCCTTCGGATTATAATTAATGAGTTCACTAGAATTACACATAATGTGCGCCTCCTGGGATAATATTCACATGAGAATATATAACTAGAAAGACCATTATCTGGAATCCACAGGGCAAAAGAAACAGAGGAAGACCTGAATTTACAAGGAGAAGAGAAGTAACAACAGACATGAATAATATGAGGTGCCATGGATGGAGCTGGACGAGATAGCTAAGGATAAGGGGCTTAGAGGGAGTTGGTAGGGTCTATGCCGCCACCTGGGACAACGGCTGAAGGACAAATCTGCACGGGATAGCTAAGGATAAGTGGGCTTAGAGGGAGTTGGTAGGGTCTATGCCGCCACCTGGGATAACGGCTGAAGGAAGAAGCTGCATGGGATAGCTAAGGATAATGGGCTTAGAGGGAGTTACTAGGGTCTATGCCGCCACCGGGGATAACGGCTGAAGAAAGAAGCTACACGGGATAGCTAAGGATAAATGGGCGTGGAGGGAGTTGGTAGGGTCTATGCTGCCACCGGGGATAACGGCTGAAGGAAGAAGCTACACGGGATAGCTAAGGATAAATGGGCTTAGAGGGAGTTGGTAGGGTCTATGCTGCCACCGGGGATAACGGCTGAAGGAAGAAGCTGCATGGGATAGCTAAGGATAAATGGGCGTGGAGGGAGTTGGTAGGGTCTATGCTGCCACCGGGGATAACGGCTGAAGGAAGAAGCTACACGGGATAGCTAAGGATAAATGGGCTTAGAGGGAGTTGGTAGGGTCTATGCTGCCACCGGGGATAACGGCTGAAGGAAGAAGCTGCATGGGATAGCTAAGGATAAATGGGCGTGGAGGGAGTTGGTAGGGTCTATGCTGCCACCGGGGATAACGGCTGAAGGAAGAAGCTACACGGGATAGCTAAGGATAAATGGGCTTAGAGGGAGTTGGTAGGGTCTATGCTGCCACCGGGGATAACGGCTGAAGGAAGAAGCTGCATGGGATAGCTAAGGATAAATGGGCGTGGAGGGAGTTGGTAGGGTCTATGCTGCCACCGGGGATAACGACTGAAGGAAGAAGCTGCATGGGATAGCAAAGGATAAATGGGCGTGGAGGGAGTTGGTAGGGTCTGTGCCGCCACCTGGGATAACGGCTGAAGGAAGAAGCTGCATGGGATAGCTAAGGATAAGGGGCTTAGAGGGAGTTACTAGGGTCTATGCCGCCACCGGGGATAACGGCTGAAGAAAGAAGCTACACGGGATAGCTAAGGATAAATGGGTGTGGAGTGAGTTGACTGAGGACCTATGCCCCAATGGGATGGTGGGGTGGGTGATAACTGATGAAGAAAGAAGGAAGCAAGAATTTTAGTTGTTGTTGCGGTGGCACACATTTAAGTCCAGCGTAGTCCATACACGTACTACTAGAACACGCTAACTCGACATCAGCACAACGGAAGTCTAAGAGCGACCGCTCTTATCCATTCGGCCATATTTGGTTATGCTGACCCCAATCGCTTTATTGTATCGTAATGAATCCTGTACTGGGAATACTTTTAACCTAAACCGTACAAAACATCAATGATGACTTGCTTTACTAATCAAGCGGGCATATCACGACTTGAATTGCTGTGTTGTCAAATGTCCCTGCTATTTTACAAGTGTCAATCAATATCTAATGATTTATGATACACGGTCATTATGCATTAAAACGATAAAACAAATAAATCGATGCTTGTCCGTGCTCATTGGAAACACTGTAAACATTTCGACGAGAAATCGTTTAGTAAGGCTGACTAGTAATGTATCGATCTGTAAGAATTCACACATTTCAACAATGGCTACAGAATATATAGATAAAATCTACATATTATTTTCACTATTTCTTAACTATTTCCGGTCCAGGCAAAGCAAGATATGCGATTGGCCCTTCTCCGTGGATCCCAAACAACACATAATAAAGGGAGATGTACCCCCTATTTAAGGTACTGCCTTCAAATATTTTAGGCCATCACATATGAGGTGAAGCATCAGTTCCATTCCTCGTCCCCTTGACTATCAAGAAAATTCTGAAAATTATATGTTACCCATTTTTTATAAGGCTGTGTCGACTCTAGAGCCGTGCTGTTCAGACAACAATCCGATGTCTGCTGGGGGTTGAACCAGGACCATTGGCTTGGTATGCAAGAGGACTAATCACTATGCCACCGCAGCGCCCTTCACATAATGCGGTGTCTTACTTGTTACGTTCGGTTACAGTATGCTAAATACGTATGACTTCCCCATTGCCAATTGCCGTTTATATTTACACGCGTGCGCAGTTAGCATGTTTTAAATGAATGCATTGGTGGCTTGCCTTGCTCCGTGGCGAAAGACTTACCGACGCAGTTCGTAATCCCGCATACCGCGTTGTAAACACAGCTGCGGGTAATTTGGCAGCAGACCCCCTTGCGTTGGTTTTACGAAATGGTATGGATGCTGGTCGTTCAGGATGCAATGGCAAACTACTGAACGTAATTGGCCAAGAGATCACAACCAGCAAACAAATGCTGAGATTGACTGCAACTTACTGTAAGGGATATGCAACTGGTGACTTGTAATGGTAGTCAATCCGCGATTGGGTCATCTTCTTGCAATGACAGCTGCGACTGAAACACTTCATTGTTTAAGGGTCTCTCAGAACGTTGCTATATATCCCACGCTGTTTTTCTAGGCATTTGTACGTTCAGCAGTTTGCCATTGCTTTCTGAACGAGAATTGAATGTTTAAATCCTTAATGCCGGTGTAAGGATTGAACCGCCTACCTCGCCATCAGCGCGCCGGAAGTTTAACAGCGAGCGCTCACTTTTCGACTAGTGAATATTTTCGCTGTGTTGACCATCATCGTTCGAGTCGCGGTAGTGGAGTGGCTAGACGCTTGCCTGTCGGCACGGTGGTCACGGGTTCGAATCGTATCGAGGTGAATTTTGAAACCTGACCTAGGCTCCCAGGTCGACCCAGCCTAAAACTGGTACCAGAAAATATTTTTGAAGGTAAGTTTAGTTTAGTTTAGTTTAGTTTAGTCGACGGTTCAACATCACGGCACACGGGTGTAACCTATAATTGCTCCGCTCTACTCCTAATTCAAGCCTGACTCCGGAGAATCTCAGTTGAGTGCTCGAACTCCGTAGCACCGGCGAGGATCCTTACATACTTTGGGTAGATTTTTAACTCGAAATTTTGCCCGGGCAGCGCCGTTATGCTACTCTTTTCCGATTTCCAACTGCCAAGAGATTTTTTACGTGCGCAACAATATACACGGGCGTCCGATCTCACTACCCAGAGACATGGGGACATTTTCTAACTAGAAATCCACGTAAAAAAAAAACCCGGCCCTCACCGGGGCTTGAACCCAGGACCTCCAGCACTCAAGGCGGACACCATACCTCAAGACCACTCAGCCCCACTTTGGAAGTAAACGCAACCGGAGTGATATTGACCACACTACCCCTGGAGTGCCGAGTGGGGTTCAAACATATGGGTGTAGCATCTTATACCCATTGCGCTTAAGTCATGTAAAAATGGCACTGACTCACTTCCACACACTCAATACGTCTCGCGATGTGTACAAGTATTCATTACCTACACTGACAGTAATTATATGAACACGTTCTTGCTAAGCCAAGCACTATTAACCCCGATGCAAAGGGACGGACAGAGAAGACAATATGGAATGTCCGGGTATTGAGGACGCAGAGGTGTTTCCAAGGCACCAGGGCCGGGTTATATACTGGCCAAGACCTATTGACTCGTCCTCGTCGAGCGTCCTGGGCAACAGGTCCCTTCGGGGTCCTGGCTAAAGTCAGTAGGATCGCCGATTCCTCCGAAGTCGGAGAATGTCTGCCTGTACGGCGAGGAACTACCAGTCTGCACACCAATGAGCTAGACATGGGACAACGGATACTCACGCAAACCTCAGGTCCTGTATGACATCACACTGATGTTGGACAACAGGATGCCTTCATCCGACATACAGGACCTCGTGTTGGAGCTCAAGCCAACGAACACAAGCAAGCAAGCATCCGGGTATTGGAGTTCACCGGCGATGGGGTTTAGGGGGATTGTGGGAGGCGCAGTTTCATAATTTCCCGACACACTAAGTCGATGGTTCGAAATCAGATATGGGCGATCTGGAAGCAGACGGCTTTGCACGTACCTTCGTCTGTGTGTCTATATCTGTATCTGTGTGTTTGTGTATGCATATGTGTGTACGTCTGTCTACGTATGCGTGTTTGTCTGTAGCTGTGTCTGTGTTTCTGCTTGTGCCCGTGTGTGTGTGCGTGTCTATGTAGGTATATGGGGCTTAGTGGATGTTAGTAAATAAAAACGATTCAAAATAATAGACATCATTGCACCGAGTTTTATTCCATTTGTCTCGGTCTCGTACAGCAGGGCAGTCTGCCGAAAGCGTCGCACAAAACATGAACTCCGTAGCTCCAGCGACAACCCTATGGAGTCTCCGAGAAAAATGCACTCGTGAACAGAATGATGCAGGCCGGAATCGAACCCACAACCTTCGGAGGGCGAGTCAGGTGGTGTAATCACTTCGCCACGGAGACTCCCAGTGTCAGTCTGTATGTGTGTGTGTGTATGTGTGTGTGTGTGTGTGTACACGCTCGCGCGCGCCCACTTACGCATATCTTTCTGTCTGCACCCATGTCATTATGTAGATTCGTACATACGTTATTATGTACGCAGCATGTGTCGTACATTCTCACAAGCATACATACTTCTGTTCGTAAGTGCGTAAATAAGTATGCATGTATGCATTCGCCTAAGCGGACACATATAAATGCACATATTAGTGGTAGTTTGCAACTACGTTCCCTTCACTCATTATCTGCCACTTTGCCATGTCCCCAACTTCTCAAGAACGTATGCATTAATCAAGAGCCGCCAACCCTCTTGAGTGGATGACACATGCATTGCAGCATTGTTTACTACTTCTGTAGGCTACAGCGATTCTTAGTTGTGGCTTTTCTACAGTCAAAGCCTTAGACCAGGGGTGGGCAAACTTTTCGTGCGGAGGGCCGCATTGACAAATGTAAAGCTATTGGCGCGCCGCATATATATATATATATATATATATATATATATATATATATATATATATATATATATATATATATATATATATATATATATATATATATATATATATATATATATATCCATTTTGTTTACAGCAACCTATCACAATAGTAATTATTAATTATTTATATGTTATTAAGCAGTATAAATAACTAATTATTGCAATTTTATTTTACTTATATACTTATACATTATATTTGACAATATGGACACAAACTTTTACTAATTTGTTAACACGATTTTACAACTTGTTATTATAACAAATATTCTTTATTATCTATCAATGGCTTTAATTTAAACACACAGCGACTACATTGTCACTACAGTTGTTGATTTCTAATGAGATGTATGCAACTGCTTGCAATTTTTGACAATATTCTTGAAATCTGGAGCAAGTTTACTTGTTGAAATTCGCATGACAGCATGCAAGTTGCAGTCCGACAATAGTTACCTATTCTTAGATTTGTTGATCTTCATTCAAAAGAATGCTTGTTCGCAAATGTATGTTGATCCAAACAATGATCAAAGTTTTGCTGCAAAGTTTTTCAAGTTGGGAAATGATTCTTGTGATAAAGATCCATAGAAATCCAGCAAACCATCTGTCTTGAATTTCTCTTTCAGGTCATGATCTGCTTGTAAGTTAACCAGCTCCAACTATATGTCCTCTGTGGCTGTATCAGCTTCTGCACTAAAAGGTGAACTGAGAATATTGAACTGTGGCTCTAATTTCTTGAAAGTTTGGAATCTCCATCCAAATTCTTCAATCAATGCATCTAATTGGGCTTTGTATTTTCAGTCATTTCACCAGAAATGTTTTCTTGTTTCAGCAAAGGGAAGTGGCAACATCTTTTTTCACTTGCTTGTCTTGAGAACAGTGAGAGTTTTGCCCGAAATGATATTACATATACATACAATTCATGTGCAAACACACCATTGCCCTGAAGTTTCACATTCAGTTAATTTAACTTTTCCATAATTGCAATGGCAAACATAAAGTCTAACTGCCACTCTTTATTGACAATGTTAGTATTAAAGTCACATCCAATGCCCTTCATCTCTAGGAACATCACTATTTCTTCTCTGAGTTCCCACACTCGCCTCAACACCTTGCCGAGACTCAGTCATCGAACATTGGTGTGGTTCAGGACATCGGAATGTTCAGTTTCCAAATCGTCAAGTAATGACTTGAACTGTCTGTGATTAAGTCCTCTTGATCTGATGAGGTTGATGACACTGACAACTGGGTCAATAACATGCTTGATATTCAAAACAGTTTTACACATTCTTTCTTGATGAATCACACAGTGAAGTGGTAATAATGTGTGGTCTGGATATTCTGCTTTAATCTTATCACTTATCAACTTTACCAGACCTACATTTTTTCCAGTCAAAGCACGAGCTCCGTCAGTTGTAACACTTGCCATCTTGTTCCAAACCAACCCAGTTCTTTCAATACAGTTAGTAACAGCATTGAATATATCATGGCTGTGGTTGTGTCTTTGATTGACTCAACACTCAATAACTGTTCAGTAAGTTTGACAGAAGTTTTTATTCCACGTCGCTTAAAAAAAGTCGCTTAAAAGTCGCATATGGCTCGGTCTCTTTCCGCAGCACGGAAAGCGTCGAACAAAGCACGAACTCCGTAGCTCTAGCGACGACCCACAGGAGTCTCCGAAAAATTTAACTCAACCGAAGGACGCGGCCCGGAATCGAACCCACAACCTTCGGAGCCCAAGTTAAATGGCTTGACCACTTCGCCACGAAGACTCCCCAAGTATTATTCCACGTATAAATATCAATAATTGGGCAGTATCATGTACATCGGTACTCTCATCCAATGCAAGAGAGTACCACAAAAATTGTTTATTGCATCTTGAAGTTTATGCATCAAATTGTCACTTATCTTGTCAACACGTCTGACCACAGTTCTCCTCGATAAAGTAATGTCAAATCTTTTTTTTTGTTTTGTTCTGGACAAATAATGTTTGCTGCATCTAGCAAACATTCCTTGATGAACTCGCCATCAGAAAATGGCTTGTTCTGATTTACAATTCTGTGTGACAGCACAAGACTAGCTTCAGTTGCAGCATCTTGAATTGAAGACTGTTTAGTGAAAACAGTTTGCTGTTTCTCCAAATTTTTCACCAACTCAAGGCATTTCCTTCCTTCTCTTCGGTCGTTAAATTGTATCCGAAATCGGAATGTTTTGTTTGATAATGTCTTTTTAAATTGTACTCCTTGAAGACAGCCACTGACTCACGACACAACAAGCAAACTGATTTGCTACCAACTTTTGTAAAACAGTACTTAGTTGTCAATTCAACATTAAAAACACGGCATTCATCTTCAATCTTACGTTTGTTATTGACACTCATCATAACGGTACATGAAATTCTGTAAAATTCAACAAAATAACTTAAAAACGAATTTAAAATGTTTATTTCTAAATGCCCTCGCGGGCCGCATAAAATCACTCGGCGGGCCGCATGCGGCCCGCGGGCCGTAGTTTGCCCACCCCTGCCTTAGACCAATGGTTTTCAGCCTGTGACAGACAGTCTGTGACATGTCTGATTTGTACAAAAATTAACGATCCGGTTCTCCAATTTTGTGTTGTTGTTGTTGTTGTTGTTGTTGTTGTTGTTGTTGTTGTTGTTGTTGTTTGGCGAATGAGGGGGGGGGTGTTGTTTTTGCGTTGGTTCGCTTTGAACTCACGCGTAGTCCATACTCGTGCTAACACTTCTAGCACACTGGGCTGATTTTTGCGTGTGCATTAACTTTTCCTATTACCAGTGTCCTTCGCCATCAGGCCAAGTTAAGTAAGTGCAAAGACTATACTTTGATCTTAGCCAAAAGGCCGTACAAAAAAAAGCCTTAAAGTCAAAAGCCTTAAAGAAAAGAAACAAACATAAAAGATTCTAAATTATTTTTTGATTCAACTGCCTTGTTGTCCCATGTGTTTTGTCATATTATTCAGTACTAAAATAAAGACATGAAATAATGAAAGACATAAACAAATAAATCACGGACAGGGTTCCTACATTCCATTGGCACCTTGCCGTCTTGACAGACGATAGTTTGTGCTCTAAAAAGGCATAATAACTTTTAACTATGGCGGTAGCGAGTGTGACTGATAAGGCCAATTTGCGCTGTAAATGTCCGTTCACAGTGGGTGCATGTGAACACGTGGTCATTTCCACCATCATGCACCATCTTACGTCTCAAACGCTTGGTGTGTGACTTTTCTGCAATAATTTTCTCCTTTGACTTTATTCCATTTCTGATATTTGCCCTCCATGCAACACGTTCAGTGGCGACTTGCTCCCAATGTGCATTATCAATGCCTGTATCAATCATGTCCCGCTTACACACATCTTTGTATCGTAGTAGAGGCCGACCCTGAGATCTCTTACCCATCTGTAATTCACCAAAAAAGATATCCTTTGGTATTCTACCATCATCCATCCTCCTAAGATGTCCTATCCATCTAAGTCTACGAAGACTGAGCATGGAATAAACTGTCACACAACCTGATCTTTCCAATACTTCAGTATTTGTGATTTTGTCTTGCCACTTAATATCAAGAATTCTTCGCAGACACCGCATATGAAAGCTGTTTAAACTGTTCTCTTGGTGTGAGTAAGTTGTCCAGGTTTCACTGCCATAGAGAAGAGTACTAAGGACACAGGCTTGATAGACAAGGACTTTTGTTTTGGCAGTAAGCTTCCTGTTCTCCCAGACTCTTTTTCTTAACCTGTTCATTGTTGTTGCTGCCTTACCAATCCGGATGTTGATTTCCTGATCTAGGGATAATTTGCTATTTACCACTGATCCTAGATATGTAAAATGGTCTACTATCTCTAGTTTGGCGTCGTCAATAAAGATTGATGGTACCCCATGTGCACCTTGTGACATAATCTGTGTCTTCTTTTTGCTAATTGTTAAACCAAATTCAGAACAAGCATTGGAGAATGCAGACAGTAGACATTGCAATTCTTCCTCAGAGTGGGTCGTAACTGCAGCATCATCTGCAAAAAGCAACTCTCTGATCAGTACCCTCCTAATTTTGGTCTTAGCCTTCAATCTCTGAGCATTGTAGAGGCCGCCATCTGAGCATGAGTGAATGTATATACCACCATCCTGATCACGAAATGCATATTTCAGTAGAAGTGAAAAGTATATTCCAAAGAGGGTGGGAGCTAGTACACAACCTTGCTTAACTCCACTCTTGATTTCAAATTCTTCAGAAGTTGCACCATCAAACTTGATTATACCCTTCATGCCTGTGTGGAATGATTCCACAATGGACAGAAGAGTTGGTGGGCAGCCAATCTTCTTTAGTGCCTTGAACAGACCCTCACGACTGACCAAATCAAATGCCTTTGTGAGGTCGATGAAGGCAATAAACAGTGGTTGATTCTGTTCACGGCATTTTTCTTGCATTTGTCGCAATGAGAATATCATATCAGTGGTAGACCGGTTCTGTCGAAAGCCACACTGTGATTCGGGGTAGACTTGATCTCCTAGGACTTGAAGTCTGCGCAGAACAATTCTGGCAAATACTTTTCCAACAATACACAGAAGTGAGATACCCCTATAGTTGTTGCAGTCGCTCCGATCTCCCTTGTTCTTGTACAGTGTTATGATGCTTGAATCTTTGAAATCCTGTGGGACTTGTCCTTCACGCCAGCATAGCTCTATTAGCCGGTGGATCTGTATAGTGAGTGTGTCTTGCCCACTCCTGATAACCTCTATTGGAATCCCATCCTTACCTGGAGCTTTGCCAGATGCAAGTTCATTTATAGCACACTTAACTTCTGTTATGGTGGGAAGTGTGTCCAGGTGGTCAAGAGTTGGTAGAGCCTCTATGGCGTTAAGGGCATCATCCGCTAGTTCGGTCTCACTTGAGTAAAGCTCCAAATAGTGCTCTACCCATCTGTCCATCTGCTGTTTCTTATCAGTGATGACTTCTCCAGTCAAGGTTTTCAGCGGTGCACTTCTTTTGATCACTGGACCACAGGCTTTCTTTATTCCTTCATACATGCTTCTTATGTCTCCCTTATCACTTGCGATTTGAATGGACTCACATAACTTGATCCAATAATCATTTGCACACTGCCTGGCAGCCTTTTGCACATCCTTCCTAGCTTGCCTTAGCTCACTCAGAGTGTTACGCGTTGGTCTTTCCTTGTTTCTTAAGAGAGCTTTCTTCTTCTTATCAATCAAGGGCTGCAGAGTCTCGCTGTTGGCCGCAAACCAGTCCTGACTCTTATGATCCACAGTGCCGTAAACCCCTACGGCAGTTTTATAAAGAGTTTCCTTAATTTGACCCCACTTTTCATTTACTGTACAATTTTCTGGTGTATCAGTGAAAGCGTCTTCAAGTTGCTGTTGAAACTGAAAGCACTTTTCAGGATCATGAGTGTTAATAATATTAATCCTGGGGCTAGATTTGTGTTTAGCTGTGTAGATTCTCTTTGGTCTCAGTCTAACTCTTGCAACAACCAAAGAATGATCTGTATCACAGTCAGCACTGTGGTAACTACGAGTCAATGATATATGGTTCAGATGTTGTCTCCGTGTGATGATGAAGTCCAGCTGGTGCCAATGGCCGGATCTTGGATGTTTCCATGTGACCTTATGCATCTCTTTTGTTTTAAAAAAAGAGTTTGTAATACATAGGTCATTACTGGTGCAATGCTCCAGCAGCCTTTGCCCATTTTCATTCATGCGACCGATGTTGTATTTTCCAAGGGACACTGGCCATGAACTCGAGTCCTTGCCCGCACGAGCATTGAAATCACCGAGCATATAAATGTAGTCAGATTTTGGAACTGCCTTGATCACGGAGTCTAACTCCTCATAGAACAAATCCTTCACATCATTGTCGTGGAATACTGAGAGTTAATGATTCCCAGATAGACGACTGTATACACCGACTAACCAGGTAGAAGAAGGGTTAACAAACGAAGCAGTAAGGGTAACCAACAACGGAGTGACCAGGCGCATGTGTTTATAGGTCAAGACACAGAAGGGGCCGCCAACAGCACAGGTAACCTGTCGCGTGGAAAAATTGGTTTGCGACAAAGGCAGACAGCATTATTGGTCAGCATATTGCGGTCTGGATGTATGAATAACGGAAAAGTTTCAGATCTGTAATTTTCCACTAACGGTGATAATGAAGTATGGACTTGAGGTGTCAAGCAAGGTCAAGGACTATGCGGCAAAAATGACCTATAAAGAGTGTCCACTTCTTTGTGGGAGTTTAGTGTGTGTTCCAAACTGAACTGAAGGAGATATGTTCCTGAGTGGGAATAGAAATACACGTCCCTAATGATGGAAAGAGGGGATAGTAGTGTGTTATTCGCTAAGTGTTTTTCGATTCCAGGAACATAGATGCCTAAATAAGGTATTAATATATTAGAGTATAGTTTTAGCATAGGAATATAGATGTGCGTGAAGTGCATTTAACATTGCTTTCTATTAGTAGGAATAGTATAGACGTTAGGTGAATCTTCTATCCTATGTCAGAGTGGGTTTTTTCGGAAGCCTTTTCATTTCGGCTGGAGGAAAAGACACTCACATAGGAGAGAAGAGGAAGCAGACACAGATCTCATTATTAAATGTATATCACACAGGTTCCCATACCAGTGCGAGACTTATCAACTAAGATATAACACAGATGGCTGTGGTCAAGATCACTCAGTGTTGATAACCCACAAGAAAGCACTTTAAAGTAATAAAGCACGACACTTGTGCATAAGAAAGGAAAGAAAAGAAGTGTCATCGTAATAAGTCAGGAGGACAGAGAACGGAAAATAGAGATCATACAAACTAAAAAAAAAAAAAGACTCAAATGACTCAGTATCGAAGAGTTGCAAGGTGCATACCAAATGCCTATACCAATTACGAACTATCCAGTGTAGAACTTTTACAGGACAAAAATAGAGAATACTAGAAACTCGATGTGTTTTCCAGGATGGAATTAAGAACGCTATAAGAAAGCAACGAACATTCAGTTTAAGCTGACAGCATATAGTGATCGGTTTAAGTACATTGATACAGTGGTGAACATTTTTCATTACAAAAAAAAACGGATATATCTACAGACTCAAGCAGACGGAGCATTCAGGGTGAGACCGTTCTGTTGTATCTATGTACCGTCCTGTACTTTAGCCGAGAGAAGAGACGAGAGAAGAACGGAGACTATCTATCAACATCTTATCTGGCAGCCAAACTAGAAGAACATACCAACTACATAGACAATATCCATACATACACCAGACATAGTTTTTATTAATAAATCTTTTATTTATTGTTGAAAGGAACTGTTGTCTGAGTATGTGTTGAGAGAATAACAGAGAGAGTGAAAGAAATAGATATATGGAAGGGAAGACAGAAGGGAGGAGTGTAGACCAAAGTCAGTCAATAATCCCAACAGACAATAAGTTTGAAGATGTGCTTGTTGATTCCAACCTCCTCTCGGGAAAATAACAGGACATAATTGGTGGAGCGAGCGGGATACATACATAATACCCATATGACCTGAAGGCATAACATGGCATATGCATAAAGGGGTACTTGCATATTGGCACAGGCATAGCGGAGTACCTGCATGTTGGGACATACTGATTGGAATAAATAGAAGTATATATTGATGACTTTTAATGGAAGTACGTCCATTGGATATATGGTGCCATTACATTTATGGTAGAAACATTTCATTAATGCGGGTGACTTTACAGTGAGAAAGTTCCAGACAGGGTGAATGTGGATAGGTGGTAAGACACATTACATACCTAGTCACACGGTCACACGTCTACATAAGTCTTTATCCTATATCTCCTCTTGTGGATGAGAGAGTGGTTGTGATGTACTGTGTGGTGTTGTAGAGTTATAATATTAGATAGACATAGATAAATGATATAGGTTCTAGGTGGAATATAATTGTATAGTGAGTACTTCTTTACTGCCTTGAGGTGTCTTTACTCAACGTGCTGACTTACCTGCTTTAACTATGGCAACTCCTAAAGTAACTACAGCCGAACTGAGGGCCAACGGGGAGGCAATTGGTTTAGCTGGTTCCGAGCTAACTGATTACATACAAGAAAGAGAGCGAGAGTTTCGTCAAGCGGAAAGGGAGGAGCGGAAGGCCCAGTTGGAAGCAGAAGAAGCCCACAAGATAAGGGAACATGAATACCGCATGCGAGAACTGGAGCTCAAGACACAAACTAAGGGTGAAATAGATGCAGCAGAAGGAAGTTCATCTTCACCTGGGGCAACCCACATGATTGGACAGGGTTACCATGCCATGAAGTTTCCCTTGGCGGTCTTTGATGAAAGTAAAGAGAAGATATACCAGTTTTTGGATCGGTTCGAGGCTATGGCAGTCGCTATGGGACTGGAGAGAACCAGATGGGCTCTTAAATTATCCCAGGCTTTACGTGGTTCAGGGTACGAGGTCTACACACGCCTACCACCAGGACAGGAAAATCAGTACGAGGAATTAAAAGCCGCTTTGATGAAACATTATGAAGTCACAGCACAAACGTATAGGAAGAAGTTTAGATCGTCTAGACGAGAGCCGGGAGAACTATTCGCCGCCTACAGTCTAAGGCTGAAATCCTATCTCCAGAAATGGATGGACTTGGCAGAATTCAAGAGGGATTATGAGAGTCTCGAAGAGATGATGGTGGTCGACCAGATGCGAAAGCAAATGTCGAAACCTCTCAGAACCTTCTTGGGAGAACAAGGGGCGGAACGGATTGATGTTGTGAATAAGCTGGCGGAAAGGTTCGTGGAAGTACATGGTGAAACTGAGGAACTAAGTACACAAACCAAAGGTCAGGAGAAACCAGAGAAAAAGAAACCTAAAAACTGGGAAGGAGAAAAAGTGGAACCTTATATAAAGCACACAGAGGAGAGTTCAGAGAAGGTGAAGGTAGGAAACCAGAGCACCTCGAATTCTCAAGCGAAACGACAGTGGTCTGAGAGGTGGTGTTCATTCTGCAAGGTACCATCTCATAACACGAAGGACTGCAGATCGAAACCTAAAAGTTCTTACTTCGCAGCATGCAAAGTGATTCCTACATCGGTGATCACAGACAAGGCTGAGGTCGGCGAAGGAGAAAGGAACAAAAAGGACACACGGAAACCTAGGAAGGGAACAGGGTGCACACACTGCCAGTCGATAACACATAATACTGTGGACTGCAGATGCAAGGCAAACGACGCCAATTGCATAACCAACCTCGAGGAATTAAAAGAGGAAGGCAAGGAAACGGTCAAGGAGATGAAAGGCACTCAGGACCAAGAGAGACCACCTGTGGTTGAACTGATTGAAGTAAATGGCCAACAGGTTGCTTGTCTCTACGATACCGGTTTGGATGGGGAAGCGGTGGTGGACGCCAGCTTGGTAAGCCCAGACCAACTTACAGGGGAGACCATAGAAATACAGCCGGCAATGAGGAGTGCTGTTACCATGACGCTGCCAATCGCCAAGGTGGAGATTAAATCCAGGTACGTCACGGGCATTATTCCAGCTGCTGTATTATCTGACTCCTTATTTCCCATGATCATTGGCACGAAATATGTCTTTTTGGGGATGCCCAAACAGCCAGCCCAAAAGGGAACAGTAGTCAGTGGATCTCAAGGGAAGGAAAAAGAGGCAGAGACACTATGCGACAACTCAGGGATAGGAGAATTGCATACTGCCCAGAGGAAGGATACTACGTTGCATCCTTGCTACAGGAAGCTGCAAAGAAGTGCTGAGCCACCAGAACGGGGACAGTACTTTCTGAAGAATCAACTACTCTATCGGAGAGCTGGGAGGGGAGATAACCTGCACGAGCAGTGGGTGGTTCCAGAGACCCACCGTCCTCACATTCTTCAGAGTGGACACATCATAGGCGAGAATCGACATATGGGTGTCAGAGAGACCTTGCAGCAAATTTCCGGCCATTATTGCTGGCCAGGAATGACCGGAGATGTACGCCGGTGGTTGAAGTCTTGTTCGGAGTGCCAGAAAGCACCACCCAACAAGCGAATTAAGAGGAAACTAGCTCTTAAAGTGGAAGACAAAGTGGAAGTGTGGAGTCCAGCAGAGACCAATATACTCCAAGTAGGATGGAAAGGACCTTATCCTGTGGAAAAGGTGGTGTCCAAGAACATCTACAAAATACGGATCGGGGAAGAGAAGAAAAATCTCCCTAGACATCTCATTAGGAAATATGAAGAGAGATCCGGGAGCAAAGCTTCGCACTTTATGGTGATGGCAGCCATTGGGACAAAGGTTACCAGTCCAGACGAAGACCAGAGATCGCCAGTACAACATAGGAGGGCCTATGGGACAGTACGTGATAGGTCAGATTTACCCAACGACAGGAGGAGGGAAATCACAAGTCAGGGAAAGGACAAGAGTGAAAGTTTCACCGGTAACCAAGTTCAGAAGGGGTGGGTAACGTCGGGAAAAGCGAGAATTACCCAGGACTCCAACCGAAGATTGGCTGACCAGATACAATATCGCCCAAGATGGTCCTGGAAGCAAAAGTCCAGGAGATTTGGGAAAGACGACTCGGTCCATCGAGGACGAGGTGGAACATCCCCAGAGGCAAAGCCGGGGGAAACCAAGAGGACATGGAAGCAGTGTTACAATCAGGATGGGACGATCCATCTGTATTGTGAGCCATCGCTTACGCCAGTGGAAAGGAGGTCGACTGAACGTACAGGAGCGATGAGCCAACACTAGTTTCAGTCATGAGTAGTATGGTAGGGTGCATATGAGGTAGCCTACTGGATGAGGGCTGATCCATGTGAGGATCCAATCATATCATCAACACGTGATGTTCATAGCTACTTCGCAGAAGCTCAACGCACGGTGGATGTGATGGACGTTGTTGCTGCAACAGGACTTCACAGTGGAATACATCCTTGGTAAGGAGAATGTAGGAGCAGATTTCTTATCCAGACATCCAGCTCCGGAGGAAGAAGACTAGGGTTGTGGATCATGGGAATCAAACCTACAGTGAGAAAGATTCGACGCGGTCTAATCTCTTAAGAGGGGGCCTATGTCGTGGAATACTGAGAGTTAATGATTCCCAGATAGACGACTGTATACACCGACTAACCAGGTAGAAGAAGGGTTAACAAACGAAGCAGTAAGGGTAACCAACAACGGAGTGACCAGGCGCATGTGTTTATAGGTCAAGACACAGAAGGGGCCGCCAACAGCACAGGTAACCTGTCGCGTGGAAAAATTGGTTTGCGACAAAGGCAGACAGCATTATTGGTCAGCATATTGCGGTCTGGATGTATGAATAACGGAAAAGTTTCAGATCTGTAATTTTCCACTAACGGTGATAATGAAGTATGGACTTGAGGTGTCAAGCAAGGTCAAGGACTATGCGGCAAAAATGACCTATAAAGAGTGTCCACTTCTTTGTGGGAGTTTAGTGTGTGTTCCAAACTGAACTGAAGGAGATATGTTCCTGAGTGGGAATAGAAATACACGTCCCTAATGATGGAAAGAGGGGATAGTAGTGTGTTATTCGCTAAGTGTTTTTCGATTCCAGGAACATAGATGCCTAAATAAGGTATTAATATATTAGAGTATAGTTTTAGCATAGGAATATAGATGTGCGTGAAGTGCATTTAACATTGCTTTCTATTAGTAGGAATAGTATAGACGTTAGGTGAATCTTCTATCCTATGTCAGAGTGGGTTTTTTCGGAAGCCTTTTCATTTCGGCTGGAGGAAAAGACACTCACATAGGAGAGAAGAGGAAGCAGACACAGATCTCATTATTAAATGTATATCACACAGGTTCCCATACCAGTGCGAGACTTATCAACTAAGATATAACACAGATGGCTGTGGTCAAGATCACTCAGTGTTGATAACCCACAAGAAAGCACTTTAAAGTAATAAAGCACGACACTTGTGCATAAGAAAGGAAAGAAAAGAAGTGTCATCGTAATAAGTCAGGAGGACAGAGAACGGAAAATAGAGATCATACAAACTAAAAAAAAAAAAAGACTCAAATGACTCAGTATCGAAGAGTTGCAAGGTGCATACCAAATGCCTATACCAATTACGAACTATCCAGTGTAGAACTTTTACAGGACAAAAATAGAGAATACTAGAAACTCGATGTGTTTTCCAGGATGGAATTAAGAACGCTATAAGAAAGCAACGAACATTCAGTTTAAGCTGACAGCATATAGTGATCGGTTTAAGTACATTGATACAGTGGTGAACATTTTTCATTACAAAAAAAAACGGATATATCTACAGACTCAAGCAGACGGAGCATTCAGGGTGAGACCGTTCTGTTGTATCTATGTACCGTCCTGTACTTTAGCCGAGAGAAGAGACGAGAGAAGACACGGAGACTATCTATCAACATCTTATCTGGCAGCCAAACTAGAAGAACATACCAACTACATAGACAATATCCATACATACACCAGACATAGTTTTTATTAATAAATCTTTTATTTATTGTTGAAAGGAACTGTTGTCTGAGTATGTGTTGAGAGAATAACAGAGAGAGTGAAAGAAATAGATATATGGAAGGGAAGACAGAAGGGAGGAGTGTAGACCAAAGTCAGTCAATAATCCCAACAGACAATAAGTTTGAAGATGTGCTTGTTGATTCCAACCTCCTCTCGGGAAAATAACAGGACAATCATCAGAGGAATCGAGTGTCGGTGCATATGCAGTAATAATGGTGGCAAACCCACAAGAGGTTGCCAAGCGCAGGGATAATAGTCTTTCATTTCCTCCTGCTGGAATTTCAATCATTCCCAGTAGCGAATTCTTCACTGCAAAGCCCACACCGTGTTGCCTTTTTTCTGCCTGCCCTCTACCCTTCCAGAAAAAAGTGTAGTTGTTTTCCCTGAGTGACCCTTCCTCAGCGAGGCGAGTCTCCTGCAGGCCAGCAATATAAATGTTAAGACGATTGAGTTCGGCATCAATCACAGCCGTTTTTCTCACATCGTCAATATTGGTCAAGTCAGTGAAAAATCCTGGACACATGGTTCTCACGTTCCAGGTTGCAAGCCGTAGCTTGAGGTTTCTCTTTTTATTTTTGTTTGTACCTGGTGCATTGGTTTTACAGCCTGCGATTCAGATTTTGACCTAGCCCCAAGCACCCATTGAAGCAGGCAGGCTGTGGCGGATCAGCACCCAATTGGCTGGGGGCTGCCCAGCTTGAGGCGGGCGGTAGCTGATCAGTGACACCTATAAGTGTCTCCCACCGTCAGAGGCATCGCGTGGCGCCCCATGTCTACGCCAACTGACAAGGACTTATAACCCGTAACAGTTGCCTTTCGCTTTGATTCCGAGACCAGTTAAGACCAGGGATGGAGTTATTGCCTCTCCATAGCACAAAGCCTGGGCTAAAATATAGAGATCATGTGTTGCCCATGCAGCATGATCCCTCTCTCGGCCTGCCTAGTTCACTCCAGAGGAAAGGTAACACCCCTACATCTGGAACAAGACAAGCTGCAGAAGCTGCCGGATCAGCAAAGCAATGCTCTAACTGTCCGCCTGTCGGAGCTTCGATCCTAGACCAGTCGCCAACCAAGGCTTAGGGCCTGGTCTGCCCTGCCATGACAATTTTGTCTTTAGCTTGCATTTCCTCGCACCAGGGTAAGGCTTGTACCCTCCCAATTGTGCTCTTCCGCCCGAAGCCGTTGGCACAATGTGGGGTGTCGGGTTTGGTAAGCGCCGCCCAACGTTCGGCGTTAACAGAAACCAGGTAGTACCGTCTACTGTTATACGGTAGCTCAGTCATATCTGACTAAGACCTGACTGACTATGTTCCTACATATAGCCAGGTTAAATGAAGACATTGACTAAACTCAAGATAATTATAGAAATGATCATAAATGTACTCACCTCAGGCTCGCTACTGATGGCAGTTACCAGAACTGCGATAAGAAGCAGACGACAATTGAACAAGGATGAGTACCGGATTCTGTGACTAAACACTGGGGAATCACGGGCCATAACCCTCCCCGTGGGAGTCCAGTGAATGGTCAACTCGACCACTGATCTACTCGATCGATCGATGAAATGACGAAAACGTATTTCCTACATGGAGGTCATCAGTGGCATCTTGTTATCCGCTTCGGTTCTAATCATGTCTGGAAAACAAAGAAACAAAATACATGTAAATAGTATGTCGAAGTTTATTAGTTGGCTAGCTAGTTAGTTAGTTGGTTGGTTGGTCAGTCAGTCAGTCAATCGGTCAGTCAGTGAATCAATAAGTCAGTGGATAGGTAAGTGGGTGAGTGAGTGAGTGAGTCAGTGAGTTAGTCAGTCAGTCAATCGGTCAGTCAGTCAATCAGTGAGTGAGTGAGTGAGTGAGTGAGTGAGTGAGTGAGTCAGTCAGTCAGTCAGTCAGTCAGTCAGTCAGTCAGTCAGTCAGTCAGTCAGTCAGTCAGTCAGTCAGTCAGTCAGTCAGTTAATCTCTTGGGGGTATCATCCTTGCACTCCGGACATGCCCATAGGTGTTCAGATTCCCCCCCCCCCCCCCTTTCAACCTCCCCCAATAATATGCATCAGATTCCGGCGGCTAATTGTTCCAGATCGGTGTTGATTGACGAGATCCTTCATTCTCCCGATGTGCCTCTCGTGTCTGGCCGTACCAAGTCGTATTCCAAATATCTCACTCTAGACAACCATCTGGATTCAATAGCGTCAAAGTCATCCGCTCTCCGCGTACCTCTAAGAGCATTAATAACATCGGCACGATCCATGGTCTGTCCATCAGCAGGGGATGCAGAGCCAGCAGGTTTATCAGCCCGATCATTTCCCTCAACTCCCGCATGCCCCGAAGTAAGAAGGATGTCATAACGGATAAGGTGTTTAACGAAAAACGCAGGCCAGTGCTATTAAGAATAGGACTCCATTTCACGTCACGAGGCGTATTAGGTAGATGGTTCAGGTTAGCTGCATATCCTTTACAGGACGTTGCAGTCAACACCAGTATTTTTTGCTGTTGTGATCTCTTAGCAAGTTTACGTTCTGTAGTTTGTCATTGCTTTCTGAACGACCGGCACCCATACCATCCCGTAAAAAACCAACGCAACGCGGTTTGCTGCCAAATCGTGCGCAGCTGTGTTTCGAAAGCGGGTATGCGGAATCAATAACTGCATCTGTAACTCCCTCGCCACGGAGCCGGCGGGTATATGGTGCTGTTCCCATATGTTTAGACCCATCAACACTCACTGGATTAGGTGGTCACTCACGCTGGGCGCCTTTAATTGCCAGGGAATGTCCTCGCAGTCATTTTAGGCTGGGTCAGTCTAGGAACCCAGATCAATGACTAAAATGAATCCTCTTTGGAGATTCGAAGACATGGCCCCAGGCAGGCATGTAAGCCAGTGCGCTATACACTGCACTATCGCGGCTCACGGGCTAAAGCTATTGAAAACAATAGTAATAAATCTAAGTAAACTCGTACCTCGACTGCATCTAAACTGTTATGTTTGTCTGTAACAGACATGATATTACACATGTGGTTTGTAGTCTTCGGATAGGCTCGGTGGTGTAGCCGGGGTTAGGAGATATCCCGTATCATATATTGTCATATTTGGCGCCTTCTTCTCAATTGTCCGTTAACTCTGTTATTTAATCTTGTTGCCCTTGACTTCTAAACGCCACAGCTTGCTAGAGATTTTGTTTGGGGGTAGAGGAAAAGAGATGGGAGTTGACCTTCGTGCCCTTCGTGTTTACTGCGAATGGAAGCCATATGACGTCTTAATATTCTCAATCTCGGCGTCCATTCTTCTGTGCTTGGAGAGTTAGCTAGGTTGAGTCAAGAACCGATAACATAGCACCATGGGCATTCCCTTACGCGTTCCGTTCTCATCTTTAACAAATAGCGAAGAGTCCCAAAAAGTAGCATATGTAATCTGATTATGTGACCGTCTGGCCTTTCCTCGGAGTACTGAGTGTCGGCCAGATCCTATGGTTAAAGCTTGAAAAGAAAAGGCTGCGGGGAAAAAGGGGTGGCTGGTGATCGTATTTCATGACATATTATGTATGCGATTTTTACCAATTCGCACCTCTAAGATGTTTCTGCGTGCTCCAGTAAAGATTTCCTGCTTCAGATTGACCAGAATCATTCGTTGTGAAAATTTTAAGAATATATAAAGGCGTGAAACTTATACAAAATATGCATAAAAACTCAAAACAATACACTTATTTTAGGTGCTCTGTAATACCCTACATGGGGCTGTTCCAAATGTCATCAACATCATGTGCCATGCCGATAAGCGTTGGCGGTCATGTTTCGCCATTTCACACGATCATAGAGACATGGATCAGCTCAGTGTTCTTGTCTCGACCATACCACGTGGCCATACCATCCTGGTATTTACTTCTGCCTTCTCCTTGTTCTTTTCCCTTCAATCTTGCCAGTTGACACCAAGTTCTCCAATTTATTTCTTCCCATAACATGTCCAAAGAATTGTGACTGCCTACGTCTAATTTCTCTAATCAGTTTACAGGTTTCATTTGTTTCTTGTTTGACTTGTTCATTGGTTTTGTTCTGTCTGTCCATGGTATTCTTTGCATTTTCCTCAGAAACCACATTTCCCCAGCCATTAGATGTTGTTCAGCTTGTCTGCTCATTGTCCACGTTGAGCAGACACGCTTAAAAATATCTAAAAGTATCAGACCTTAATTTTTTCCGCGGAAACAAAGGAAGCAAGCAAGGTGTTCTCAAGCGTGAACGTGTAGTAAATTGATCACTCAATGTACCACATTACACGTCTACTTAGCAGCGTGTCTGTCGCTGAGGTTATGTTGTATAAACGAATACTGACAGATATTGATGGACACCAACAAACTGATAAATGTAGATACCTAGGGGCAATTGTAACATCAGACGGAAGATGCGTGATAGACAGAGTAGAAAAGGTCAAGCAGAAACTGCATTTCAGAAAAAAAAACCGTATCTTATGTCAATCAAGATCATTGAATGCAAGACATAGAGTTAAAAGAAAGTTAGTTGCATATCATTTACAGAACTTCGCAGTCAACCCCCGCATTTTTGGGCTGTTTGTGATCTCTTGGCAAGTTTACGTCCAGTAGTTTGTCATTGCTTTCTGAACAACTTGCACCCATACCATTTTATTTATTTAAAAAAAATAACGCAAGGGGTCTACTGCCAAATTTCCAGCAGCTGTGTTTCGAGCTTGGTATGCGGGATTACGAACTGTGTCCGTAACCTCTTCGCCACGGAACCCGCTAAGAAAGAGAATACCGACATGTGATGTCGAAATTGTTTTGCTGTATGCCAGTGAATCATGGAAGATGAATGAAAACATTTGGAGGAACTTGGAAGCAAGGGAGATGTGGTTCCTGAGACGAATGCCACGAATATCTTGGACTGCCAGAGTAACTAACAATGATGCTTTGAAGAGGTTAATGAAAGTAGAACATTACAGTGGTACCTCGGGTTACGAACGCCTCAGATCACGAACAATTCAGGTTACGAACAACAACTTCGAAAATTGTATGTCTCGGGTAACGAACAGTGCCTCGGGTTACGAACAAAGGCGAGCGAGAAAGAGAGAGAGAGAGAGAAAGAGAGAGATGGAGAGAGAGAGGGGGGGGGGCAGAGCGTAATGTTGGAGACAAACGATCACGTACAGTACAAACAGTTCTACAGATGAGCTTGAGGATCTTCAGAATGATTGATTGATTGATTGATTGATTGATTGACAGACTGACTGATTGACTGACTGACTGACTGACTGATTGATTGATTGATTGATTGATTGATTGATTGATTGAAGAACCGACATCACAGCATTCGGGGCATTCCCATAAGCGCTCCGTCCCCATCTTCAGAAGCCAGCGAAGAGTTCCAACCTCAATTCTTCAGAATGAACAGCTAAAGACATTAAAGTCGTCTGATGATGAGGAGTCAGTGACCGTTTCAACTGACAGGATTACAGAAATGTGCAGGAAATGTGCAGACGTCGAAGATTTCACTGTGAACTCTCATCCAAACAAACTTGTAGCTAATAGGGCAGTAAAACTCATGAATGATAACACGATGGCCCACTTCAGAAAGATTATCCAGCAAAAGAAGCGACAAATTTCCCTTGATATTTTCTTGATACAGAAAGATTCCCAGTCGACTGCCAAGAAACAGCAACAAGATAATCCTGAAACTAATGACTGAGAATAACAAAGAAAGTGACCAATTTCCCATGATCGTTTTCTTGGTAATAACGATAAACTAAATCTTTTTTTTTAAATTTTACATTTAATTCATTTAGTTGTTTTCTTTCTCTTTATTTAATAAGCGAAATACATGTATTCATTGTGTTTTGTCGGGTAAACGACCGGATGTTAATAATAATAATAAAAAAGAACTAATTTTTCATCTTGAAATGGATTGTCTTTATTTCATTGATTTCAATGTTACGGGTTACGAACGTTTCGGGTTACGAACCGAGTTCTGGAACGAATTAAGTTCGTAACCCGAGGTACCACTGCAAATACAATTATAAGAAATAGACAAGCATCATTCTTTGGTCATTTAATGAGAAGAGAGGCGTTGGGAAACATACTGAAGACTGGAACGATCAGTGAGATGATATGCAAATGCAGGCCGAGGGAAATGATGCTGGGTGGACTGAGACGGTGACATGGGGGTATATCAGCAGAGTCGACCCAGAACGCCAAGAACCGAGATCTGTGGAGAGACATGAACGCCCATGTAAGTTGGCAGGGCACATGATGATGATGAGTGACACTTATACACCAATAATACAATATTCATGACGACAGACAAATATGCATAATTCATCTCGGAGTACAATACAGATAATGTGTGTTTATTTTCAAAACAGAAAAGATTACCGCCGATCAGGCAGGCAGGCAGGCAGGCTAACAGACAGACAGACAGACAGACAGACAGACAGACAGACAGACAGACAGACAGACAGACAGACAGACAGACAGACAGACAGACAGACAGACAGACATAGGGACTGACATAGAGACAGAAAGAGAAACACAACCAGACTGACAGACAGAGGCAAAGAGAAGTCGAGAGAGGGGGAAATGCGAATTGGGCAGACTGAAAGTATAAAGATAGAAAATCAATTAATCAAATACCATTAATGGAAGATGGACGCATACAAGCAATAATAACATTAACAACTGTTATTACACGACGAAGCTGAAACAAGAACATTAACTGTGTTGGCATGTCACGACAACCAGGTTAATTATGGCGCCTAATTTGTGACTGTCAACAGGTTTGTCAACTACGCCCAGAAGTTTTATGAAAGCAAAATTTGCATTCCTCTGTTTTTATTTCACTTTTAAATGTAATAGCAAATGACCCCTTTTCATGAGGCGCACAGGGTAAATAGCAATTACATTGGGTATATGGTAATTACATTAGGTATACGGTATAAGGCTTATGATAGTGTCCATAGAAATAGTCTATGGAATGCCATGCAGGAATTTGGAATACCAAGGACGTTAATCAACATGACCAGACTATGCATGGAAGATATTTATAATATAGTAACATATAAAGGCAGGAAATCAGACCCTTTCCAAATAACATCAGGCTGGAAACAGGGTGATGCACTATCGCCGCTACTCTTCAATCTGGCTCTAGAGAAAGTTGTAAGGAAGGTAAAGGAGGAATGTGATATTGGAGGAACATCCAAGATACTTGGTTATGCAGATGATATAGATATTATAGGGGGAAAAAGAAAAAAAGACATTGGAAATATTGACTCACTTAAAGGAAAAAGCCCAACACATGCGGCTTGTTATCAACCAAGATAAGATAGAATATATGGTAATTTCAAGAGAAGGAATGGCTAAAAACTCTGGCCATATACACATAGATAATATGACCATTAAAAGAACAGAAACATACAAATACCTGGGTACAATCTTCATCTGCTCCAACATCATAAGGGAAGAAATGCAAATTAGAATCAATTCTGGAAATAAGATATACTATGCACTACAACATCTACTAAAATTAAATGCGCTATCTCGTAACACCAAAATCACAATATACAAAACACTGATCAGGCCAGTTGTGCTGTATGGCACTGAAACCTGGAGTACAACGAAAGGAGACGAAGCCTTGTTACAACCCTTTGAGAACAAAGTTTTAAGACGCATCTTTGGACCCATTAGGGATACACAAAGTGGAGAAGAAGTAACAAAGACATTTATGATCTGTTTAATTCCCCGCTAATCACTGGTATCATGAAGGCTAATAGACTACAATGGCTGGGACATATAGAAAGAATGGAAGACAATAGGGAAACAAAACTCGCTTACACTCAGGAAATAAATGACCGTAGACCCCGAGGTAGACCAAGAAGACGGTGGAGAGATAATATACATACAGACCTACAAGCACTTGGAATCAACGACTGGCAAGAGAAGGTCAACCAGAGAGACTAATGGAAACGGATTGTATCTGCAGCAAAGAACCTCAATGGCTCGGAACGCTGAAGAAGAAGAAGAAGAAGAAGAAGAAGAAGAAGAAGAAGAAGAAGAAGAAGAAGAAGAAGAAGAAGAAGAAGAAGAAGAAGAAGATATGGTAATTACATTGGGAATATGGTATTTACATTGGGTATATGGTATTTACATTGGGTATATGGTAATTAATTGCTTTAAGTCAAGCGTTAGATTTATGATGCTAAGGAAGCTCATTAAAAATGTCACGTGTATTATTTGGCGCTAATAGAAGTAGAAGCACGGAGAAGAGACTAGAAGGCATGTTGGACAGTATAACAATTGTAAGCTATGATTACCGAACTAGGCTTCAAACCTGTCACCTATTTTTCTTTATACACAAAAATGAAAACAACAACAAATAAATGTTTCACCTCTCTTTCTTTTTTAGACTTCTATGAGCGCCAATAGATACACGCGAAATTACGAGGGGAAGTCATTAAGTAGCAGGGGTTTTATTATAAAGTGTATAGAAGGGGGGGGGGGGGGACGGACGGACGGACGGACGGACGGACGGACAGACCAGACAGACAGACAGACAGACAGACAGACAGACAGGCAGGCAGGCAGGCAGACAGGCAGACAGACAGACAGACAGACAGAGACTGACCGTGAGAGAGAGGGACAGACAGACAGAGACTGGACGTGAGAGGACAGACAGACAGACAGACAGACAGACAGACAGAACAGACAGACAGACAGACAGACAGACAGACAGACAGACAGACAGACAGACAGACAGACAGACAGACAGACAGACAGACAGACAGACAGACAGATACAGGCGTGACAACACAACAGCAGGACACATACTGGACCTTAAGCAATACTTCATGTGGGGGTCTTCAGGATCGAGCAGTTTGCTCATACGCTATAATGATTACATAATGGCAGCCTCAATATGGATTTGCACTGTGGAAGAACTGCGAGGCATTATTAGCTTTGTTTTATTAAGTCAGAGGGTGTGAAACCATGTTACATCTACAGAATAATGATGGTTCAAAGCGGAGACAGTTGTTTGAGGCTTGTGAGAGCGTATGAATGAGTAGAAACTTTTCAAATGAAACACCCGTGTTAGTAATCTACTGAGAAAGTCATGATGACCATTTATTGGGATATTAAAAGCCCTGTATCGGTACATTTCCAGGAAATGGGTGAAACTGTGGCAAGTGCTCGACATAGTGACATGCGAGTGAACAAACTGAAGCCAGCGATACGATCGAAAAGCCGGAGACTTCTCTCAAAAGGAGTATTGTTCCTGCACAACAACGCCCTCCCGCATACGGCTGTGCATACAGTGGACACACTACGTGCTCTGACATTTGGGGTCTTGAAACATCCAGCATACAGCTCAGACTTGACACCATGGGACTTTTACTTGCTTAGATCCTTTAAAAAAACATGCGAAGTTACAGGTTTGCAGACAACAGCGAGGTAAAGGAGGCGATGCAAACTTCGTTTAAGGTCACACCCAAAAACTTTTTTTCTAGAAGACATCAACAAGCCAGATGACAGGTGGACAATGGGTGTTGCCAGACAGTGGGACTATGTTGAGAAATAACACGCACACATACACAAATTCTAGTTTTGTAAAACAAAAGCTATTCGTAAAATTCCTGTTAATTAATTATGAATAAAATTTGGTGGAACTGCGGTAAAGTTGTGAAAATGTAAACAATATAAAATGACACAAAGTAGTGCAGCTTTACATAACAGAATTACGACACATACAGGACGTTGCGGCGATTAGCCTTCATCAGCAAAGGCTAATCGCCGCAACGTCCTGTATGTGTAGTACTTCTGTTATGTCAAACTGCACTACTTTGTGTCATTTTATATTGTTAATTAATTGCTTCCACTCATATTTATCAATTGTATACACACTGTGTGCGCTTACTTGCCCCTGGCTGTCCAGTAGACTAAAGTCAACGACGTTGAGAGGCAAAATTTGAATGAAAGACACGCAAGGCAAACGAAATAACAAGAGACCAACAACACGCCGAGAAGAGAATTATAGACAAGAGACAAGTAATTTTAGTAGGACATGGCTGGAGTTGTAGGGGATAGCAAAAGATAGGACGGCCTGGCGGGTGTTTGGTTTAGCGTCAATGCCTCAAGAAAGGGGGAAGAAGAAGAAGAAGACAATGATGATGATGATGATGATGATGATGATGATGATGATGATGATGATGATGATGATGATGATGATGATGATGAAGATGATGATGATGATGATGATGATGATGATGATGATGATGATGATGATGATTGAAACACACAGCCATACAATTTCAGTGCCCGTTTGGCTTCCGTCAGCTTTCGAAAGCATGCATGTGGCAGTCGACAGACTTCCTAGCTAAACAGTAACAACTTCACTGGCACGACCTTGCGTGACGTGTGGTCAGCGAACTCCCGTGACACAGCTAAACAGTGACAGCTGGCCGCTCACAGTCTTTGTTTACCATATCTTATATCCCACCGCCTCTGCGTGAAAAGTAGTCCGCACGCCGTCTGCGACCCCAGGCATCGCATTCCATCTTAGACACTAAGCGGTAGTCATTCTCACAAACAACGGTTCTCCAGCTGTCCTAGCCTGGCTCTTAGCATTCCATCCGACGCGTCATAATTCGCATTACAGCAGTCGGTTCACTGGTTTACACAAATATACACAAAAAAAGAAACATATCACACATTCACCCCGCGTTAGACTCCATACGACTATTGTAACTGGAAAGGTGTTACTCGAAGCGTTGTTTTCACTTACAGGCCGGTAGACTGGCTGCTGCACTATACTAAGCCGAATCATTCTGGAGAGATTAACTAATTAAGTGTCACTGGGTCTCAAGTGGGCTTATATACAGTAGTTTTCCTTATGCAGCCTCCTTTAATTTGATATATATAATACAACATGTATGCTAATAACTTTTAAGTCATAACTGTGATACACCCCTACTTCCCATGTTTGTCATCCATTATTGTTAAATTCAAACCTACTGTTTGTTTAACACTGAATCTGTTAATAGATGCTATTTTCAAACTAAGGAAGGGATAAACAGGCAAGCCTCCGATAAAACAGAGTCTGCACTGACGATATGGCCAGATGACACTCAACACAGCAAGATGTCGACATAAATACACCACTTAGAGGTCAGCGTGGCAGAATGGATAAGAGCAATTGCTCTTAAACTTCCAGTGTGCTGATGCCGAGGTTACGGTTAAACCCTTACACCGGTCAATTGGAATAAAATGTTGACTTCTCATCCTTGACTTGGGGACGTAAAATACGAGTACCTCTGAAGTCGGAGTCGGTGCATGATGGCGACGGACACTGGTAATAGAGAAAGCGAATCAATACGTAAAAATCAGTTCAATGCTACTAGAAGTGGTTGCTCCTGCATGGACTACGCTTGGGTTTAAAGCAAGCAAACGAAAATAATTGTCTTTTAAATTCATCACTTTATACTGGATTTGTGGGCAATTAAAATGCCATTGGCAGAATTTATTTAATAGAGAAGAGAGAAGAACAGAAATGAAGAAATCATGACTAAGTTGGGGGTAATAGCAGCGTTTGATTTCATTAGAAAACAACAAGTCGAATGGTTCGGTCATATAATTAGGCTACTAACTGACAGTATACCACAACAAGCAATGATATACGGACCGTATGGAACCAGAAGAAGAGGCTCGACCATGCAAACGATGGGCAGCGGGAACAAGAGTCCACGGGAATCTCGATATGTGAGGTCTATGAGGTCTGCGTGGTTGAATGGATAAGAACGCTCGTTCTTACACATCCGGTGTGTTGATGCTGAGCTAGGGGACAACACCCCTACACCGATCTATTGGACTAAAAATTTTGACTTCTCGTCCTTGACTTGGGGGCATAATTTACAAGTACTTCTGAAGTCAGAGTGGGCTCCCTGGTGGCGAGGAACACTGGTAATATGGTAAGCTAATCCACATGCAAATTCAGTCCAGTGCACTAGAAGTAGTGTGTGTGATCTACGCTTGAGTTCAAGGCCAGTGAGCAAAATAAAGAAGCTTTTACACGGGCACTCTCCTGCTGTTTATGCTTCACCTCGACACCGCAAGATACAAGAGGAGCACGATAAGATGAGATGATGAAGAATTTTTAAAAATGACGCCGGAGTTGCATTGGAGCACGTTGAGAAAACCCTGACTAATATAACTAAAAAGTCCTTTAACTGGAACCCCCATGGCAAAAGAAATAGAGGGAACCTAAAAGCACAAAGATAAGAGAATTAGAGATGAATAACAGAAGATGAAAGAATAGACAGAGAAATCGAAATATAATGACAAAAAGCAAGTGCGCTTTTACACTTGTATATCACCTATGACCCTTACTGAAACATCCATATATACCTATGTTATGAAAACAGCAGATAATATATAGTATATGCATACCAACCCTATACTATCAATGTCAAACTTGGACATTGTCCAAATCATACTTATGCAAAATCAGCACCTGCGAGATGAGATGCCTTAAAAGAGCTGCAGACTTAACTATCCGAGACCGAGTAAGAAATGATGTTATCTGACAGACAGTTGTATCAACACTTTGTGTCACGTATATTGAAAGACAGAAGATCAACTGGTTGGTTATCTCGTTAGAAGCAACACCATCAACTACCAGCACTAACGCTAGATCAAAGAAAGTCTGCTACGAGAGGAAGAGAACACTCGGGAAGAAAATGGGTTGACGACATCAAAGACATTGTACAATCACACAGAATGACACTATCCAGTGCCATGTCAGTTATTCCTCCACACTACGCTTGATGGCAAAAGTGGAAGATGATGATGACTAACACGTGGAGGACATAGATAAAACTGCAGGAGATCAGAATGTGTCTAGTAAGTTTGGGTTCTGGCGTACACACACTGGGATCCTACACGGGAACACGGAGTTTGTGCACTGTGTTCATAACCTCCTTGTGTGATCTATGGGAGAGACCAATGGCGGTATCCGTGTGAGCTAGATTTGCTAGAGCAACACTTAGCAAACCTCAAGCTGTTCCAGGTTAAAAGGACAGATTTAAAAGGTAAATATAAAACCTGGTACATACTGCCAAGGAGCAACGCTAGCGCAGTAGTTGATACGCTTGCCTGATGGCCTAATAGTCATGCGTTCGAAACCCCATCTCAAACCAGCCAAAAAATGGTACCATAGAATTTACGGGGATGTAAAGGTGAATGGCATGATATTCACCACATCACTCATCGATTGCCGACTGGTCTATTAAATATTGTGTCACTAGTACATCAAAAATGCTGGTGTTTACTGCAACGTCCTGTAAGGGATATGCAACATAAAAAAACCACCATATATCTGATACACCTGCCTCGTCGTGTAAAAGGGTCCCTTGTTGTATTTGTTGAATGTTGTGAAGCGTGATTCCTTCACACACATAACAATATTATTTGAGGTGACTTGTTCACTTAGCCTATACCTTTCGTTTTTATATCAACTATCACCCATACTGAAACACCCTTATTTAGTATATATCATCAAAACAGCAGATACTAAATAATATATGCATAGCAACCCTATAATATCAATGACAAACTTGGACATTGTCCAAATCAGACTTATGAAACCTCAACACCTGCGAGATGAGATGCTTTAGAAGAGCCGCCAACTTGACTAGTCTCCGTGGCGAAGAATCAAACCATCTGCCTCGCGCTGCGAAGGTGGTGGGTTCGATTCCGGGCTATGTCTTTCAGTTCACGAGTACATTTTTCTCGGAGACTCCTGAGGGTCGTCGCTGGAGCTACGGAGCTCGTGCTATGTGCGACGCTTTCGGTAGGCCACCCTGCGGAAAGAGACCGAGCTATATGGGATAACACCCGGTGCAATGAAGTCGATCCTCTCGACTTTTAAGACTTTTCTATACCTTTCGTTTCATAGAAAAACTCCTCGTATCCGCTCTACAAGGCTGGTTGACTCTGGAGTTGTATGTGGTCCGAAAGCATAAAGTGGATTTGAACCCGCATCTAGTTGCTAGCTAACTAATACATTATTCACTGTGCCATTACCACCATCACTAAATATGCACAAGGAGTTAACATCCTGAATCTCCGACACAAACCCTGGACGCAACGTTTGTTGAAAGATAACATTACACCGCAATTGTAAGCTTATCTTACACAACACCGGAACCATACAATCTCGGTTATAAGTGCACACAAAACAGGCCCACTGTACTGTGCGTCTGAATACAGTGAAGGGTGTGTCCCGCAAGATAAGTGGTCGCGATAAAAAGGATTTCTCTTCTCTTCACCAAGCGGACAAATGGTTGGGTCTATAGTCATTGATTCCCCCCTCAGTAATCAATGCCATCATATAGTACATGCACATTGTTCAGAGAGGCGTGCGTACGCGATCAAATGACTGCGCCATGTTATTGTTTAGCAATGTTGGAAAGATTAGATAAGATGTGTTGGAGACTAAGGTGAATGTATGTGTTAGTACGGGTGTAGTGAAGTCGAGTCTCGTATCTTTAAAATTTAATTTACAATATTAAATCCCTTTAAACCTTTTTTTAAGAATCACATACTCCACAATTCAAGTAGTTTATTATTGTGATTTACAGTAAAGGCCATAAATGTCGCTGACTTGGCAGTTTTTTCTTTCGTTCGCTCGCTTTGAACTCAAACGTAGTCCATACTACTACATCTAGTAGTTGCCACTACTAGGAAGTGCAATTGACTGATTTTCCATGGGGGATTAGCATGTCCTATTACCATTGGCCCTCGCGATAAGGCGAACCAACTCTGACTTCTGAAGTACTTGTAATTTACGTCCCCAAGTCAAGGACGAGAAGCCAACATTTTAGTCCAGCTGACCCGTGTAGGGGCTGAACTCGCTACCTCGGCATCAGCACACCGGAAGTCCATTAGCCATCTTGACCTCTTGTCAGAATTGAAAATGGAAAAATAAACACCTATATTATCAGACATTGGCATCCACCATCGACGTCACGGCACTGAGAACATGCCCAAATATGCTTCATATTCCTCAGAAAATGTCGAGGAGTAAGGATACTTATAGTTCCAGTGGCCAGATGGTAACGCACATATATTCTCCGTCCTCTACCACGTTTCTTCCTGCTGGTTGCTGAATTGGATTGCTGATCAGTCACAAAAGAATGGTTAAAATATGTTTAAATAGGTGGTAGGCAACACTGGTTTAAATGATGCCGTTCTGCATTTCGAATGTGTCTGTCAAAAGAGGTGAATATCGCAGTTTTGTTGCAAACAGACACAACGGAACTAACGCGCTTCTCGAGGCGAAGGTGTCAAGATATGTCTGGTTCTTGTGATTTGCATACTGGAATAACTCGACAAGTGCTCGTTCTTTTTCATATATCAAACAAGGGAGTTTTCATAACAGCTCACAAACTCCGTAGCATCATAATGTGTGCAAATTAGAACCGCACGTGCTATACTTATTCTAATATGGGTGGGTTTACTAATTTTGAAGTTTAGTATGAGTGTTGGCCTTTTCGACCGACTCTTGTCAATTTTCAACAATCTAGGGATTTTAAATACATAAAACATGTGAAGAAAACATTACTAGCCTAGGCTTGGTCCCGAGTTGAGTTGAGTTGAGTCAAGAACCGAGACCACAGCACTCGGAGCATTCCCATACGTTCTCCGCCTTCTTTTGCCACAGCCAGCGAAGAGTTTCAATACTAGTGGTACCTGTAGCAGTCTGATTATGTGTGCGTCTAGCCTGTCTTCGGCCAGATTATCTTGTCGCACCACCATTCTTTCCAGCCCGTAATGATCTCCCCGTTCTTCTGCACTATGCACACGATTTCATAGAGCCCCGACCACGTCTGCCTGATCATGCACCAATACCCCACCAAGGGATGCAGACCCAGCCAATCTGTCCGTTTAGTCGTTCTCAACTACACCAGCAATTTCTGGGAGGGGAGGGGGGGGGGGGGGGGTGTTCCAAGAAAACTGGTATCCCGAAAGGCGGTTGGCTGTTACTGAGCTGATACTGGAGTCCCAATAGTTTCTTGATAAAGACAATTCGGAATCGTGTTCGAAACGCTTGCCTGTATGGGTGTGTGTGTGTGTGTGTGTGTGTGTGTGTGTGTGTGTGTGTGCGCGCGCGCGTGCGTGCGTGCGTGTGTGTGTGTGTGTGTGTGTGTGTTCCACAGGCTCAAGACCCACCTGCCCTACACTGCAAGGTACTATAGGCAGCAAATGACACGTTCTTTTTTTTTTTTTCTTACAGTTTGAAATTGCTTTCTGAACCACGGGCTCTCACATCATTGTATGAAAACCAGAGCAAAGCGGTCTACTTCCAAATTGCTGGAAGCTGTGTTTCGAACGCGGTGTGTGGGATTACGAATAGCGTTCGTAACCCCTTCGCTACAGTGCCGGCAACCAAGCAGCAATCCCAGTAAATACAAATAAAAACAGATGCCGTGTTCTTAGCTCCAACTGGTGTGTATCCGGTGTACCATTGCAATGAAACACCGCCAAGAAATAACTCGAGGATGTTGAGGTAGATGAACTCTAATTTAATAAAGTGTACACACTGTGTGCAGAGAGAAGTTAGCGCCAGCCTGTTATTTGACAATCAACTTAAGTTCTTACCGGGGAGTGTTGGTGTTAACCGTACTTGTTACTGAGATACGTAATATATATATATATATATATATATATATATATATATAATATATATATATAGAGAGAGAGAGAGAGAGAGAGAGAGAGAGAGCTGGCTGACACATTGGCCAGTCCAACACTGTGTATGTGTGTGTGTGCGCGCGCACACGCGCCAACGAGTATGTGCCCACATGTGGTTTCCCTCTTTTACCTTGTTGAATATATCAAGGAGTGCAAATACGACTTGTTAATACTAACAATAACATTATGTCTGCGTGTTGTATTATTGATACTGTAGGAATGAATATTGCATAGTGTTGTTTATTCCACCAACAAGAAAATATCTCGGATAACAAATGAACTCCTTGAAATGAAAGACACCCGAGACTACAAAAGTGTTCGATAGAAAGCCTTAGTGTGCTGAATGTTGGAAACATAATAGTACACAATAATATTTACTGGAGTGCAAGACTTAAGAACAAAATCAGGTAAACGCTAATGGAAAATGTGGACCACAACAAAGACCCAATACAATGGAAAACACGTTAACTGATTAGGTGCAGAAGGATAATATATCACCACATGTGACCTCCCATTTTGACAGAGGACGATAACTTAGTTGCATATCCTTTATGGACGTAGCAGTCAACCCCAGCATGTTTTGGTTCTTCGTGATTCCTGAGCAAGTTTACGTTCAGTAGTTTGCCATAGCTTTCTGAACGACCAACACCCATATCATTTAAAAAAACCAACACTGCTGTGTTTCGAACGCGGGCATGCGGGATTACGAACTGTGCCCGTTAACCCCTTCGCCATGAAGCAAGCAGAAGGACGATATATCGCCAAATTAGGGTCATCGTGTTATTTATTTTATTTCGTGGCATCTTACGTAATTTCTATGCTCAGTGAACAGAAATTTACATTGCAATACTTGTTAATTTGATTGTGTACGATGTTTGGTTCAAACCTACTTTTTAATTTGGCACTGAATCAGTTAACAGTCGTACAGAGATAACGCGAAAATGGGTTTCAAGAATACATAAGAAAAATAAACAGATATTTCTTGTAAAAAGAAATGCTAATAAGTTAAGGATACTTAAGTAAAAGCTGTAAATATTAGAAATCATAGACCAAGAATAAGCTACAAGATATGTAATAATAAAACGATAACACTACACACCATTTTGAAAACGTGAGGACACAATGTGAAAATCACAAGTGCTAGAAAATTATGGTTAGTAAGTAGTAATTGAAATTATCATTCTACACGGCTTTGGCGCACTGTGCACGTAGTTCTAGTCCCATAGCCGTGTGGACCATTCGGCACTTCGTGGGTGATGTATCAGCATCATGCCGGCCGCCTTTACTTTACAAAGCATCTTCTAGTACCAATTTTACATCTACCAGGAAACCCAAGTCAGTTTTAAACATCCTTCTCATTGAGGATTCTAACCCATGACAACCTGATCGTCAGGCGAGCGTCTGGCCACTACACTGCCGCGGCTCCCTAACACATGGCTTGTTATGATTAAAATTCATCATCTGAAGTAATAAACAACCTCTACACGTTACATTGAGGATAGTATAACAAGAGAGGCCTTTGTCATGAATAAAACGACGATTAGTACTGTGCCTCTTCGCTGGCTGATGAAAGAGGGGACGGAACGCATATGGGAATGTCCTGAGAGCAGTGATGTCGGTTCTTGGCTCAACTCAACACAACTGTCTGGAATCAACAGGGTAAAATAAACAGAGGAAGAACTAAACATGGAGAAGAGAAGCAAACAAATGCATGTTCTGTTGTCGTTGTGTTCGTTCGCTTTCAACTCAAGCGTAGTCCATACACGCGCTAATACTTCTGGTGCACTGGACTGATGTTTGCACGTAGATTAGCTTTCCCTGTTATCAGTCCCTTAAAGTCGCTTAAAAGTCGACAGGGTCGACTTCATTGCACCGGGTATTTATCCCATATGGCTCGGTCTCTTTCCGCAGCGCAGAAAGCGTCGCACAAAGCACGAATTCCGTAGCTCTAGCGACGACCCACGGGAATCTCCGAATAATTTCACTCGTGAACCGAAGGACGCGGCCCGGAATCGAACCCACAACCTTCGGAGCCCGAGTCAAACCGCTTGACCACTTCGCCACACAGACTGTTACGTTCCCTGTAATCAGTGTCCCACGCCATCAGGCGAACCCATTCCGACTTCTGAGGTACTTATAATTAACGTCCCCAAGTCAAGGACGAGACGTCAAAATTATAGTCCAACTTAATAGTGTAGGGGTTGAATTCAACGTCCCGTAAAAGGGCATTCAATTATATTTCTTTCATATTTAGAAACCATGGATGTGGATGAATTTTTATGTGACCATTTGTCTCCGGAGCTGACAAAGTCTGTTACAAATGGGTACCCAACATTTCCAGGGAAGATAAAGGTGGCCCAGGGGATACTGTCTACATGACTCACTGAGTGCCGATGGGTCTGATAACAAGGTCTAACACTATATACTCAAATACCACATGGCATATAAACGAGACCTTCGACTTTGACTGAAATACTTCGAGACATGGCCAGAAATCGATGAAAACAAAAATCAATCAGTAAAACCAAAAACGAAACAAAACAAAACCCACAAAAATAAAATCTTGTAGGAGGAACTTGCTGTGGATATATGCATTATTAGGACCATCACATTATGTGGGCCTGGGTGCACGGAGGTATAGGTGGTCAGTCTTTAGCTCCTGTAGCGAACGTCGAGAGTTCACCAAACGTATCCACGAATCGGGTGGTCTTGTGAGATATTGAAAAACGATAGTAATCTTATGCATGGTTGTAGAGGCAACAGGCTAATAAAATTAATACCAGGACAAATGAAATCCAAAAGTATAGTAAAAGTTACAGACCATGTGGATGTTATCCTCCTGTCACCAACACTAGGAAATGTCCAGACTTCATTCATGGCAATCTCGTTCTTTACAGATTAAACTTTTCAATGGTGCCACATTTTTCATGCTTTGTACAGTTGCTGTTCGGGTCTCCTTCTACACGCACTATCTGAGTGCCTGTGAACAGTCACTCTTTAGTTCTGCTGTTTCTGCACGCGCTATCTGAGTGTGCGCGAACAATTACGTTTTAGTACTCCTTTTTCTACACGCGTTATCTAAGTAAGAGTAGGTAATAAATTATAAGGCTGGAGAAAACCATTAGCTTTCAGACCAAATTAACGTCAAACAATTACAGAGTTGTAGTTAAACACAATATCCCGTCAAGTGGGGTTAACACAGTCGCAACATATCAAACACGAAAACTGAAACTCACAACGTAAACAGGAATTTAAAAACGGGGAAGAAATGTGGACGGCTGGTTCGTCGGTGTACGCACTTGGGGTCAGCGGGTGTGTGCTCTTGCTGGTTTTTGACTAGTAACTACTGCTCAGCTAGAACTAACTCGGATAAAGAAAATTGTTTACGCTATAGTCTAACAGTTAACGGCGTGTTCGAGATAAAACGCCCAGCACTAAGATAGCAAAACACTGAAATGAACCATATATTTACGCACGCGCGCGCACACACACACACACACACACACACAATCACACACACACACAACATAATAATAATAATAATAATAATAATAATAATAATAATAATAATAATAATAATAATAATAAACTTAGAAGCTCAACACTAATAACATAATTTAACTTTTCAGCTATATCTTCTTCTGCGCCATAACATTGAGAACAGAAAACAAATGCACGATTCTATAACAACTACAAAAATATAGAGGTAGTGTATAACTCAGCGCCGTCGTCAGTGGCTTGGGGGAAGTATCAGAATTCAGGATACCGGATTTGAAATCAGTCGCAGACGATTTGAAAGCAGTCCGCTTTGTCGTGAACTTCACCGTGGCAAACGGCTGAACGTAAAATTGCCTAGAAAATCACAAAAGCCAAAACATGCTGGGGTTCATTACGACGTCTTGTAAAGGACGTGCAACTTGCTAACTAGCTTTAAAGTACTCTACTTTTAGTCCCGTGGCTATGTTTTGCCAATCATTTGTGATATCAACGTCCCTCCATGCCATGATGTTAAACTGTCCAGTATCTTCTCTCTTGGCCTCCCCCTGTTTCTCATCCTCCCAAACTTTCCTTTTGTGACTACATACTCCAGCTTTGCCCTTCTTATGAGACGCCCAAAAAATGTGGACTGTCTTTTCTTCCTAAGCGAGTAATCGGTCTCTGTTCTCCGGGGGAAAGCCAGTAGTGCACAACATTGTGGAACCACACAGGAATGTGGATAATGTGGCTGTATAACATGCCGTAGTAGATTAGCCTGCAGAAGCATCTTTGTCAGAGACCAGCAGAGTAACATAATCTGCTTCACATGAGAGCCTGAACTTGATCTGAGAGCGCAGGGCATACGCTTGACCACTTCGCCAAGGAGATTGCCCCCCTCCCCAACTATAGGAAGTGATAGAAGATATACACGCAAGAGGAAAACAAAGGGTTAAATGAGAGAATAATAAGAAAAATACCCCAGAAATATGATGTAAGTCTGTACCCTATAGCGAGGGCCAGATAGCATTCTTCTTCTGTTAACTCCCAATCATAGGCCCTTAATCAACTCGCGTTAAGCACTTTAAAACGTTCTCATGATTGGTTGGATTTTGCATGTTTTCTACGCAAAACAGTAACCAGCCACACGCCAACCCTCCTACGGCGCCTCTTACGACATGCATGGTGGGTTACAGTGTTACTATTCTTTGCTTCCCTTACAGGCTCCGGTACTAGAGAGACAGAAAGTGCTACAGATCAACTGCGGAGGACTTTCAATCTGAAGACGGTATCTGATCTGATCTCATTTTTCGGCTTGCTGATACCGAGGTAGCGGGTTCAACACCTACATCAGTCAGCTGATTAAAATGTTGAATTCTCATCCTTGATTTGGGGATATAAATTACAAGTACCTCAGAAGTCGGAGTAGGTTCGCCGATCGCGAGAGACACTGGTAACAGGTAAAGCTATTCCACAAGCAAAAATCAGTGCAGTGCACTAGAAGTGGTAGCACATGTATAGACTACGCTTGATTTCAAAGCGAGCTCACACAAAACCAGTTTATAAGGCGGACAATCTTCTTCTTCAGCATTCCGAGCCATTGAGGTTCTTTGCTGCAGATACAATCCGTCTCCATTCGTCTCTCTGGTTGACCTTCTCTTGCCAGTCGTTGATTCCAAGTGCTTGTAGGTCTGTATATATATAAGGCGGACTTTGGCTCCAAATATATTTACTGTCATTGTTGAGTCTCAATGTCGTTAGTGCCTGTAGTGTTACCTTTTGGTATGTTGTAACATTTGTATTACCCTTGTTATGCTGCTGGGGTGGCATGGTGCTTACATACCAGGACAGAGATCTGAGTTCTAAATCTATCCATAATTATGTCCTATTATCCGACCAGGATGTCTTTGGGGCCGACCCAGCCTCTTAAGTCGGGTATCATATAATTTTCATAAATTTTGGGGAAGTTTCATGGAACGAAAGCTGATAAGGGCGGAAATTTTACTATCCCACCTCGTTATTTGCAGGTCGGTAAGATGTCAATGTCTATCCCTTCACACAGCAATGACTGTCATGTGACTACCTAAGTCTTTTTTTAACATGTTGTTCCTAGAGACCTGAACAGTTCGAGCCGACTCCACTAGCCAGGCGGCCTATAATTCATCAGGCTTAAGACACCCCCCCCCCCCCCCCCCCCCCCCCCCTCTCCCACACCATCGCCTTGCCCTACACTTTTTTTTTTTTGTTATTCGCATATCATTTACAGGACATAACTGTCAACATCAGTATCTTTCAACTATTTGTTGATTTCTTGGCAAGATTATGCTCAGCAGTTTGCCATTGATTTCTGTGCGACCGGCTCACTTATCCCGTAAGTTACCGACGCGGAGAGAACCGCCACCAATTCTCGCGCATGTCACGTTACTTACGAGAGTATATGGGATTACGGAGAAAGTCGTGTAACCCCTAGACCAGGGAGCCCGGCTGCCCTACACTACAAGGAACTATAGGCAGTAGACGACAGTTTACAGTTCCTGGAGAAAGATTTAATCAAAACGTTATGCTGGTGTTTTGCATGTTTGTAGAGCTTCCCCTCTTCTACCCCCCCCCCCCCCCCTTTTGTGTTTTTCCGGGGCCCATAAGGCAAGCAAAGAATAGCAACACTGTAACATATCATGCATGCCGTAGGAGACGACTAAGACGGGTTGGCGTGAGGCTGGCTACCTTCCCGTAGAAAACTAGCTGCAAAACTCAGTAATCGTGTACTCGTCTGAAAAGGTCTTGGAGTGGGTAGGTTGAGCGCCTATGCTCCCGCTACAGGGAGACGAAAGACACAAGGCAAAGAAGGGCTTACTGTTTCGTGTTATATGTTTACACAGTAAATGTGGTTTCTGAGGAAAATGTAAAGAATGCCATGGACATAAAGAAAAACCAACGACCAAGTCCTACAAGAAACAAATGAAAATCGTAAACTGATTAAAGAAATTAGACGTAGAAGGTCACAATTTTTTGAGCATGTTATGAGAAAAAATAAATTGTAGAACTAGGTGATAACTGGCAGGATCGAGGGGAAGAGAACAAGGGGAAGACAGAGAAGTAAATACCTGGATGGCTTGGCCACGTGGCAGGGTCGAGACAAGAACACTGAGCTGATCCACAACTCTGATGATCGAGTGAAATGGCGAATGATGACCGCCCACGCTTCTCGGCATGGCAAATGATGGATGAATGGAATAGGGTGTCTCTGTGACGAAGTGGTTCCGTCGCCTGCTTCGCATTCCGCGGGTTGTGGGTTCGGTTCCGGGTTAAGTCGTTCGGTTTACGAGTGCAACTTTCTCGGACACTTGTGAGTCGTCGCCGGAGCTACGAGTTCGTGTTTTGTGCGACTCTTTCGGCGGGCCGCCATGCGGAAAGAGACTGAGCCACCTGGGATAAAACTCAGTGCAAAAAAGTCAATCCTTTTGCCTTTTAACTCCTTTTTTTATGTTTACACCGTAGCCTCATAGGAATGAAAAACACAACATAGAAATGATATGCCAGCGTGTGACAGCTGCCACCTGTAGAAATGAACAGGGTATAATGTTTCCCTGCAAAACAGGACACTCCAGACACGCTATTTAAGAATGGCGACTCGGCTCTCTGAGAAAGCAGACAGACGTTAGTAAAAGGCATTAGCAAAACATGTAAATATGTCTGCAAATGGCAACATTCGTTCATATGGCCGAGTGTGTAAATAAACACACAGTATTCTGTGGCGCTCATAGAAGTGAGGAGGAGGAAGTAGAGACTATTGACAACAACAAAATTGAAAGCTATAGTTACCGACCAGGATTCGAATATGTCAGCTCCAAATGACGACGACGCATCGCTACAGGAACAGGTGTACTTCAACGCATGACCAACTAAACACCCCACAAGTGGCCAGGTGGCGGCGGCAAGTTCAAATTCCCATATCAAATTCCCATGTCTAATTCCCATGTCTAACTTCCATGTCAAATTCCCATTCAAATTCCCATTCAAATTGTCGCTAAAAGTTACATGCCATTTACATGACGTCGCAGTCAGCTCCTAAATGTACAGGCTGTTTGAGATTTTTCGATGCAATTTTATGTTCGGTAGTTTGCCACTGCTTTCTGAACAGCTGACGCTCATACCGCCGAAGTTTGTATGACAAAAATGGTGTTTATTATCCAATCCAATCCAGCTCTTGAGACTGAATGGCACTGTTCAACCATCGATTGTATCGATTTCGTTGTAATTTGAGCCTTTATAGCGCAGCTTGTGTTTTGTCTTTCCTGGATTGGACTGCTTGTTAGCAGCTTCCCGGCTTGTGATGAGTTGATTGTGTTCGTTTCATCCTTGTGGTTTTACATGTCTGGACAGAGTGGCACACTTGTTCAGGCCTGGCATATTTGTGTACTCACACCGTCATATGGTGTTATTTTCTTCAGGGATGATTACCGGTCGTTTTCCAGCCTCCAGCTACGTCTTGTGTTTTCCTGTCTTCTCGGTCTTCTTTGATTTCGCGTGTCGAGGGCGGCTCGATAGTTCGATCTTGGTGGGTCGTGATACCGATTCATCACCTCCCTGCACACTTGGTCTTGCTCTGGATAGCTGTCGTCCTCTTCCTCCTCCCCTATTTCTTCTTCTGTTTTGAGACTTTGTGCTTTCAGGTACAGATGTTTCGTTATTTGACTTGAGAAGTTCTATTTGTTTTCTTTCTTCTTGGATCTGTTTAAGAGTTTCTTGTGTCTTTTCTCTCTCTTCTTATATTTTTGATGTCGTTTCGTCTGTCTCGGCTTTTGTAGCAGCCATTCGAGCGACATCCTGCTCAATCTTATGCTGAACTTACTTCAGTTCGTCCAGGATGCGCTGAACGGCTGTTGTGCGTGTTTCTTGTGTCTTGTCTCTTTCTTCCCCCAAGCTGTTGAATTTTGATCTCAGGTCCTTCAGTTGGCCTTCCAGTTGTGCTTTGTCACTTTTTGTAAGTCGATTGGTCGCCTCGTACTGCCTCCTAGCCTCTTTAAAGGGCAGGTTAGTTTTTATAGCAATCTTCATTGCTTCTTTGCTGTCTTGGTGGCAGAGGCAGCCGAGGTACCTGGTGCTGTGCTTGCCGAGGCAGTTGGCGCACTTTCTGTACTGTTTATTATCTCAAGCAAGTGCTTTTAGCTGATTCAGAGCCAAACAAAAAGTACGTTTAGACCAAACATGGTACACAATCAAATGAACAAGTATTATCATGTAAACTTCCGTTCACTGAGCATTGAAATTGCGGAAGATACCACGAACACAAACAAGTAACACGATCACCCTAGCATGGCGATATATCGTCCTTGTTTACAAATAGGCGGTCACATGTGGCGATATATCATCTTTCGGCACTCAGCTAAAGTAACTGGCTTACTTTGTGGACAAGAGGGTTAAACATAGGCGCCATTTTGTCAAGGGCTCGGCTCTAACAAAAGTGTTAACTAACCACATTAAGGAAAAGATAAGCATATTGCAAGCAAGTATATTAAAGTAGTCCATGACGAAATCAAACTTGAGGTAAGAGGATTAAATTCAGAGGAATTGACTGACACTCATAAAGTAATAGAAACAAGTAGACACTTAAACTAACATAGCAATTGACACATATAGACGCTCCGGCGTTCACATCTGTCAGTTCCAAATGAAGACAGCAACTCTCTGAAGGAATAAATGTGCTCGACACTCAGCTCACTAATATTTCTAAATAGGGTTTCATACCTGGCCGAGTTTATCATCAATCTGAACCGCAACTATGAAATAAGGACATAATTCGAACTTAGCCATTTTAAAAAGCAATATATCTTTAAAATGCATGTCAGGCTGTGCTCACAAAACCAGACACGTCACATTCCAGGGACAGCAAGCTAATGGTAATATTAGGAAGGACTAGCTAAGTTGCGAGAAACTATTGCAACCTCTTATATTTGAAGAAGGAAAATAGGAGAACGTAAATAAAGACATTCAATAGAACTTTATATATAAGAACCATAGCTAGAATAAAAGAGAAGACATGCAGACATCCTAATACAAAATCCCTCCCCTTAAAACAAAAAGATGGAATACGCTCGCCAGCAAAGTAGTTTGCAACATTACCGGTAAGGCAGTGTAAAATTTTCCGAGAAGGAGAAAACTTGTTGAAATCTTTTCCAACATAATAAGTTGAGGACATGGAATTCAGGCCAATAAAACTCCAAAATCATCTGAAAATGGACCCAAAATTTTTCTTCGCAGGAGCTTTCATAGACAACAAATTTCTCCTTTATGTTGGGGTCGCAGGAGATGTAGTACATGGGATGTATCATATTAGAGCAGTGGTTCTCAACCGGTGGGGAATTCCCTCTAGGGGCGAATTTTAGGGTTTTTATGGGGGGGGGGGGGGGGGGGGGGGAGAATTAAGATTATTTCAGGATCAAGATCGTGTTAATACAAGAACCGATTACTTGGTATTGTTTTTCCCTCCATACCTTACGGTTCTCTACCTCTCGCCCTTCTGAAATTAGTTTTATAACGTAAGTAGACCCGCAAATCACGTTTTATGTAGACGTCTAGACTTGTTCTAGCTTGTGTTATTAAATTTAGCTAAAATGTTTACGTATACTGTGTAGGGGCGGGGAGAATTTGTAGGGAGAACCAAAAAAAAATCTTTGAGAACCACTATGTAAGAGGATGTGACGTGTCCAAAGTGGTTTTCGGGCATTTCGCCGTCATCTTACTCCGACCACATGCCCGGGGAAAACAGGTAATAATTAGAGGGTCGTTACTGCCTATAGTACCTTGCCGTGAACAGTGGAACTTGTGCCTGAGAAATTAAGGCCACCTGGATATTGCAATCGCCGCGAACTTTGCATGTTATGGTTTTCTTTGTTGCCCCCGACAGAAAAAGACAAATTAATTCGCTTTACCGAGAATTCGAACCCAGGTATTCCAGGTTTCACCCGGCGTTCACTTTGCCAGACGCTCGGTCAGACAGCATACCTTTGACATGTATTTCTCAAAAGTAAACGATTTGTGTAAATGGCAGCTTGTATTGTTGCTCATCAGAACTGAGTCGGTGACATGTGCTCTCAATAAACAAGTGGAAAACACGAAGTGTGGGTCAGCCTTACACAATTACAAAAACAGAGGACGTTGCGGCGGCAGACCTGCCTCAGCAAATAATGAGAAGAAGCAAACATAAAAACAAACCAAAACCATGGAAATCACATTAAAGCAACAGCTGTCATTTCTGTTTATAGTACCTTGCGGTGTAGGGCAGGGGTTGGGTGAGGGTCTTGAGCCTGAGGAATTAAGGTCGCCTGGTTAATGCAGTCGCCGCGAACTGTGCAGGCTTTTGTTTCCGCATGTCCTTTACAGGAGCTCGCTGTCAACATCAGCATCTTTCAGCTGGCTGTTGATTTCTTGGCAAGATTATGCTCAGTAGTTTGATATTGTTTTCTGAGCGACCGGCTCACATACCCCTAAGTTATCGACACGGAGAGAACCGCTACCGATTCTCGCGCACGTCAAGTTACTCACGAGAGTATACGGGAATTACGGAGAAAGTCATGTAACCCCTATACCATGGAGACCGGCGTACTATGCAGGTTAGGGGTTTGATTTTGCCCCGTTCCACCTACAGAAAATAAAAATCCATCATCTTACCGAGGATTCGATGCCGGTAACTACATTAAGGTATATTATGGAACTAAATTAATCAGCACTATAAAATTATATAATTCGTGGTTAACTCAGAGGTTCTAAATATAATAGTTCTGAATAAAAAAATCAGCAATATTTTTTTTTCATCGGCAAACCAAAAGAAACCAGTTACTGCTTGCTTGCTTTCATTGGCTTGAGCCAACGCGAAGTCCTGTATGTCGGATGAAGACATCCTGTTGTTCAACATCAGTGTGATGTCATACAGGACCTGAAGTTTGCGTGAGTATCCGTTGTCCAATGTCTGCCTTATTGGTGTGCAGACTGGTGGTTCCTTGTCGTAGAGGCAGACACTCTCCGACTTCGGAGGAATTGACGATCCTACTGACTTTAGCCAGGACCCTGAAGGGACCTGTTGCCCAGGACTCTCGACGAAGACGCGTCAATAGATCTTGGCCAGTATATAACCCGGCCCTGGTGCCTTGGAAACACCTCTGCGTCCCAAGAAACTAGTGATCAGTGCCGTACGAAGGCGGGTGAAGGTCCCTGTGCCACCTTTTTAAGCTAATACCTGGCTACGCCACTGCCACGAGAGGGTTAGTAATGAATTCGTATTTTAATTTAAAACACTCCAAAACCACTCACGTGCCAATGAAGCATAAATCATAATGCGACGCCAGATTTAATTCAGTAGTTGTATCCTTTAAATTCAGAAAACATCACTTCCGAACGTATTACCAGCGGAATGAAATGTTAGTTCCTGCCTTGTGACTTTTATTTAACACAAGACACCACAATTTAGTTGTCAGCAAGCCCCGCTCACTTAATGTTGGTATTAAAGGCGCGGAAGACAAAAATAAACACACGATTCACAACCGGTGTCGCCGGACTATATCATCAATAATAAAAACTGTCATCATAACTAGTGTTGTAACGGTGTCCGAGACACTTTACATCCTATTATTTCATCCTAGGTAAACTGTCTACATACTAGGTTGAATTTATTATAAAAACGAACACTGTGTCAGTAACATACTGTAATACACACTGAGTGTAGGAGTGCCGACGACTGGAAGTATACGAGCAACCAGGCCAGGAGAGGACGCTACAGAACATGTCGCTGTGAAACTGTAATAAGCGGAAGCAGGCAGTTAACTTGCCCTTTGTTTCGTGTTTTCGCAGAGATCGTGACGGCCTCGTGTGAAAGCGAACCACTGCTACAAGCGAGAATTCTGCTTGTCATTTCTTTGTGGGACATGTTAGCGGACGTAGAAAGTCGTATTATTTCATAACCGCTATCTCAAGCGATAGAGGTCTGCGTGGCCGAGGAGGTTAATGGGCTTTGCAATTAAACTTCTAGCACTCTATCAACGGAGTACGGGGTTCATTCCTTACACCAGTCAATTGGATCTCAACGTCGACTTCTCTTTCAGAAAGCAATGGTAAACTAACTGGCACCTGGCCGTCTTGACCGACGATAGTTTTTTGTTAGATTGTACTTAAAAAAATCTTAATAACTACAAGTCATGGCGGTAGCGAATATGACTTAACAGACCAATTAGCGAGGTAAATATTCGTTCATAATGAGTGCATGTAAACGCATAATCATTTCCACCATCACACACCATCTGAAGTCATACACACTCAGTTTGTGACCTATCTGCAATCATTTTCTCCTGTGTCTTTATTCCATTCCTGATCTTTTACCTCTATGCAAAGCTTTCACCGGCGATGTGCTACCAAAGTGCAATACCAAAGCTGTATCATTCATCACAATAGATGTCCTTTGATATTCTACCACCGTCCATCCTCCTAATGTGGCATATTCATCTAAGTTTACGAAGACTGAACATGGAACAAACCGTCACACCACTCTGTCTTTCCAATATGTCGGTATGTTTGATCTTATTTGTGATCTTAAGTTGCCACTTAATACCAAGTATTCTTCGCAGACACCGCATACGAAAGTTGTTTAAAAGTTTATCTTCGTCCTAGTTAGCTGACCAGGCTTCACTGTCATAAAGAAGAGTACTAAGGATACAAGCTTGATAGACTATGACTTTTATTTTGGCAATAAGCTTCCTCAGACTCTCTTTGTTAACCTGCTCATTGTCGTTGCAGCCTTACCAATCTTCATGTTGATTTCCTGATCTAGGCATAATTTATTGTTGGCCTGTGATCCTAGATATGTGAAATGGTCAACCATCTCCAACCCCGCGTCTTCAATACAGATTGATGGTATCTGATTAGCGCCTTGCTAGGAGGAGGAGGAGGAGGAGGGGGGAGGAGAATGAGAAGAAGAAGAAGAAGAAGAAGAAGAAGAAGAAGAAGAAGAAGAAGAAGAAGAAGAAGAAGAAGAAGAAGAAGGAGGAGGAGGAGGAGGAGGAGAAGGGGGAGGAGGAGGAGAAGAAGCAGCAGCAGCAGCAGCAGCAGCAGCAGAAGAAGAAGAAGAAGAAGAAGAAGAAGAAGAAGAAGAAGAAGAAGAAGAAGAAGAAGAAGAAGAAGAAGAAGGAGGAGGAGGAGAGGATGAGGAGGAAGAGGAGGAGGAGGAGGAGGAAATACATTCCAGTGAACCAAGAGGCGAAGAAAAGACACTGGCGATGGATAGGATATACGCATACATAATTTTTCCTTTAAAATAAACTTTTAGGGCTCACGGTTCCCTAGGGGCAAAAGCCTTGCCATGAAGTTCCACATCCCTGTGTGTTATTGAGGTAATCACCTCTGTTAGTGGCCCTGGCTAGATCAAGTGCAAATAAATCTATACCGTACTTTTATCTTAGCCAAAAGGCCGCACATGCATTAAGAAAACGTGATAATAGTATAACTCGATAGACCTGTGTCTGGAATCCACAAGGACAAATAATTAGAGGAAGACCTAAACCACTGGAGAAAAGAAGTAGAGACATAAATGGACAATATGGGGAGGGCATCAACGGAGATTCAGCTGTGACTCGGACCATCATCATCATCATCATCATTATCATTATCATTGAACGAACACCTCAGTTGTCATCTTCACATTAATGATCTATCGTAATGATCCACTAACGCTTTCTCCACCCCCCCCCCCACCCCCACCCCGTGTTCATACGAGATCCCTCCCATGTGTTCATAAGGAATTTCTCCCCCCCCCCCCCCCATTGTTCATACGCTTCCTCCTCCCCCCCCCCCCCGTGTTCATAGGTGATTTTCTCCACCCCCGTATATTCATAGGGATCTCCTTGTGTTCATGAGGAATTCTGCCACCTCCCCGTGTTCATACGGGAATCTCCCCAATCGTCTTCCCCCCCCCCCCCCGTTTGCATACGGGATTCTCCCCCTACCCCTGTGTTCGTACGGGATTATCCCTATACCCCTTGTGTTCATACGGGATTCTCTCTCCCCCCCCCCCCGACCCCCGTTTGCATACGGGATTCTCCTCCCACCCCTGTGTTTATACGGGATTCCTTCCCTCCTGAGTTCATAAGAGACCCCCCCCATTGTATCCATAAGGATCCCTCCTTTTTGTGTTCTTCCCAAACCACCTGGGTTCATACGGGGACTCCCCCCCCCCCCCCCCGCTCCTGCGGGATTCTCACGGGTAAGAATTCCCCCCCCCCCACCCCAAGTTCATACTGCATTCTTACCACTTTGTGTATTCCTACGGGATTCATCTCCCCCCCCCCCACCCCCTTTCTCTGTCTCTCTCTCTTTCGTTGTGTCCATACGGAACTTATCCCTCCCCCCACCTTCTCTCTCTCTCTCTCTCTCTCTCTCTCTCTCTCTCTCTCTCTCTCTCTATCTCTATCTCTTTCTCTCTCTTTCGCTGTGTTCATACGGAACCTATCCCTCCTCCCCCCCCCCCCTCTCTCTCTCTCTTTCACTGTGTTCATACGGAACTTACCCCCCCCCCCCCCCCCCCCCCGTTTTTGTTCATACGGGATTTTCCCCCCTCAGTATATTGGGTTGGATCGGTTGCCAATGAGATATCTATAACCAGTGACGTAAACATTGCCCTCCCCCCACCCCACCCCCACCTAATCCCAGTGAGCCAGTATGTGCTTGCTGAATCATGCCCTGGTGACATCCTAATATACCTCTCGCAGATGCCAGGTGCCAGTACCGGTCTTGCACACCCCTCTGGCTGATGAGTTTGGAGAGGGGAATGAGAGCTCCCGGTGGAAATTGTACTGTGGAACAAGGTCAGGAGGGATGTCTCTACCCCAACATCAATCAGATAGACGCAAGCCCGTTTTAAGTCTCAAAAGACCCCATCGCTAAAGGATCGGACTAAAGAATTAAAGCTCAGTCTTCGCGACGATTCACCAACTTATCAATCAATCAGTCAGCCTGCCTATCTGCTTCTTTCAGTTTATCTCATATGTTTCTACACATCACAGTCCAAACTTTAGGTCTTTGATAATCGGGCTTGCGTCAAGAGGCTTAAACGCTTGAACACACAATTTAACTAGAAAGCTCGACGAAAGAAAAGACACACTCACATATGAACGAACGTTTCAGCCAAAGTCTATTTATCAGTGAAAAATAATACTTAGCTAGAAAACTGGCATATTAAGATAAACATTATGTAATCTACATGTTGCAACGAAAACCACAAACAGGACCTTAAGAGAGGACAGCGAATATACGGGAAAAGCCAAACGAGATAGGAAAGCTGAATGATGACACACAAAACGGGGTGGGGGGGGGGGGGGGGTTTACGGTGTGTGTGTGGTGTGCGTGCGTGTGTGTGTGTGCGTGCGCGCGTGGGTGTGTTTTTCCTGGTGATCCCCAATATCACACGGACGAAGAATTAAGTAAAGAACGAGAAAAGACTGGTCGCAGTTTTAACAGCTGCGACTGAAGCAGAACAAAAACTGAACGCGCTGTAGCCATATAAGGAGTTATTGATTATCGTATTGTGGGTCACTTGGGACAGAATACGTTAAATAGGGGCCAGGCCTGGGCTGGTTCACACGGAAGATAGGACACCACTCACGAGGACATATAACAGGTTGCAGACCACACACACACACACACGGATAACCGCAAGATGGGGGTGTTATCTTATTGCTGAGCTCTGGAGGCGGTGTACAATGAAGATTTATTTTACCCTTAAAGTTTTTCTTCTTTCTGTTATGTCAGCGATACGGGAATCCCAGTCTGTGCTGTACAATAACAAATGATACTATCTCGAGGAGCGGCTGGCCGAGTGGCTAGAATGCCGGATTCTCCTTATGGAGACCCGAGTTAGAATCCTCGGTAAGGTGTGGAATTGTTTATGTCGGGGGCAATAAGAAAACTCTAACCTGCATAGTTCGCTACGACTGCACTAGCCAGGCGGCCTTAATTCCTCAGACTCAAGACCCCCCGCCAGACACCGCAAGGTACCATCTGAGCAGTAAATGACAGTTTTGATAGTTGACTATCTTCACTGAAAACAGTTCATGGCGACGAGGCGTTGAAAAGGTACACACGTATCAAGTCCATAATAAGGAAACAGATGAGTTTTTTTTCGCATATCCTTTACAGGACATCGCTGTCAACACCAGCATCTTTCAGCTGATTGTTGATTTCTTGGCAAGATTACGCTCAGTAGGTTGCCATTGATTTCTGAGTGCCCGGCTCACATACTCCATAAATTACCAACGCGGAGAGAACCGTTACCAATTCTCTCGCACGACACGTCACTCACGAGAGTATACGGGATTACGGAGAAAGTCGTGTAACTCCTACCCAGGGAGACCGGCAAACAGATGATTAACGAGTGTATATATTTCCATGTAGAGTTTTTCATATAGCTGTTTGTGTGCAGACGAAGGCTTCATCCGTAACGTCCATTTTATTACTTGTTATCGTGTTCTAACCGATTTTACTTCACACTTTTGTTGATTATATTTTTGCGAGTCACATGTTTCGCGTATTCTAGATCGAAATTAATCTGTTCTGCAACTGAATTTAATCTGAAATGACCGCTGAGAATGAAGACTAAAGGCCAGCAGAGTCGCTTAATTGCTTTGAGTGTTACCCCATGTGATTCGGTCTCTCTACCTAGAGCGGCCAGCAACCTCTCGAGAGCATTGCACAAAGCACGAACTCCGTCGCTCTAGCGACGTCGTCTAGGGGCCTAGGGGTAAATTGAACTTGTGGTCTGAACGACACTTTCCGAAAATGAACAAACGAGAGCGAGGCAAACCGTTTTGCAACTTCGCCACTGAGTCCTTGCAGCGAGAATAAGCTTCCAGAATATGCCATTATGTCCCATGATATGAGGCTATTCACTGTAACAGAATGACCCAATGTCCAGATTTGAGTATAGGCATACAATTACCGCCAAGCGCTGGCGCGTACAACTGATATTTTCAGTCAATTTGTAGCACACCAATTGCTGCAGCTCAAATGGATTCGTTGCCACTCATAAACTCCAGGGACCGTAAGCTAGTGGTAATATTAGAAAAGACTAGCTAAATTACAATGAACTATTGCAGCCTCTGATATTTGAAGATGAAGGAAAGAAGAAGGTAAATAAAGACATTCAATTGAGATTTATCTATAAGAATCATGGCCAGGATAAAAGAGGAGACATGGATACTACCTAACACAACATCCTTCCCCGCTTAGAAAAATATATGGATTGTGCTCGCCAGCAAAGTAGTCTGCAGAATTACCAACAAGACAGTGTAGATCGGTCCGCGAAGGAGAAAATTTGTTTAAATCTTGTCAAGTTCGACATATTAAGTTGAGAACAAGGAATTCAAGCTAATAAATCTCCCTTCCATCTGACAAAAGACCAGGAACAAGACCTAAAACTGTCTAGGCTGGAATCTTTCATGAAGAACAACATTTTTAATTCTTTGTGTTGGGGTCCCAGAAGATGTAGCATATAGGATGGATCCTGTTAGAGGACGTGTCCTTAGTTTAGTTTAGTTTAGTTTAGTTTAGTTTAGTCGCCGGATCAACATCACGGTACACGGGTGTAACCCATAAGTGCTCTGTTCTACTCCTAACTCAAGCCTGAGTCCCGAGAATCTCAGCTCAGTGCACGAACTCCGTAGCACCGGCGAGGATCCTGAAATACTTTGAGTAGATTTTTTATTCAAAATATTGAATTTTAAGACGAAATAGTTGAAGACTACAACCCAGACCCCATGCTTGAGAGCAGATGTATTTTACGGGAAAATCTCAATCAAGAATTACTAGTCATCACCCGTGAGCTGTAAATACCCCAGGCAGATAAACATGTCTTGTACCTTGCTGGCTAAATCGTGTGGCCTGCTACAGTCTCAGAGCAGCCCACTGGGATGTCGGCTGAACTAGAGTTCGAAATTCAGGGTGACCAGATCGCCGTGATCAAAAGAAGCCAAGTCACGAAATAAAAAAGCCAAAATAAAGCCAACCATTGTCCAGTAAAAAATGATTTCCAATTTCAGTGTTAATCACATTAAATATATTCTCACATGTTGCCTCCTGAACTGGAATCAAACCTAGAAAACTAGTAGTAATTTCATTTCTTTTATCACTGAGGTATCTAACTAAAATGCACAAATACTTTTGGGTCCAGACATCAGTGGACTCATCAATGATGAGTGCATACTTCTTGTTTTGCAGATCTAGAATTAGATCAGATCTTAAAGACGGTGAAAAAACATTTTTTATTAGTGATATGCACTTCGTTCGGTGCAATTTTATCTGACCAAGAGTGCTACCACATCCATGGGCTACCATTATTTCACCTAAGTGACCGATGGTGTGTATGGCACTATGGCAGGCCATGCTAACAGCAATTTGTAACTCTGCTAATTTGACTTTATCATCAATTTTCTTGCTTATTGTCACCAATGAAAGTGTTTTTTGTAAAGAAGTTGGCGCGCTCCGCTTGTGTTTTTCTGTTGCATGATTTGCGAGATTTGAAAATCTTGGAACAATATTACAATGGCACAATTGGCAATATGCCTGTTCAGAACCGTTAGTGGATTTCTTGAGCCACACAAATGTCTTTTCCCTTTGATCATTATATTTCCGATTAGTATCATAAGATGGTTTCCACTTTGGCATGATAATAGGCTCAGTCAATAATAAGAAATACTTGCGACTTGCGATTGGGATGAAAGTATAATTAATTTGAAAACTGAACTAAACAGTAAGCTGCGCAGTGCGTCAGTGCGCATAGAACATGACCAGTACGAAAACCATACGCCAAGCTTATCGTTTTGCATTTGTTTTTAGCTAAAACTTAGTAAGACAAGACAACAATTAACTTGAAAAATTCAAAAAGAGGCATATGCCATTACAAAACTTCCAAAAAAGCCAAGAAAAAGCCAAAAAGCCACACTGATTTTCTGACGCCAAACCCGTTTTAAAAAAGCCAAATTTGTCAAATTTGGCTTCAAAAAAGCCAATCTGGTCACCCTGGTTCGAATGTACTTTTGCACCCAAGAATGGACACCCATTCTTTAGCTCAACCAGGAATAACATAGTGAACCTTTGAAAATATATCAGTGTGTGTCCAAAGAGATCTGAATTGTTCTACAACATGAGGTCAATATCACGACGGTTGCTTTTATCTTTTTGAATATTTTCTAGTACCTATTTTAAGCTGGGTCGACCTAGAAGCCAAGTTTAAATTTACAAAATTATCCCAACCACGACTGGTATTCGAACACATTACTACTGGGCAAGCGTGCTGGCCGCAGCGCTACCTTGACTCCCAGCCATATCGTGTAACAGATCATGTAGGCTCAGTGTAGAAGGCCAAGCCCAGGTAGCCGAGAGAGTATGAGTAATTCACGTATCCGTGTCAGCTGTGTCAGCTTAAAAAAAAATAGAAAGCATTAAGAAATACGGAATTTAGTCACATGCGGAAAAACACAGACAAGCGCGTTATTAAGTATTTATAGCTCGACGTGACAATTAATTATTACTTGGATGAACTAGGAACGCCCGAGATGACAGCCATAAGTTAATGAATAAGAACAAAGACAATATGAATTCACGGGGTCAACAGAGTAGTAGGGTCTTACACAGGGGCAGTAGTTTTGCCTGTTCTTATGCTGAATAAATATTGGAACTATGAGATCATTTGCATGAAAAATAAATAGTTGATCAAGAGTTTTAACAGAATTCAGTTGTTTTTTTTTTTTTTTTCTATCTGAAATATCGTTATTTATAACGGACTACAGTTAAAGTTTATTGGATTCTGATTACATGACGTCGACATCAACCCCATCATGATTAGATGTTTGTGATTTACTAGACAATTTTCATGTTCAGTAGTTTGCCTTTTCTGAAAGACCGACACCCATACCGTCGAAATCAACGCAATGCGATCTGCTTCCAAAACGTCTGCAGCTGATTTCTAACCTCGATATGGTATGTCGGGGAGTTGTTAAACGCGTTCACGGCCCCTAAGCCACAGAGTCGGCTTAAATGATCAAAGTGGTTAAAGTAGCAACTTGGATAGAATGGGATAAAGTAACAGTTTGGGTCGAGGGGAATAAAATGACAATTGAGGATGAAATTAAAGTAACAGATGTTTGGTAAAACAAAAGATTAAAATGGGGTTGGCTAAAGTAACTGGGTTAGAGTTGGTAAATGTAACGATTGGAATAGCGTTGCGTGTTTTAACTAAAAAAATTGAATAAAATGGATTGAAGTAGACTGGGATATAGTTTGTTAAAGAAATAACATGAATAAAGTAAGTTAAAGTAGCAAATGTTATACATTTTATGCCCTGTCGATGGCACAGTGATTCCTGGAGACTAATTAGCTCTCTTTTTCCTCTTTTTCGACGCACAATAAACGATTACTTACATACGCCTAGGTAATAAGGTGTCTAAAACCTAGGTTATGCAGACAGACAAACTTCATATTGGCTCTGCGATTACCAGGGGATAACGAATGTTGCATATTCGAACAGTGCAAGTCACAATGTGTGTAATGTATTTCATAAAATAATTGTATAAAGTTGGCCAAAGTAACAACTAATCTGTAGATAAAGGAAGCGATATTTATTGGTGCATTGTTCGCTGTGCAGTCGACAGATCATAAATCGTTGAAGTCGGCCATTATGGAATATTTGCCGTTAAGCAATAATAGAGTTAATAATTAAAACGCGTTTCGAATACTGTATTCGACGAACAATAATTGTTTGCTCAAATATACCGAAGCATTATTGATTAAGCGATTTCAGTAGTTGCTATGCAAACAGAAGGACTTCCTGTTAAATCTTTGACTTCCGTGGGGATAACGTACTCCACATTCGAATAATATCAGCGGACTATGCATTTAGCATTTCAACCAGAGTATTATTCATTTTTTTTCACTTCATAAGATATAGCTCTGCATTATACACCAACCTAGATGCAGCGAAATATGCTAAGCAAGAAATCGTGCGACATACAGTGAAACGTTGATTAACCATCCATCGTTTAACAGGTAGTTTTTGTTATCCGCCATCGATTAACAACAACAACAACAACAACAACAACAACAACAACAACAACAAAACAGAAAAAGAAGAAGAGATACAAAAGGAGGCTATTTTCAATGTCGCCATTGCCTAGGCTGACATTACAGATTCTAACCTTAAGCTGTTATGGAATAGACCCTTGCCCGAACTTATTGGCGAAACTGAAGGAACTGAGACTCATAGTGTTGACAAAATTGTGCAACAATGTAGGACTAAACAGTAACAACATTACACCAGAGTAAGTAACAGATTGGTTGGAATGTGACAACATGGATGGAGACTTTGAAATTTTGAACGATGATGACATTGTTTCTAATGTGGCTATCATTGAAGAAGAAGAAATTGATGACACTGAAGGATCAGTTCTTAATCAAAAATCTACAACTAGCCACCCAGAAGCAGAAACAGGGTTGTCAAAGTGCATCGACTGGTTTGTAATGCAAGAGGAGGTAAATGTTACAAGATCCTACTTCTGCGTAAGATAAGGAACATCGACGAGCAGAAAACTCGAGCCTCAAAGACACAGAAGGAGATGACATATTATTTAAAAGTAACGTATGTTTATAGTCTTCTTCTTCTTCAGCATTCCGAGCTATTGGGGTTCTTTGCTGCAGATACAAGCCGTCTTCATTCGTCTCTCTGGTTGATTTTCTCTTGCCAGTCGCTGATTAGAAGTGCTTGTAGGTCTGCATGCATATTACCTCTCTACCGTCTTTTTGGTCTACCTCGGGGTCCACGGTAAATTATTTCCTGAGTGTAAGCGTTTTGTTTCCCTATTATCTTCCATTCTTTTTATCTGCCCCAGTCATTGAAGTCTATTTTATATATATATATATATATATATATATAATATATATATATATATATATATATATATATATTATATATATATATATATATATAATATATATATATATATATATATATATATATCCTTTTGAAGCACAATGTACCAAACTATCGTCTGTCAAGAAGGAAAGGTGCCAATGACGTATGTGGTCTGTATTTAAATTCACTAAATAATACATTGTATTGAAGTGAAATTGTATCGGAATATTGTTCGTTAATCTAACAAGTAATCAGGACATGGTTGGTTGTGGTTTGCTTTGTTACATGGTACAGAGTTAGGCGACTTAATCCATGATGTACGTTGGACAATAACCAGGATCTCACACGTTTCTTCTTTTTGACATCTTATATATAAAAGGCGATCTCCGTCTGTCTGTCTGTATGTCCCTATGTCCTTTATGCGCTCGCGAACGGCCCATCCGATTGAGATGAAATTTTCTACACGTCTTCCTTTCATTCCAGCGCAGCCCACTGTGATATTTTTTTAGTGTGAAATCGGCTGCTTACCCAATATTATTTCATTTTTCATTATAATTTCATATATCTCAGGGGACTTAACTCTGTAAAAGTTATTTCAAGGGGCATAACTTTTCTGTATACCTTATAGTCATATTGTGGCATCGTTTTCAAAGATTTATAAACTCTTTGTCCATAGTTATGTACCGGCATATGAGTTATAATAAATAATGATACAATCTTTAAGGCATTTTCAAAGTTTTCATAAAAATAATGCATAATGCATAACATTGTAACTCATCTTTTTATGCTTAAAGAATAAATAAATAATAGTTACCTTATCTCTATCAAGTTTGAAGATTTTATATTTCTTTACACTGTCGCCAACTCTAAGAAGACATGGAACAACTTCAGCCATTATTAAATCTACAGGCATATGCGTTATATTCCTCCTCCTCCTCCTCTCCCCTCCTCCACCTCCTACCCTCTTCCTCTTCCTCCTCCCTCTCCTCGCTCCATCTTCCCTCTTTCTCCCTCCTCCTTCCTCTTCGCCTCCTTCTCCCTCTTTCCTCCTCCTCCTCTCCCTCACTCCTGCCTCCTCGTCGCCTTCCACACTCCTCCTAATCACTCCTCTTCCTCCTCCTCCCTCCTTTCCTCCCTCCTACTTCTCTACTCCCTCCTCCTCCTCCCTTCTCCGCTCGACGTCCTCTCCCTCCCTCCTCCTCCCCTCCTCTCCCATCCCTCCTCTCATCGCCTCCCTCTCCCTCATACTCGCCTCCATCCTCCTGCACTCTCCTCATATCCTTTCCTCCCCGTCCTCATCCTTCTCCTCCTCCTCCTCCCTCTACTCTCTCCTTCCTCCCTCCCCTCCCTCCTCCTCCCCTCCACACATCCCTCCTCTCCTCCCTCTTCCTCCTCCTCCCTCCTCATCCTCCCTCCTCTACTCCTTTCTCCTCCTCCTCCCCTTTCCTCCCTCCTCCTCCTCTCTCCTCCTCCTCCTCCATCTCCTCCTCCTCCCTCTTCCTCCTCCTCCTCCTCCTCCGTCTCCTCCTCCTCCTCCTCCTCCTCTCCTCTTCCTCCTCCTCTCCTCCTCCTCCTCCCTCCTCCTCCTCCTCCTTCCTCCTCCCCTCCTCCTCTCCTCCTCCTCCTCCCTCCTCCTCCCTCTCTCCTCCCTCCTCCTCCTCCCTCCTTCCTCCTCCTCCTGCATCCTCCTCCTCCTCATCCTCCTCCTCCTCCTCCTCTCTCCTCCTCCTAATCCCTCCTCCTCCCTACTACTCCTCCTCCTTCCTCCTCCCTCCTCTTCCCTCCTCCTCCTCTCTCCGCCTATCTCTTCCTCCCTCCTACTCCTCCCTCCTCCTCCCTCCTCCACCTCCCTCTTCCTCCTCCCAGCTCCTACTCCTCCTTTTTCTTCTTCTTCTGCTGCTGCTGCCGCTGCTCCATTTACCCAAGTTAATTGTTGGGGAAGATGTAAAGATCTTTCAAGTGCTCTTTCTAATGCTTTTTGTAAGTTGGTCTTCGTTTATCTAAGGTTGTTCTAACTGCAACCAATAAATGATTAGACAGACAGACAGACAGACAGACAGACAGACAGACAGACAGACAGACAGACAGACAGACAGACAGACAGACAGTCGGGAACGGGAACTTATATGACTACTTATATGAATTAAATGAGATGCTCCCCATCAGGGCTGGGCGAAGCCGGGCCGGATCAGACAGACAGACAGACAGATAGACAGACAGACAGACAGATAGATAGTCGGGAACGGGAACGTGAGCTTATATGACTACTTATATGAATTAAATGAGATGCTCCACACCAGGAGCTGGGCGATGCCGGGCCGGGTCAGACAGACAGACAGACAGACAGACAGACAGACAGACAGACAGACAGATAGTCGGTAACGGGAACGGGAACTTATATGACTACTTATATGAATTAAATGAGATGCTCCTCACCAAGGACTGGGCGAAGCCGGGCCGGTAAGCTAGTCTTATATATAAATTAGCATCTCCGTCTGTCTGTCTGTCTGTATGTATGTATGTCCTTTATTTGTTCGCGAACGGCCCATCCGATTGAGATGAAATTTTCTACACGCCTTCCTTTCATTCCGCGCTGCCACTGCGTATTTACGTTCTTTTTCTCTCCTCCTCTCCCTCCGCCCATTCCCAAATATACGTACGTACTATATTATGACGATGTGCTGAAGAATTCCCCGGAACCCAACACCTTGGGAAAGGAAGAAAATGACGTGACTAACACAGAATCGGCACACGGCCTCTCATCATCATCACAAGATGCCCGTGCCGCTGCGTAGCGTTCACTCTGCTGCTGATATATATGCTTCGATGCCACGGCAATATCAATACTTCATCGTTCTATGTGTCGAGTTATCTCTACAGTCGTGTAGACAGGGAAGAACATGCAATGGAATGGATCCGAACGAATCACAGAACCTAGACGATTGAATTCGGAATGGCAACTCCCTCCTCCTCTCTCTCCTCCTTGCCTCTACCTCCTCCCCCTACCTCCCTCCCTCTACCTCCTCCCTCCACCGTCCTCCTCCTTCTCCTCCCTCTACCTCCTCCCCCTCCTCCTCCTTCTCCCTCTTCCTTCTGCCCTCTTCCTCTCCCCTCCCCTCATCCTCCTCCCTCCTCCTCCCTCCGCCTGCCCTCCTCCCTCTACCTTCCTCACCTCCTCTCCTCACCTCCCTCCCCCTCCCTCACTCTCTTCTCGCCCCTCCCTTCTCACCTCCTCCCTTCTCCCTATTCCTCCTACTCCTCCTCCTCCTCCCCCTCTCCTCCTCCTACTCTCCTCTCCCTCCGCCGCTTTTCCTCCCGCTTACCCTCCTCCCTTCCGCCTCCTTCCTCACAGCCCTCTTCCTCCTCCTCCGCTCCTCATCATTCCTCCTCCTCCCTCCTCATTCTACCACCATCTTCCTCCTCCTCGCTTCTCCCTGCCACCATCCATCCCCCATCCTTCTCCCTTCTCCCTCGCTCCCCCCTACCTGCTTCTCTCCTCCCGCCTCCCTCTCCTCCTTCTCCCTCCTCCTCCCCTCCCTCTTCCTCCTCCTCCTCCTTCACCCTCCTCCTCCTCCTCCTCCTCCTCCACCCTCCTCCTCCTCCTCCCCCCTCCTCCATCCTCCTCCCTCCTCATCCCTCTTCCTCCTCCTCCTCCCTCCTCCCCTTTCCCCCCTCCTTCTCTTAATCCCTCCTCCTCCCTCCTATTCCTCCCTACTCCTCCTCCCTCCGCCTCCTCTCTCCCGCCTATCTCTCTCCCCTCCTCCTCCCTCCTCCACTCTCTTCCTCCTCCCTCCTCCTCCCTCTTCCTCCCTCCTCCTACCTCCTCGCCCTTCTCTTCCTTCCTCCTTCGCCCTCCTCCTCCCTTCTCCTCCTCACCCCTCCTCCCCCTCCCTCCTCCCTCCTTCTTCCTCCTCCTTCTTCCTCCCTCCTCCTCCCCTCCTCCTTCCTCCTCCTCCTCTCCTCCTCCTCCATTCTCTTCCTCCTCCTCCTCCTCCCTCTACCTCCTCCCTCCTCCTCCCTTCACATTTCCTCCCTCCTCCCTCTTCCTCCTCCTCCCTCCTCCTCATCCCTCCCTCCCTACCTCCTCCTCCTCTCTCCTCCTCCCTCCTCCTCTCCTCCCTTACCTCCTCCCTCCTCCTCCCTTCACATTCCTCCTCCTCCCTCTTCCTCCTCCTCCCCATTATCCTCTTCCCTCCTTCTCCTCCCTCCTCCTTCACCCTCTTCCTCCTCCCTCTTCCCCCTCTTCCTTCTCCCTCCGCCCCTCCTCCCTCCTCACACTCTCTCCTCCTCCTCCCTCCTCCTCCCTTTCTCTCCTCCCTCCCTTTCCTCCTCCTGCGTTCTCCTCCTCCCTCCTTCTCCCTCCTCCTCCCTCTTCCTCCTCCCTCCTCCTTCTCCTCCCTCCTCCTTCTCCCTCCCTCTTCCTGCTCCCTCCGCCTCCTCCCTCCTCCTACTCTCTCCTCCTCCTCCCTCCTCCTCCCTCTCCCTCCTCCTCCCTCTCCCTCCTCCTCCCTCTCCTCCTTCTCCTGCGTTCTCCTCCTCCCTCCTTCTCCCTCTTCCTCCTCCCTCCTCCTCCCCCTCCTCCTCCACCCCTACTCCTCCCTCCTCTTCCTAATCCCTCCTCCTCCCTCCTATTCCTCCCTATTCCTCCTGTCTCCTGTCTCCTCCTCCCTCCTCTTCCCTCCTCCACCTCCCTCTTCCTCCTCCCTCCTCCATTTACCCAAGACAGACAGACAGACAGATAGTCGGGAACGGGATCTTATATGACTACTTATATGATTTAAATGAGATGCTCTCCACCATGGGCTGGGCCGGGTCAGACAGACAGACAGACAGATAGACAGACAGACAGACAGATTGTCGGTAACGGGAACGGGAACTTATATGACTACTTATATGAATTAAATGAGATGCTCCCTACCAGGAGTTGGGCGATGCCGGGCCGGGTCAGACAGGCAGACAGATAGATAGTCGGGAACGGGAACTTATATGACTACTTATATGAATTAAATGAGATGCTCCCCACCAGGGTCTGGGCGAAGCCGGGCCGGGTCAGCTAGTACTTTATAAATAACAACGCACAACATGCAGGTCAGTTACACACTATTTTGTAAATATCATACTTTTTCTTCTTCTTCCTTCTCATCCTCTCATTTATTCTTTTTGCCTGCCTGCCTGCCTGCCCGCCGCCCGCCCGTCCGTCCGTCCGTCTGTCTATCTGTCTATCTGTCTGTCTGTCTGTCTGTCTGTCTGTCTGTCTGTCTTCTTCTTCTTCTTCTTCTTCTTCTTCTTCTTCTTCTTCTTCTTCTTCTTCTTCTTCTTCTTCTTCTTCTTCTTCTTCTTCTTCTAATACACATCCTTCTTCTCTTTTTCGTCTTCTACTATTCTTCTTCTTCTTCTCCTTCTTCTTCTTCTTCTCCTCCTCCTTCCTCGGATACCAGATTTGAAGCAGACATAAGCGGTCATGACTCTATAATCTTCTCTCTCTTCTGATAATTTAACGAAGCTATTGACGCTTATACTCGTATCCTCTTATTTGCGCATTTGTTTCAACTCCCCGCGATCTTTCTCCTTCTTCATCTATCTCTTTTGCCAAATATTTGTCAACAGTGGCTAATTACTCTATCCTGCCTTTTCTGTTGATTTTCCCCTTAAATTGCACTTCCATTTTCCTTACAGTCTCAATTAATTATCTTATAGCACATGCAGCTCTCAAAGCTTCACTGTTTCAAAACATTGAATTCTCTTAGTGAATTTAATCACATGCGCCAGAAACAATACGTTGTACGATTTCTTGCCTGGCATATTTCGCTGTACCTCGTCAGGTGAATACTGCATAATTATATATCATATACATTATGAATTATGAAATTATGAATTAATCATATTTTGGCTGTGTCAGCAACCGATGTCACAGGCATTCTAGGATACTTCTCTCGCACCACACAAAAGACTTGCTAGTCGTACGAGAGGAATTGGTTACACATTTTATTGCCACTGGCTCTTTGCATCACATCAATGTACAACAAACAGTCGCTAACAAATCACACAAGAATAAATGCACAGAACTTCCTATCACTAGTCGTTTCCTAACCCTATCGCTAATCTATCTACTCGGCTAACGAAACAAGCATCGCTAAGCGATGTTATCACTATGAAGTCTGTGTCCCGTCTGATTCTACTCCGCGTGCTGTTTACACAGTACGCGGAAGGACTCAGGGCGCACTACGGCTTTTTGCGTGCGGCCTCATTCAGCACGCTCGAGTAGTGGCCTCTCTTGAGTTACACTCTAGTTTCACGTTGCCGTGATCATGCCGTGACCAGAGTGCTAACTCTCTGGTTGACACCTCCGTGTCTCATGAGAGAACTAATTAATAGTTCCCCTTCCTATCACCTACCCTGCCCTCATGTAGGGGCACTGAGTTACCTCTAATCTACTTGAGGTAGACCACTCATTCAGGGTGGTCTTCCTCCTCTATACTTGAGTCTTTGACACACACCCTCCCCTCCTGTGTTGCGTTACAAACTTTGACTCATGGTTGTGACGCAAGAGGTTTCTAAAAATTAGTGTATCTAATTTTTGTCAAAGACTCCTGATAACTTGGTTCTGGGTATCCCAATAGACCTCTACTGACTATTGTCACAGTGTAGTATCACTTTACTTGGCTACTGCTGATCGCCACAAACTTGTCAGGTTGGCGTGAGCCCTCTTCTCAATCGCAATATTATATAATTAGAGGTTTGTCTGAACCGGACCGTTGTCTTATAAGACCTGCCCTCAAATAGTAAATTAACTCACTACCCATACAAAGTTGACTTTCTTAGGGTCAACACATGAATTGCTTCATGTCCCCCATATAATATTAAACAACCCTTGCACAAGCTGTGTGCGACAGGCTTTACCTATCTCGCTTCCGCGTGTAAAGTTATCTTTCACTGTTAAGTTAGTGTTTCGTTGTCTATTGTGTCCCCTGACCCGAAGTTATATCCCTTTGTTCTAAAAAATGTATGTGCTTTACATGTGTGTTTTCCTGGTTGTTTGCGTGTTTGAATCTAACTACTAATATAATTTAACTTCTAACATGTGTGTCTGTCTATAAATATGTATGCAAGTTAGTTTTCAAGTGCCATAATTCGGTTAAATGTGGCCACAAACAAGTGTATAACACTAATTCGTGACTACGTTTCCGTCATATGAGACTTAAAATACTCTATCTAAGTTTTACTCTAAACTACACATAAACATTTAAGACAGCACATTACAACATTGAAAACAAACGCCTGACGCAGACAAATAATAAAAAGTCGCGCTGAGCGGCAGAAAAAATCCGCTGGCTGCCTTCACTCTCCATTGTATATTTACCATTTTCTCTCACTTTCACACTTCTGTCACACATCTTTTATTCTCACAATTATTTAAAAACCTTGAAGTGACACTGTACAAGTTTAGCTCAGTTTGAAAAGAGTTGAGCTTCATGACTGTGCTTAAGTTACTGCACGAGTCATGTATTTACAAAATATTTACATGGATGAAATAGGGTTGATAGATTGTACCCTGATATTATTAAACACTATATTCTATATAAATACTAATACTAATTCTCTAACTATCTATATTCTATTTTGTTGTACAAAATTAATCTAATTTAAGGGAAGTAATCTAACTATCTAAAAATGAAAATGATGTGAGATGAGTTATGTATCTTTATGAAATGGGTAATGTAAAATGTAAGAAAAATTCTAAATAATGTTTTAATGTTTAAATGAAAAAATATAATGGATATTTTTAATCTACATGGTCTAAATGATGTATGTTCATAAGTATAATCCTTTTATCCTATAAAGTATAACCTAATTTTAGTTCTAAATGATGAAGTTGTTAAAGTGTTCATAAAGATGGAATGAAATAAAATGAAATTAAATGACTACATGGTGTTGTTCCTATCTTAAGCTTTTTATACTAATCTTTAATTCGCTGTTATTAAGTTTAAAGTACTATCCTAATCTATTTTTATGCTAAGTAAGTGGGTAAATTAATGATTTATCTAAACTACAAAAAAAAATCTATTCTATTCCTAAATCTAATCTAACTCTATATTAAAGTAACTAATCTAACTATAATTTACCACTATCTTAAAACCGTTATATTACATATCACAATAAGTATATATACATGATGTCTATTTACCTCAGGTTAGTGGTTGCCATAACGTATAGAAATTGCTTTCGTTGGCATAGTTTATATATACACACTTATCCTGGGTATGCTATCTACACTACACAGTCATACTTGTGTCCTATGGGTATTCTTACACTCGTTGAGTCCGCTGGTGTCGTAGACAAGTATCTTCGTGTCTGTTATTTCACAATGTTCTGACACTGTTCTGATATGAGTAACACAGGTGATTCACCGGAGCACAAATGGAGCATAGTAAGTAACGAGCTGTCTATGTACACACGGTGATTTCCTTGTTCTTGGCGCACAGTTGTCATTCAGCTGTCTACGGACACATGGTAGTTCTGTTCTTAGCACACAGTTCTGATCCTGATGTCTATGTACACAATAGTATATTCTACACAGGATACGTTAAGTGTATAGTAGATGAACATTTCTTAAACTACCTATTCGTGTGGAATATCAGGTATTTCTACCTCAGATGGTCGACTAAGGGTATCAGCAAGGATGTTGTCCCTACCCTTAATATGCTCTATACTAAAAGTATAATTCTGTAATATTAACGACCACCTGTAGATGCGGTCATTCCGATGTACCCCACTTTGTATGACCGTGATCGGGGAGTTGTCAGCCTGGACCACAAAGTGATTACCCGCCAGAAATCGATGCAACTTCCTCACCGAATAGATGACGCTTAGGGCTTCCAACTCAGATATGGAATATCTGGACTCAGCCGGTGTGATCTTGCGGCTCACGTAGCAAATCGGATGGAAGATGCCATCATAAAACTGGCCTAGTACTGCAGCGATGGAAATCCTGCTGGCATCTGTCCTAAGATAATAAACGAGCCTAGGATTAGGCAAGCGGAGGATTGGTACATTACTAAATAGGATTTTCAATTTTGACAATGCAGAAATTAATAATGCATCTTTGACATCCAATTTTACTGATGCTTTTAAAACATTTGAAAATACACTTGTAATTTCAGCTAAGTTCGGTATGAACTTGCTATAATAATTTACTAAACCCAAAAGGCTCCTGACCTGCTTCTTTGTTGTAGGCATGGTCAGGTTCATAATTTTGGTAATAATTCTATTGTCAGTTTTCAGTTGTCCTTGTGAAATGACATGACCCAAAAAATCAATTTCTTGTAGGCCCAATTCGACTTTGCTCGGTTTGACAGTGAGACCGAAGAGTCGCAACCTATCGAAGACATGTCTTAGTTTCAGTAAGTGTGTTGTCCAGTCCTCTGTATGGACACAAATATCATCTATATAGGTCACTGTATTCGTCACTCCATGTAGCAAATCTCTAGTTAAGCGTACGAAAGTGGCAGGAGCATTACGAAGTCCGAAAGGAAGAAATCGCCACTCGTAAAGACCTAGAGGTGTTGAGAATGCAGTAAGATGGATAGATTGAGTCTGCATAGGGACCTGCCAATATCCCTTAGTAAGGTCTAATTTAGAAAAGATTTTGGAGGTGGACATATCAAGAATAAGATCTTCGCAGGAAGGAATTGGTTCTGCGTCGATCTTAGTGACATTGTTGAGTTTTCTATAGTCCACACAAAGACGAATGGTGGAGTCTTTTTTCTTGACCAGGACGATTGGAAAGGAGTACTCAGATGTAGATTTTTGAATGATTCCACTAGCTTCTAAATTAAGAATTTCCTTATTTAGATTTTCTCTATAGCTAAGTGGGATAGAGTACGGCCTGCATTTGATAGGCTTCGAGTCCGAAAGAAGGATGGAGTGCTCGATTCCTGTCCGTCCTACCTGGAATGTCGGAAAATATGTCCTTATATTCAGTCACTAATTCTATTATCTGTCGTCGTTGTTCTTCTGTCAGTCCCGTTTCTAATCGTATGCAATCTAATGTAGCAGTCTTGTCTACAATTGGAACGGGTAGTTCCATCCTGTCGTCGTCTACCTGATTCAGTACGGTTGTGGTGCTAAGTGCGTTTTCTGTAATCTCACTAAGTGTATGCATCTCGTCGGATTTGCCAGTCTCGCTAACTAGTGTAGTTGCGTTGTGTACGTCTGTCGTCTCATCCATAGGTGTGGGTGCATTGTGTTCGTCTGTCTCTAATTCTGTCTCTTGTCGTGAAAAGTAGGGTTTCAACATGTTGATATGAAATATCTTTAAGTGTCCGTTTATCGATATTTCATAATCGACATCAGAAATTTTTCGTACCACTTTGAATGGCCCTTGCCATGAGGTCAATAATAGATTCTGTTTGTCTGGAAGTAAAAGCAGTATGTCTTGATCTGGTTCAAGATTACTAGTTCTAGCACCTTTGTTGGGACTGTGATGTTTGAGGATATCTGCACTGTTCACTGGAGTTAGTCCATTTTCCTCCTCCCAGGCGGATATTTCTTCATCTGTGCAGTGCCTTAGCTGGGGTAGACACCCAAGAATTAAATCAGTACAAGGGTTGTCTAGTATTGCACAAGTAAAGGTACCAGAAAGGAACGGGGTGTTTATACGGGCTCTTGCCAGAGGATAGGTTTCTATATTACCAGAAAAAGTACGGCATTTTACAGAGTCACCAGTATAATCCTTTGGATTAATAAGTTCCTTTTTAACACCAATAATAGAGCTCCCACTGTCAAGCAAACATCGGCATGGCTTCTCATTGACCATTGCAGAGTGAAACAATAGATTGCCTCTGGAGGCTATAGCTGCATTTGCATTCTCCAAGGAGGATGTTACAATATGCCCACATGTAAGTTTGCCGTCTGCATGAAATTGGTGACATCGCTCACAATTGTCAAAGCTTAATACATCGCTTACACAACAAACATCTTCAGATTGATTAAAAGGTAATACATTCTCGATATCACACTCAGTCTCACTACCACTATCAGAAGATGTATCAATCAAAATAGCATTGTTGGCCTTCATTCTTTGGCGGCCTAGGCACTTATTAGAATAGTGCCCGTAGCTTGAACAGAAGAAGCATTTGACTGCACGCCTGTATGCAGTTCTTTTGTTTTGTTGCTTCTTAATGACCATCTCAAGATGTGTCGGATAGTTTGGTGATTTATCACACATAGAATAAGTGTCATGAAAAAGTTGACAATAGACACATTTCGACACTTTCTTATCTTTCTTGTCGACTCTATGAAATGGTTTTTTATTGCTCTGATAGCTTTTAGGTTGGTCCTTCACAAAAGAAACTATTTCAGAGTCGCTATTTGATGTCTTAAAAATATCTCTATTTGAGGAAAAATATGCAGAGCCTTTCTTTTCAAATTGTTCTATGGTCTCAATGTCTGACTGCTGCAGGAATTTAGCGAAAGGAGATGGTATAGTGGATATGACTTTATCCATGGCTATTAAATTTTTAAGTTTGTCAAAATCCTTTCCTATTTTTGATGCACTAAGCCATCTATTTAGTACGCTTTGTACATTTGAGACATAATCGATAAAAGTCTCGCTTGGCTTAGGTTTTAAATTGGAAAACTGTACTTGATACCCAGGGGCATCAAGTAAGAAATGTTGCATTATCCTATCGTGGATGTACTGATAGTTAGATCTAAGATCAGTTGGTATTGATTCTATTACTTTAAGGGGCTCCCCACTTAAGTTCTTCATGTAGATCATGGCCCACATATCGATTGGTACTTGGTGGTATTTCAGTTGATATTCGACATTTTCTGTCCAGGCTGATATAGAATCTTCTTTACAAAATGGTTTGATAATGTTTTTGTACTTATTAAATTTATTTTCTTCTTGCTGACTTTTTAGTTTAGTAGCAGAGATCTCTAAGTGTGAATCTACATCCATACCTTTCATCTTTAACTGTGTCTCTGATTCTACCTGTATTTGTTTTTCTTTCACTCTTGCCATTTCATCTATCTCTTTTTGCTTTAATTCTTTCTCCTGATCTAATTGTTTTTGCTTTAATTCTCTGTCCTGATCTAATTGCTTTTGTTTAATCTCTTTATCTTGTTCTAGTTGCTTTTGTTTAATCTCCTTATCTAATTGTGCCTCTTTGTGTTTTATCTCTAACTCCTTTTGTTTTGTTATCTCAGCTAGTTCTACAATCTCTTTTTGGTGTTGTCTTTCTTGTTCTGCAATCTCCTTCTGATGTTGTCTTTCTCGTGCACGTTCATTTCTCTCGGCATCTTTTGCTTCTTTAAATTTCTGATCAGCATATTGCTCTAAGTCCTTTCCTGTGTATTGTAATTCCTTGCCTGCTTTTATGAAGTCAGCTAAAGTTGCCATGTTGTTGGGAGATTAGCTAGATTTGATAGGCACTTAAATATTTACTCACTTATTTATATTAGATATGTTATGTTTTTAAATCCCTGAGCACAAAAAATTGTACTCTTAGTTTATAACCTGAAAAATAGATCTCAAAAATAAGCTAATACATCACACGCTGAAAAAGAGATGCATTATTAATCATATTGCATGCAAAATCATTTGGGTATACTCATCTTAACTTTCCAGATCAATCATGTACACTCGTTTGGCACCTCAAGTTCAATCGTCTGGCAATACCACACACAGCTTGAGTTATGCTTATGACACGCTGTTGTTCACCCTGGTTATCAAGAGCATCAACAATTAACCACTTGCAAACGATATATAAATCTAGACAACTTTTACAATTACAAGCCCCAGGAAAATATAATGTGGTTTAATTAATATTAAATGTCACTGTCCTGTCTTCGTTCTAACGTTTTATGCCTTCCCTAACTCTAGCTGTTTAATTTATGGAAGTGTTGTGCAGACTGCGTCTCATTTGCATAGCAGAAGTAGTGCCATCGCGACGGCAAGAAAGAGAAAAAATATATAAATAAATAAATAAATGCTTTGAAATAAATATAAAGGTAATAATAATGTTCAAATAAATAAATATATTCAATAAATAACTAATATAAACAAATAATATTTGATATAAGTCAACGATTCAGGCGAGCAGCCGCTTTGCGATTTGTCAACAATCACTCGCTGATTGCAAATGGCGTAACGCAGCTGTTTGTCAGTCACGATACGTCACTCGCGCAGCGCTATATTTAGATTGGAAAAATCAATATTGTTCTCGGCTCAGTTTTGTGTATCGCTCCGCCATGAATCATATTTGACAAATACTAGTAAATAAATAAGTAATTACAGAAATAAATGATACAAAACTATAACAATAATACTTACAAATGAGAAGAAAACATGTTCATAAGCACAAAATAATTCAATAAGCACAAATAAACATAACTTGGTCACGATGGGCACAGCTCGCACTTTGCTCTGTCTGCACACGCCATTGTCACTAACGTAAATTAAACCCTGTGATTATCTAGCCGTAATACTAATTTAGAGCCGTGGGTGAGTGTTTTAGCTTGAACGATTGTCCAAGCCACACTTCTGACACCACTTTATCCTAGCCTGTCAGCAACCGATGTCACAGGCATTCTAGGATACTTCTCTCGCACCACACAAAAGACTTGCTAGTCGTACGAGAGGAATTGGTTACACATTTTATTGCCACTGGCTCTTTGCATCACATCAATGTACAACAAACAGTCGCTAACAAATCACACAAGAATAAATGCACAGAACTTCCTATCACTAGTCGTTTCCTAACCCTATCGCTAATCTATCTACTCGGCTAACGAAACAAGCATCGCTAAGCGATGTTATCACTATGAAGTCTGTGTCCCGTCTGATTCTACTCCGCGTGCTGTTTACACAGTACGCGGAAGGACTCAGGGCGCACTACGGCTTTTTGCGTGCGGCCTCATTTAGCACGTTCGAGTAGTGGCCTCTCTTGAGTTACACTCTAGATTCACGTTGCCGTGATCATGCCGTGACCAGAGTGCTAACTCTCTGGTCGACACCTCCGTGTCTCATGAGAGAACTATTTAATAGTTCCCCTTCCTATCACCTACCCTGCCCTCATGTAGGGGCACTGAGTTACCTCTAATCTACTGGAGGTAGACCACTCATTCGGGGTGGTCTTCCTCCACTATACTTGAGTCTTTGACAGGCTGAAATTAATAAAAGACAATCTCTGATACTTATCAAATGGAGTCTCATTGGCGAAGTGGTCAAGCTGTATGCCTTGGGCTCCGAAGGTTGTGGGTTCGATTCCGGGCTACGTCTTTCGGTTCACGAGTTCATTTTTCTTGGAGACTCCTGGGGGTCGTCGCTGGAGCTACGGGGTTCGTGCTTTGGGTGACGATTTCGGCAGGCCGCCCTGTGGAAAGAAACCGAGCCGTATGGGATAAACCTGGCGCAGTGAAGTCGATCCTCTCGAGTTCTAAGACTTTTAAGACTTCAGAGTTTGTTTCTTCTCTTTCCAGACAAAACATGTCTCAGGGTTTTTCTCAGTATATATAAGAGTGCCTGCCACACGTTCTAAAAATGTTAGTTTATATTTTTAATTTCGATTGTGTTTTGTATTCATGGTATGGTGGCATTTTTGTGATATTTGAATAGTTTTATTTGTACAAGCTAATTCACCCGCGGTAGTAATTATAAAGTAAGATCAATTGGGCGTGGTGCAGATGCAGGTTTGTTACACGGGAAACTCAAGATTTTGCGTGCATAATGTAAACCCGATAGCTAGTAGCGATAGGCTGGCAATAGTTGACGGATTAACAGCACCAGGTTGTTACAGCTAAGGCGGATGTGTGTGTGTGTGTGTGTGTGTGTTTGGGTGGGTGGGTGGGTGAGTGGATATACTTGTCAGCAGAAAGAACATGGTTATGATCATGTGTGTGTGTGTGTGTGTGTGTGTGTGTGTGTGTGTGTGTGTGTGTGTGTGTGTGTGTGTGTGTGTGTGTGTGTATACGATGTTCCTAAACTTCTGGTTCTCTGATAGCGGGGTTCGAGGTTCAATCCATACACCACATTACGTTGGACTTAAATGTTTCTCGTTCAGAAATCAATGGCAAACTTCTGACGATAAAATTGTCTAGAAAATCAACACCAGGTTGATCGCACATCTCGATATGTATATACGCTTGCCTGCCGGTCCTGTTTTAGTCTATTCGAATCTTTCTAGTAGATTTGTTTTAATTGACGGGGACTCCCAGGTCGACCCAGCCTAAGACGGGTCCTTGGAAATATCGTGGGAAGTAAAGGTCGCAGGTATGATACTGACCACATCTCACAACGATTGCCATTATGGCTATGCAATGAATATCGGTCTAGCAGTTAACGTGTGTGTGTGTGTGTGTTGGCATTCTAGCGACGGCATTGTGTATAGTGAAATGTTTCTTTCAATCTGTCCGAGGTTGATTTGTTGCGTGAGCTGCATTTCGGAGACAGAATGGCGTGGCTGGCTAGAAAACATCTAGAAACGGAGCAACAACATCTAGAAATATCGAGACTAGGCGAGTATCTGATTGGGAAAGTGACTGCCGCTTCCATCAAGGATGAACTGTATGTTTCGTAGAGGACTTTTGTCTGGCATTCTGGCGACGGCATTGTGTATAGTGAATTGTTTTTTACATCTGTCAGAGGTTGTTTTGTTGCGTGAACTGCATTTCGGACGATAATGGCGTGGCTGGCTAGAAAACATCTAGAAACGGAACAACAACATCTAGAAACATCGAGACTTTGTAGGTGAACATCTTGTTGGGAAAGTGACTGCCCATTCCATCAAGGATGAACTGTATGTTTCGTAGAGGACTTTTGTGTGGCATTCTGGCGTCGGCATTATGCACAGTGTAACTGAGCGGGCCGTTGTTTGTCGAGACTCCTGTCTTTTCCACTTTTCACATGGGGCAGTGGGGAACATTTTATGTGATTTTTACTGGCACAGAAACGGAGCATACTGGAGACGACCCTTTCCTGTTATGTTGGAACCGCGACTAATGACTAATATATATATATATAATCTCATCTTGTTCCTCTTGTACCATGTGGTGTCGAGGTGAAGCTGGAGAGATTCAAGATTCCTTTGGTCTCTGTTATTCCCTCTGTCCGTCGTTTACATGGTAGGCCTCTTCTTCTGTATATCATTGTTTGTTGTGATATGTTGTCAATTGGTAGCCTAATTATGTTCCAGAACCATTTCACTTGCTGTTTTCTGATGAAATCTATCGCTGCCATTACCCCTACTTCTTTTAATCCTGATTTCGTGATTTCTGATTATCTCTATGCACAATACACACACACACACGCGCGCACACGCGCACACATAGACACACACACAAGCATACACACACACACGACCGCACGCACGCACACACACAGAAAGAGAAAGAGAAAAAGAGAGAGAGAGAGAGAGAGAGAGAGAGAGAGAGAGAGAGAGAGAGAGAGAGAGAGAGAGAAGAGGGAGGGGGGTAGCCGCATGTTAGAACATTCCTTTGGAATGTTAGGTCTACACAAGTTCCGAGACCAAATGGTCAAACCGCCTGCATCGCGTTTCACACAGATTGGGTTCGTTCTCGGATTCAGTCATTCTGTTTACCGGAGACCCATTGGGATCGTCGCTGAAGCTGCGGAGTTTTGGCTCTCTGTGACGCTTTCGGCAGGCCGCTGTACGGACAGAGACCGAGCCTTTGGGGATAAATCCCAATGCAATGCTATCGACCTTCTTGACTTTAAACTCCCTTTTTAAACTGTACACAGTTACACAAAATAAAAGGCAAAAATAAATAGCAGAAACACTATGCGGAATAGTAACAGGTGCCATAGAATGGGCGGTAGTGACAGATACCGTGGTTAGGGATAGTAACAGATACCGTGGAATAGGGGATAGTGAGACGCGCAGTTTCAGAATTCCCCGACATACCGTGTCGAGGGTTCGAAAACAGCCGTCGGCCCTTTGGAGCTAAGTCCCGCCGTACTGTTTTCTATGATATGAAGCATCGGCCGTTCACAAGGCAATGTGCCTTCATCCGACATACAGGACCTTGCGTTGGAGCTCAAGCCAACGAACACAAGCAAGCAAGCAAGCAACAAGGCAATGTCAAGCTGCTGAACTAAATTGCCTAGTAAATTACAAACAGCCAATACATGCTGGGATTGATTGCAACGTCCTGCCAACGACATGCTTCATTATTTATTTTTCTATAGCTAAAATCAGGTCTTAGTTAGATGTGACTGAGCTACTGTATGACATTTGAAGGTACTACCTGCTTTCTGTTTGCGCCGAATGTTGGGTGGCGTTCATCAAATGCAACATCTCACATTGTGCTAACGGCTTCGAGCGGAGTTACGCAATTGCTAGGTTGCAAGTCTAACCCTAGTGCGAGGGATTGCAACCTAAAGCTAAAACGCCATGGCAGGGCAGACCAGGCCCCCTGCCTTGATCAGCAACTGGTCTAGGATGGTAGCTCCCACAGGTGGACAGATAAAGCATTGCATTGTTGATCTGGCAGCTTCTGCAGCTTGTTTTGTTCCAGACGTATTGGTGTTACCTTTCCTCTGCAGTAAACTAGGCAGACAGAGAGAGATTTCATGTTGCACGTGCAACACACAGTCTCTAAATTCAGCCCAGGCTTTGTGCTATGGAGAGGTATAACCCCATTGTACAAACTATTGTTTGACAAGACGGCAAAGTGCCAATGACTCTTATAGCATTGCAATAATTGAAAACATACAACTGGTACAAATTAAAATGTGAATGTGAAGATAACTGTAAAGGTTTAAAAAAAAAAAATTACCTACACTTAAATTACCTACAGTTTACAGGGTTTACGGTGTTATGTTATGGTTTTTCCATTCAGAAATGCAAAATCAAGGTGCCCTCTGGAATGTGTATGCCATGACTATCATAAAATTACGTTGGCGAAAGAAGATACTGAAGACTTCAGGCAGGTATCATTGAGCACGGGGAAACAACTAGCCTATCAGGTGCTTCTGGTGGTATCAGATTGTCAGCCTAATCCAATATGGAGCTTCGTTATGTCCTCTCGTCTTACGCTGGCGATTCTACTGCGGTATTAATGATAGCGTGGATAAGGGGACTCGAATGTATCTTTGTTTTATACAATATCACGTTCATTGTATGCAGATGAATCCATAAGTGCTCCAGTCTCCTCTCATGGATCTCACCAAAATAGAGTTTTAGTATAATGCATAGGTTTGGTAGCAGCGGCGAGAATCCAAATGTCTATGCTAGAATCACAGACGTTTTTTTTTTTTTGTTGCTCTCGCTCGCTTTGAACTAAAGCGTTGTGCATACATACAATCTTTAGTAGTGCTGGACTGAATTTTGCGTGTGGATTAGCTTTCCTTATTAACAGTGTCCCTCGCCATCTGGTGAACCCATTCCGACTTCAGAGATAATTTGTAATTTACGTTCCCCCAAGTCAAAGACGACGGGTCAACATTTTAGTCCAACTGTCCGGTGTAGGGCTTGAACCGCTTACCTCGGCATCAGTACACCGGATGTTTAAGTACACGCGTTCTTATCCATTCGACCAATGCGGACCTACGAATCGCAGATGTTATAAATATGCTTTTGTAAATAGGTGATACAACTGTAAAATGTAGTTTCGGTAGCGGAATATAAGGCCTGATCTGTTAGATTTTCACCTGCCAGGGAGTTGGTTTGTTTGTTGGTTGGTTGGTTGATTGGTTGCTTTGATTGGTTGGGTCCTTCTTTGGTTTGGCGTTTGATCGGGTGCTTTTTTTCAACGGTTGGTTGGTTTAATTCTTGATTGGTTGCGTTATTTGTTGGTTAGTTGGGTGACTGATTTGTTGGTTCATATCAGTGATATGTTGGTTGGGTGACTGCTTGATTGGTTGGTAAGGTGGTTTGTTGATTGTATGGATGGTTAGCTGGGTGAGTAGGTTGCTGGTTGATTAGATTGTTGTTGTTTTGTTTTTTTTTGGTGTGGTGGGTTGATTAGTTGGTTAGGTGATCTATACCACAATTAAACGCATGTGATTTATTTTATATTTATGTCCACATGCCCGGAAGTGTGTTCCCAAAAATGGCCTCGCAAAAAAAAGGATAGTTTTCGATCTCATACATTAAGTGGTAATTCTTCCTTACGTACTTGTTAATCAACTGTTATATTTGCCTTACACTTTTAAATTCATGTGTTACCAAAATGTTACTATTTCCCGTTTTCCTTTTAAATATCTAATTTCGGATGCCTGCTGAGTTTAAAACACCTGTTAACTGGTCGTTGCTGTTGAGTTGACATCACACAAGAGGGGTTACACATAGGGTTGCCTGACGTCCGGCAAAGAGATGAGGACATGTCCTACTTTTTAGCCTAATGTCCTCCGTCCGGCAGGCGAAGCTAAAAACCTTTAAAATATCCGGCTTTTAAAAATATTTTTTGTTATCATTTTGTATGTATTGTTGTTACAACTTACAATGTATCTGCACTCTACCGTGTGTTTACATTCTTTATTAAAACCCATTGCTTAATAATATTTATTTAATTTTCCTATTTATACCAAATGTGAAACACCAATTATTTGTATAATTTGAATCTAACTGTTGCTCTATTCGGCAACACCTGTAGTCTCTATGGTCAAAATGTTAATGTTATTTCCTGGTTCCGGTAGCAGAGACGCCACTTAAATTGTTTTTTTTTTTTTTACTATTTGTAATTTTTGCCGTCTATGTTTATGAAAATGGCTTCTACAAAGAGATAATGCAAATTCTAGTACACTATGAAAAATAAGTTTCCATGCTTCGTTGAAGGACGCAACGAGAATGAGGCAAAGTGTACGATTTGCGATAGTTACTTGTCCGTTGCCAACAAAGGAACTACTGACTTGGAGCGCCATGTTGACAGTGAGAGACATAGAAACCTAATCAAAGTGTCCGCGTCATCTAGCACATTGACGTCTTTTTTTCAGCCTAAGTACTCAAATGTGTTGCTGAAAGCGCATGCGGCTGAAGCAACTTTGGCATTTTATACAGTTTGTCATCATCAGTCTTACAACTCGATGACCTGCATAACTGGTTTGATGCACACATTATTTGAAGATTCAGAAATTGCTAAAATTATTGCTTGTGCAAAATCAAAGACTGAAACAATAATAAACCAGGTGTTTGCCCCCCTCTCCACACATTTGATGAATTGGATAAATCTTTAAGTTGTATTTCATGTTTCGGTCTTTCGACAGATGCTAGCAATCCGTGTTCGCAGAAAATATTTCCGATCGGTGTTCAGTACTTTGACTGGAAAGCAGGTGGAATCCAAACTAAGATTCTCGAGTTAGACAACACACCAAATGAAACCTCAGAAACTATATCACAGTATATTTTGAGAACACTCCAAAAACATGATTTGTACTCCAAATGTGTTGCTTTTGCTGGTGACAATGCCAATGTGAATTTTGGAGGCATTAACAGAAGAGAAGGTAGAAATGTGTTCTCGCATTTGAAGGAAGCCTTGAGCAAGCCATTAGTAGGCGTTGGATGTTCTGCTCATGTTCTGCACAACTGCATCCAACACGGCGCAGATTTAATGCAGACTGACGTTGAATCTATTGTCTTGAAGATATTCAATTACTTTTCTATATACACTGTCAGAACAGAAACTTTAAAGGATTTTTGTGACTATGTCAACTTTAACTATCAGCAACTACTCTATCACTCTAAAACTAGATGGCTCAGTTTGTTTCCAGCTGTTGAGAGTCTGTTGAACCAACCTCCTGCTATGATAAAAAAATTATTGGCAGCTATTGTAATAAAATTGTACTGATTGTGGGTTTAATCTGGAACGATTTAACTGAAACATTCAATATGTCTTCCTTTATCCTCCTTTTTGTCTTATTATGTCCTCCTTTTGGTGCCCGCGTATCTGGCAACCCTAATTACACAGTACATGCTAAGTACCGCCAGAAATGGGAATGAGGCAGAATAAGTGACAGAAATTAACATCGTCATTAGCCATTAACACATTCATAAACTTGATGACAGAGAAAATTAATTGCACCGTTTAGTTAAAACAACACGAGCGTCGTGAGCAAACCTGTTGATCTAGATTTATATTCTGTACTTCAGTGAGTGTCGCAAAATAAACTTGCTAGCTTCGATCGATGACAACAAGACCCGACATTAGTCTGGAAAAAAAAAAAACAACCCTTTGATGTTGTACAGACTGAGAAAAATACGTCGTTAAAACTGTCTACACACGATCGGCATTTCTAACTGAAAAACAAGATACGTTGCGTCAAAATGTCTACCCCTGGTCGGCATTTCTGTATGATGTGGATTGTTCGAGAAAACAAAATACGTCGCGTTCCAATGTCTACACCGGTCGGCATTTTGTTAACAAATTGTTGCTCGAGACGAACAACGGCGCCATCAGTCTACAAGGCGGGAGTTGGCCTTTGAAGTGTAGACGGAATGTCTGGAAGACGGCGGGATGGATTCTGTGATGTGGGGAATTCTGTGGTTCACAGACAGACTGAACTATTGATGTACGGGACAAAGAATTTCCCCAAATGAAAGCGAACTTGACGGCGGATTGACTCCAGTTAGTCGAAAACAAGCGGAGAAAACCAGACTCTGGACGGGTAAGCGTCTAGACTTTTTGGTGACGTCACTCCAGCCCAATATAAAAAGGCCGTGAAGTAAACAAGTTGCGTGAGTCGACCAAGATTTCTGAAGTGGGAAAGATCGGTGCATTATTCCGAGTTGTGTTACATGAGAGAGACTATAATGTCTAAGTGGTGATAGTTATCCGCGGACATAGATCCAGTCTGTGATTGCATAGTTTCTCGAGTAGCAACCGAAATAGGCATATGGTAGGCTATTAATCATATCTAACTTAGAGTATGATTAGGAATAGAGTACAGTACTGTGCGGTGATATAATGTATTATAGGTGCGGTGATATAATGTATTATAGGTGTGGTGATATAATGTATTATGATTAGTGATAGAATGTTCTATAAGTGCGGTGCTAGAAAGTATCATAGGAGCGTCGGCACTAGTATTCTATTGTGTGGCTTCAACTAGCTTGTGTGATATATCATTTTACTCAGGGAGTTGAGGACAATGTAGTGGAATAATAATTAGAGAGATTAAGGATGGTTGAGAGGGAGGAGAGGAATGTGAAATGGTAGGATCTTCCAGTAGGGCATCTGCTGGGTTTCTACCCGTTCCTTTATTCTTTCCTGGTGTTGCCATGTCTCAGATCATATGATTGAGTTATTTGGCCGTATGACAGAGATCGGATCTCTGTTATAGATCTGAGTGCTGCTATTGGCCTACACTCACCTAATTCCGGCCAGGATTGAGTTGCCCTCACCATAGTATTCTCTATTCTACAGGTTCCATTTACAGGTCCACGTATGTGTGCTATGATTTTCAACAGTGAAGCTAACACATTTTAGAAGATGATGGCTCAGAATTTGAAGACAGAAGTTGCTGAGAGGCCGCTACATTGGGCTTATACCCAAGTTGGTTTGCGGGAACCTAGCTTCTGCTGAGCAGGACATGCTGATGAGATTTATGTTTAGCAAGTGATAGGTGTATCACTGAACAGTCAGAACATTGTATAAATACACTACTGATAACAGGAACATTCATACAAATTTATACTGATACCTAGAACATTCAGAGTGTGGTGTTAATATGGGGAATCTTTAAACCAGTGACACTAGATCCATTAAGATTTCCCCAGTAACAGTGACAATAGGGTTATAATTTTCTGATTAACAATCAGTTAAATAACAGAGGAAATTCATAGTGTAAATCAGATTGAAGACTCTCATTAGACAGTGTTTGTCAGGGGTGTCCAAGCATCCTAGTGGTTCAAGAGACAACGGAGGAAGTCTTCACGTGACCGGAGGAGCATTACCTTGGTGAGGTTGCTTGTCTGGAATAAATGGTGCTGGTGTGTTTTCAGCACAGTGATGAGAATGACTATACTCCTGAACACTGATCTGAGTCTATAGACACTTTAGAATATACGTCACACATTCTACACTTTATACACACACTTCTCCTACATATACTCTTTGCTTTAATAAATTTCTTGTTTTTATTTGTTGAAGCGAGAGTTGTCAAGTATGTTATGTTGGGGAAGAATGAGAGGGGGCATGATCCAGGAGTGAGTAAGAGTGAGAAGAAGGTGTCTTCAGATTGAGGGAGTGTTGTGGACGGAGTCTGCTGGATATCTCCAGGATAGAGATATTGAATTAAAACAAATGTGGGTGTTGATTCCCCTCACTCCAGGGACGACACTAAAGTGGTAAAGAAGAACAAATAACTACTACGACATTCATTCTTTACACACACGACAGTGAGTGCGAATCAATACATGTTAATGTATTTATCATGTTATTTCTCATATTATTATACAAGTGACTGAAGAGTATCCCAAAAAAACTGGTATATCTTTGTTATTACGCATAAAATAGTGCAATAATCATGTTAATTTATAAATGGTCGTAATATACTCATCATCATCATGTACCATGCTGATAAGCGTGGGCGGCGGGTCATGTTTCCCGTCACACACCATCACCAGAGTTGTGGATTAACTAAGAGTTCTGTTCTCGAACATATCATGTGGCCAAGCCAGTTCATTACCATCATGTATCATGCTACCTGACGTAGGCGATGATGCAGCTTCACAGATAGCGATCCCTGTGGTCTGGATTAAATTCAATTATGATATTCCTCCAAGTCACCGTCCCAATCCATTCGGCATCAGTCTCTCTGTCTACCCCTGCGTGTGGTCCCCCCTGATCTCTCCAGTTGTCGCGATGTTCTCCACTGCCTCTATTCTTATTGCCCGCTCTGTAGCAAAGGTGTAACGGACGCATTCGAAAAACAGCTGCGGGCGATTTGACAGCAGATCGCCTTGCGACGGTTTTCATACAATGATATGACTGTCGGTCGTTCAGAAAGCAACGGCGAACTACTCAACGTAAATTTTTCAGGAAATCAAAAACAGCAAAAAGATGACGGGATTGACTTCAACATCCTGTAAAGGATATTGTCACAGCCTCACATGGGGCCGGTAACTAACATAAAGTAAGATATAGTGGCGAAGGGCTAAAACTCCCGCTCAAGGGAAAGAAGTGAGTCACTCGAAGGCTTGAAGAATCCAGAGCCTTCTCGAAGGACTGGTCGAATGTCCCACTGTCCCGTGGACACTGATGTGGCCCGCCGATTGCGGGGTCCACGAGGAACTCGGACAGAGTTACCACCCGTGTCGGATTGCGACACGTGTGAAACGGCAGAGACAGACTGGACATCGGGGAAGCAACAGGGCTTACCTTAGAGGGACTTGATAGTTCAGACCCATGTGTATTTAGGGTCATAGACATATGCTAGATAGTTGCTTAGAATTGTTTGTTATAATCATGTGTGATGTTAAACCTCTGTGATATGCAACTTGTCAAGTGCGGGCTGTCAAAACCCACTTCGCCAGCGCACTGTATATATCATATTAATAAATGTTGCTATATTGTATCTAACGGAGTTGTTGTTGCCTGTTTGAGCCCGAGTTCAGATCCCCTAGAGATCCGAGACTGTGACAGATATGCAACTAACTATTCTCATTGCACGACTATGGAACGCTGTTTGTCTTCGACTCATATCTGTATGTAAGGTTCTAATATAATAGTAATATTATATTCTGATACAATTCTAATGTTCATATAATGTTAACATATTCTACTTTCATTAGTCTTTGCTAGGCAATCATTGTTAGTTACTCTGACAGCCCAAAGTATCATCATCGTCATTATCATCAAGTACTATGCTGCTGGCGTAAGGGTTCATGTCTCTCCACAGATCTCGGTCTTTGGTGTTCTGGATCAACTCTGCTGATGATATTCCTCCATGCCACCGTCTCAATCCATCCAGCATCATTTCTCTTGGTTGGCCTCTGCCTCTCTACCCTTTGATCTTTCTATACGTCACAATGTTCTCCAATGCCTCTCTTCTCATCACATGACCAAAGAAAGCGGTTTGTCTCTTTCTTATTGTTGTATATAATGTTCTAGTTTCATTAGCCTCTTTCGGGCAATCGTCGTTAGTTACTCCTCTAACAGTCCAAGGAATTCGCAACATTCGTATCAGGAACCACATCTCTGTTGCACCCAAGTTCTTCCCATTTTATTAATGTATATTCTAAGATTCACTGCCACACAGCAAAACATACGCTATATAAATGGTTGGACAAGAGTTATGTGTATATTTCATAGTTATCCGTTCACGTCGATGATAAACCTGTGTAGTGACGACATCATTTCTGGGGTGTATGTTTTGTCTGGTGTCGAAGTTCATCTGTTCTTCAGATATAGCTTTCATTTTTTTTAAATTTTACCTAGTATTGCCACCGCAGCACAGTGGCCAGCACGTTAGCATATCGGCCCAGTGGTCACAGGTTCGAATTCGCATTGAGGCACATTTTTAAAATGGACATGGTCTAGTAAAGGCGGTCAGCGTGATAATGACCATATCGACACTCCAATATCGGCTATAAAAATAAGAGGCTTGCATCATATGCGCAATGCTTATTTACCAGTATGCCCCTGATCTCTCCTTTTCTTTACTTCTATGAGTGTTTTAACAATATCTATGATTTTAATTTTTCTTCCGACCAATACTGCTGTGAGGGGCTGAGTATGCCCTTTGATCTCTCCTTTTCTTTACTTCTATGAGTGTTTTAACAATATCTATGAAATTATTTCTAATTTTTCTTCCGACCAATACTGCTATGATGGGCTGGGTAGGGGCCGCCCTATAAGATTGAAAGCCGCCTTTCAGCGCCTTTTTAGCCGCTGGCTAAAAAACTTGTCTGCCAGCTTGATGGCCATATGTTCGTATTATCCTCGAGGTGTGGATTTTTAAGTGACTTTAGGGGGTTGAGTGGTCTCGAAGTATGGTGTCCGCCTCGAGTGCTGAAGGTCTCGGGTTCAAGCCCCGGTGAGGACCGGGATTTTTTTCACGTGAACTTCTAGTAACAAAATTTCCCCAGGTCTCTGGGTAGTGAGGTCGAACGCCCTATAAGATTGAAAGCCGCCTTGGCACCGTGGCTAAAACACTTGTCTGCCAGCCTGATGGCCATATGTTCGTATTACCCTCGAGGTGTGGATTTTTAAGTGACTTTAGGGGGTTGAGTGCTCTCGAAGTATGGTGTCCGCCTCGAGTGCTGAAGGTCTCGGGTTCAAGCCCCGGTGAGGACCGGGATTTTTTTTCACGTGGACTTCTAGTAACAAAATTTCCCCAGGTCTCTGGGTAGTGAGGTCGAACGCCCTATAAGATTGAAAGCCGCCTTGGCACCGTGGCTAAAACACTTGTCTGCCAGCCTGATGGCCATATGTTCGTATTACCCTCGAGGTGTGGATTTTTAAGTGACTTTAGGGGGTTGAGTGGTCTCGAAGTATGGTGTCCGCCTTGAGTGCTGAAGGTCTCGGGTTCAAGCCCCGGTGAGGACTGGGATTTTTTTTCACGTGGACTTCTAGTAACAAAATTTCCCCAGGTCTCTGGGTAGTGAGGTCGAACCCCCGGGCGTATTGCTGCGCACGTAAAAAAATCCCTTGGCAGTTGGAAATCGTCAGGGTAAGGCTAGAGATCAGGTTGCTGTGGAACTACAAACCGAACTCAATCGCGTAAGCACTTCGTGTGTTGAAACTAGGGCAATGGTCAACCCAATAAAGGCAACAGTGACATGGTTCTCTTTGTATAACCAAATTATCAACACCCCAAGGCCAACTGTACATCTGGGTTTAGAGACGGTGGAAAGAACGCAGGCAATGAATTACCTGGGGATACGATTTGATCGAAGCCTTGCTTATACTGAGCACGTAGACCAGGTGATAACAAAGGCCAAGCGGGGTTTGGCTGCGATGAGGGTGATGGCGGCGGCAAACTGTGAGCAGCGCCATCTATGTTTTCTTTTCGAGGGTCTGGTCCTTTCTGTTTTGGAGTATGCGATGGCGATCCTGACTCTCAGTCATAAGCAGATAGAAAGGATGAAAATGATACAGAACGAAGCTATACGCATTATTCTTGGATGTACAAGAGATACAGCACGCAGGGCGATGCGCTACCTTCTTGATTTTCCAAACATGAGGGACAGAATACATTTGCCAAGCACGTGCCTATCTCAGTGTCAACGCAAACACACAACATCCACTGCATAGCGAGATTAAGAAGGCAAAGGGCAGCAAGTTAAAAAGAGGAAAGTCGTGGAAGGGTCAAGCCAAAGACATTCTTCAGCAGGTGTGTTCACTTGAGTTATTAGAACCTGGCGAAGAGTGGGTACAAGTGCCATCAGAGTTTGTACATCCCTTTTAGTGTGCATCCAACTAGACAGGAAATGCAGACAAGAAAATCCAGCTGCTGTGGAGGCGGAAGTATAGGCTCTGATCTTCGAGAATTCTTTGGAGGATGATGCTGTCATTTACACGGATGGGTCGGTCGTCCGAGGAGTGAGAAGTTCATGGGCCTTTACGGCTCAGGCCGGAGGGAAAATTGTGAAGGAAGAGTCTGGCGCTTTTGCTTTGACCACAAGCAGCCTGACTATGGAAGTCATGGCAGTAAGTAAAGCAATAACATGGCTCGAGACACAGACATTCAATCGGGCATGTGTCCTTAGTGACTCAATGAGTATGCTCAGGAGGATAGAGATGGGGTGGGTCCGAAGAGAGTGGCTGCTGTCTCTGGAGCGGTCTCGGCTGGCAAAGATTAGTTTCATCTTCGTGCCAGGGCATGCAGGTGTACAAGGGAATGAGCAGGCTGACAGGCTTGCAGGTAGGGCTACTGTGGAAGGCGGACGAGCCATGGACCAGGCAGACATTCTGAATGCTCTACGAGAAGTAATTCGTTTAAGAGAACCAAGCGATGACTGGGAATCTACAACCATGGTCAGGCTGCGAGAACAGCAAGTTAAAAGAGGTGTGGCCAAACAAGAACACTACGCAGGAAGCCAAAGAAGAGTAATAAACCAACACAGAACTGATGCCGTGAGCCGCTACACGCTGCAGGATTTGCTGAGGAGGGGATCCAAGCACTTATGGACTGTATGGTTCTATGTGCAATGAGGATGATCTGTCGACTAACTAACTAACTAACTAACTAACTAACTTATTGTTACACCAGTGTGCCGTAATGTTGATCCGTCGACTAAAACTAAACTGCTGTAAGATCTGAAATGTACATTTTTTCGTACTTGCCAAGGGAGGTTATTCTCTTCGAAAACTAGTAAGAAATGCCAATTTAACATGTCGCCTCACTATACATATATACGAGTTTAGTTGCTGTCCGGAAGCTCAGTCTGGTCCCGCGTTATGTTCGTTTCCTTTTGATTCCATTTCGCTGTTAGTACTCATGTCATTTTAAGATTGGAAGCAGCCTTAGGCATAGTGGCTAGAATACTTGTCTGCCAGCCGTTATTTTACTTTTCTAATCAGGCGTGTACAATGGTATTACTCTCAAAGGACTTACAAACGTGACAACTTTACTGTGTGAATTTATTTTTGCCCAACTGAGTTATCATGTACTGTTAAAGATTCACCAGCCAGAGGCTTGTTCTCACAGAACTTTCCCCCACAGATGTCTCTAGATGCTTCTCTTTATCATAAGCCAAGTACGGAGCAGTGCTAGCACAGTGGCTGGTACGCTCTTGCCCGTCGTCCTGGTTAGCATACATTCGAAACGCATCAAGGCGAGATCTAATTGATCTGGACTCTCAGTCCGAACCAGTATAAAATGGGTACTATACAATGTAATAGGAGGTAAGTGAATGCGGCCGCTGTGATATTGACCAAGAAGTTCCCTTTCCCGGATTGTTTCGGCCTTGTACGTACGGAAAGTAACGGGCCGAAACATTTCGGGAACGGGGTGGGCTTCTGAGGATCTGAAATCTCCTGATGTGCTTGTTCTACCGCGCAGATGTTATCACTTACTGATCACATCACCCATCGCGATTGTCTGTGGGTCTATAAACTATATGGTATTTCATCATCATCATCATCATGTGCCATGCTGGTAAGCATGGCGGTCATGTTTTGCCATCTTACTTGATCACCAGAGTCGTGGAACAGCTCAGTGTTCTTGTCTCGACCATACAACGTGGCCAAGCCATCCATGTATTTACTTCTCTGCCCTCCCCTTGTTCCCTTCCACTCGATCTTGCCAGTTGTCACCAAGTTCTCCAATTTATTTCTTCTCATAACGGGACCCCCCCCCCCTCCCCCCCCCCCCCAAAAAAAAAAAATGGTGACTGTCTACGTCTAATTTATCTAACCAGTTTACGGTTTTTCATCTGTTTCTTGTAGGACTTGGTCATTGGTTTTTCTGTCTGTCCTTGGTATTCTTTGCATTTTCCTCAGAAACCACATTTCCATGGCATGTGGTGTATTGCTGGATACTTCAGCCTGTTATGTAGTGTGGAGTTTGAAGTTTGCTACTTGTTCACTTCGGACAAGTTGGTAATATACATAATATTTCTGGTGGCCTGTGTGCTTTGGTTATAACTTGGTTCTATGAGTCCTTCTTATAAAACATCTGATATCATTATTGGTAATGTATATACCAGGCTGAGGTACTTGTCCAACTTCCTCCCTCAGGCCTGTCTGCCAGGTATGTTTCAATGTGGTGGGATTTGTTGTTTCACAACTTTTCTGTAACATTTGCGTTCAAAAGTCAATTATTCTTAATGTTGTTATAGGCGACATTTAGTTTATTTAGTTGTGACTGAATGGGTCAAAAGTGCTGGTATACTCATAAAATGTAACAATCACATAGTTTTCCCAAACAATTTAAACAACATTATATAGAATTGACCCTCACCAGACACACCCAAAAACAACTCCTAAAAGAATACGTTAACTGTCGTTAACATTCGAATGGCCGAGAAACAAAAAAAAGCTCCTAATGGTATCTTTTTCTCACCACGCCCAAAACTCTGTCATACCTGAAGGACATCGAGGGTAATAAAATGAAACGCGTACTTATATTCCTGTGTAAATCTTACCTGGATTTGCGGATTTAAAAAGAAAAAAAAATTATCATCTAGGTTTTCGGGGTGTGACCTAAAGGTCACAGACAGGCGAACAAACGTGTCAGTTGTCTCAGGGTTAACCCCCCAATCCACAGTGTAGTCCTTTGTTCTTTCCTAACAGTGACAGACAATGGTATCCTTGTTTCCTATTGTCCTGTTGTGACTAGCGTGCTGGTAATGGTAACATTTCGTGTCGGAAATCTTGCGTAACGCCCAAACTATCAAAACTGTTTTTCGGAAATCTTGCGTAACGTCCAAACTATCAAAACTGTTGTTTTTTCTTTCTTTCTGAAACCTTGTGTAGCGCACAAACTATTAAAACTGTTGTTTTTTCTTTCTTTCTGAAACCTTGTGTAGCGCACAAACTATCAAAACTGTTGTTTTTTCTTTCTTTCTGAAACCTTGTGTAGCGCACAAACTATCGAAACTGTGCTTCTGCTAAAAGTTTTTTCTGAAGCATGTTTTTACTGAGAAATAAGCCACTTATATCTTAGTAAATCTGTTCATGATATAATAGAAAAGTAAAAGTCCCCGTTAATCGTACATTGGCCGTATGTCGTTTGTCGCATATTTTTATAGACAATCGGCACTCGTGGATGTAGACATTTCCGGGTGCCATTTCGGGCCTGGTCGACCCAGGTCATTGTTAAAAATTCGAATCCACCCCTGTGTGGTTCAAACCGTTGACCGTCGAGACGGCTGACAAGTGTTTAGCCACTGCGCCACCAAGGATCCCTATATTATTGGTACGCCTTGCTAGCTATCGATGAACATCACTGTAAACAGGGAGATACTAAAACAAGTAACACGTTTCTCCTATCATGGACATGTAATAAGAGATACTGGTAGAAGTGAAACTGAAATCAAAACAGAAAAAGGAATGGCCAAAAAATGTTTACAAAAAACATGAAATCAGTGTTAACACCTAGAGAGATTAACAACGTATTAAAAATGAGAATTGACAAATGTTACATATATATTCAACATTACTATATGGCTCGGAAGTCCGGACAATGAACAAACGAGTAGAAAGTCGAATAATGGCCCTGGATATGTGGATAAACAGAAGAATATGTCGTATTTCATGAAAACAAAAAGAATCAAATACAGCGATTCTAGAAACACTAGGAATGATAAGGGAGTTGATTAAATAAATAAAAAAGAGGCAAGTGAAATATCTCGACCACGTTTAAAGACATCACACTTCTTATAAATGTCATACTGGAGGCTAAGGTTGAAGGCAAGCGAGCAAGAAGTTAAGAACGACACAAGTGGGAAGATAACACCAAGAGATGGACAAACAGCAGTCTGACAGAATGTACAATCAAGACAAGAGACAGAAAGTGATGGCAGTCTATTGCAGCCAATCTTCATTTCGAAAACGGCACCTGATTGATTTGCTTAAGTGTTTAACTTTTTCTGTCCAACACAGTAACTAAAGTAAAGGTACTGGACCGCTTTCCAATCCATAGAGCTTTTTGGCTTTACGGTAGTCAAGTAAAGGACCTTTTTCTACGCCATGGAGCATACTGGTTTTATGGTAGCCATGTAAATGACCTTCTTTTACGCCATGGAGCATACTGGCTTTATGATAGCCTTGTAAATGACATTTTTCTACGCGATGAAGCATACTAGCTATATGGTATGAGCTTTAAATTGCTATCACCAAGCACTACCAGAAATGTACTCCCAAAAATGACTTTGTAAAAGAGGTGGGGACTTTAGCGTGCGCGCCAAGTGTTTGTGAAAAGAAAAAGAGAAAAATTGTTCTCCAAGTTTTCCATCATTTTTATATACGACACGAGGCTTCGTAATATATGTGTTGACGCTTCAATGTGATTATGTATAGTAATTTCACGCTTATATAAAAACAGAGATAAGCAGAGTTGAATAATCTTGCATCGCTAGCTTGATCAGATTAAAATTCTACACGGCCTCAAGCACCGGGCGACAAACGATATCAACACCGGAACCATAGAGAATACGAACTTTTTGTGCAAGTTTATTCACTGGAACAACTTTTTCCCCCGTGTGTTGCCGGGGCCCATACGGGGGAGCAAAGAATAGTAACACTGTTGCCTACCATGCACGTCGTAAGAGGCGACTAAGGAGGCTATGGTTCCGTCGCCCTGCTACTGAGTGAGTGCGTGGCGCGACACTGTGAGCTGTGAATTTCGTGTGGAATGCTTTTGCATCGGTCCGCGGTTGTTTTTAGCGTGAACTGCGTGTTCGGAACAATGGCGGCCGGCTGTTGCTGGATTGACTAGTTTGCCTTTTCGGTTCACGAGTGCTTTTTTTCGGGAGACTCCTTGGAGTCAGCGCTGTAGCTACGGAGTTCGTGCTTTGTGCGGCGCTTTCGGTGGGTCGCCCAGAAAAGAGACCAAGCCATGTGGGATAAAACCCGGGTCAATGAAGTCTTTCTGGTGACTGCCGTTTCCATCAACGATGAATGTATTTTGTGGAAGACTTTTGTGTGTGGATGTTTATATCTTCATTGTTAGCCGCAGATAAGCCTTGTCATCTCCAGATAAGCCTTGTCATCTCCAGATAAGCCTGGTCATCTGAAATTATACCCAGCGTTGCACTTTCAAGAGGATGAATTTAATTGTCGTAGGGCGATGTATTCTTTTGCTTAAATTTACCGGCTGTCCCGAGTGATGTGACAGTAGGCATCATCTTCAAGTGCCATGCCAGCTGGCGTAGGCTTTCATGACTCTCCATAGATCTCGGTCTTTGATTTTCTGGATGAACTTCGCTGTTGATATCCTGAATGCCACCATTGCAATCCATCCAGCATCATTTCTCTTGATCTGCCTCTGCCCCTATTCCCCTAGATCTTTCCAGTTGTCACGATGTTCTCCAATGCCTTTCTTCTCATCACTTGACCAAAAAAAGCGGTTCGCTATCGTTGTATATTCGATCTTAATATGCCACACCCACATGTCACATGATGCTGACGATGTCGATCATTGACATGGGGGTGTGGGATGGGTAGAACTTCACGCCGCCTGCCGTCTCGCGTACAAAGGGATACCCTTAACCTTGCTGATGATCTTATTTGGCCTTTTGTTGGTTTTACGGAACCCCAAACCAGGCCTCTACTACTAGCGGCTTCATTGACAGTTCAGAACTCTTTGCACACCTTAAGGTATATTGTGTATATTGTGCTGAGCCTATATTTGTATACAAGCAATCGGCACTCATTGAGTAAAGAGTTCAACGACACGCCGGTCGCCTTTATTCCCCAAGACATTGTCTGGTACACATTCTAGGCTGAGTCGATCTACTAACCCAGGTTGATTCTAAAAACTCGGCGTCGATGGGGATTCTAACACATGGTCGCAATGCGGGCGGGCGAGCATGCACGCCACTGCGTTACAGCAGATGGCCCTCCTCGCTGTACACCGCGGAAAGGTAACCATCAAGGTATCGAGTGACCTGTCAGAGGATCTCTCACCTGGTGGACCAGCAGAGATGCAATGACCAGGAAGCAGGAAGTGGCAGTCTCTGGCAATCTCCAGTCCACTTCCAAATCAACAGTGAAATTACAGTCATGCTAATGTCAGTCTTGAGTGAAAAATTGATGGGACGGGAAAGCGAACAAGCAAAACTATCCAGCAAGCTCAATTATAAATCAACAATGAAATTACAGCCCTACTGTAAAATAAAAAATGCAGATTGGGTGGGGGAGAGAGAGAAATTCAATTGTCACAAATTCCCCAATTCTTTGTGTCGTACAATTGCAGAAGATTCGAATCAACAGGTTCAAGCAATAACAGCGATAGAACAACAAATTAGACACATCTGTTCCTCAACAGAAAGAGCGATTTGTGCACTATCTACTGTACATCTAATATGACCCACTTCTTTATTTATAATTCTGTTTCTAGTTAATTGATTATGCTGTCTTCTGCTGTCGTGTCTTCTTCCCCTTCTTCGTCTTCCTCCTCTTTTTTCTGCCTCCTCTTCTTTTTCCCCTCTCCTCCTCCTCTTCCCATTTTAGTGTGTAATTTCAATCGTGCAGTATCTTTCTTTTGATAAAATACTCACAGCCAACACGTTAAAATGTGTGTGTGTGTGTGTGTGTTTTTTTTTTTTTTTTTGGGGGGGGGGGGGTGTTATAGGATATGTTTGCCTGTTATTGTTTACTCCCTCTGTGAATTACTGATCATGTTACACTTCTGTCATTGTAACGTGTCTAATATTTGTGATACTGACTTTTAAATCAAACAGAATAGTACACACAAAAACCCAACCAACAGTAAACATGTACGCGCGACAGATTAGCTACTATAACACTTTTCAAAGATACAGTCAGTTTTTCTACTATAGTGCGTAGACAAATGTTTTCCCCCGTATAAAAATCCATAACTCAGTAACCAACTGAGGGGAAATGAGATTTAACATATAACCCAACCAAAAAAAAAAAAAAGTTTGTTCTGGAGATTGTACAGCAGATCTCAATGTTTGCTTATATGCGGTATATTAATTATGAAACATCAGTGTATAATAATGAATATTTTCCGTGGTGCACGGGAATTTCCTTATGAGAAGCAAGTCAAATAGTGGAAAGGAAGTGTTCAGAATTGACATACATTACTAGGCTTTCTGATCGTGATTTTCAAATTGATCATTTACTATTGGGAGAACCACAGATAGATAGGCCTTGAAAAACCAAATCTAACGGTACTTCAATGAGTTGTGTGTCTCAATTCTAAGCTGAGTTATGTAAATTTGAGTGTCGTGACCTTTTGACTAAAATTTTCACAAAAGAGTGCTCACTGGAGGAATTTTTTGCGTCCTGGTCAAAATCTGGCCCAGATTATCAAAATTTTGGTGTTTTTTTGAGACTATCTGTTTTGTTTATAAACGAACATCTTAGCAACCATACATCACTGCGATCGGGGTTGCAAGGCCTAACTGGTCATGTCATTTATTTTTTGATATGATGTCTGGTGACCTAATTAGGAAGTAAAAATGGCCGCAAATTAGTTTGCTAATTAATTACTATTTCACAAATTAGCGTACGTTTTCTTAATTTTAGCTTTCAAAATTACCAGATGAATTTGGTAATATGCGGAATGATGCTACAGACCTTATGGTGTCTTTGCTGTGTCAGTATGATGTGTGGTGACCTAATTAGCAATTAAAAATGGCCGCTAATTAATTACTATTTCACAAATTAGCGTACGTTTTCTTAATTTTAGCTTTCAAAATTACCAGATGAATTTGGTAATATGCGGAATGATGCTACAGACCTTATGGTGTCTTTGCTGTGTCAGTATGATGTGTGGTGACCTAATTAGCAATTAAAAATGGCCGCTAATTAATTACTATTTCACAAATTAGCGTACTTTTCTTAGTTTTAGCTTTCAAAATTACCAGATGAATTTGGTAATATGCGGAATGATGCTACAGACCTTATGGTGTCTTTGCTGTGTCAGTATGATGTGTGGTGACCTAATTAGCAATTAAAAATGGCCGCTAATTAATTACTATTTCACAAATTAGCGTACGTTTTCTTAGTTTTAGCTTTAAAAATTACCAGATGAATTTGGTAATATGCGGAATGATGCTACAGACCTTATGGTGTCTTTGCTGTGTCAGTATGATGTGTGGTGACCTAATTAGCAATTAAAAATGGCCACTAATTAATTACTATTTCACAAATTAGCGTACGTTTTCTTAGTTTTAGCTTTCAAAATTACCAGATGAATTTGGTAATATGCGGAATGATGCTACAGACCTTATGGTGTCTTTGCTGTGTCAGTATGATGTGTGGTGACCTAATTAGCAATTAAAAATGGCCACTAATTAATTACTATTTCACAAATTAGCGTACGTTTTCTTAAGTTTTAGCTTTCAAAATTACCAGATGAATTTGGTAATATGCGGAATGATGCTACAGACCTTATGGTGTCTTTGCTGTGTCAGTATGATGTGTGGTGACCTAATTAGCAATTAAAAATGGCCACTAATTAATTACTATTTCACAAATTAGCGTACGTTTTCTTAATTTTAGCTTTAAAAATTACCAGATGAATTTGGTAATATGCGGAATGATGCTACAGACCTTATGGTGTCTTTGCTGTGTCAGTATGATGTGTGGTGACCTAATTAGCAATTAAAATGAGCAATTAGGCCTGGCAACCCCGGTCGCAGTGATGTATGGTTGCTAAGATGTTCGTTTAAAAACAAAATTGATTCAATGAAATAATACTCTCGCTTTGACTCGGCCTCACCAAAATCAACTCATTGAGCACTGATTATTATTGGTTATCACAGGTATATTATTGGGACAAATGGTTGTTATGAGGTTCGTCTAAAACAAAATTAGTAAATTTGCACACAAGTGTCAACAGATGAATATGTACTCGTATAGTTTGCCGTTAATAATCTTTATTAATATTATATAACTGATTTATATTATTATTATTACAAAATATATGCAACTTGACATCAGTTCATTCTGAAAAGAGCCTGAAAAAAAATAAGAAAAACAAGATTAATAAAATGCTGTAAAATAACATGAAGAAGTTATAAATTATTAATTATTTCAGATTTGCATCTAACTAGTCACTAACTACGGACAGAAGGTGACACTGTCATTGCAAAGAAAGGTTCCGGTGCTTTTGCTTCGATCACAAGTAGCCTGACTATGGAAGTAAACAAGAAAAGTATGCAGAAAGCCAAAGAAATTAATAAACTGAACACTTATGCATTGAATTGTTCGATGTGCAATGAGGATGATTTGTCGACTAACTGTGAACTCTGAGAAGAAATGAAAAAGAAATTAAAGATACTGTATATTTATTTTTAAAAAGTTGTACATAATAATAAATAGTTATTAAAACTATAAAGGTAAATTCAACTCACCATAGAAAAATGTCCTTAATTAGAGAAATACTACCTCTGTTGGCGACTGACCTGTCTTGGCATTCAATATCTCTTCTGTCTTCCAGAACCTGAAAAGAGAAAATAAAAAGATTACTAAATCTGAAAAAATAAAAAAAATGCTGTAAAATAACATGAAGAATTTATACATTATTAATTAAAGGTATATTTATTTTTAAAATGTTTTACATTATAATAAATTGATCTTAAAATTATGAAGAAGTTATAAATTATAAATTATTAAATTTAAATCTGACGAGAAAAGAAACGGTCTCTGTGGCTAAGGGCTTGCGAACGCGGTTTGTGAGCCTGTATACCCGGGTTCGAAACACAGTGGTGCTGGTTTTTTCGAAAAAGGTATAGGGGCCGGTCGTTCAGAAAGCAATGGCAAACTACTGAACGTAACACTTGCCTAGTACATCAACAGCAGCTGATAATGCTAGTGTTGACTGCAACGTCCTGTAAGGGGTACGCAACAAATTTTTAATTTTAATATGTATTAAAAAACCTTTGTTTTACAGTATAATAAATAGATATTAAAACTATAAAGGTATAAATTCAACTCACCGTAGAAAAATGTCCTTAATTAGAGAAATACTACCTCTGTTGGTGACTGACCTGTCTTGGCATTCAATATCTCTTCTGTCTTCCAGAACCTGAAAAGAGAAAATAAAAAGATTACTAAATCTTAAAAAATAAAAAAATGCTGTAAAATAACATGAAGAATTTATACATTATTAATTAAAGGTATATTTATTTTTAAAATGTTTTACATTATAATAAATTGATCTTAAAATTATAAAGATAGATAACATGAAGAAGTTATAAATTATAAATTATTAAATTTAAATCTGACGAGAAAAGAAACGGTCTCTGTGGCTAAGGGCTTGCGAACGCGGTTTGTGAGCCTGTATACCCGGGTTCGAAACACAGTGGTGCTGGTTTTTTCGAAAAAGGTATAGGGGCCGGTCGTTCAGAAAGCAATGGCAAACTACTGAACGTAACACTTGCCTAGTACATCAACAGCAGCTGATAATGCTAGTGTTGACTGCAACGTCCCGTAAGGGGTACGCAACAAATTTTTTAATTTTAATATGTATTAAAAAACCTTTGTTTTACAGTATAATAAATAGATATTAAAACTATAAAGGTATAAATTCAACTCACCGTAGAAAAATGTCCTTAATTAGAGAAATACTACCTCTGTTGGTGACTGACCTGTCTTGGCATTCAATATCTCTTCTGTCTTCCAGAACCTGAAAAGAGAAAATAAAAAGATTACTAAATCTTAAAAAATAAAAAAATGCTGTAAAATAACATGAAGAATTTATACATTATTAATTAACGGTATATTTATTTTTAAAATGTTTTACATTATAATAAATTGATCTTAACATTATGAAGAAGTTATAAATTATAAATTATTAAATTTAAATCTGACGAGAAAAGAAACGGTCTCTGTGGCTAAGGGCTTGCGAACGCGGTTTGTGAGCCTGTATACCCGGGTTCGAAACACAGTGGTGCTGGTTTTTTCGAAAAAGGTATAGGGGCCGGTCGTTCAGAAAGCAATGGCAAACTACTGAACGTAACACTTGCCTAGTACATCAACAGCAGCTGATAATGCACACTGGAAAAGAAGGCAACATTAATGATGCAGCAGATTGAGTTGTTGGTGTTTGTGCAGTGTCTGTTTCAATGATCAGTGTCTCAGGTGGTGGTAGTGGTGTGGATGTGGGTTCAGGGTGTTTTGGGGGCGATGTATGTTCAGGCTGTGAAGAAGCAGGGGCAACAGGGAGACTCTTGAATGTGATACGAAGTGGTTCAAGGAAGAGACTAATAAGTGACTGCCATTCTGCTGCTAAATTTAATTTTTTACGTAATATAATTTGTTTTAATTCATACAAATGAGTTGAAAGACTTCTCTCATGTAACTCCTTGCTCGGATTATTCGCCTGCACAATGGCTCTCACTTCATTAAGCACATCTGTTACAGTACGACCATCCGCAATCAACCGCCGAGCAGCGTAGCCTTTCTCAATGGGATATCCAGGTTCAAACACCGACAGATGAGATCTTAGATGATCAAGATTCCTCTTCCTTGCCATGATTGATTAATCTAAAAGAAATAGAAAATAGAAGCACAAATGTAATAATACAACAAATGGTTGCAGATTTAGAAAATTTAATTCTAATGACTACTGATAAATCAAGCAGCAACATAAATTATCTGAAGAAATTTCTGATATGCTGGCTGGGATGCCGCCATTGTGAATTTTCCCTGATCATAAAAGTGTAACCAGGCGGTCTCATAAAATATTTTTTTTCTACACCCTAGAATAATGAATCTTGTTAAAACTTCAATATAATGTGTAAAAATGGACAAAGAATTCATAAATGCAAGAAAAAGTACAATGAAGATACTTCAAATAATAACAGAGACAAATAGATCTGTCAGGAAGTCAATTAAATTCATCCATGGACCTGTGAAGGGGTTTGAAAACTGAATTGACTTCCATAAATTTTAAGGCATTTGGCATGATTAAAGCAATAAAATAATTTATTTATAAAATTTAAACGTACATTGATATTCTGTTTAATTTAGGATTCTAAATCTCTTTGTTTTATTAATAAAAACAGAAATCCAAGAAATCCATCCAATATGTCACAACTCGGCCATTGGGATCACTGAATAATCTCCCTGTCATTGTCATGAAAAGTACCCACTGGGTGGGCAACCCCATCACACAAAACATTTTTATTTTACACCACTAGCATAACGCAGCTTGTTGAAATTCTACATTTAAATGTAAAAATGGGCACAGAATTCAAAAATGTGGTATAAAATACAATGAATTCGATAATAGACAAGGCAAACTATAAACTTTCTTACCTTGAGCAGTAGAGTTCAACCTGTTCTCGAGAATGAAAACCATTCAAGTGCTCTTTGCCACGCTAGGTGAGATTGACCTTTGAACCATTGTTAAAGTTGTCATTCGCAATTTTCATAAAAATAGTTTCGCATTTATCCAATAGGAAACACGAGAAGGTAATTTTCATAAACTGCACTCACGGCCACAGGAAGTCGTCTGTGAACCCAATGACCTTGAACTTTCTGAAAACAGCGTCCTTCCCTAGTTACGAAGTCCCTAACATTACTGTAAAACATGTTTGTTAGCGCAAATTCAATACATGTTCGACAAAATATCAAAGAAATGTCGCCGTTTTACATGATGTTAGTTGCCTTTTGACATGTCAAAGACATATTCCCAGAGTGGAGACCAAATATAAGACGGCAGGACATATTTCATAATGATGCAACAGATAGTTGTTGTTTTTTTTTTAGTTGGAAGTGAATGAGGGCAAACATTTGTGAACGAACTATAATAATAATAATAATAATAATAATAGTGTTGTGTTGTTGGTGACGGTAGTTGTCAGAGGTGTATGAACATGACTACTAAACAGCAAACAAATAGGTTTTGAAGATTAATTACAATGCAGGACATCGCTTGACAAAATTCAACTCCGCAGACTGATGACAGCCGGGAAGAATTTCATTTTACAACAACGCCAGCTTTTCATGATTTGCATCCCAAAATATGTTGCCCTCAGCCACGGCCTCGAGAGAGTCTACTGTATACGTGGCGGTAGCAAACACACGTTAAACACGGACCTTCTCTACACCAGTGGTTCTCAACCTTTTTTGGCCAATATGGCCTTCGCCATATGTTCAAAACGTCATTCCCTCTCTTTCGTATTAAACCTCCCTATAACCCCCCACCCCCTTTCTAAACAGTATACATAAAAATGGAAGCTATAAATGGAAGCTGAAATGGAAATTTAATAACACATACTATAACATGTCTAGACGTCTACATAAAATGTGATTTGCAGGTCTACTTGTTTTATAAAACGAATTTGAGAAGGGCGAGAAGCACAGAAATGTAAAGTATGGAGGGAAAACAATACCAAGTAATCGGTTCTTGTATTAACGAGATTTTGAAATAATCTTAATTCACTCCCCCCCCCCCCCCCCCCCCCCCCCCCCTTGAAGACCCTAAAATTGCCACCGGTTGAGAACCACTGCTCTAGAAGATTCCCACCTCTGTCGAATATCACTACCAAAAGTGCGACTGGACACGCGCACACAATATTTCCACACTACATAAAATATCGAGTACACGTACAATGTTGACTACACATAAAATCGGGAGCCGTGATAGTGCAGTAGCTAGAGCACTTGGCTGTCAGCCTAGGGGTAGTGTGTTTGAATCCCCATTGAAACTGACACGAGGATTTTTTTTTTTTTAAACTGGCAACAGTTGCCAGGTTGAACAAGTACCATGAAATATATTGGGAAATTAGGGTGACCGGTGGGATATTGACCACGTCATCCCTGAAATGGTGATTGGTCTATACAAATGTGTATAGCCCATGTGCCTTAAACCATGCAAAAGGGACCTTCACCTCACTTTCATACATTGAACCTGATTTTCAACCAGATTTAGGTTATACGTTTGCTTGTTAGAACATTTCACAAGTTATTTAACACAACCCTAGTCACTACAGTTCTGTTCATGATTATTTCACCATTTGTGTTACTTGCAATTTATCTCAACAAAGTTTGGTTTTAATTAACCTGTTTCATCATTAAACATTTGTGTTTACTTGCAATTTATCTCAATAACTTTGGTTTTAATTAACTGTTTCACCATTAAACATTTGTGTTTACTTGCAATTTATCTCAATAACTTTGGTTTTAATTAACCTGTTTCACCATTAAACATTTGTGTTTACTTGCAATTTATCTCAATAACTTTGGTTTTAATTAACCTGTTTCACCATTAAACATTTGTGTTTACTTGCAATTTATCTCAATAACTTTGGTTTTAATTAACCTGTTTCACCATTAAACATTTGTGTTTACTTGCAATTTATCTCAATAACTTTGGTTTTAATTAACCTGTTTCACTATTAAACATTTGTGTTTACTTGCAATTTATTTCAACAACTTTGGTTTTAATTAACCTGTTTCACCATTAAACATTTGTGTTTACTTGCAATTTATCTCAATAACTTTGGTTTTAATTAACCTGTTTCACCATTAAACATTTGTGTTTACTTGCAATTTATTTCAACAACTTTGGTTTTAATTAACCTGTTTCACCATTAAATATTTGTGTTTACTTGCAATTTATCTCAATAACTTTGGTTTTAATTAACCTGTTTCACCATTAAACATTTGTGTTTACTTGCAATTTATCTCAATAACTTTGGTTTTAATTAACGTGTTTCACCATTAAACATTTGTGTTTACTTGCAATTTATCTCAATAACTTTGGTTTTAATTAACCTGTTTCACCATTAAACATTTGTGTTTACTTGCAATTTATCTCAATAACTTTGGTTTTAATTAACGTGTTTCACCATTAAACATTTGTGTTTACTTGCAATTTATCTCAATAACTTTGGTTTTAATTAACCTGTTTCACCATTAAACATTTGTGTTTACTTGCAATTTATCTCAATAACTTTGGTTTTAATTAACCTGTTTCACCATTAAACATTTGTTTTTACTTGCAATTTATCTCAATAACTTTGGTTTTAATTAACCTGTTTCACCATTAAATATTTGTGTTTACTTACAATTTATTTCAACAACTTTGGTTTTAATTAACCTGTTTCACCATTAAATATTTGTGTTTACTTACAATTTATTTCAATAACTTTGGTTTTAATTAACCTGTTTCACCATTAAATATTTGTGTTTACTTGCAATTTATTTCAATAACATTTGTTGTAATTAAACTGCTTCACAAATAAACATCTGTGTTTACTTACAATTTATTTCAACAACTTTGGTTTTAATTAACCTATTTCACCATTAAACATATGTGTTTACTTGCAATTTATCTCAACAACTAAAGTCATGAATTCAGTTACACAACTGCTCAAAGTGGAGGGTATTCATCTCCTCTGCTGCTGTTAGCTCTGTTAATATTAATAAATAATAAATGACATCACCACCATCGTCATCATCATGCAGCCCTGTGCAGAATCACAGACCTCAAAAAAGACTCTTGATCCTTTTCCTGTTCCCATGCCTCTTTCATGGCCATGGTGGAGGTCAATGGCTGAATGGATAAGCACGATCATTCTTATACTTCCAGTGTGCTGATGCTGAGGTAGGGGGTTCAACCCCTACACAGATCAGCTGGATTAAAATGATGACGTCTCGTCCTTGATTTGGGGACGTAAATTACAAGTGCCTCTGAAGTCGGAGTGGGTTTGCCTGATGGCGGGGAACACTGGCAGTAAGGACACACACAAAAATCAGTCCAGTGCACTAGAAGTAGTAGCACATGTATGGACTACACTTGAGTTAAAAGCTAAAACCCAAAAAATATCGCCTATGGTGCCTTTAATAGTCTCATGCCCACCACTGCCTCATCTTACAGGAATCAACAATAAATAACACACAAACAGAAAGACTAATAGAAACAAACATGTCAGTCATCATAATAAATGTGTATTTAATTAATTTAATTAAAGTCATAATTCAAGCTTAACCAACGCGCACAACAAAGAATCTTTGACCTGCTCTATTATTGCTATGCTATAGCCATCTACTAGCTCTTTAAATAAATAACAAATAATAAATAACTTGTGAGAATAAATACTCATCATGTGCCAAGTCAATAGGCATAGGCAACCATGTCTTATCATAGCACACCCAAAATATATCGAGTCCCTGCATCTAATTTCTCTAACCAATTTAGTTTTCATCTGCTTCTTGAAGGGCTGATTCGTTTATTTTTCTGTCCACTCATGGTATCCCAACCAGTTTCGTGAGGAACCAAATTTCTGCTGCCATAAGACATTCAAAGCTCAGGTCATACAGGCATGCACGAGTGTAAGCTCTACACAGCATTTTAGCCCTCTTTTCCTCACTGCAATGGAGTTTCTTCAAAGGGTAAAAGGTAAAAGCAAGGGGATTGATTTTAATGATTTTATCCTGTATAGATCAGTCTCTCTCCACAGAGTGACTAGAACCTGCTGAAAGCATCACAAAAAGCATGAACTCTGTAGCTCCAGCAACGACATCTAGGAATCTCCGAAATAATTACACTCATTAATTGAATGATGGAGTATGAAGATGAACCCATGATCTTCGGAGTGTGAGGCGGACAGCTAGGCCACTAGGCAACGGAGACTCCTGGATGGCTTCAGCTTTATATTGGTGAATATGTCTTCCACCTGGCAAAATTCCATGAAGAAAATCAAACTGGAAAAGTAAACTTCTTTCATCACAATAAATGTACTTTTAATTAAAGACCTAATTCAAGTTTCACAACCGCTCTTCCTTTGAAATAAAATCCTTTGAAAATAAAGTTTGTTTGTTCGTTCATTCTCTCTATCTTTCACTTTCCAGATTGCACAATCGCATACATGTCCAGGACAAGTAACACTACCAGTATACAGGAATTGGGATCTACTTCCAACAGAAGTCATTACTTCTCTCACCCAGGTTGTACCAGTCCTTGGGGATAGATCGGGCAATTAAACATCGTTCATCCCAACAAATGCACTTTTAATTACAGACCTAATTCAAGTTTCACAAATGCTCGAAGTGAAGCATCTTCAATCTTCTCTACTGATGCTCTAGCTTTCTCCCCTCCATCACTGTAATAATCTCTCAGCTCTTCAGCATATTTGATCCACACGCAGTTTACACATCCGCTCATGCAGCAAGTGATCGGAGGCTCTGGAGGAGGGCCTTTACCTGGAACTACAGAAATGGTCTTTAAAGCACTTGGGGGTTGCGTTTTCTCATCCATCATAGTTGAAAGTGCAGGTTCTAAATGCTTCTCTTCATCAGGAAGTGTCGTTGTGAAGTTTGTACAATTTTGTGAATTCTCACTTTCATCTTTACTTCTCTGTTCCGCATCTAACTGTTCCTTTGTAGGCACATCTATACTCCCATGACTTGGTGAATCACTTTCAGATGAGAAAATTCTGACACCAGTATATACATAACCACATAATGAAAACCTTAATCGTGTTCCATTTTGAGTAAAACTATGGACATTTGTGATTATCCGTGCAAAAACTGAGATAATTCTGAGACTATGTCTATGGTGATGTATTATCATTGTAAAGTTACTTTTCACAATATCGTGATTATTTAAATCAGACGGATGATAATGCACTCAGCTTATTTTTTGTTAAAACTGATATGGTCAATACTGGTTTGTTTGTTTGTTGCAAATTACTGCCATCTCTGAACATGACATCTTCTATTGTAGTCTCATGGTGAAAAGGAAGGAAAAGAACTATCTGCAATAATATCAAAATAATATCAATTATTGCTGTAGAGAATACAGACTCTTGGTATCAATTATTGCTGTACTGTAGAAATTACTGTCTCCTGGTATCATTTATTGTTGTACTGTAGAGATTACAGGCTCCTGGTATAAATTATTGCTGCCTTGTTGAGATTACAGGCTTCCAGTATAAATTATTGCTGTGCTGTTGAGATTACAGGCTCCTGGTATCAATTACTGCTGTGTTGTTGAGATTGCAGACTCCTGAGTACAATTAATGCTGTGCTGCTGAGATTACAGGCTCCTGGTATAAATTATTGCTGTGCTGTTGAGATCACAGGCTCCTGGTATAAATTATTGCTGTGCTGTAGAGAAAACAGATTCCTATATTATCAATTATTGCTTTACAGGAGAGAATACATACACCAAACATTAATTACTGCTTTACAGGAGTGAATACATACACCAAACATCAATTATTACTTTACAGGAGAGAATACATAAACCAAACACCAACTATTACTTTACAGGAGAGAATACATACATCAAACATCAACTACTGCTTTACAGGAGAGAATACATACATCAAACATCAATTATTACTTTACAGGAGAGAATATATTCATCAAACACCAATTACTGCTTTACAGGAGAGAATACATATACCAAACATCAATTACTGCTTTACAGGAGAGAATACATACACCAAACACCAACAATTACTTTACAGGAGAGAATACATACATCAAACATCAATCATTGCTTTACAAGAGAGAATAAATACATCAAACATCAATTATTGCTTTAATTTTTTTTTAAAGTAAAAGGCCTGTTTCCATGCCATGATGCGTACAGGGTATATGATGCTAGCTCCATATAATTATAGACCAATCAGCATTCAACGGGTGATGTGGTCAATATCATGCCGGCTGCCTTCACTTCCTGGTACCACAGTAGGCTGGGCTGGGTTGGAAGCCCAGGTCAAGGTTTAAGAAATCCACCCCAGGATGGAGATTCAAATGCATGACCACTGGGCCAGCAGACAAGTGTACTATCCACTGATTACATGACCATTGGGCCAGCAGACAAGTGTACTATCCACTGCATTAAGCAGGCTCCTTGTAAAGTTGTACAATATAATGTGTTTTGTTGGTTGACTTTGAGCAGCCAGATGTTAGGTCAATTTTCAAGCGATAGTAAGGAACATTCCATAGGTGTGGAGAGCAGGGGATTTTGATGTCAGTGAATCCACATCGTTGCCTAGAATGAGAGACTTGGGGGTAAGAATTGGCATGGACAGACACCAGAGGCACCTCGGGAGAACGAGGGGTCTTGTCAACCAATACAGAACTGGCACTATCATCCACCAGATGCTGATATGTGTGTGTGTGGGGGGGGGGGGGGGGGGGGGGGGGGGGAAGGATCTGAGCAATTATCTTGTCCAGAGTGAAAGGATGATACCCCAACAGATAACAGATTACATAGGTATACTTGCAAGAGTTATACATTTGTCTGAAGTTCACAGGTCATCTGTATACAGGAATTATGGACACCATTGTTGATTTTCTCTTTGATAATGTTGCTACATATTAGGAATAATGTAATAGAGAGGACTTTACCTTGTGAGACACCTTGTTCAGTTAAGTTAGTTGCATATCGTTTACAGGATGTAGCAGTCAACCCCAGCATATTTTGGCTGTTTGTGATTACTGGGCAAGTTTACGTTCAGTAGTTTGCCATTGCTTTTTTAACAATCGACACTCATACCATTTCATGAAAGAACGAGCGCAAGATCATTTACTATTGTTATCACTACTATTGTGATAATTGCTTCATTAGTATCATGTTCAGTATATGTCTTAATATCTGTCTGACCATGTATTTGCTCTCTTACTGTTCTACTTGTGGGACAGTGACAAATTAAAGTACACATTCTTATACAGGCACCACATCTCAATAGTTTGTATATCAAACTCAGGTTGATCTCTGTGCCATCTATTCTTCTTCTGCCATTCCACCTCCCCCAGGAGATAGACCCTCAACCAGCCCTTGCTAGGCCGTCCTATGTTTTGCTATCTCCTGTAGCTTCATGTCCTCCCAATATTATTCATCTCTGTCTGTAAGTCTTTGCTCCATGTGTTTTTATATTTTCTGTTATTTCATTTTTGCCTTGTTGGTTCCAGACAAGGGAGTGTTTAGTGTGTGACCTACCCAGAGCCAGTGTCTTCTCCTCACCTCCTGGTTTCACTGCAGTTTGTTAGTTCTCTCCATGTGCCCAACATTGATGATTCTGTCTTACCATTCAGTCCCACTATTCTGTGCAGGCACAAGTTAGCAAATGTTTGTAGTTTATTAGTAACTCTTTTAATTGTTCTCCATGTGTTTTACCCATACAGTAGTACCAGTTTAACATTGGAGTTAAACATGCTAGCTGTGGTGCTAAGTTTAACTGTCACTGACTGTAACAAATTTCCTTGTGCTATGACAGCTTCTTTTGTCGTTTGTATTTTTTTGGGTGCTCATTCACTGTGAACTCGCAGTCTCCATATACACTACTTCTAGAAGCACTGGACAAAATTGTGCATGTCGATTAGCTTTCCTATTGCAAGTGGATTAGCTTTCACTACTATCAGTGTGCTTGCCTCCCTGGTCAAGGGTTAGCAGCTTTCTCCGTAACCCCGAATACTCTCGTGGTTGACATGAGCGCAAGAGAATTGGAAGCGGTTCGAATTGCGCCAGTGACTTATGAGAGAATGGAGCCGGTCGCTCAGAAAGCAATGGCAAACTACTAAGCGTAATCTTGCAAAGAAATCAACTATCAGCTGAAAGATGCTGATGTTGATAGTGATGTCCTGTAAAGGATATGCAAAACATCTTACTATCAGTATCTCTCGCAATCAGGCGAACCCACTCCGACTTCAGAGGCACTTGTAATTTACTCCCACAAGTCAAGCATGAGAAGTCAACATTTGAGTCAAACTGTCTGGTGTAGGGGCTGAACCTTTTACCTCGGCATCAGCACATTGGATGTTTAAGAACGCAAGTTTTTATCCATTCAGCCATGCTGACCTCTGTATTCTCATTTTAATATCTCTATATGTTCCCTTAATTTTTTTCTACATTGCTTTCCAAATAGGTATGAATCTATGATTTGCTGGCATTTTATAGCGGCACAGTTTGATAACCTCAACAACTCATACCAAGATTAGAGAAGTCAAAACGATCTTATGCGATGGAAAATTAGTTCTAAATAAAGCAAGATGGTAATAAATAGCCAAATAACATGAAACAACCAACATAATGCTGAGTGGTTAAAGGTTGAAATGAATGCTTTTACATATCTCAGATCCATTTAATGTAAGGATGGGAGTTCAGAAAACGTATCTGCTTTAACACGACTAAATGTAATATGGAAGTGCAAGGACATCTTTCCAGCCAGTGAAAATCACATTATGGTGTTATCTATCCTGTTATATAAGTGTGAAAGCTGGCACTTACCGTAGATTTGGTAAAAATGATCAAAGTGTTCAATTTACAGAAAACTACTAGACCTTAGATTTAGTGAAGAGGATCAAAGCTTTCAAATTTACAGAAAACTAGACCATAGAAATTGTGAAGAGGATCAAAGCTTTCAGTCTTACAGAAAACTACTAGACCATAGATTTAGTGAAGAGGATCAAAGCTTTAAAATTTACAGAAAACTACTAGACCATAGATTTGGTGAAGAGGATTAAAGCTTTCAATCTTACAGAAAACCACTAGACCATAGATTTAGTAAAGAGGATCAAAGCTCTCAAATTTACAGAAAACTGCTAAACATATTGTCTTTTTTTTTTTTTTTTTGCATATCCTTTACAGGACATCACTGTCAACAGCAGCATCTTTCAGCTGTCTGTTTTGGCAAGATTACGCTCAGTAGTTTGCCATTGCTTTCTTAGCGGCCGGCTCAGTATCCCGCAAGTCACCAGCGGGGGTCGAACCGCTCCCAGTTCTCTCCCGCTACGAGACTCTGCGTGATAAACGGGATTACGGAGAAAGTGTTGTAACCCCTCAGCCAGAGAGACCGGCAAACATATTGTCTATAGAGAATAAATCAAATGTCTTGAAAGAAATATAACGATTAGCAGACAATCACATCAACTCTTGTCAGTTTTGAAATGTCATAACTTGCTTAGTTTGGTGATGTTACTACCCATGATTCCTTGTGGAAAACTATAATTCGTGACACAGCCAAAGGTAAATGACAAAAACAGAAAAGAGATTTGGGACTGATAACAGTAAAGAGTGGGCAGGTTATGGCAATGCCATGCTTAACTATGTTGATTGAGGTCGTGGAAGTCCTCGACTACAAAAGCACCCAATGTGGCACCTTGATGGCCTAAACATGGGGAAGTTATTTGCATATCCTTTACAGGATGTCGCAGTCAACCCCTGCATTTTTTTAAAACTGTGATCCCTTGGCAAGTTTCATGTTCAGTGGTTTTCCATTGCATTCTGAACAACTGACACTCCTATCATTGAATGAAAACACCACAAGGCGGCCTGCTTCCAAATCGCCCACAGCTGTGTTTCAAATGCAGCATACGGGACTATGAATTGTGTGCCCCTTGCCACAGCGCCAGCTTTAGAGAATAGAGCTAATGGAAATTAGAAACACCTGCGCACTTTTTCCTGCATGTCACTGTCATCATTCAGAAGTGATGAGTTTGGACTCAGGGTGTGACTCTAAGCTGTCAGTTTCTCTCTTGTCCAGTGTGCCATCTGTTGTCTATTTCTGTGTCCATTTATTCTAGAGTGACAAGCACCATGAAGTTCTCCTTGTATGATACATGGGAGAAGACTGAGGTGCTTCTGATAGAAAACCCTAACCTGCACAGTTTGCGGTGACTGCACTAGCTTTATGGCCTGAGTTCCTCAGACTCAAGACTCCCCTGTTCTACACCGCAAGGTACTATAGGCAGTAAATTAGGCAGACTATTGTTATTTTCTATTGTGATCATTTACTATTGTCATCACTGTCTTCAATTTCAAATGAGTTCACAACCTCCACTATTTTTTGGAGTTCCTCTGACGTCCGACACAGCTTGAAGTTTTAATGTTTATTCCGTTGGCTAAGATATCTTTCTTTAAAAACAATGTATTCTCTTAGTGGATCTAGTGAAAAGGGATAACACATGCCCCACATTCCAGCAATACCTGTGACTATGTTTTTTAACTGTTTCAGCTTAAGTATTACTCATGTATTCACTTCATATGATACATAACTCTGCATAATGCACCCGAGGAGATTCAGCGAACTATGCCAGGCAATAAATTATGAACATGTTTGTGGCTTTTGTGTTTACATATCTTTCTTCATTGGCTGTTCAGAGGACAGTCCTGCTGAATTCTTTCACTTTCTTCAATGGCTGTTCAGAGGACAGTTCTGCTGAATTCCTTCAGTTTCTTCATTGGCTGTTCAGAGGACAGTTCTGCTGAATTCCTTAGGTTTCTTCATTGGCTGTTCAGAGGACAGTTCTGCTGAATTCCTTCAGTTTCTTCATTGGCTGTTCAGAGGACAGTCCTGCTGAATTCCTTCAGTTTCTTCACTAGGTCCACACATAAATAGCAGAAAAGCAGAGAGATGACGCCTATACATGTGTTTAATCAGTCTGTTTTGCCCCACCCTGAGGTGATAAATCTGCCCCTGCTGGTAAAAGGTGGTGGCCACTGTTGATTTATTCTGTACTTTTCTTGAAGTTTGATAGCTCTCTTTTTCTGAACTTTGATTATCTTGTTCACATTATTTTTTTTTTGGCAAGTTCATTCATCTGCTTTCCCATTTTGCTCCTCTAGGGGATGGTATCCAGTGCAGAATGATTTGCTTTCTGGTCAGTGGTAGCAACCTCCCTTTGTACACTTCTCAGATCTGGGATTTTGCCACCTTCCAAGAGCTGCTATTATAGAAAGTACATCAGTAAAATTGACCACGTGGCAGCATAGTTGTTGATATAAATCATGGAACTTACTCTACAGCCTGAGCCTCACTTGTATTGCTGGAGCATAACAGACCAGTGGGAATATACCTTTTTTTATTGTGGTTGTCAGATAAAAGATAGATGCTAGCACCATCATTTCCTTCTGAAACAGTTCAGTGTACACTATAACTACAAGGTTGTATTTAATCAATATTATTTATTGCCTCATATTCCATCAACCCGTTCACTAGACTAGCTCTGTTTCCTTAGTGTCTGTCAAATGTCAAGTGTTCGAGCTCAAGCTCTGTGTGGCACTTGTAATTTATTTTATTTTTAGTTTGCATATCCTTTTTGGCACTCTTCTGAATAACAGTCCTAAATGGGGACATAACTCTGTAGTGTAAAAAGTATCCCTTACAACAGGGCCTCATTAGTTGATGTGACATGGACTGCTAGACCGAGCGATGGATGCAAAAAATGTTTCCTGGGCCTGGAGGGCCCTGACTGTCGTCAGAGTGTATATCTATTTCCACATATAACTGATAGGTATACACTCCGACGACTGTGAGGGCCCTCCGGGCCCAAAAACATTTATTGCATCCATCGATCGGTCTAGCAGTCCACGTCACACTGAACCGGAAGTGATCGACAACACATTCAATGCTCGTTCCGATATGTACAATTTTTTCACAAAGAACATGCTTTCGGACAGTATTTACAACTTTTGTGCCACAATTTCCACATATAACTGTGAAATATTATTGGTACGTAATTCCATTTTCTCAGTTCTATATTTTAGTTCGTAGTGTTTAATATTTTTTTTATTATATCACCTAATGAGGCCCTGTAAGGGATGCTTTTCACACTACAGAGTTATGTCCCCATTTAGGACCATTATTCAGAAGAGTGACTTATTTTTACAGGACATCACTGTCAACACTACTATTTCTGCTACTGTGATCTCTTAAAAAATTTACGTTCAGTCATTGCTTTCTAAACGATCAGTACCGAAACCAACGCGAAACCAACGCAACGCGGTCTGCTGCCAAACCGCTCGCAGCTGTGTAGAGACTGGCTGTAATTTATTAGTATACAATATAACAATATTACATTTGTCTTGATCTGTGTAATATTAGTGCCCAAGTCAGACACTGATAATACTGAATATTGATACTACTCCTACTACTACTAATACTATCATATAAATAATATTTAATAATGGTGGTGGTACTGACTGGTACTTACTGCTGGTAGTGTAGCAAGGCCAGATTTCAAATAATAATAATGGTGGTAGTGTTAGTGTGGTACTGGTACTTACTGATACTACTTTAACTTACTTACTTAGTAGTGTAGAGTAGAAGGCAAGATTTCATTTCAATTTCAAATCAAAAGTTTAAGTTGCAGGTTGGTAAAACTTGGTTCATCTCATCTTTTCGTTTTTGCCAATTTATCAATCCTGCAAAGTTGGTGACAATATTGTATTCTAATATATTTGCTCTTACTTTAGCTAGTCGCTTCTGTTGGAAACAAGCGATCGCTCACTACCGAACCCAGCAGTATCGAAGACAGGGATGCCTTCTGTGTTGACATTGCAGGCTACTTTCGTTTCTTGAACTCTTCGGGAATTTCCAATTTCAACTTCCGGGTTAACCAGATAATTCTCTCATGTCCTGGCCAAGGGTTTAACGACATTGTTCGTAATCCCGTATATCCACGTGGGGAAAACAGCAGCTGTGGGAATCGGCAGAGGTTCGCGCCGCACTGATAACTTACGGGGGTATGTGAGCCGATTGTTAAGAAAGCAATGGCAAACTACTGAACATAAAACTTACCTAGTACATCAATAGCAGCTGAAAAATGCTGGTGTTGACTGCAACGTCCTGTAAGGTTTTTTTGTATGTTTTGGGGGGTGGGGCATATTCCTTACAGGACGTTGCAGTCATCAGCATTTTTCAGCTGCTGTTGATGTACTAAGCAAGATTACGCTCAGTAGTTTGCCATTGATTTCTGAGCGACCGGCTCACATGCCCCGTTAGTTACCAACGAGGCGAGAACCGCTACCGATTGTCGCGCAGGTTACGTTGCTCACGAGAATATACGGGATTAGGGAGAAAGGACTATTACCTAGGCCAGGGAGACGGCCCTCGTATTCGCTCTCAATTCACTAAGGGATGTGCAACATAAAAATAAAAAGAATACTACATTAATAGTAATAATAGAATGGATCTAAGAAAGAAGGAAAGAAAATTGGATCCGAATTTTGTTTAGCTATGGATTGCTTAATCTTTCTGCTTCAATTGTTTTTTTTTTTTTTTTTTTTGTTTCCCGAATTTTAATAGCCCATATTTAAAAAAAAAAAAAAGAAAAAGAAAATCAAATTCATTACTCTTTAGTTTAGTTTATGGATCAACATCACGGCACACGGGTGCAACCCATAAGTGCTCCGTTCCTCCTAACTCAAACCTGAGTCTGGAGAAACTCAGCTCAGTGCACGAACTCCGTAGCACCGCCGAGGATCCTGAAATACTTTGGGTAGATTTTTAACTCGAAAATTTTGCCCGGGCAGCGCCTTTAGGCATTCATTACTCTCATTCTAACTTAATGGAAACTAAGTGACGAAATGTCATACTTGGCTCAACATACCAATTGACAGTTCATATGTTAAAAAGTTCTGCAAGAAGACAGATGGAGCTACTATTTGACTAGGAAACATTACTTGGAGACTCAGTGTCAGTGAAAATGCGACTATCCAGCAATTCAGTCGTTTGATACCTAATTCGGACTGGGACATTTTAAAGAAACATTGATATCTTAAGATGTTATGCCCCTATGATGTCTTGGTTTCTCTCTCTCTCTCTCTCTCTCTCTCTCTCTCTCTCTCTCTCTCTCTCTCTCTCTCCCCCTCTCCCTCTCAACGCCTGTTTTATAGCGACGATTGCAGTCTGCAAAATCTTAAGCCGAGTTCAACATGCAGCTGATACAATATGAATATAAATACAACCAAAACTGAAATAATGCAAGTTAGCATATTTCCTGGTATACTAATAAACAGCACATCTCTGAAACAAGTTGAGTTTTAATATCTTGGAAGTATGATTACAGAAGGCAGAAAGGACTAATCGAAATTAGATTTCAAAACCGCGCGCGCTAATATATCAACTTTCACATACCGAAGCACCCAAATGTACCTATGTCCGCAAAACGACAAATATACACATTCTTATGCTATCAATGTCAATCTTGAACATTATCCCAATGACACTTTGGAAAATCAACACCTGCGAGATCAGATGAGACAAGCTGCCAACTTTATCCGAGATTGAATAAGAATTGATGCTAACAGACAGACTGGGATCAGCACCTTGTGCCACATTTATTGAAAGACAAGATCAAAAGGTTTGGCCATCTCGTTAGAATGAAACACCAACTACTAATACTTGCCCTACAGCGAAGAACATCTACGAGAGCAAGAGGACGCCCGAGAAGAAAATTGATTGTCGACAAAGGCAGTGTACAATAACGCGGATTGACACTATCCAGTGCCACCTATCGGGCGCTGAAGCGCCAGTTATACAGGGTACACTTTGTATGTAGAATAGCTGTTTGTTGGAGAGTATTCCGTTTGTAAGATGGACAACAACAAACAGCTGTTATACATACAAAGTGTAGTGAGATTACAAGCACCCTGTATATCCTCCCCATCACGCTAGACGGCCAAAAGTGGAAGACGATATTTAAATGTAACGTTAATCAACTCTACATGCTACGATAAGAGACAACGATTAAATGAATGCATTTGGAAGAATTATTTATTGATACTTTCTTCTGACAAAATGTCTCAGACATGAAAATGTAAAATGTTTAAAAATGTGTCTAAAACTAAAGAACATGCGATTTTCCAGTAAGCGAATAAATTCTAACTAGGGAAGACTAAATACCTATATTTTAGATTAAGTGTGGTAATTATTGAGTGAAAATGGCATTTAGCAAAATTTGAATATAAATAAAACACTAATATAAATAAAGACGAAAATTTGTTTAAGAATGTATTACCGCAACAAAAATAAATGAATGCACTGTCGAGAAATATTCCTACAATGATATGAGAAGCATGTAAAGGTGAAAGTATGGTAATGTGCACACAATTTAACAGCATACAGCAATCGTGAAAACAAATCATTGCTTAGGAAAACATAAAACGATGTATAATGTATAAAAAGCATATTGATAAATTCATATTAGCGTGAGAAAAATGCATTGCTGTAATATACAAGCGCAGCCAGTTTGAAAGAAAACATCCTTACATTCAGTCGCCAGTTTGAAAGAAAACATCCTTAGCTTCAGTAACCAGTTTGAATGGAAACATCCTTAGCTTCAGTTGCCAGTTTGAGTGGATTTTTTTTTTTAAACAATTACATTATTTATTCAAGCAAATATTCAAATGTGATACTATAAAATTCACACGGGAAACTTCACACTGACAGACATGAAAAATGTATGGACATGATAACTTGCACACAACACTGATCCGTCAGCTGATACACTCATGACTTCAAACTAACCGCTAGCAGTATATATGTGGATGATGAAATGGTTCTGAAACTTCGAATGACTTGCAGAACTCTGAATCTAAACCCTGTGAACTTAGCACAACTAAATTAGCAACAAATATCTGTGCTACCTTCAACAACCCAATAAAGCACTATTGCTTTTTGTTAAGAAAATCCCTCGCATGGCTGGAAAAAAAAAACACGTTAAAAGTTCATGTTCCACTTTTGGTTGCTGGCCATATAAAATAGAAATGATCTCAATCGGCCTTTTTGTTATCGTTGTCATTGTGCGTGTGCCAGGTGAGCCTTTCGTAGAAAGCGATGACAATCTGGAGACATTTCACGTTGGCTTGTCTTGCTGTCACTAGGTCGGCCTCGTCGCTGTCTTTCCATTTCATGAGGAACATCAGCTCCCCGCTGCTATCTGTGGCGCCTATGATCCTCTCGGGAGCTAAGCCTCGATCAAATCCACGTGGTTTGTTGTCAGACTTTTTTCTTCTTTTTCACTTCATCCTTCCCTCCATTTGAAGTTATGGTTGATTTTCGTTTTGCCCTCTTCCGATTTTTTTTTCTTTTTGTCCTCATGCTGAAATTAGGACAGTCTAGGTTTTCCTCAGGTTCCTAGGTGTTTTCTGAGTCTGGGTAACCTTTCCATTTGAGCAGATATTCTTTTTTGCCACCTCGCATTCTGGAGTCAACTTTCTCAACTGAACTCTTCCTCCTCCTCCTCTGGTGCCTCTGCAACAGTATCATCCTTTGACTTTTCAGACGTGCGATGTTAAAATTTGCTGCTCACCGGGGGAGCTTATGGGTACGCCGCCAGATTAAAAAGCAACTAAAAACGTTAGCTCCAGTAGCCAGTTTGAGTGGAAAAATCCTTAGCTTCAGTTGCCAATTTGAATGGAAACATCCTTAGCTTCAGTTGCCAGTTTGAGTGGAAACTAAAAACGTTAGCTTCAGTAGCCAGAAGTGGAAAAATTCTTAGCTTCAGTAGCCAATTTGAATGGAAACATCCTTAGCTTCAGTTGCCAGTTTGAATGGAAAACATCAATTGACAACTTGAATGCAAAAATCTTTAGCTTCAGTAGCCAGTTTGAAAACATCCTTACCTTCATTAGCCAGTTTGAATGAAATCATTGGCTTCAACAGAAATAGACAAAGGAAAATACAAATTTATTTAAACTACAAACAAATTACATGCACTGACGTGACGGATGCTCAAATTTTAAATGAGAAAGTTCCCTTTATGTACACCGGTGCCACTTCCAATAGCACCACTTGAACTGCTTCAGCTGCTCACTCTGTGGGCTTCAGTTTCTTAGTTGCAGTCTGCAAATAAAAACCATTAATAGATTCAACAGTGATAAACACTGAAATCATACTTAAAGTAGTAAGCGTGGTTTCAACTTCACGGCAAAGGATCACTCCATAATGCTCCGTTTGTGTCAATGGATATCACAAATTGCTGTGCAGTTTCCCCATGTGAAAAGTGGATCAGAGCTGTCCCAACAGCAATCATATGCATACATGTATAAGGCCGCTGAAAGAATACCAACAACAGTCCGTCACTGAAATTATAGTTAATCCTCGAGGGAAGTGTCAGTCACTAGAAGACCCAGCAGTTTGGGTTAAAATCCCGCTCATCTTTGGGTTCAACGCCCCGACACACGGCATGTGGTAAAACCATCTAGTTCAGCAGCCATCCGTTCGCCATTTTTCTGAACATAGTTCACAATAAAAACCACCGGACAGGAAGCAAGTCGACTGCTTTTATAACCCATTGAAGCATAAGTCAACCAACTCAGTGCAAGCCCTTCTATCTTTTGCCATGCGCACGCGCGCGCTCTCTCCCCCTCTCGCGCGCGCTCTCCCTCCCTTTCTCTTCCCCTCCTCCCCTCTCTGCCTCAATCTCTCCATGTCACACATGCCTCTAATTCTCACGTTTTAACGGTTTCGCTGTGAAAAATAAATGAAAGCAGAGAAACTTCGTAATTACAAAAGACAAAACGGGGAACCCCGTAATCACGAAAAGTAGTGAAACATTCTTAAAAATCGTAGGGACACGTGATAAATACAAAAGATCAGATAATTGGAATCTCAGAAAAGATTAGATAATTTTAATTTCAGAAAAGAACAATTGTAATCTCAAAACAGCTCCAGTAGGCCTACTGTCTAGCATCGGCCATTCCGAAACTTCAAATGTAAGGACATAGTAACAAAGATAGTTGATGCATTAGCATTCAAGAGAAATGCTATACATGTATTTCAATGTTACTTTGCCCAGTATAGTTAATCTACAGACTAATTTTACTGAGAATTCACTCGCAATCTCTGTCTTTGCGATGGCAATAACATTGCCTTCACATTGTCTTCGTTTGAGAGATTTGTTCTAACCCAAGAGCGAGCTGTAGCGGAACCCGTGGGAGAGCGAAAGGCGAAACCCGTGGGAGAGCGAAAGGCGAAACCCTTGGGTGAGCGATAAGGGAGAAACCCGTGTTAGGGCGGTAAGGAGAACCCGTGGGAGGGTGATAAGGGGGAAACCCGTATTAGGGCGGTAAGGAGGAACCCGTGTTAGGGCGGTAAGGGGGAACCCGTGGGAGGGTGATAAGGGGGAACCCGTGGGAGGGTGATAAGGGGGAACCCGTGGGAGGGCGATAAGGGGAAACCCGTGGGAGGGAGATAGAGGAAACCCGTGGGAGGTCTGTAGGGGAAACCCGTGGGAGGGCGATAGACGGAAAACCCATGGGAGGGCGATAGGGGGGAAACCCGTGTTAGGGCGGTAAGGGAGAACCCGTGGGAGGGCGGTAAGGGAGAATCCGTTGGTGGGCGGTAAGGGAGAACCCGTGGGTGGGTAAGGGAGAACCCGTGGGTGGGCAAGGGGGAACCCATGGGAGGGCGATAGATGGGAAACCCGTGGGAGGGCGATAGAGGGGAAACCCGTGGGAGGGCGACAGAGGGGAACCCGTGGGAGGGCGATAGAGGGGGAACCCGTGAGAGGGCGACAGAGGGGAACCCGTGGGAGGGCGATAGAGGGGAACCCGTGGGAGGGCGATAGGGGGGGGGAACCCGTGGGAGGGCAATAGGGGGGGGGGGGAACCCGTGGGAGGGCGGTAGTTGAACTCCAGGATGCGCTGGGAACACAAGGTTAGCGGGAGTTGAACTTAAGGATGGGCGGGAGTTGAAAACAAGGATGGGCGGGAGTTGAAAACAAGGATGGGCGGGAGTTGAAAACAAGGATGGGCGGGAGTTGAAAACAAGGATGCGCGGGAATTGAAAACAAGGATGGGCGGAAGTTGAACTCCAGGATGAGCGGGAGTTGAACCCCAGGATGGGAGGGAGTTGAACCCCAGGATGGGCGGGAGTTGAACCCCAGGATGGGCGGGAGTTGAACCCCAGGATGGGGGGGAGTTGAACCCCAGGATGGGCGGGAGTTGAACCCCAGGATGGGCGGGAGTTGAACCCAAGATGGCGGGAGTTGAACCCAAGAATGGGCGGGAGTTGAACCCAAGGATGAGCGAGAGTTGAACCCAATGATAGGCCTTGTGTGCCTTTGCAGACAGCCAGGCAACTCCATAATACTTCATTGTCATGTATGTTTCACCCATTATGTCGTTATCCAGGAGCCAGTGACCAACTGAAATTAATTCAAAGTTAATATTCCACCTCTCTTGCTCTCAAAGTCAAAGACAACTCTCCGCTGTATGAAAGCTACCAGTAATAACAGAATCGGGAAGGTTAACTTGGTCAACAAACGCCTGAAGGGGAGGATGTGTCGGCTGAAAAGCTCAGATATCGCACTTCTGCTGTAGATAGGCACAAGACAGTTACGTCCAAATTTAACATTTCGGACGAACGAAGAATAAGATTAACAGAATATTGCATACACTTTAACAATATAACCTGTTAACATTCTGCTCACCTTTTTTCTGGATCCCGCGGTTGATTTACCGAGTTTAGGGGTGGCTTTTACTTTGGAAGCAACACTTTTGGGGGTTGAAGCTGTCTTCGTCGACTTGGATCCAGTTGTAGACTTCCCCAGTTTACTTTTTACTGTCTTAGGTTCACTTGTCTTTGCTGGTTTGCTCTTTGCTGTCTTTGGTTCACTTGGAGACGAATCTTTTTTACTTTTCGCTGTTTTAGGTTTGGATGCAACTGTCTTTGTTGACCCCGATGTGTTTAATGCAGCTTTAGTCTTTTTGGCCACCTTTGTTGGTTGCTTGACTTTATCTTTACTGCCAGGAGACTTCTTGGTCTTTGATTCTTTTGGTTTGACTTTGACCTTCTCTGAATTAAGGGCTCTGTTGAGTAGAAAAAAACCCTTCAGTCCAGCTTCTTCAGACGACTTGGGCCGAACGATTTCGTTGCTCTGTGTTCCCTTTGTTAGCGCTTGTCTTAAACGGGCATTGGAGAAAGTCTCCTTAGTATGTGGGTACTTGTCTGTAATGTAGCGCTTTATTCCCTGTTGGAGACAGTGATAGATCGTTAGTGGCAAATACATCGTTGCATAGCTGTCTGGGCAAGATATGCAATACATAAATGCTAGACAAAACCGGGGGAATTGTTGGACAAAACATACAATGTATTTTTGGACAAAATGTCATGTTGGACAAAACATGCCATGTGGTCGGACTAAAATGCAATGTATTTTGGACTAAACGTGTTGAACTAGTGCGTACAAAGTATTGTTGAACTTAAACATGCAAATGTGGTCTCGGACTAAACATGCAATGTATTTATCTTAACACGCAATGTCGTCACGAATTAAACATGCGATTTATTGATTGGACTAAACATGTATTGATATTAACACGTAATGTCACAAATTAAACTTGCAATTTATTGATTGGACTAAACATGCAATGTATTGAACTAAACGTGCAGTGCAATATTTTACAAAACACGCAATGTATTGTTAAACTAAACATGTAATGCAATCTTTACAAAACAATGTATTGTTGGAATGAACATGTAAATTTTTTTTTTTTTTTTTTACAAAACTATATTGTTGCAGTCTGTGGCTGAAGGGCTTGCGAACGCGGTTTGTGAGCCCGTATACCCGGGTTCGAAACACGGCGGTGCTCGTATTTTCGAAAAAGGTATAGAGACCGGTCGTTCAGAAAGCAATGGCAAACTACTGAACGTAACACTTGCCTAGTACATCAACAGCAGCTGAAAATGCTGGTGTTGACTGCAACGTCCCGTAAGGGATACGCAACAAAAATTAAATAAACATGTAATAATGCAATGTTTTAGAAAACACGCAATGTATTGTACACTAAACATGTAATGCAATGTTTCACAAAACAATGTATTGAATTAAACATGTAATGCAATGTTCACAAAACTATTCTTGAATTAAACATGTAATGCAATGTTTCACAAAACAATGTATTGTTGAATTAAACATGTAATGCAATGTTTCACAAAACTATTCTTGAATTAAACATGTAATGCAATGTTTCACAAAACAATGTATTGTTGAATTAAACATGTAATGCAATGTTTCACAAAACTATTCTTGAATTAAACATGTAATGCAATGTTTCACAAAACTATTCTTGAATTAAACATGTAATGCAATGTTTCACAAAACAATGTATTGTTGAATTAAACATGTAATGCAATGTTTCACAAAACTATTCTTGAATTAAACATGTAATGCAATGTTTCACAAAATGTATTGTTGAACTAAACATGTAATGCAATGTTTCACAAAACTATGTATTGTTGAATTAAACATGTAATGCAATGTTTCACAAAATGTATTGTTGAACTAAACATGTAATGCAATGTTTCACAAAACTATGTATTGTTGAATTAAACATGTAATGCAATGTTTCACAAAACTATGTATTGTTGAATTAAACATGTAATGCTATGTTTCACAAAACAATGTATTGTTGAATTAAACATGTAATGCAATGTTTCACAAAACAATGTATTGTTGAAATAAACATGTAATGCAATGTTTCACAAAATGTATTGTTGAACTAAACATGTAATGCAATGTTTCACAAAACTATGTATTGTTGAATTAAACATGTAATGCAATGTTTCACAAAATGTATTGTTGAACTAAACATGTAATGCAATGTTTCACAAAACAATGTATTGTTGAATTAAACATGTAATGCAATGTTTCACAAAACTATGTATTGTTGAATTAAACATGTAATGCAATGTTTCACAAAACTATGTATTGTTGAATTAAACATGTAATGCAATGTTTCACAAAACTATGTATTGTTGAATTAAACATGTAATGCAATGTTTCACAAAACTATGTATTGTTGAATTAAACATGTAATGCAATGTTTCACAAAACAATGTATTGTTGAAATAAACATGTAATGCACTGTTTCACAAAATGTATTGTTGAACTAAACATATAATGCAATGTTTCACAAAACTATGTATTGTTGAATTAAACATTTAATGCAATGTTTCACAAAATGTATTGTTGAACTAAACATGTAATGCAATGTTTCACAAAACAATGTATTGTTGAATTAAACATGTAATGCAATGTTTCACAATATGTATTGTTGAACTAAACATGTAATGCAATGTTTCACAAAACTATGTATTGTTGAATTAAACATGTAATGCAATGTTTCACAAAATGTATTGTTGAACTAAACATGTAATGCAATGTTTTACAAAACTATGTATTGTTGAATTAAACATGTAATGCTATGTTTCACAAAATGTATTGTTGAACTAAACATGTAATGCAATGTTTTAGAAAACTATGTATTGTTGAATTAAACATGTAATGCTATGTTTCACAAAACAATGTATTGAATTAAACATGTAATGTAATGTTTCACAAAATGTATTGTTGAACTAAACATGTAATGCAATGTTTCACAAAACTATGTATTGTTGAATTAAACATGTAATGTAATGTTTCACAAAACAATGTATTGTTGAACTAAACATGTAATGCAATGTTTTACAAAACTAATTGTTGAATTAAACATGTAATGCAATGTTTCACAAAACTATGTATTGAATTAAACATGTAATGCAATGTTTCACAAAATGTATTGTTGAATTAAACATGTAATGCAATGTTTCACAGAACAATGTATTGTATAATTAAACATGTAATGCAATGTTTCACAAAATGTATTGTTGAACTAAACATGTAATGCAATGTTTCACAAAACTATGTATTGTTGAATTAAACATGTAATGCAATGTTTCACAAAATGTATTGTTGAACTAAACATGTAATGCAATGTTTTACAAAACTATGTATTGTTGAATTAAACATGTAATGCTATGTTTCACAAAATGTATTGTTGAACTAAACATGTAATGCAATGTTTTAGAAAACTATGTATTGTTGAATTAAACATGTAATGCTATGTTTCACAAAACAATGTATTGAATTAAACATGTAATGTAATGTTTCACAAAATGTATTGTTGAACTAAACATGTAATGCAATGTTTCACAAAACTATGTATTGTTGAATTAAACATGTAATGTAATGTTTCACAAAACAATGTATTGTTGAATTAAACATGTAATGCAATGTTTCACAAAACAATGTATTGAATTAAACATGTAATGCAATGTTTCACAAAATGTATTGTTGAACTAAACATGTAATGCAATGTTTCACAAAACTATGTATTGTTGAATTAAACATGTAATGTAATGTTTCACAAAACTATGTATTGTTGAATTAAACATGTAATGCAATGTTTCACAAAATGTATTGTTGAACTAAACATGTAATGCTATGTTTCACAAAACAATGTATTGTTGAACTAAACATGTAATGCAATGTTTCACAAAACAATATTGAATTAAACATGTAATGCAATGTTTCACAAAACAATATTGAATTAAACATGTAATGCAATGTTTCACAAAAATGTATTGTTGAACTAAACATGTAATGCAATGTTTCACAAAACTATGTATTGTTGAATTAAACATGTAATGCAATGTTTCACAAAACTATGTATTGTTGAATTAAACATGTAATGATGTTTCACAAAATGTATTGTTGAACTAAACATGTAATGCAATGTTTCACAAAACTATGTATTGTTGAATTAAACATGTAATGCAATGTTTCACAAAACTATGTATTGAATTAAACATGTAATGCTATGTTTCACAAAACAATGTATTGTTGAATTAAACATGTATTTTTGGGCGGAACATGAAATGTAGGATAAAACGCAATGTATTGGACAAATTACGCAATGTATTAATGGGCAGATCATGCAATAAATGTCACACAAAACATGCAATGTAATTTGCAAAACGTATTATAGAATAAACAATGTATTGTTAAACCATCCAGTAATAGATTAAGTATGACATGGAGTGGTAAGATGTTACTGCGTCCGCCTCAAGTTAAAGCAGACCTGATTCGCTGGATGTTTGCACAACGGTTCATCCCGTTCTGATTCTGGGGTATTGGACTGAACGCCTGTACAACTCAGACAAGGGTGGAAAAATTCGAAGCAGGCCGAACAGCCCATAGCTCCCATGTGTGTGTGATGTTGCTATACGATACGGATTTAGATACCCCCCTGAGCTACAGAGTTCGTACGCTGAGATGAGTCTCCTTGTGTGATCCGTTGAGTATAAGCATTGATGGGATATCTATGTGGCGTGTCTGATCCTTAATAAAAATGAAGTCCTCATTTTCTGAGATATGGTTTATGTCCAAGAACGTGAATAGCATATTTTACTATTCTAAGGTTATGTGAATATGTTTTAATTTCTAGGGTATGCACCAATGTAATGGGAAGTTTGAAGTGCTATGGTCTGTATCAAGGTTCTGTGATATTTAAATTCTAAGGTCTGTACCAAAGTTTTGTGATGTTCAAGTTATAGGGTTTGTACCAAGGTTCTGTGATATTTAAGTTCTACGGCCTGTACCGAGGTTCAATGGTATTTTATGTTCTAGGGTCTGTACTAAAGTTCTGTGACTTACGTTCTAGAGTCTGTGCCAAGATTCTGTCACATTTTCCGAGGTCTATGTTTATATATGCAGATCCAGTTTCTGAGGTATGGTTGATGTTCTAGGGTCTGTACCAAGGTTATGTGATGTCTTTTTGTATATATAACAAGAAACCATTGTCTGAGATGTTCTTGGGTCTATTAATATTCCCCGATAGGCAGAGGATCTATTTATAGAGGTAATGGCTACAGTCATTTACCAGTATGATCACTGCCAAAAGGAAATCAATGACAAACTACCTTTTCAGATGCTCAGCACATCTCTATACACTGTTCAACGTGAATGACTGTGCAAGCTGCGAAGATTTCATAAAAAAATTTAGACGGAAAGCGAGTAATAATGCGAAGATTTCATAGAAAAATGTAGACGGAAAGCAAGTAATAATATCTTGAAAATAGTTGGACATAGAAAACCGATTACTGAACTCATTCTAACCAGAATAAGACCGTATTCTGTGGGCATGTTAACGGGAAGATATAAGTGAAGTATGTAGTTACAATGGGAAACTGGAGGGGAGAGGAGGGTGGGGCAGACGAGATTGCTGGACGTTTGACATGACACTGGAGGAGCGTCAGTATCAGAAGAATTATTGACAGTACATGACTACATGAGACAAGGCGTTTTATCAGTTGGTAGGGGGTGAGTTGGATTGCAAACAGAACAAAAAACTGGTTTTGCTATACATGTAAGAAGAAACTAAACACTTGGAAGGTGGAAGTGAGCTGAAGAGTTGAGAACAAAACGTTTGATCACGTAAGACAACCACATGCCAGATTAATTGGTAGAGAATGGAGACAATTTTTTAAAAAATGTTTTACTTTTTTTTTTTTAATTCCTTTTTTTTTTTTTTTAAATTTTTCACTGACTTTCTGGAAGTGCCAGAGTCGCCCCATGAGGGGCCACATCCCTGTGTGTCTGATGACCGCCTCCACTGGTGACCTTGGACTTATCAGGTGCAGATACTACTCTCTGATCTTAGCCAAAAGGCCGATCAGAGAATGGAGACCTGAAAGAAAGAAATTAGTCGAGGAAGTTGATAGAGAACAGAACTGAATTGGTCACATGAGTAACAAAAATGAGGAGACAAAACCGAGTAAACTAATGTTGAATGACGGAAGAACTATAACTGCACTTACTTGCAATGATAATCCTTTCGCAGATTTGTTAGTTTTCAGAGCCTCAAGCACCATATTAAGCATTGTAGGATTATGGGGCTTGGCAGCCTTGGGCGATTTCAGCGGTGCTAAAAGTGGGCTGTGCGACGCCCTGATTTTTGCTGGGCTTTTTAATGAAGCCTCTGGCGCTGGTTGTTTCCCCTTTGCATTCCCTGATTTGGGTTTGCCCTTTTTAGGCTGATCAGGGCTGGAGGGTTTGCCCTTTTTAGGCAGATCAGGGCTGGAGGGTTTGCCCTTTTTAGGCTGATCAGGGCTGGAGGAGTTTGCCCTTTTTAGGCATATCAGGGCTGGAGGATATGTCTTCCTGATGACTTCCAGGTGAAGAAGTGTCTTCGGAGAATATCGCATCTGCCATGATTTGTGTTCTGAAAAAAAAAAAAAAAAAAAAACGAAGCATTAACGTTTTCATTTTAAAAACATGAGATGCAAACTACACTGTTTGAAGCATAGTCAAGATGGCATATTAGGAGATAATTTGAAAAAGTTCCAACTGGCAAATTAGATGGGAGAAAAAAAGTAAGGAAGATAAATACCTGGTTTGGCCACATTTTTTTTTATTCGCATATCCTTTACAGGACATCGCTGTCAACAGCAGCATCTTTCAGCTGTCTTGTTGATTTCTTGGCAAGATTACGCTCAGTAGTTTGCCATTGCTTTCTGAGCGGCCGGCTCAGTGTCCCGCAAGTCACCAGCGGGGGACGAACCGCTCCCAGCTCGCTCCCGCTACGAGACTGCGTGACAAACGGGATTACGGAGAAAGTGTTGTAACCCCTCAGCCTGAGAGAGGGGCTTGGCCACATTGGTATTTTAAAAACACCTATCCAAAACTGGTGATCGTGGGAGATGGCCAACCATGACCGCCCACGCTGTGGGCTTGACACGACCAGTGCATTATAAATGCTGATGTGGATCTAAAGTGTGTTAAGGTCCTGCGATGGTGCTAGAGGGGAAATAGTTCACGAGAAAACTTCCATGGATGGACGGGAAGAAGAATTATGAGTGCGTCGTGGAAACGCAGGGCAGTGGGTGTTAGAGCCAACAGATCAGGGCAGAGAAGGCACTTGATTAGTGAACACTGCATAAGGAAGGGGGGGGGGTGTACTCTGAATAAATTATGACAGTTTTAGAATCCAGTTCTACAACACCAACCACTTAAGTACAAGATGGCAGTACACATCGAAAGATGTATTTTCTAATTCTTTCTTTTTTATGGTTAGCTTCATCAACATCTATATTCAATTACTACTCGTTTCCGTGTTTAGCGTTTGTTTACAGCGGTCATGCAACATTTCCGTGTTCATGCAGTGTTTGTTCAGAACAATCAATCATCATGTGTGGTGTTTATTCACAATGATCTTTCAGTACTTCCATGTGTGGTGTTTGTTTATGATCTTTAAGTATTCCATGTGTGGTGTTTGTTCATGATGTTTAAGTATTTCCATGTGTGGTGTTTGTTCACGATCTTTAAGTATGTCCATGTGTGGTGTTTGTTCATGATCTTTCAGTATTTCCATGTGTGGTGTTTCAAGGCTATCAGTATCGCCCAACATTCCCATGCCTAGATTTTCGTAACTATCATCCAGCATTTCCATGACTAGCTTTTCAACAACTACCGCACAACATTGCTATATCTTGTTTCCCTACAACGATCACATATTTCCATGTCTAGCTGTTTTTTTTTTACAACTATCGTCCAACACTTAAATGTCTAGTTACAACTATCACCTAATATTTCGATGTATAATTTTTTCACAACTATCAGCCATTATTTCCATGTCTTGTTTTTCACAACGATCATCCAACATTTCCATGTCTAGTTTTCCACAACGATCATCCAACATTTCGATGTCTAGTTTTCCCACAACGATCATCCAACATTTCTATGTTTTGTTTTCCCACAGCCATTTTCGTGTCTTGTGTTTTATCAACTATCGTCCAACACTTTCGTGTGTAGTTCACAACGATCACTCAACATTTCCATGTTTAGTATTTATTTACAATGATCATCCAACAACCTTCACCTTAGTTTTGGCGGGTACAATTTCCAGAAGCAGTAGCAGGGTTAACCTAACTACATGAAATGGGTCACTGAATATGTAAATCATACGACCGATTTTTAACACATCTGATCATATTCCTCTATTGTAAATTTTTCGCATTGCGTGAAGTCTGAACCCCAAATCCTTGCATGCATTTCTGATTTCTTGGGGTCCTCTCCCCACTCCAATTCACATCCAGTATTTCACAAGTAGACATGGTTTTATACTGAAAACTCATTGAAGACATGGATGAAAGACCTCCATAATTAAGACGCTGTTAGGGATGGCATGTGGCCTTTGTGTGATGCACACTTGATCCTTTAACAAAGCACCGCCGTTATTTGGCAAAGGACTTACATGGTTATGTCAGATTAATCTAGCAGCAAATGGTCGGCCTGGCGTGCGAGACATATATAACGGGGAGATAAATTGACTGTCGGTAATTCGAAAACAATGGGCCACGGAAATATTTTGAATAAACTTGACGAAACTAACACTAGCAACCAGCGTGAGGACGTATTTAACCTAAGGGCGAAAGCTATGATCCGTGTGCACGTTGCACTGGATTCCCCAGGCAGTAATTGGAAATCTAGGCGTAGGTCGAATAGTTATATAGTCGACCACGTCACTAAATTTAGAAAATGTCAAAACCTACAAACACATATCGTGTGATATACAGATTTTGATCCTTGCCGGTACTACCGAGTTCGTGCACTGCAGTGAGAATGTTCTATCAGAGGATGGCTGGAGCATCTAAGGCGATGGCGAGCAACGAACGTGTTCCCATACAACCCGACCTACGCTTGTAATCGGCTAAATAGCAACGCCGACTGGTATCACTTATTCAACCCAATGGCACATGTAAAATGGGGTATAAGTATCAGGAATTCAGATTGCGACATGTAAAACAGGCGTACAAGTATCAGGAATTCAGATGGCACATGTAAAACAGGTGTACAAGTATCAGGAATTCAGATGGCACATGTAAAACAGGTTTACAAGTATCAGGAATTCAGATGGCACATGTAAAACAGGTGTACTAAGTATCAGGAATTTATATGGCACATGTAAAACAGGCTTACAAGTATTAGGAATTCAGATGGCACATGTAACACAGGCGTATACGTATCAGGAATTCAGATGGCACATAGAAAACGGGCGTACAAGTATCAGGAATTCAGATGGTACATGTAAAACGGGCATATGAGTATTACGAATTCAGATGCCACACATGTACGGGCATATAAGTATCAGGAATTCAGATGGCACATGTAAAACAGGCTTACACATCAGGAATTCGGATGGCACATGTAAAACAATGGTACTAGCATCAGGAATTCAACATGGCACATAAAGTTGTACACGTATCGAGGATTTATCCTCATGGCATGTAAAACGCGTACACTTATCAGGAATTCGACCAGATGGTACATGTAAAACAGGCGTACATGTACAAAGGATTCAACCTTATGGCACATATAGCCTGAGATCGTACAGACTACTATATCACAGAAGGCAGTAGCACATACTTGATACAAGATTTTAAACAGGGATTTTTCAAAGCACGACAAACAATACGATTTAGAAAACTAGCTCATTCTCAATTACTGTAAAATCAAAAAATGATGGCAACAAGGACAAGTTTAGGTAGCTATGACCGTTGATAAAAGTACTAAGTATCACGGCAGTTGGTAAAAGTATTAAGTAGCATGACAATTGGTAAAAGTATTAAGTAGGATGACAATTGGTAAAAGTACTAAGTGTTGCTACGACAGTTGGCAGAAGTACTAAGTGTCGCTATGACAGATGGTAAAAGTACTAAATGCTATTACAGATGGTAAAAGTATTGTTTCATGACAGTTGGTAAAAATCTTAAGTGTCATGACAGTTGGTAAAAGTACTAAGTGTCACGGGGAGGTAGGTGCCCCGGGTGAGGATTAAAGATGGACGTGCATAGAAAGTTAGCCGGTCGACTCGTGTTGTCCAGGGGAAGGATGACCTTGAAGATCCCCAGTGACACTAAGTGCCAGGAACTGAAAGAGTAAAGAGAACCAGATTCTTTTGGATATGACTGCTGCTGGACAGACGGGGAAATAAACGAGGGATAGGTCTTGGCATGAGATATGAAAGCCGATGCCCTATTGAAGTGATAAACACACAGAAACTAAAGCTGGGTACGAGGATACTCATGTGACAATATTTTGTATTATTAAAGTGCTGTGACAAAAGAAGGTTAAGAACATACGCATTAAGTTTCTAGGTATATCTTAAATCATTATCCATCCATCATGTGCCATGCCGGTAAGCGTGGGCGGTCATGTTCTGCCATCTCACTCGATCACCAGAGTCGTGGATCAGCTCCGTGTTTCTGTCTCGTCCATGCCACAATCATTATGCTCTAGCTAATAATATAGATTTGGTTTCAAAGAACGTTCGTCAATGAGAGCAAAATGACGCATAGGTTGTCAAAGTTAATTGCCTCTTCGATAGCAGTGTAATAAAAACAGTAACAAACGATTACAATATACCATTACAATATACCATTACAATATACCATTACAATATACCATTACAATATACCATTACAATATACCGAAGGTGAATAAATTTCTCTGAGCAGCCCCTAGCAGGTGTGTTGGCTAAGTGAAATTATACATATATCTAACCAAATTACACGGCTGAACAGTACTGAGAACTTGATTAAGCAAATGTGACATGGATATTCTAACCCTTTCCTCGCGTACTTTTTATGAAATTAACGCTCATCTCGAAATATTACAATCTCGAAATATTACAAGTATAAGAGTCCGTTTACTGGCATATCGAGTTTGGTATGTTCTGCGTGGATGCCAGCTCTAGACAATGATGTGAGAGCGATGCATTTTTTGATGTGATGGACAAGAAACACACCGTGGTATTGACAGCTGCAGAAGTTACTAAATCACCCATATATGTAAAAACAACAAATGACAATGGGGCAATTGAGGTGAAAAGGGACATTAGCTTTATGTGGGAGAAAATAGGCAAGAAATGCCGAGTAGGATAAAGATATCAGTGGAATGCCTAAACAAATGTACAGCACAATTAAAATAGATGGCAGGGGTGGAGAGTTATAATCGCCAATGTCTGTCCAAAACCAGACACCCGAACAAGTACGAGTAATGTTACTTAGAACGTACACAAAACGAAAAGAAAATAATAGCATATATAATAATTTGTACATATGTTATTTCTACATAAATTACTGATTTACCGTGGCTTTCGAGTATGCTGCTGTAATTCTGGATCTCGCTGCAGTTGTCGACTGTTGTGGCTTTGACACGATGTCAAGAACTGCTTGCAACCACGGGAAGAACAGGACTACACACGCAGATTCTGGGATTGAATTGACCTGTACCCAGTGAGTAGAAGTCAGACAAGGTCCACGAGATTTCACACCGGGTCACGTTGAAGACTCGGGAATCGACACTCTTCCCCGCTCCCGTGAGTTCAAATTATCGATGTAAACAAGCATCAAACATCCAAGTTAAACATGTTTAGTCTGAGGTTCTTAGGAGAGGGAAGGGGGTAATATGTAGACGTAATGAGAAAGCCTGCTGTAAAGCTTACTTCTGTACCAAACAACTCACCAGGTGTTGAATTGTTTTGTTTTTCTTAACCGCTTCTGTCTCATCACGTTGTTACTTTAAATTTAACATCAAGCTGCTACCTCACTTTCTCTCTGTCCCACCCCCCACCCGTAAAAAAAGTTTAAAATTAAGATGAACGACTTCATTGCCCCGTGTCTCGTTTTTATACACCATCTAACATTACATGCTGCTGCCGAGGCAGCGGGTTCAACCCCTACACCGGTCTGTTGGACTAAAATGTTGATTTCTCGTTCTTGACTGGGGATGTAAATTACAAGTACCTCAGAAATCGGCTGATGGTGAGGGACACGGGTAACAAAGAAAGCTAATCCATAAGCAAAAAGCAGTCCACTGCACGGACTACGCTTGAATTCAAAGCGAGCGAAGCCCCCCCCCCCCCCCCCTCCCCACCCCCTTCAAAAACAAAAACAAAATTCAAATATGATTGCCCGCAGGGCGCCATGCCGAAAGCGTCGTACACAGCACGAACACGCTACAACTGGCGACCGAATGCGGCTCCTAGATTATTTCACTCGTGAACCTAACGACGTGGCGCGGAATCGAACCCTCAACCTTCGGAACGCTAGCCAGGCAACGTAATCACTTTGTCACGAAACCTCTCTCTCTCTCGCTCTCTCTCTCTCTCTGCCCCATCCAGTTGCTACCTTAAGTATATTTGCCCCGTTCACTTGCTACCTTAAGTCTCTCTACCCCGTCCAGTTGCTACATTAAGTCTCTCTACCCCGTCCAGTTGCTCCTTTAAGTCTCTATACCCAATTCAGTTGCTATTTTAAGTACTTCTTCCCCATCCAGATGTTACCTTAAGCCTTTCTACCCCATCCAGATGTTACCTTGAGTATCTCCATCTACCCAGTTGTTAAATTAAACCACCCATTCTCAGCTGTTATCTTAATCCCATCTGTCTAATATAATTGTAACATGAACCCACTCTTTCCCGGTTGTTACGTTAACTTCAACTGTCCCATCTAGTTGTTATATTAACTCGTTATTTCCCAGCTGTTACTTTAACTCCTCCTGTCTCGTCAAATTGTTACAATAACCCACTCTTCCCGTGACGCTGTTGTATTAACCCGCCCTCTTCCATTCATTTTAATTCCTTCATCAAGCTGTTTGTTACATTAACCCACTCGTGACTTGAAGAACCGAGGACTGGTAATGACTTGATTCTAACACAGCAGGCGAGCAACACAACCACCGCTAGCATGTTCATAGGCTCCCCAAACGGTGAATGCACGACTTGGGTCCTGATTGTCTACCATCATCATTGGGCATAGCTGTGGCGCTGTAGCCTTGCAGCATGCACAGTTTGAGTCCACCACGGCATGCTTTAGCCAAAAACCAAAGTGATCATCCTCTCGTTAGCCAGACTACTCTCTGTCCAAGATACCCTTTTATCATATCTAAGACCGTGATCGATCCCCACTCACTTCGTTAGCCAGTCTAGCAATTGTCAAAGATGCCCGATGGAGAAGTAACGAAACGTCTCGGCCAGTAATGAACCGTGACTCCAACACATCAGTAACTCTGCATCCCATAGAAGAAATCAGCAACTTTAACCTACCGAAACTCTAGTACTAATTTCAAAAGATGAGGCTGAGCCTAACATGGAACTCTAGTACAGATTTTAAAAGAAAAGGCTGGGTCTAATTTAGAACTCTAGTGGCTTGGTAGACTTCGCTTGGTCTAACGCAGAACTCTACTACCGATTTCAATGAAAGAGACCCTATCTAACCCGAAACTCTAGTACAAATGTCAGTAGAAAAGGTCGGTGTAACCTGGAATTCTAGTGACTCTGCATCCCATAGAAGAAGCCAGCCCTTTTTACCTGTCCGGGACTCCAGTACCAAATTCAATACAATGGGTTAGAGTCTAACTAGGAACTCTAGTACCTATTTCAACAGAAGGGGCTGTGTCTATCATCATCAAGTGCCATGCCAGTCGGCATTCATGACTCCCCATAGATCTCGGTCTTTAGTTTTCTGGATAAGCTCTACCGTTGATATTCCTCCATGCCACCGTCGCAATCCATCCAGCATCATTTCTCTTGGTCTGCCTCTGCCTCTCTTCCCCTCGATCTTTCCATTTGTCCCGATGTTCTCCAATGCCTCTCTTCTCATCACATGACCCAACAAAGTTGTTTGCCTCTTTATTATTGTTGTATATAATGTTCTAGTTTCATTAGCCTCTTTCAGGCATTCGTTGTTAGTTACTTTTGCAGTCCATGGAATTCGCAACATTCGTCTCAGGAACTATTTCCTTCTTCTGCTTACATCTCACATGGGAGAATAGGCCATCATCCAACTCACGCAAATCCCATCTATCGTTTGCCATCTCTTGCAGCTCCTCCCATGTCTTTCCCATATGATTCCTCTGTCTCTAATGATCTTCTTAGGTCACCCTCTGTGTATTTTGTCCACACTGGGTTCCAGAGGAAGAACTTTCTAGTCATATCTATTAGCGGAGTTTCTCAATTTGTCTTCAATCTTCAATTTGGCTTGTGATTTCCCTCCACTTTTGATTCTCTGAGTTTTCCCCACATTTGTGATTTTGTCACAGCATTTTAATCATTCTTTTCTGCGCAATGACCAACCACTGAACGTAATCTTGCCAAGAGATCACAAATAGCCAAAAAATTATGGGGTTGTCTGCGATGTCATGTAAAGGATATGAAGCTGACTAGCATTCTGCGCATGCACAAACTTATGAATGGTTTTAGCTTATTAGCAATTATTTTGGCGGTTCCCCGTGGTTCTGATTCATCCAACAGTACTGATTTGACGTTTACTTCTTCTGACTACCGACTGAATTTCCTAGAACTATGAAGGCACCTCATGTTTTGTATGCTCATTTTTGTTCACACCACCCCTCCCCCCCTCCTTTTTTTTTTGGGGGGGGGGGGGGTTTCTTGTCTACGTTGTTACCCAAAAATGTGTAAGAATCAACCTCTCAAAGTGAGGTGTCACCATGGAAAATCACAGTTTTGTGTGTCACTTGCTCGATTTATTCTCATTATTTGTGGCTTTTAACTATGTCGATTAGAGTTAATTCTGATCTCTCAAAGAGACGTGGCCAAACAAGAACACTACGCAGGAAGCCAAAGAAGAGTAATAAACCAACACAGAACTTATGTCGTTAGCCGCTACACGCTGCGGGATTTCCTGAGGAAGGGATCCGAGCACTTATGGACTGAATGGTTCCATGTACAATGAGGATGATCTGTCAACTAACTTACTATCTCAAGTGTATTTATCTTGCCTCTATTTCATGTGTGGAAAGTCAGATCTTACTCAGATATGACAGAGCTACCGTGCATATGCCGGCTCCGTGACGAAGGGTTTATGGACGTAGTTCGTTATACCGTATACACGCGTTCGAAATACAGCTGCGCGCGATTTGGCAGCTTGCCGCGTTGCGATGGTTTGTTTACAAAATGGTATGGGTCCCGGTTGCTCAGAAACGTAAACTTGCCAATAGATCACAACAGCAAAAATTGCCGGTGTTGACTGCAACATCCTGTACAGGATATGCAACTAACTGTAACAGTACGTATGACAGTACTACCTGCTTTCTATTAGTGCCGAATGAGGGCGGCGCTCACCAAACCTGACACTCCAAATTGTGCTAACGGCTTCGGGTGGAGGAGCGCAATTGCCAATTGGGATGGAAGAAGCCTTACCCTAGTGCGAGAAAATGCAACCTAAAGACTGTAAATTCCATGGCAGGGCAGACCAAGCCTTGGTCAGCAACCGGTCTAGGATGGAAACTCCAACAGGCGGACAGTTAAAGCATTGCTTTGCTGATCCAGCAGCTTGCCTTGTTCCAGACATATTGGTGATACCTTTCCTTTGGAGTAAACTAGGCAGGCCAAGAGAGGGATCATGCTGCATGGGCAACACATGGTCTCTAAATTCAGTCCGGGTTTTGTTCTATGAAGAAGTATAACTCCAATTTACAAACTATTGTCTATCAAGACGGAAATGTGCCAGTCATTTCCTGTGCGGAACCTGGAGGCAATGGGGTCAGGGAAGTCTAGATCAGAAAGCTGTTCTTTCAGACTATAGCCCTGAATTGACTTGCAGAAAAATAGTTGAACCCGGCCAAAACTAGATAACACACCCAAGACTCATGTAATGGTAAACACAGTCACTAACTGACAGTTTCATACTATCATCATCATCCAGTGCCTTCTCCGCAGTGAAGGTTTGCGGTAAAGGCTCTTCAGCAGTTTCTGCCCTGAGTCTTCATTTTACATTTTGCTAGGTTGTACCCTGATCATATCTTGATACTGTTTGTCCTAAGCTTGTATTGTATACCCCTCTTAGGTTATACCCTGAGCATATCTTGACACTGTTTGTCCTAAACCTGTATTGCACACTCCTCTATGTTGTATCCTAACCATATCTTGAATATATCTATCCTAAACCTTCATTGTTACAAGTTTTTGTTGTTTTTAAAAAAACATATCTTGAATCTATCTGTCCTAAGCCTTCACTGTACATTCCTCTAATTGTATACTGACCACATCTTGATGTCTGACCATTTATTCTTTCAATACCCTCTAGCTTTGTTGCCCTTTGCTCTTCCCTCCATTACGGTTTTCAGTACACTGATATGCCATCTGATGTGACCTTACAACAAAACCACCAAGATACATGAATACATGTTTATTGATGTGAAATATGATTACAAATATTAACAGTATTTTCAAACACTCACCTCTTCCTTTTATTTAACAGTGACATGGTAACTTGTACTACTTTAATAACATTGTTTCAATCAACTCTCTCACAAACAAAGATCAACTTTCTATAGACATATTCTTATAGAAAACACCTTATCATATGAACACATTACGTTGTTTTAATGGTACAATAAGAACACAGTGTAACTGCTCAGTTGAAGGCACCAAACAGCCTTATTTGATACTCTTTTATAATACTGCTTGTCTTTATAGAAGGCCGCCCTATTTGAATATCTAGAGCAGCAGGTTGATAGTTGCTTTCTTAAGATCAGGCTTATGAGGGTGTGCAAGCTATTATCATCATCATGTGCTTTGGTGATAAGCATAGTAGGTCATGGCCAACTATCTCACATGATGACTAGTCTTGGACCAGGTCTTTGTTCATGTCACATTTATGCCACATGTCCAAGCCTTCCCTCGGCCTTCCCCTTGCTCTTTTCCTAAATCTTGCCAGCTGCCGGTAAGTTTTTAACATTTAATTTTCCTCATAATGTGCCCAAAAAATCTTGATAAAATGTATCACCAGTGAACAAACTGTATCACCAGTGAACTAACTATATCACCAGAAACAATATCACTGGTGAACAAACTATTCCCCTAGTGAACTAATATATTCCACATTTTTCTTCTTCCTCTGTTGCCTTTATTTCCCAACAGAGCACAGGCCCTCAGCCAATCAACGTCAAACCCGCTGTAAACTTGTTCATGATTGCCTGGATTTTGCAGCTCAAGTTGGCTATGGGATGAGGCAATCAGTGCATGCCCAGCCCTCCATAGTTGCCTCTTATAACATGCAATACTCCCCATTCATGAGACTGGCCCACCCTCCATTGTTGCCTCTTGTAACATGCAATACTCCCCATTCATGAGACAGACTCCAGCTCTGCCAGTTTTGAACACAAAACTTGACATGGCAAGTTCTATTATATAAGATACCACTAGACATGAGCATCACATTGCCTTGCCATAGTACTGGTAAGAACACAATAAGTCCACATCACTAAAGAAGAAAACAATCAATATTTCAACAAATCTCCATCTAACCTCTGTGAATACATTTTGAACTGTTAACTGACACTCGGATTGAGAGAAAGGACAAGTAAACAACATACTATATATACACATCAAACATGAATTCAGGCCACACCTATTCCTTCAACAAAATGGAGTTCTCATTTACAGGTGGCAAGTTCAAACCCAGTGTTCTTGCAGCTAACACATTGTTTTCTCGTCTAGTGTGTACTGCCCGCAAGAGTCCGGATCACAGATTGTCTTCCTTTCACCTAGGGGGAATCTCCAGAATTGGCACCTACAATGTCAGATCTATGTATGAATCAAGTCAGATAGCACCTGCAATGTCAGAACTATGTATGAATCAGGTCAGACAGCACAGGTGGTGCTAGAACTATGTATGAATCAGGTCAGATAGCACAGGTGGTGCTAGAACTATGTATGAATTAGGTCAGATAGCACAGGTGGTGCTAGAACTATGTATGAATTAGGTCAGATAGCACCTGCAATGTCAGAACTATGTATGAATCAGGTCAGACAGCACAGGTGGTGCTAGAACTATGTATGAATCAGGTCAGATAGCACAGGTGGTGCTAGAACTATGTATGAATTAGGTCAGATAGCACCTGTAATGTCAGAACTATGTATGAATCAGGTCAGACAGCACAGGTGGTGCTAGAACTATGTATGAATCAGGTCAGATAGCACAGGTGGTGCTAGAACTATGTATGAATCAGGTCAGACAGCACAGGTGGTGTTAGAACTATGTATGAATTAGGTCAGACAGCACAGGTGGTGCTAGAACTATGTATGAATCAGGTCAGACAGCAGAGGTGGTGCTAGAACTATGTATGAATTAGGTCAGATAGCACCTGCAATGTCAGAACTATGTATGAATCAGGTCAGACAGCACAGGTGGTGCTAGAACTATGTATGAATCAGGTCAGACAGCACAGGTGGCTAGAAAAGCCTCAGTCTGGAATCCACAGAGCAAAAGAAACAGAGAAAGACCTACAAACTCATGGAGAAGTAGAGAAAGATCTACAAACTCATGTGGAAGTAGAGAAATACCTACAAACTCATGTGGAAGTAGAGAAAGACCTACAAACTCATGTGGAAGTAGAGAAAGACCTACAAACTCATGTGGAAGTAGAGAAAGACCTACAAACTCATGTGGAAGTAGAGAAAGACCTACAAACTCATGTGGAAGTAGAGAAAGACCTACAAACTCATGTGGAAGTAGAGAAAGACCTACAAACTCATGTGGAAGTAGAGAAAGACCTACAAACTCATGTGGAAGTAGAGAAAGACCTACAAACCCAAGTTTCACACCACTCACTATTTGCTGGGTCTTTCATGCGTGGGTGGCCAAAGTGTTGCTACATGGGCCCCACATATCAGCTGACCTGGGTTCAAATACCCAGTGAGACAAACAATGTTTGCCTGCTGGAGGTGAAAAAAAAAAACAACCAATCCTAAGCCTGAACACTGCGTGGGCAGTTTTTGTTTTTCTATTTAAAATGTTCAATGAGTTTTCAGCAAAAGGGGAGTCTAGTTCATGGTTCAATGAGTTTTCAGCGAAAGGGGTGTCTAGTTCATGATTCAATGAATTTTCAGCAAAAGGGAAGTCTTCTTCTTCTTCTTCTTCTTCGTTCATCCGGAGTTTTTTTCCGGACGTGATTGCGTTGTGCCTGTTTACAGCAGAGCTGCGTTCTTGCGCCGTTAGGCCGACACATCCGACTTCTGCGGGCATTTGTTGACCGGGTTAACCTTCCCGGGAAGGGAAGTCTAGTTTATGGCCCAATGAGTTTTCAGCAGAAGTGGAGTCTAGTTCATGATTCAATGAATTTTCAGCAAAAGGGGAGTCTAGTTCATGGCTCAATGAGTTTTCAGCAAAAGGGGAATCTAGTTCATGATTCAATGAATTTTCAGCAATAGAGGTGTCTAGTTCATGGCCCAATGAGTTTTCAGCAAAAGGGGAGTCAGAGTGGTGAAGTGGTTAAGCCACCTGCCTTGCATTCTGAAGGTTGTGGGTTAAATTCTGGACTCTTGCCAATCGACCCACATGTGCACTTTTCTCAGAGACAGCTGGGGGTCATCAATTGTGCTGTGGCATGTATGCTTTGTGTGACACTTTTGGCAGGCCTCCCTGCAAAACAGACCGAGTCACATGGGATCAAATCTGGTGCAATGAAGTCCCTCCTCTAGCCTTTACAACCCTGGTAAAGATTTTTTATGGGATGAGGTATCTGGTTCTGCACCTCCCCTTGACAGTAGCTTCTCTTGATACAGTTGGATATGTTGTAACCATCAAGTCCTTTCTTGAGACACTCAACAAAAAAGAAGCGATAAACATCTGTACTTGCAACAGTTCTGTACAGAAAAACGTTTGACAAACTTTACATTTTGACAGCAGAGTGTAACAGAAACAGGGACATGTAACAGGAAACATGTTCTAATGTGGTAGGTAACATTTACAACAAAGTAAACAGGCAACTGGGGTTGTCATGGAACAAGTTTAACAAATTTTACATTCTGACAGCAGAGAGTGACTGAAATAGGGATGTGTAACAGAAACAGGGATGTGTAACAGAAACAGAGTTGTATAACAGGAAACATGTTCTAATGTGGTAGGTAATATTTACTACAATGTAAACAAGCAACTGGGTTTATCATGCAGGCCTGTGATTAGACTCCTGATTGCACTTACTCCAAGACTGCCCCAAATACGACATATCTAAGGAAAATTGCTGGCCTAGAAAAACAACAGTGGAAAATAAACTATATGGACCACAGAGTGATCTAAAAACTGATGTTTATACAAGAGACAACACTGCAGACATACAATAAATTTCAAGCAAACAAAAGAAGAAGGAGACATCTGATGGAAACCATGAAATGTTTGCAGACTTGCTGTGTGAAGATTGGGCAACGGATAAAATAATTCTGTTTAAGGATGCTTGATTTTGGTTTTGTGTGTGTATGTGTGGCTCTAATGAAGGAGATGAAACCTCTACAACCAGGGGAGCTATGGTTACACAGTGATTAGCATGCTTACTTGCCAGATCAGTGGACATGAAGGTGAACTTTCAGTAAATGATACCAACAAATGCTAAAATACTTTGGCCATATTAACCATTGCTGTGGTTTGGAAAGAACAATGATGGAAGGTACTGCACCTATTGGTGGTAGATTGCCTATGGACAAGGGAGAGGTGGTCGAGCACCTGTGGGACCAGGTGGAGAAGATGGGGAAACAGACTGAGAACCCGTATCTGGAAAGAGTGATATTGCAAGGGATAAGCAGAGGTTCTGGAAGAATCTCAAAACTGAGAGAGAAGACCAGGAGAACTTTCAATCAGATAGCGGTAGGGACAATTAGTAGTATGACTCTTTACTGGCTGTTGAACGAGGAGACAGAGCACGTATGGGAATGTCCTGAGCGCAGTGATGACAGTTCTGAACTCAACTAAACTCAACTCAGATGGTGGTTTCTGGAAGAAGAGGGAGGGTTTGACTGGCACAAAGATGGATACAAGACACTGCAAAAACCTTGGGCATGAGGTGGGAGCAATGTCAAGAGATCAAGGTTATTTTCCAGTTCTGGTTCTGCAAAGGACCTGCTACATGAAGATGATACCAACAAGTGAAGAGATGCCAGGCAATAAATCATGCAGTCTACTGCTTGTGTCTTCGTTATTCAAGTGAAGAAATATTGGCATATTACTAAATTTAGTGACAAGAGTAACTGAATTCAGTTAAGGGACTTACCAAATTCAGCCATATGATCTAATGAATTCATAGGATCTACTAACATAATCTAATGACCTCAGCCGCATGATCTCATGAATTTGGTCAAAAGCACTATATCTCATGGAAATCCAGGCCATCCAGCCTCACGTGGGTACCAAGAAATATCTGGGGATGTAAAGGTGGCTGGTGTGGTACTGGTTGCATCATTCATCAATCCAATGTTCTATAATATAGGGCTAGTAACATACACCCAATATTTCTATGTTCTATAACAATATAGGGCTAGTAACATACACCCAATATTCTATAACACTATAGGGCTAGTAACATACACCCAATATTCTATATGTTCTATAACAATATAGGGCTAGTAACATACACCCAATATTCTATATGTTCTATAACAATACAGGGCTGGTAACATACACCCAATATTCTATATGTTCTATAACAATACAGGGCTAGTAACATACACCCAATATTCTATAACAATACAGGGCTGGTAACATACACCCAATATTCTATATGTTCTATAACAATATAGGGCTAGTAACATACACCCAATATTCTATAACAATATAGGGCTAGTAACATACACCCAATATTCTATATGTTCTATAACACTATAGGGCTGGTAACATACACTTAATATGCCTTATATTTACTTTCTATAACCAGTTGGCTACTAGAAATACCAGCATCTACACCCAGCTACGTGTGTTAAATGGTATTGAGATCTATGGCTTTATCTTGAGTCTAACTATTTTGAGTCTGTATTAACCAACAGCACACTTGTCTGCTTTCAAATGATGCCTGAAACTAACAAGTTCTGCACATTTCAACAGATAGCGTGATTTCTGGCCTCTGACCACAACTTAAGAGGAAGAATGAGTCATGTGAAATGAGAAGCTTGAGAAAACAAAACTTTCCCTATTACCAGTGTCCCTCGCCATTAGGCAAACCCACTCCGATTTCAGAGGTATTTGCAATTTACATCCCCAATTCAAGGATGAGACGTCAACATTCTTTTAGTCCAACTGACCTGTGTAGGGGTTGAACTTGCTCCCTCAGCTCTTATCCATTCATCCATGCTGACCTCCTATGAGGAGAAGGAGGAGGAAGAAGGAGAAGAAGAAGAAGAAGAAGAAGAAGAAGAAGAAGAAGAAGAAGAAGAAGAAGAAGAAGAAGAAGAAGAAGAAGAAGAATAAGAAGAAGAATAGGTGGAGATAAACAAGATGCATGATTTTTTAGCTGGAAATAAATAATAAATTAAGCACAACATTTACACAAATGTTCATATTTTACACGTCCACCCCTGGAGGCCCCCCCCCCCCCCCCCCCCCTGCAAGTTAACAGGTTTTCTCAGAGACATGCACAAAACCAAGTGGCACCCTGAGCTCTCTATAATCAACAATGTCTCATGACCACAAATTCTGCAGCATGTACATCTTTCAAATGCATGAGCGCACCAACAAGTCTTCATTCTGAAGCCCTTGCCCCTATATGAGCTAGCTCTTTGAACAACTTCAGATCCAAACTCTTGGTTCATGATCTCAATGCTCAAACACTCATGGTTTGAACAACAGGTTTGAGACAGACCCACAAAACAAATTTAGCACCAGCTTTTTCTTTTGTTACAGAGTAGCAGTATATATATAAATGTGTTAACAGAGTAGCAGTTTATATAAATATGTTACAGAGTGGAGATACATATAAATATCTCTCCTTCTTCATCTCCTGAAGAATTCTCCCAGACACATACTCCAAGTGCAAAAATACCAGTTCTGTTAATCAGCTCCATTCTAAAAGCGTCTTTAACGAAAGTATGTACAAATCCATTTTACTATAGTATCTCTGTAAGGCTTAACTGCTTCTCTGTTAATGAAACATTACAAAAGGAAATCTGTCATAACTGTCAACTGTCATTTACTGCCAATATAATACCTTGCGGTGTATGACAGGAAGAGGTCTTTGAGCCTGAGGAATTAAGGCCACCTGGCTAGTGCAGATGCCGCGAACTGTGCAGGTTAGGATTTTATTTTTGCCCCCGACAGAAAAAAATCCCACACCTTACCAAGGATTCAAACCCAGGTCTCCCAAAGGAGAATCCGATGTTCTAGCCACTCGACCAGCCGCTCCTCAAAAGGAAATCATAGAAACAAAACAAGCAGACACTCAATCAACAGGCAGCAAAGATATATTCTTAAAACATACAGGATGTCTGAGTTGTAACCAAGCAAAGACATCACAAATTAAATTATATGGCACATGTATTCCTAGCGCTCAAATGTTACACATAGTAAATGAGTGAGAAATCAAACTTAATTAAATAGTCTCACTTCTGACTTTTACTTAATCAGAAATATGTTATCACTCAGTGAAGTAATATAACAGACAAATAATAGATATCTTTCACAGCTGCCATCGCCTTTCGCTGTGGTAGTAGATGATCTAGAAATGGAAGTAGATGATTTCTTTCATCTACTTCTATGAGTGGCAGTCAATATCTATGAATTTATTTATATGCTGCTTCAATGACCACATAGGTTCCCTGACAACTGATAGTCCTCTTTCTTGGTTTGTTGCTTTCTTGGTATTTAATGCTATTTCTTGATATTTGATGTTCTTTCTTGGTATTTAATGCTGTTTATTGATATTTGATGCTCTTTATTGGTATATGTTGCTCCTTCTTGGTATGTGATGCTCTTTATTGGTATATGGTGCTCTTTTTTGGTATAAATATATATAATAATATTTCACCTCTTCCCTAATAAGAAATTAACAACCTGGAGACTACAGTTCTTAATGTAAGGAGTCAGTGATTATGAAAGAAACATGCTCATTCATTATGCTACCAGTTCCATATGTGGTGATTGTCTAAATCCTAGGAAATGAAACATAACTCAGAGATGAAATACCTGAGATTTCTCTGCTGGCATCTCTAGAAGAGACAGAAAACAAGATGATGACATTAGAAATATCATAGGTACCATTTTTGCATTCAATTTGTAGAGAGGCAACATCAATCAAACATGCTATGTGAGAAACCACTTTACTAAGATTGGCAAACAATTCTAACAAATTTCTACAAGTTGCATCATGACAATTTTCTGCATGTGATAGTCCGACAAAGAACTGTTTGTTTATAATACTGACCAACATTACCAAACAACAGACGTAATATTCCAGTCTTCAGGGCAGGCATAGAAATCACCATTACCATACAGGCATTTTGATCCTGTCCTCAAGACATAGAAGATCAACATTATCACACACAAGACATAACATTCCAGTCTTCATGACATAGGTCAAAATTACTACATATGTTCTAGTTTTCAAGACCAAAAAAAAAAAAAAAAAAATCAAAATTACTGCATTTGAGACATAACGATTCAGTCTTCAAAACATAGAGGGTTAACATAACCACACATCAGACATAACGATTCAGTCTTCAAAACATAGAGGGTTAACATAACCACACATCAGACATAACGATTCAGTCTTCAAGACATAGTGGATTAACATAACCACACATCAAACATAACGATTCAGTCTTCAAGACAAAAAGGATCATACAAGTCTAGCTACTTTTAGAACTACAGACCAAATCACATCAAACCTGCATGTTGTGCTCAACTGCTACCTTCATGAACCAAATAACTTGTACTGACCAGTGGTCACTGGGCAGTTGAGACCGCAAGACCAGATCTGACAGTGCGCAAGACTCTAAATGTGGTGTAGCCCATGTATCAAATGGGTCCTCAACATCACGTTCATCACCATACCTCTCCACAGTTCCAGCCTTACACATCCCGCTGGTATCTGAACTTGAAGAGGGGCGGGAGAGCTCCACAACACAGTCCATACAGAGATGGTACTTTGTATTGGGTCAGGAGGGAGGTCCTACACCAACCTCAATAATAGATGCAAGCACTTTTCAGGGCTCAGATGACTTGAGCAGCAAGGCACGCGAATGAAGAGTTATAACTTAGTTTTCCAGAGAATTACAAACCAACCAACCATAAATCATATTGAATAGTCTAAATTTAAATGAATTCTTATAAATTTCTAATAACATCTCCATCCATTAATTTGGTGATTTCATATGTCTCCTAAACAGTTCTCAACTTCACTTAATATTGCACCATTACAGGAACAACGTAATGCTACTAACAAGTGCAGAAATATTGGCAAACTACTGAATTCAGCCTACAAGAGCAACTGAATTCAGTCAAGGGACTTAAACGAAATCAGCCACAGGATCAACTGGATTCATGGGATCTAAAAACAGGATCTACTTATCTCATTCAAAACAGCTACTGAATTAAGTAAAATTATAATAAATCATTTAAACAACCGCATTATTTAAAAAAAAGTGTACCATAAAATCCTGTGTATAATACGCACTCACATATAACATGCAAGCTTGATTTAGCCCAAAATGTTTAACTGCAGATTCATGTACAGTGTACACCATATAACTATTAAAGATTTGATTTGTGAAATAAACTAGCACAAACTAAGGTAAGATAACAAACAGAAGGAGGTATGCAATGCCTCAAGTTGAGGTACTTTTACAAACTGAAGTATGATAACAAACAGAAAGAGGTATGCAATGCCTCAAGTTGAGGTACTTTTACAAACTGAAGTATGCTAACAAACAGAAAGAGGTATGCAATGCCTCAAGTTGAGGTACTTTTACAAACTGAAGTATGATAGCAGAAGGAGGTATGCAATGCCTCAAGTTGAGGTACTTTTACAAACTGAAGTATGATAACAGATGCAATGCCTCAAGTTGAGGTACTTTTACAAACTGAAGTATGATAACAGAAGGAAGTATGCAATGCCTCAAGTTGAGGTACTTTTACAAACTGAAGTATGATAACAAACAGAAGGAAGTATGCAATGCCTCAAGTTGAGGTACTTTTACAAACTGAAGTATGATAACAAACAGAAGGAGGTATGCAATGCCTCAAGTTGAGGTACTTTTACAAACTGAAGTATGATAACAGATGCAATGCCTCAAGTTGAGGTACTTTTACAAACTGAAGTATGATAACAAACAGAAGGAAGTGTGCAATGCCTCGAGTTGAGGTACTTTTACAAACTGAAGTATGATAACAAACAGAAGGAAGTATGCAATGCCTCAAGTTGAGGTACTTTTACAAACTGAAGTATGATAACAAACAGAAAGAGGTATGCAATGCCTCAAGTTGAGGTACTTTTACAAACTGAAGTATGATAACAGAAGGAGGTATGCAATGCCTCAAGTTGAGGTACTTTTACAAACTGAAGTATGATAACAGAAGGAAGTATGCAATGCCTCAAGTTGAGGTACTTTTACAAACTGAAGTATGATAACAAACAGAAAGAGGTATGCAATGCCTCGAGTTGAGGTACTTTTACAAACTGTAGTATGATAACAAACAGAAGGACGTATGCAATGCCTCAAGTTGAGGTACTTTTACAAACTGAAGTATGATAACAAACAGAAAGAGGTATGCAATGCCTCAAGTTGAGGTACTTTTACAAACTGAAGTATGATAACAAACAGAAGGAGGTATGCAATGCCTCAAGTTGAGGTACTTTTACAAACTGAAGTATGATAACAGAAGGAAGTATGCAATGCCTCAAGTTGAGGTACTTTTACAAACTGAAGTATGATAACAAACAGAAAGAGGTATGCAATGCCTCGAGTTGAGGTACTTTTACAAACTGTAGTATGATAACAAACAGAAGGACGTATGCAATGCCTCAAGTTGAGGTACTTTTACAAACTGAAGTATGATAACAAACAGAAAGAGGTATGCAATGCCTCAAGTTGAGGTACTTTTACAAACTGAAGTATGATAACAGAAGGAGGTATGCAATGCCTCAAGTTGAGGTACTTTAAACTCCATCAACATTACTCTCACTAGAAATACAAGTTTGCTGCATGTCCTTTACAGGATGAACGGCCGAACGAACGAACGAAAGAACGAACGAAAATCTTTATTTTCAAAGGGTTTAGAATTGGGCACGCAGGCCCGTATGACATTCTGCCCTCATTTTCTATTTCCTCTCATACATTCTTTCATTCAACATCTCTTACGAAGCAAATCTTTGACAACAAAAGAACAATAAGCACTAAAATGCATGAAAAATAATCAATATACATGACTCACTGAGGCAATGATTTATTTATTATTTTTCATGCTTTTTAATGGATGTTGCAAACAACCCCCGCACTTTTTGGGTTGTTCATAATTTAATAGGCACTTTTAGCCCAGTAGTTTGCCAGTTTTCTGAATGGCTGACGTCTCATACCATCAAAATTTACGCTATGCAGTCTGCTTACAAATCCCTCGTGGCTGATTTTGAATCCTCAACTCTTAAGTTGGCATAATGAAACTACTTGTTTCAGTTTCCCCTAAACCACAGATGCCAGATTACTGGAAATAAGCCCATCTAATTTACTTCTGATATTAAAAATGACACATTTTTAGTATCCACGTGTAATATACCTGATTTTTAGAGGGAAAACTAAAAATGGTACGTATTATATGCAAGATTTTATGGTAATATTCTCACTGCCAACACACATTTGCTACTTTACCATACTGCACCGGTGAATTATATACATAAAATATGAACAAAATAAAGGTATACATAATATCAGAGATGCAGAGAACAAAGACCATTAACAAATTCTCTAATGAGGCCAGACAAAACTCAATTACGAGCAAGAAAATCATCACACTGCAAACCTTCACTCGATAAGCGTTAAAAATGCCAAGCCTCAAACTCCCTGGGACAAAACATTGTAGTGACGGCCCTATGCTCCGGAAGACGCCAAGTAAATAATGGCGGTGATAAGTAAAATAAAGTTAAGTCTGTTTACAGATAATTAAAACAAAGTGGAAATGTGGCCAAATCAGTGGCGACCCACTAGAACACGACGGGTGATGTGGTCAGTCCCAATCTGGCTGAATTTACTTCTCCAGACAAATTTTGGGTACCCATGTCTTCTTCCTTGTTTTTCTTTTGAGGGCAGTGTGTCACACTAGTTATGCACCTCAAGGGTCAGTGTGTTTGTTCAACTTTGGTACGCATTTGTGTAAGAACTGCTTCTTCTAGACAAGATTCCCTTCAATACATGCAGCTCTATATACCTGTCAATAGGTTTACTTTCTTAACAGTTTTGCCACGGGAGCATCCTTATGGCCTACTCTTTGCCTTATGGCCTACACATTGCCTTTTGGCCTACTCTTTGCCATTTCTAACTGCAGACGTGACTTCCTGTATTTTTTTTCTGCCCTTATCTGAGGTTAAATATCCTAAATCACTATCCATGAGATAGGGAGTTGTGTGATTTCATGGCAATGTCATTAGATACCAATGGTTCTTGGAAAAAAAAATGCTCAGCCTTATGCTGAAATCAAACCCAGTGCCTTCTGAGACAGAGGCAGTCACGGTATCCTCTCAGTCACGGTTCCCCAGATACCTACTTGATTACAATGGGTTGACCAAACTTCAGTATTAATCAGAAAAAGGAATGTTCCATTCCCAGGATGGAGGTGCAGTAGCACTATGTCTAGAGTGCTGGCTATCCAAGACAGAGGTCCAAGGTCAATCCTCAGCAGTGGCACTACAGATCTAGATCCATCCAGGCTTGAAAATGGCAACCAGATGCCTTTCATAAATTTCCAGGAATTGTCTACAGAAGGCACCACACCCCATTATGCACTGACCTAGAATATGTGAAGGCAAAATACTTCACACCCCATTGGACTACCTTTACCATTACCAGGGCCGAACCGAATCCGCTTCTTCAACAAGCTGGTATATTTAGCCACAGAGCTACCATGGTTCAATAATAATGGCGACGACTGAAATAAAAACACTACCATCACAATTTTCCTGCTATATTACAAAAGCAGCGACATAACAGGAGCCATGAAAACTGATTAAGCACAAAAAAATGATGTATTAACAGCCCTCAAGTATAAAAACAAATAGTACAGGTATATTAACATAATTTACTGATATATATTCCTTATTAATATAGATTTCACTTGAACATATTTTGATGGTCAGGAGAATTTTTAAAACCGGCAGCTGAAACCCTACCATCCTATATTTCTGAATGGCATCTTTCTTCCACATTGGGCATGATGTTTTCTTAAAAAGCCTTGGTTCAACACTCTCTTTCCAGCATCTAATAATCCAAATTCTACAAGATTGGTCGTTCTATAACAGTGACACCAGCATAAGAACGGCCGGTCATCATGCTGGACTGCAGCAATGTCCACTTGTTGGTAGTTGGGTCATACACTTCCACTGACCCAAGGTTTGAGGAGCCATCATCTCCACCAACCACATACAGCTTGTTGCCATTGGCAACGACTCCTGAAACAGAGACAGGAGACAAGTTACAGGTGATAAAGGTGAGAGGGTCGACTTTGTTGCGAAATGAAAAAAATGTGATAGATTTTCATATATATGGATGTGAAAACCATAGATTTTCACATGTGGAAGTGAAAACCATAGATTTTTACACATGTATGTGAAAACTTTTTATAGTTTATGGATGTTGAAATCACAGATTACAGTTTATGATGGAAGTGAATGACATACATGCAAAATCTGAAAACCATAGACTTTCATACACGGATGTGAAAACAATTTATTATAGTTTATGGATATGGAAGTCACAGATTATAGTTTACGAAGAAAGTGAATGACATGAAAAATGTGAAAACTATAGATTTTTATACATGTATGTGAAAACCATTTATTACAGTTTATGGATGTGGAAGTCACAATCACAGTTTATGAAGGAAATAAATTACAGTAAATAGTTCATATAGGATGTGAATGTCAGAAGCTCTTACCAGCATTTCTCCTGCTCATATGCATGTCAGCGACAGCCATCCAAGAATTTGTCTCAGGATTGTAAGCTTCCACGCTCTTCCTCACCAGAGGTCCATCATGTCCACCAACAGCATACAAGAATCCATCAACAACACCAACACCTGAAGACAAGAACAAGAACATTTCTTACACAACAATGCCAGGAGCAACCATGATGGCATTGCGGTTGATGTATTTGAATGCCAACATAACGCTTCAGGGTTCAAAACCCCCAAGTGTGACAAGATTGCATTTTTTAAAACCAGTGTTGTGATTTGTGATCTCTAAACTTGTTTGATAAGTCAATGGTCCAGGTACAATCCCCAGTAGATATACCATTACTTTTTCCAACAAGTACGGCTCTGGGGTTGACACAGCCTTATAAATGTGGATACCAGATAACTGCCAAAATCTTCTCTGGGGTTGACACAGCCTTATAAATGTGGATACCAGACAACTGCCAAAATATTCTCTGGCGTTGACACAGCCTTATAAATGTGGATAATAGACAACTGCCAAAATCTTCTCTGGGGTTGACACAGCCTTATAAATGTGGATAATAGACAACTGCCAAAATATTCTTTGGGGTTGACACAGCCTTATAAATGTGGATACCAGACAACTGCCAAAATATTCTCTGGGGTTGACACAGCCTTATAAATGTGGATACCAGACAACTGCCAAAATATTCTCTGGGGTTGACACAGCCTTATAAATGTGGATACCAGACAACTGCCAAAATCTTCTCTGGGGTTGACACAGCCTTATAAATGTGGATACCAGACAACTGCCAAAATATTCTCTGGGGTTGACACAGCCTTATAAACGTGGATACCAGACAACTGTCAAAATATTCTCTGGGGTTGACACAGCCTTATAAACGTGGATACCAGACAACTGTCAAAATGTTTTCAGAATTAGCTGGGAAGGAAATATGATGAGACAGATAACTAGCCACCCCACATCCTATGTCATGAGCTAAAATATAAGAAGGCCTAACACACTCTCACTCCAATGGCAGTATCTGCTAAAGGACTGTCTTTACATTTTACTGGGATCTGAGCCAGACTCAGCCTCATAAAATGGGTACAAGCCATTTCCATGGGAAAGTAACGAATAAAGTCCAACTAGCTACAACTTTGTGCCTATAATCAAAGTATCTTTGCCTAAAGAACTCTTCGGTGGCTTTTTGTAGGAGACTCAGCATGTTTTGGAATATCTCGAGTGCAGTTATGTCGATTCTGTAACTAAGTATTAACCAAAAAGTATACAAATAAAAAATTAACCTTGTGGCAAAAACTGCCATAATGTTATGACGATTTGGGATTTCATATATACGACATGACAGTATAATGAGGTGGGGCAACTAATCCTTGCCATCTTTTCTTATTAGATCATGTGCAGAAAATTATTTAGTACCCATTTTGTAAACCAGAGTCAATCAACCCCTAGGTCATAATGGTTGGAAAAATATCTCATATGCAAAAACAGGAACAAAAACTTTACATCTGAAGTCTATAATGTCTAAGAGGTAAAAGAAGTGCTTGGGGGTTAATGGTCGGTGTTTAGTTAAGCAGAGTCTGGCATATGATACCATGACATCTAATCAATGAATGGTGGAGGCAGTCACTGCAGCATTACACTAGCTGGACAACAAACAGCACACACATATTGTGATTGTAATGCTCATAGAGCATGCTTACAAGGGTGAAGACAGGCATGCTTTGTGCATATTGGCATGCTTCAATTAATAATCAAAGATAATGAGCATCTGTGAGGCCATACAGGGGTGCTGGGAAATGAGAAGGTGGACTGATTGGCTGGGTCTACATAGCTGGGTGGGGTTGTGGTGTATGATAAGGCAGATGTTGTCAGGGCCTTTTGGCACTATGTCAGTAGTGTGGAAGAACAGGTCATTTATCATGATCTGGAGAGATTCGTGTAGTGGGCAATGAAATGAGGATCTCACCAACTCTCAGTACTCGAAGGAAAGGCCAGATGAACACATAATCACACTACTACCATTAGTTTTGGGACTCTTCGCTGGCTGCTGGAAGTTGAAGAACCAAGCATGTGCAGGAATGTATGTTCTGATGTCACTTATTGCCTAAACTCATAACATCTAAGAATGAAGACCTGGCTCCATGAAATACCAATAAAAGTATGAGATTACTAAGAAAACCAGGAGAAACATACCTGCACCACTTCTTCTACAGGACATCTCAGCAACTGTAACCCATATGTCACACAAGGGATTGTAGCATTCCACAGAGCTCAAGCACTGACGAGAAGCACCGTCATAGCCACCCACTGCGTATAACAAACCTGGAAGACAATGTCAAGGGTCAAACACTGACAAGGCAAAAATGTCCACAAACAGGTCAAATTTTAGTTCAATTTCAGATTATTACCACTGTATGTGTTAACATCCTCCAATCCACAGTATATGTTAACATCCTTTAATTCACTGTATGTGTGAACCCCAAATCCACTGAATCTGTTCATCATCATCATCTTCCACTTCTGCCGTCAAGCGTCGTGGGGAGGAATAATTTGCGTTCCAGCCCCTGGTGGGCGGCACTGGATAGTGTCATTCCGTGTGGTTGTACACTTTGATGTCGTCAATACATTTTCTTCTTGGACGTCCTCGTGGCCTCGTCGCAGATGATCTTTGATGTAAGGCCAGTGATGATAGTTGCTGGTGCTGCATTCTAACAGCATGGCCAAACCACTTGATCTTCTGTCTTTCAATAAATGTGGCACAAGGTTCTCCTGCTCATATGCATGTCAGCAACAGCCATCCAAAAATTTGTCTCCGGATTGTAAGCTTCCACGCTCTTCCTCACCAGAGGTCCATCGTGTCCACCAACAGCATACAAGAATCCATCAACAACACCAACACCTGAAGACAAAAACAAGAACAAGAATGTGTTAACATCCTCAAATCCACTGAATGTGTTAACATCCTCAAATCCAGTGAATGTGTTAACATCCTCCAATCCACAGTATGTGTTAACATCCTTTAATCCAGTGAATGTATTGACATCCTCCAATCCACTGAATGAGCAACGAACCTCTGATTCCCTAATGTGTTAACATCCTTCAATCCACTGAAAGTGTTAACACCCTCTAATCCACTGAATGAGTTAACATCCTTCAATCCACTGTATGTGTTAACATCCTCCAATCCACTGAATTTGCATAGAACCTCTGATCACTTAATGTGTTAACATCCTCAAATCCAGTGAATGGGTTAACTCACTGTATGTGTTAACATCCTTCAGTGCACTGAATGTGCATTGAACCTCCGATCCCCTAATGTGTTAACATCCTCCAATCCGCTGAATGTGTTAACATCCTCCAATCCACTGATTGTGCATCAAACCTCTGATTTCATAATGTGTTAACATATTTTAATCCACTGAATGTGTTAACACCATCCAACCCACTGAATGTGTTAACACCATCCAACCCACTGAATGTGTTAACACCATCCAACCCACTGAATGTGTTAACTTGTTTTAATCCGCTGAATGTGTTAACATCCTATAATCCACTGAATGTGTTAACTTGTTTTAATCTGCTGAATGTGTTAACATCCTATAATCCACTGAATGTGTTAACATCCTATAATCCACTGGATGTGTTAACATCCTATAATCCACTGAATGTGTTAACATCCTATAATCCACTGAATGTGTTAACATCCTATAATCCACTGAATGTGTTAAATTGTTTTAATCCACTGAATGTGTTAACATCCTATAATCCAATGAATGTGTTAACATCCTATAATCCACTGAATGTGTTAACATCCTATAATCCACTGAATGTGTTAACATCCTATAATCCACTGAATGTGTTAACATCCTATAATCCACTGAATGTGTTAACATCCTATAATCCACTAAATGTGTTAACATCCTATAATCCACTGAATGTGTTAACTTGTTTTAATCCACTGAATGTGTTAACATCCTATAATCCACTGAATGTGTTAACATCCTATAATCCACTGAATGTGTTAACATCCTATAATCCACTGAATGTGTTAACATCCTATAATCCACTGAATGTGTTAACAGCCTATAATCCACTGAATGTGTTAATATCCTTTAATCCACTGAATGTGTTAACACCATCCAACCACTGAATGTGTTAATATCCTTTAATCCACTGAATGTGTTAACACTCTTTAATCCACTGAATGTGTTAATATCCTTTAATCCACTGAATGTGTTAACACCATCCAACCCACTGAATGTGTTAACATCCTTTAATCCACTGAATATGTTAACATCCTTCAATCCACTGAATGTGTTAACATCCTCCAATCCACTGAATGTGTTAACACCTCCAATCCACTGTATGTGCTAACATCCTCCAATCCGCTGTATGTGTTAACATCCACCAATTCAGTGAATGTGTTAGCATCCTCCAATCCACTGAATGTACATATAACCTCTGATACCCTATTATGTTAGCACCCCCCCCCCCCCCCCCAATCCACTGAATTTGCATAGAACCTCTGACCCTCTAATGTGTTAACATCCTTCAACCCACTGTATGTGTTAACATCCTCCAATCCAGTGAATGTGTTAACATCCTTCAACCCACTGTATGTGTTAACATCCTCCAATCCAGTGAATGTGTTAACATCCTTCAACCCACTGTATGTGTTAACATCCTCCAACCCACTATATGTGTTAACATCCTTCAATCCACTGACTGTGCACAGAACTGGATATGGTCAATATCTCAATGGCCATATCTGTTTTCCAGGCCATTTCCCTAACTCACATCAGGCTGGGTTGACGTGAAAGATCAGGCCAATTTAAATACCCGCCGTGATGGGGATTTGAATCTACAAAGATTAACCAAATCAACAACTCTGGGATCAAGCGAAAGTATACTAATTCTTGTAACCACATGACCCATATCATGAACCGTACCAGGCCTGGCCAAATTAGAGATGGAGGTTGTAACTATAAACTACTCTATTCTCTAAGAAAGAAAATAACGAAGTGATAAATAACAAACTCTGAACAAAGGAGTGGAAGAAGTAACAAACAAATAATCAGTAACGCTCACCACCAACAACTCCGACACCAACACTGCTCCGACGCGTGCTCATGTTGGCTACAGTCTTCCACTGCCCGGTCCTCACATCAAAATACTCAGCAGAATCTAGGCCTGTGGAAGCACGTGGGTGGAGGTGATAACACACACAAAAAAGTAACATCTAAGTAACGAAAGACATATATATATATATATATATATATATAGCAAGCTAAGTCTACATTGGCCTAACAATAAATAAGTCAAGGTTATTCGGTTCTTTGGCACATGTTATACAACTTTAAAAATAAACAAAACATCAAAATGACCAAATGACAATCAACAACATAAAACATGCATCTTCTTCTGCTCCTAACAGAGCCCCCTCCCCACTGCCCAGTATAAGCCCTCAACTAACTCACGCCAAAGTGTTTTATCTCTTGCTATCTCCTGCAACTATCTCCGTATATTATTTATCTCTGTCTTTTACTCTCTTCTCCTTGTGTTTTTAGTCTTCCTTCTAATTCTTTGCCCTGCAGGTTCCAGAAAACAGGACGTTCTTCAAGTTACACTACAAACACGTTTTGTCAATGTTTGTTGCGTTTTTTCCTCATCTGTTGATTCACTGGATTCTGTTTAATTCTCTCCAAAAGCTTAGCACTAGTGATTCCTTCATAATATTTTAGTCCAATTCTGCCAAAGCACCAATGAATGAAGATTTGTAGTTTATTAGTAATTGTTTCAGTCAATGTTTCTGATCCAGACAGCAACACTGATTTAATTAATTAATTCATTCAGTAGCATGTCCTTTGCAGAACCTCGCTCCCATAATAACCTTCCAGAAAACTTCTCGATCATAAGCAAGATGTCCCACGTCCGATACACCCATCTGGAGATCATCCACCACATCCTGCACCCATCTTCTCTTTGGCCTTCCTCTTTCTCTCTTAATTTAATGTTATACAGTTAAATATTCAATATTTGGTACTGGGAGTGGAGTGGGGTTCATTTCCACAAACTTTCTAGTGCTATGAAAGCCTCTATTTGCCTTGTGTATTCTTCTTTCTGTTCCCTGTCTGTCTATATACTGCTACCTAAATAGAATCTCGGAACAGTCATAACATCTGATAGGAGGTGGCTTGAGATTAGAACAAGAATCGCCATTGCAAAGGTAGCCTTTTGCAAGATGGAAAACATACTGACCAACAAAAAGATGTCATCTGTAACAAGAAAAGAGTGTTTAACTGCTACATATAACCTGTACTTTTGTATGGATGTGAAGCATGGACAATGAATAGACAAGCTGAAAGAAATCTTAATCCAATGGTCTTACTCTGTGGAAATGTGGTTTCTGAGGAAAATGCACAAAATACTATGGACAGACAGAAAAACCAATAGATTTATTTGGTTGTTTCGGGATTTGAGATTTAAATATTGAGCACAACCCACTACTGGCAATGCTGATCGCATTCCGGTATGAGCCTAAGGCCTATCTACGTCAATGTGGAAGCACTAGGCTCGAGTTTCGCTCTCGTTTGAGCTCATCAGTAGAAAAACCAATGACCAAATGAAAATCAAAAACTGATTAGAGAAATTAGACGTAGACAGTCAACATTTTATGGACACAGAAGAAATAAATTGGAGAACTTGGTGACAGCTGACAAGATTGAGGGGAAAAGAACAAGGGGAAGGCAGAGAAGTAAATGCCTGGATAGCTTGGCCATGTGGTATGGTCAAGATAAGAACACAGAGCTGATCCACGACTCTGATGATTGTGTGAGATGGCAAAACATGACCACGCTTATCGTCATGTCACATGATGATGATGAAATAGATGTATGATTTACCCTCCTCTCATGAAGTCAGGATTCAAAGCAGATTCAGTTATCATTTGACTGATTTATCCTCATTATCTCTGTTTATATTTACAACATTCATTTGACAATGTTTTTTTTCTTCCTATGTTAATGTATAATGCACCATTGATGAATGAAAGATGAGTGATTGGAAGGGCCGAATGTAAGACGGGCTTGCGTGTCCAATTTGTGACCCTTTTAAAATAAAGTTGATTTGATTTGATTTGCCTTTCCCCTACACATTTTTAAAGCCTAATTGTTATAAACTTCCATCATGAGTGTTTAATATATATATTGAGAGAGAGAGAGAGAGAGAGAGAGAGAGAGAGAGAGAGAGAGAGAGAGAGAGAGAGAGAGAGAGAGAGAGAGAGAGAGAGAGAGAGAGAGAGAGAATCCATCATCAAAATTAACGGCTCAACACAGAAGACAAAGGGATAACAGTGTACTCTGACCTGCAGCCCCGTCGAAGCCACCAACTGCATATATATGTCCATTGAGCACGGCAACTCCGAGAGTGCTTCGCCTGGCCTCCATACTGGGACAGGAATTCCAGGTGTCCTTCAGGGGATCATAAACATCAATGCTTCTCACTCGCAGAGAGCCGTTGAAACCTCCGACAGCATACACCAGTCCATTCAATACCGCCACTCCTGCACAAGAGTAAGACCATTGCTTTGGTTAGACAACATTGCAGTTATAAATACATTTCAAATTTCAAGCGAACGAAAGAAAAGAAGGAGCAGGAGGAGGGAGGAGGAGGAAGAAGAAGAAGAAGAAGAAGAAGAAGAAGAAGAAGAAGAAGAAGAAGAAGAAGAAGAAGAAGAAGAAGAAGAAGAAGACGACGAACTGCTTCAGTTCTTATTCTGTTGGAGTTACGTCAATTTCCAACTAGTGATCAGCATGGTGGAATGGATAAGAACACTTGTTCTGAAACATTGGGCTTGCTGAGGGTCATGAGTGGGTTCGTCTAATAGGGAAAGATAACCCACACGCAAAAATCAGCCCAGTGTCACTAGAAGTAGTAGCACATGTATGGACTATGCTGGAGTTCACAGCGAGCATTAATGCAACAACAACAACAACAACAACAACAACAACAACAACAACAACAACAACAACAACAAAATGTCTAACTGACAAATGTATGCAAAATACAAAGAACACGGGCTACCATGGTAAATTTGTTTGTAAAGAAAATAACTTTACTGACAAAACAAATGGCTTTAGAAATGCCTGGTGCATTGTGTTAACAGGGGAGGAGGAGGAGGAGGGGGTGGGGGGTGTGTGTGTGTGTGTGTGTGTGTGTGTGTGGTTATGTCAATTCTCAAGAGACATGTTGGAGCATTGCTCAAGATGAAGAATACTGCATGCAATATCTCTCTGTCAATCAAGGTGAGGAAGAGGAACAAACGAACAAACTTTGTTTTCAAAGGGTCAAATTGGGAACGCAGGCCCGTCTTACATTCAGCCCTTCCAATCATTCACCTTTCATTCATAAACTGTGCATGTTACATTCACATCATAAAAAAAACATTGTCAAATGAATGTTGTAACCATAAACAATGCCCATATTATGAGACAGGCAGGCAGGCAGACACACATACACATGCACATTCATAAACACATACATACATACATAACTTACATCATTTACACAAACTCTCACATTTATGCACCCACTCAATAACACATACAAGGACAAGTCAATAAGTAATTCACAAATTACTGTACAAAAATAACTAACTATGATAACAACTTGAAACCAGTTTATTTGTATACATACATTGTCCCTTTATTTCTCAACATAATTTCACCAACATTGATGCACTAATCCCAAGTTTTATCAGTCCTCCTAAAACGACTGTATAGAACTGCGTGCTCTGTTTTCTAAACCACATTTTCACTTCACATTCAACTCGCGTCATTCGTGAAATGTCTCCTGCCAAGGTGGGTTTTCAGTGGACCAAAATGGTTGAAGTTGCTAGGGGCTAAGTCGGGGCTGTAAGGTGGATGTTCCAGAACTTCCTACCTTAGTTGGTTAATTTTCTCTTGAGTTAATCGAGCCGTATGTGGTCTGGCATTGTCATGAAGAAGCAACACTCATCTAGTCAGCATTCCTGGACGTTTTCTTCGAATTGCCTCATGAATCATCGATAGAACTTCACAGTACCCTATTGCAGATGCTACAGAGTCTATCATTACTTGCTTGTCGCCTCTAATCATCTCCTCCACCTGCTGCACGGATGCTTCTGTTGCAATCTCAGCAGGACGACCAGATCGAATTTCATCAACAGTTTTAGAGCATCCTTGAGACAATTTTTCTACCCAGCTATGCACTGCTTTACGGAACAAACATTTGTCAGTATAATCAGGAAGCATTTCCTTATGAATGTCCTTTGCAAGCAGTCCTTTTGCCCACAAAAAACGCACAATAGCACGTTGCTCTTTGGTTGTACACTCCGTAAGTACAGTCGCCATTTTGTTTATGTGCTGTGCATGTGCATGAGAAACCTAGCGCCACCTGACGAATGGGAATATCAAATTTGATGTTGATGTCACCTAATGACACCTGTAGAAAACACTAACTACATTTACCTGCCCTCCCACAGAACTGTGTGACTTATTTATTGACTCACCCTCATTGATACACACGCCTTCGCATACACATACTCACTCACAATCACAAACACACTAACAAAACTTTATTCATACATGCAAACTCAGAGAGTTCTAACTTCACTGAGCTAATTCTATGTATGGAATTCAGTAATGGACAAAGAGCAGTTTAGTGAGGAATTTTGGGGAAACTGCAGAGATATGGTTTTATAGAAGTATGATGAGAACGCCATGAGCAGATAAAATGTAATGAAGATATCCTGAAAGGAGTTAACTATGAAAGGAGTTACTATGAAAGGAGTTACTATGAAAGGAGTTAACTGTGAATGGAATTAACTATGAAAGGAGGTAACTAAAAAAGAGAGCTGGTTATACACATCAGAAGTGGATGATTAATATTTTGTGGGCTCTTCATGAGAAGGAGAAAGCAGGAGTACATCGTAACAATGGGAAAGTTGGAGGGGAAGAGAGGCAGGGGGAGGCTAAGAGAGAAGATGCCAGAGAGTTTGATATCATGGCATAAAGGAATACCATTTATCAGAAATAATTTGGAGTACATGTGACAGAAGACTGAGGACAGATATGATCATCAACACCACATGGCATGGACTATAAATAAGAAGCAATGGAGGGGAGGAAGTGTGTAAGAGGAAGACATATGGGCAGACAACTGATGGACTGGATGAAGCTCCTTTGATTGCACCATGAAGATGGAGGACAAAGGATGTTGGAGATTTATTACAGCTGGCCTTCAATGTGGAGGCGGCATGTGGTTCCGATGATGAAAATCGTGGAAATAAGTCAATAAAGCTGATAGATAGTAGGTCAGCTTGGCTGAATGGATAAGAACATGTGTTCTTAAACATCCGGTGTGCTGATGCCGAGGTAAGAGGTTAAACCCCTACACTGGATAGTTGGACCTATCGTACTTGACTTGGGGACGTAAATTACAAGTACTTCTGAAGTCGGAGTGGATTTGTCTGATGACGAGGATCACTGTTATTAGGGAAAACTAATCCACATGCGAAATTCAGCCCAGTGCTACTAGAAGTAGTGTGTATGAACTACACTTGAGTTCAAAGTGAGTAAGCGCCAAAAAAATAAAAAAAGACACAAAAAACTCATAGATAAAGAATTCAGTATTTTACTATTTACTTCTTTCAACTTAGGATCTTAACACTACTGACAATGTGCCAGTTTCCATGATGAATATTGAAGCACGACAATACTTGAGTTTCATTTCCATGATTCCACTGGTTCTCAATATTAATGTTAATGAAGGAGACATCTGCAGAAAGAGACCAAGCCATACAGAATAAAAACTAGTTCAATGAGATCAATCTCTCATCTTTAAACTCCTTTTAATTTTTATATATAACAAACTCATGATCCCAGTAGTTCTGAAATTGTGTTCCGTTATATACATATATTCTCAAACTTGTGTCTCTGGGCCACACCTATAATGTTCCGCTACTTTGTTTCATTTCAGATCTTGAAATTTCTAGATGAAGCTAAGATGTCATTTACTTGAAATCTTGAAATGCTTAGTGTCAGTGTTATTGATTTTTTTTTGTTTTAAGGTGTAGGTGTGTGTGTGTGTGTTTGAGAGAGAGAGAAAGAGAGTGAGAGAGAGTAAGGAGAGAGAAAGAGATACATTAGAGATTGCAAGTGTAAATTTACACACAAAAAACTTGCGATAAAAAAATGAGAAAACGTGCAAGACATACCACATCGACAACGCCTGGATGGCATTTCTGCCAGCTGGTACCACCTCTCCTCCTGAAAGTCGTAACATTCTACACTACGGATAGCTTTGGGGGCCTGCCCGCCAATCACAAGTAACACCTGCCAGATAATTCAGTTGATCAGTTCTACTAATGAAACATTTGAACATGAGTTACGAGTGTGAAAAAGACACAAGGTTTGCAATAAGACTGTGCCTAAGCATAGAGACCATATTCTTGAAGACCCAAACAGACCAGCTTCCGCTGAGAGTATCTGGTCGTGTCTGAAGATTTACTGACTGATTCAGTAAAGATTAAGTAAAGTATCATTTCACTTGTGTCGAGGCTGATAGGGCTTATGGTCTCGTCCCATATTTGTATAGACCAATCAGCAGTGAAGTGGGTGGTGTGGTCAGTGTCCCGCCTCCCTGGATATTTCCTGGTACATTTAAGGCTGGGTCAACCAGGGAGCCCAGGTCCATTTTTAAATTCTGCCTCGGTGGGGGTTCTCCATGGTGAAGTTGTTACACCACTTGCCCCACGCTTCAAGGATTGTGGGTTCAAATCCAATCTACATTATTTGGTTCATTTTGCAATTTTCTCGGAGACTCCTGGGGGTCGTCACTGAAACTATGGAGTTCATGCTCTGTATGATGGCTTCAGCAGGTCTCCTTGCAGAAAGAGCCAAATAAGATAAAAACCCAGTGCAATGAAGTCGATCCTTTCATCTTTAAACCCTCCTTGACCTGCCTGGATGGGGATTCAAACACATGACCAAGTATGCCATACGATAATATAAAATATTTACCTGTTTACGTTAATCACTCTTACAGTTGCTTAAACGTCTACACTTAGCACAAAACATTATTTTACAACTAAAATATTAACTGCTAATTACTCAATTTTCCTCCCATCAATGGAGATATTGAAGTATGCACATTATGAAATATCACACAGCACCTGTATTTAATCATATGAAAATACTTTTTTTTTAAACATGTAACTAATTTTATTTCAAAACAATGTATTCACATAGTGAATTTAAACACAGACAATGCACATCATATTTCAGCCTAAGTATCATTAATTGGTTTCACATAATATGATATGTAACTCTGCAGCATGCACCTGACAAGATGCAACATATGTCAAGACAAGACATCATGCAATATTTTATTTATGGTGTCAGTGTTTAATATTATTTCATAATTTATGAATCTTAAATTTTTTGTACTTCATTTTATTTTATTGCTGCTGCAAACATAAATATATTTCAATAATAACTAACTGAGATTGTTTAATTTTATCACCCGAGTTTTCTTTCCTAACGATTTTCTTTTAATGTTTTTTTTTTTTTCAATTTCACTACACATTAAAAAAAAAACAGATTTCTTCACTAAACATGTACAAACTTCATTAGTCAATATTCAGTAACTTTAAACAAAATGCAATCAACTCACCAGAAGATTGTACTAAACAGGATTAACAAGATTATACCAAAACATTTGTTTTAAACATACAGGACAAAGCAATATTTTGAAGATACTCACCACTGTACTTTCTATCTAACAATTCAAGATCATAAAAGAGTTAATGCCTACCTTAGGTAAACCAATTGGATTTCTAGGCTGCGTACGTGGAGTTTTATACAAGGGCTTTTGATCTGTCTTCAGTAAGTGGTATTTCATAGCCTCTATTAAGTAATCTTTGCACCTGAAACGATCAGAATAAACTTACCTGCAGTCATTCGTAACATTAAATTGGTCTTGAAATTATTTTAAGTTAGTCAGTTGAAGCCACAGTAGCGGAATGGTTAGCCCACTTGCATGATAGCCTGGTAGTCATGTGTCCAAATCCCCATTGAGACAAATTGTTTACAGTAACACAATTTTTAGCCCACTTGCATGATAGCCTGGTAGTCATGTGTCCAAATCCCCATTGAGACAGATTGTTTACAACTGACCCAGGCTTCCAGGCTGAAATGGGTACTAAAACTGTAATGAGAAGTACAAGTGGTCAGCATGGTACGGACTATACCACTCACTGAGTGCACTGGTTTACAAAAATATTGGGTTAGCACCATATACCCTATACACATCAAAGCATGTAAAAGTGTCCTGTACTTAACTTTTTTCTTTTAATTTGGACTGATGACTGGTATGACATTTCTGAACATTTCACTACTCCATTCCAAACTTTGAAAATTCTATTCATAATCTTATTCTTGAGAAGACAATGTGGCAGTTCTCCTTTACCTTCCACATTCCCATGGCCATGTGTGATTAGTGGTTCTGCATATGCCAGCAATTTTCACTTATCAGGACAAGACAAAATCTTGTTCTGCTCGGGAGCAGAGATGTCCATATATTTTGCAGGATACTTGATGCCTTGAATTGAATTTGCTAAACTCTTCGGCGCTGCCCATCCCCTACAACTAGGAGGTGGAAGCTTCATCGAGCTGAGATTATGGTGGCATTTTTCATGCTCTCCACTGTAGTGGAAGGTCTTGAAGCAAGACACATATGTGCTGCAAATGTTTGTCCACAGTGGATGCATGTGAAAACATGGTCATTTCCACCATCATGCACCATCTTACGTCTCTCACGCTCTGTGTGCTTTATCTGCAATCATTTTCTCCTTTGTCTTCTTCTTCTTCTTCTTCTTCTTTCGTTCGCTTGAAATATGTCTATATCTGCAATGTCGTCTCTTGCATGAATTGAACTGTTTTTTTCAGTTCACACAGTGGTCCATAGAGTTTATCTTCCACTGTCGTCTCTCTAGGCCAGAAGGTTTGCCTAGATATGTTATATTTTGGGCAGTCTTGGAGTATGTGCTCTGCTGTCTGCGACGCCAATCCACATGTGCACATGGCTGTTTCACCAATCTTGAATTTTGTATACATGTGGTTGCGTAATCTATTGTGTCCTGTTCTGAGGCGCAGAATAATGACTTGTTCTGGTCTGTCCATAATGTGGTAGTCATCTTGAACAGGTTTTGGTGGCTTTCTGACTGATTTGATCATTCTTTTCTTTTGGTGGTATGTAACGGGCACATCAGGCTGTTCCTCTTTGGCTCCTTCCTTAGCCAATTGATCAGCTCTGTCATTTCCGGGTACTCCACAGTGGGATGGTATCCACTGTATGGTGACTTTATGCTGACTGCTACGTTCAGAAAGTAGTGTCCTTAGTACTGGCAATTTCTAGGACAGGAGCGCCCCGAGTACTGATTTTGCATCTGTCAAAAGCACCATAGGTTGTGTACCATTGCTGGTATTTAGTAATTTCTCTGTTGCTATCTTGATTGCCTCAATTTCAGCATCATAGTTATGGCAGTACTTTCCTGTCGGTACTCTGGCTGTGTCCCTAGTATTATTTGGGTATTCTATGTACACTCCCGCTCCTCCATTTCGAACAGTATTTTGTGCTGACCCATCTGTGTAGACTCGGATCCAGAGGTCCTGTGGGTATTCTTCATCAAGGAAGCTGAGAATGGCTGTTCTGCGCTGCACACTGTTCTGTTCTTCCTTGTCAAATATTCCTCTCACTTTTGTCTGGATTTGTAACGATAGTCTATGCTCATCTTTCCATGGAGTTCGCTCTGGAATAGTTGTTAGGAGGATACCAACTGTGGGCAGATCAGTGGTTTCTCTGCAGAGTCGTTTGGCCTGGTGGATAAAACTACTTCTTTTCAACCGCCCCATAGCTAGGTTTTCAAATCTGTTCTTCATAGGGTGGCCTGGCAAGCTGAGGAACTTTTCTGCTAGTATTAGCGTTTTCGTATCTCTGCGCTCACTCAGTGCCTGTGTCCTCCCCATCTTCTCCATTTCCACTATAGGGGTTGATCTCATCCCTCCTGTGGTGACTCTAAGTGCTTGATTTTGCACCTTGTCCAGCTCTTGTAGTGTGGTTTTTGATGCTGAACACCACGCAGTTGACCCATATTCCAGGTGAGGTCGTATGCTCTGTTGGTAAACTTTGCTAAGTATTTTCGTACTGGCTCCCCCTGTGGTTCCACTTAGCTTTCTCAGGATGGCTATTTTCCTTCTGGCTTTTGCTACTGCTTTGTTGATGTGCTTTCTCCTTGTCAGCTTGCCATCAAATGTTACTCCAAGGTATGTTGGTTCTTTATCTTCTCTTAGGGGTGTTCCATTTATCTGGATGATCCCTGCCTTTTGTTTTGGAGAGAGGGTAAATAGGGTGGTGCTGCACTTGTCAGTGTTTATGCTGACACACCATCTATTTGCCCATGCAGCAAATGTATCTACAGCTCTTTGTAGCAATCTGGTGGCCACTGATGCATATTCATTTGTGCTCCATAGAACCAGGTCATCGGCATACATTGCCGCTTTAATTCCATGCGGTAGGTGAGCAACAAGATCATTGATGAAGATTAGAAAAAGTGTGGGGGACAAGACTCCGCCCTGGGGGACACCGTGACGCAGTAGTACTTTCTTGCTCTTGAGTCCGTCTATCTGTACTCGGGCTCTTCTGTTGTGCAAGTATGCTTTCACCCATTTGTACATTCTTCCATTGACTTTGCAGTTTCTCAGTTTCTTCATCAGACCTTCTTTCCAGACTTTGTCAAAGGCTTTCTTCAGATCTATCCATGCTGCAAGCACCAGCTTCTTCTCTTGGAATGCATCCTCAATTTCTTGAGAGAGGTAGGTTGTCTGATCTTCCGTAGAGTAGCACTGCCTAAAGCCAGCCTGCTATGGCACAAGGATGTTTTTACTTTCAATGTACCACTGCAGTCTGTGATTGATGATGCGCTCCAGTGTTTTGCAGAGACAGCTGGTGAGGCTAATTGGTCTGTAGCTAGAGGCAATGGAACCATCTTTCCCTGATTTTAGGAGGGGTATCATGATTGCTTCTCTCCAGGCATGTGGAACACTGCCTAAGGTCCAGCTGTTATTGAAGATCTGCAACAGCTTTGTTTTGGCCTCTGTTCCTAGGTTCCTGATCATTTCATTGGAGATACCATCAGCTCCTGGTGACTTTCTCATTTTCAGTTTTGATATGGCTAGCTCCAGTTCGCTGATTGTGATGGGTGCCTCCAGAACCTCATGTACTATTTCCTTCTGTCCTGTATGTTGTCGTTTCTCTCGAATCTCTTGTTGTTTCTCTGGACTAATTTTGATATTGCTATCTTGTGCGAACGAGTCCGCAAAATGGTCAGCTGCTTGCTTTCTTGTTAAGATTTTTCCATCTTTATGTAGTGCAATTTTTGAGTTTCTCCCTGTGCCCTCGTCATTAAGCTGTTTTATTAGCTTCCACAATTTCCTTGTGTCTCTTTCAAAGTTCAGAGACTCCGTTTTCTCCTGCCAGCTTTTCCGTCTAGCCTGCAGCTTGGCCCTTTGAAATTTGGCTTTTGCATGCTGGAATTTATTGTGGTGCTCTTGGCTGGGTGTGGCCTCTGCTTGCTTTCTACACACTTCAACATCATTATGCAACTGTTCCAGTTCACTACTCCAGTAGGGTTTATATTGTTTACGGGCTCCTCTTGGTACTGTTTCTCGCGCTGCCTGTAGTATGCATTTGTCTTTGTTTGTCCTTTGTCTTTATTCCATTTCTGATAGTTGCCCTCCATGCAACATGTTCAGCGGCGACTTGCTCCCAATGTGCATTATCAATGCCTGTATCAATCATGTCCCACTTACACACATCTTTGTATCATAGTAGAGGCCGACCCTGAGATCTCTTACCCATCTGTAATTCACCAAATAAGATCTCCTTTGGTATTCTACCATCATCCAACCTAACATGTCCTATCCATCTAAGTCTACGAAGACTGAGCATGGAACACACCGTCACACAACGTGATCTTTCCAATACTTCAGTATTTGTGATTTTGTCCTGCCACTTAATACCAAGTATTCTTTGCAGACATCGCATATGAAAGCTGTTTAAACGTTTCTCTTGGTGTAAGTAAGTTGTCCAGATTTCACTGCCATAAAGAAGAGTACTAAGGACACAGGCTTGGTAGAGGACTTTTGCTTTTGGCAGTAAGCTTCCTGTTCTCCCAGCCTCTGTTTGCTAACATGTTCATTGTTATTGCTGCCTTACCAATCCTGATGTTGATTTCCTGGTCTAGAAATAATATGCTATTTACCTCTGATCTTGATATGTAAAATGGTCTACTATCTACGTCTACTATCTCCAGGTCGGCGTCATCAATAAAGATTGATGGTACCCCATGTGCACCTTGTGACATAATCTGTGTCTTCTTTTTGTTAATTGTTAAACCAAATTCAGAACAAGCATTGAAGAATGCAGATAGTAGATGTTGTTTAGTTTAGTCAATGGATCAACATCACGGCACACGGGTGTAACCCATAAGTGCTCTGTTCTCCTCCTAACTCAAACCTGAGTTTGGAGAAACTCAGCTCATTGCACGAACTCCATAGCACCGGTGAGGATCCTGAAATACTTTGGGTAGATTTTTAACTTGAAATTTTGCCAGGACAGTGCCGTTAGGCTACTCTTTTTCGATTTCCAACTGCCAAGGGATTTTTTTACGTGCGCAAGAATACACATGGGTGTCCAATCTCACTACCCAGAGACCAGGGGAAATTTTATTACTAGAAGTCCATGCGGAAAAAATCCCGGTCCTCACTGGGGCTTGAACCCGGGACCTCCAGCACTCGAGGCGGACACCATACCTCAAGATCACGCAGCCCCTGTGTACATAGTACTAGGTTGCATCGCGACGTGGTTAAGCCACTTGCCTAGCAATCCAAAGATCATGGTTTCATTTCTGGACACCGTCATTTGGTTCATGGGTGCATTTTTTTGTTTTTAGATTTCTGGGGGTTGTCACTGGGGTCAGTGCTCAAGGCTGTGCTTTTGGCAGGCAGCTCTGTGGAAAGAAGCCGAGGTGTATGGGATAAAAGCTGGTGCAATGAAACCAAGCCTTCTGCCTCTGTAGACACACTCAAATGAAAATATTTAACAGAAAAATGAAAGTAATGTTCAAAACTGTGCACATTCTGCAAATAGTTGTAGTATAATAGTAGTAGTAGTAAAAGATGTAGCAGTAGTAGTAATAGTAGCTGTAGTAAACAGTAATAACATTACAGTAAACAGTAGCAGTTAGTACTAATAGTTTTTGTTACAAATAGTTAAAGTAGTAGTTACAAGTAGCAGCAGTAGTTAACTAGCAGTAGAGTTGTAATTGTAGTTAGTAGGAGTAGCAGTGGTGTAACAATAGTAGCAGTAGTTGTAATAGTAGCTGCAGTAGCAACAGAAGTAGTAGCAGCTACTAGTAGTTTTTTTTTTCCCCGCGTTTCCATCCTGTTTCAGGATACTGCGGTCAACACCAGCATCTTTCATCTGTATATTGATTCCTAGGCTAGATTACGCTCATCAGCATGCCACGACTTTCTGAGCGACCGGCTCCATACTCTCATGTCACTTTTGCGATTCGAACCACTGCTAATTCTCGTCGCGTCACGTGACGAGAGTATTCGGGGTTAGTGGAGAAAGCTGCTAACCCCTCGGCCATGGAGCCAGCAGCTACTAGTAGTAAATGTAGTAATTGCAGTAGTAGTCACATGTAGTAATACCAGCAGCATAGTAGTAGTAATTGTAGTATAGTAGTAGTAATTGCAGTAGTAGTAGCAGAATGGTAGTTTTAGCAGTAGAAATGGTAATAATAATAGTGGGCAGTAACAACTAGCAGTAATAGAAGCAGTAATTAGTGGTAGTAGTAATAAAGTAATAAACTCAATGACCTCATCTCACATACCGGGTATATTGAGCTAACCAGATAAACATGTAGAACCCCATATGGACAATTAATCCAAGCCATAACCCCATATGGACAACAATCACCTTCGGATTAATAAGACTGTGAGGGTAAAACCTTGGGCAGCTGCTTTGGTGGCTGACTAGTACAAGACTATCAATATCAGCCTGTGATGGACCCCACTATAACTTCTCCTTGAGGTTGAACGGGTATGGGCAATGGTGAAAAAAAAAAAAAAAAAGCACACAATGGGTGATGTCAATATCACACCGACTGCGTTTACTTTCCACAACACTTCTTAGCACCAATTTTAAATCCAGTAGGCAGGTAAATGTGCTAGCCACTTCATCTCCAGCCAGAGCTAGATCAATTTAAACAAAATCTAAGGGAAACAATCTCTGCAGTCTACATGAGTTACATACCTGTAAAAATCAAGGGGACATAATATTCATTTATTGTTGGTATGGGAAACAACTCGTCCTCATATTTCGAAAGAAGTATTTATACCCATTATTTATTAAATGTGTGAAGATTGGGAGACTAATCATTAAAAACTACCAAAATAAGATGTAACTCGTAAAAAAGAAAAGAGTGGATTTCTTCATAGTGAATAAAGCATATTTTCTTTTACAAGACATACAATGTATTAACACAACAGGCTACTTGCACATTATTTACACATACCTCCAGTTTGACACCTGACACTCTGGTTTCTCTTCACAACGTATAAATCTTTCACCTTGAAAGGTCCATCTTTTTCCTTTGCCTTAGCGGAAGTGAGGGCTACACCTGACTGTCCACATCATTCTCATTCAAGTTAGTATGATCCTCAGATCTGTCCTCTCCGACATGGCTTTCTTCTCCACTGTCCTCCTCTAGAGTACACAAGCCTGAATTACTGACGGTCTGTTCTCCATCTTGTTTAGTATCCTCATGCCTGTGCTTTTCCTCATCTGACTCAATGTAGCGGAGACTGACGTCCAAAATTTCAGGAGTCATGAGATCCCCAATAATGGTGTCACTGTCATCTTTGCCGTTAGTGTCGTCTGTAATATGTTTGTGCACGTTCTTTTGTCCTGGCGATTTCTTCTTCTTCTGTTTGGGCACTTGTGTGGTAGAAGTAGAAGCCATCACAGGAGAAGAAAGCCATGTCGGAGAGGACAGATCTGAGGATCATACTAACTAGAATGAGAACAATGTGGACAGTCAGGTGGAGCCCTCACTTCTGTTAAAGCACACGAAGGAAATTTTGGACGTCAGTCTCCGCTACATTGAGTCAGATGAGGAAAAGCACAGGCATGAGGATACTAAACAAGATGGAGAACAGACCGTCAGTAATTCAGGCTTGTGTACTCGAGGAGGACAGTGGAGAAGAAAGCCATGGTTTAAGGAAAAGAAAAGCGGTTGACAACACAGGAACTGGTTTACAAGTTTCATCACCAAAGAAAATCAAACCACAACCAGAGGAAGAAACAGATGCAAACCGATGCACACCGCCACCCTGTGGTATTTTACCCCCTCCACGAGGATGTAGGCCACCACAACAGGACTTCAAACAGGATCCATCACAAGAAGAGAGACGCAGACCAAGACATTATAAACGTTAACAAAAACACAGTGAGGAGAGAAGATTATCATTTGTCTTTTCTTATTAAGTGAAGCGCAATAAAATTGCGATTTATTAGTTTTAAATTTTAATTAAAATTTAAATTTTCCCCTTTCAAAAATAAAAAAAAAAAATTGAAAGGTTTTAATAAGCTTTTCTTAGCTACATTTCCTGATAACGAACCTGGCGATGATTCTTAGGGGATATTCGGCGGCATGTTCTTGTTCCGGGATATTAAGGATATATAGAATACTCGTTTTGTTAAATTCCCCGATTATTTCAAGATCGCGTTAAAAAATAGGACCGATTACTTTATAAAGGTTTTCCATCCCTTGTTTACACTTTGCACATGTCGTGTTTCTGAAATTCGCTTCCGACACAGAAATACAGAGTGACATTTTCAGACGTAAGTAGACCCACAAATCACATTTTATGTAGATGTCTGTGTTTGTTCTTAGATGTTTAATTAAATCAACCATTCATTTTTATATAAAGTGTGTTATTTTGGACTATTAAAGTCGGAGGGCAAGTGTCAAACTAAAATGATGAAGATGGCATGCTATGATCAACAATGATGTGGTATTTCAATGGCGGGAAATAGCCGCTTTCTTGTCATACTCCAGCAATCACTATTTAATATTCTTATGGAACATTCACAGCGATGTTAAAGCCAATGAATGAAGTTTTGCATTGTACATCCATTTTAGTAATTTAATTTTGTTTAATTTTCCATCACGTTAAATGGTCGGGAACGTTTATTTTTGGGTAACTTTTCATCACAACTTAACTCATATTTAAGCACGCTGGTAGGCCGTAGACAGGGCAAGCAGACAGTCAACATACTGTGGTATGTGCATATATCTGTGAAGTGCTGGTATGGGAGCTGGTCGTTCAGAAAGCAATGGCAAACTACTGAACGTAACACTTGCCTAGTACATCAACAGCAGCTGAAAAATGCTGGTGTTGACTGCAACGTCCTGTAATGGATACGCAACACAATATATATATATATATATATATATATATATATATATATATATATATATATATATATATATATATATATATATACACATACATATATACGTACGTATGTATATATACACACACACACATACATACATATGTACGTATATGTGTGTGTGTGTGTGGTGTGTATATATATATATATATATATATATATATATATATATATATATATATATATTTATATATATATACTTACGTACGTATGTACACTTTTTTCATGCCGGCTCACATACCTTTCAGTAAGAAACCAAGGCAACGCGATCTGCTTCCGAATCTCGCGCAGCTGTGTTTTGTACCTGGGTGTATATATATATATATATATATATATATATATATATATATATATATATATATATATATATATATATATATATATATATACATATATATATATATATATACACATATATACATATATATATAGTATATATATATATATATATATATATATATATATACATATATATATATATATATACACATATATACATATATATATATATATATATATATATATATATATATATATATATATATACACATATATATATATACACATATATATATATACAACATATATATATATACACATATATATATATACACATATATATATATATATATATATATATATATATATATATATATACATACATATATATACATATATATATATATATATATATATATATATATATATATATATATATATATATATATATATATATATATATATACTTACGTACGTGTGTACACTTTTTTCATGCCGGCTCACATACCTTTCAGTAAGAAACCAAGGCAACGCGATCTGCTCCCGAATCTCGTGCAGCTGTGTTTTGTACCTGGGTATACAGGATTGCGAACAGCGTCTTTAACCTCTTCGCCAGGGAGATCAGCATATATATATATTGGGTGTGTATATATATAACACCAGTGTCTGTGGCCTAAAGGATTGCAAATGCAATTTGTGAACTGCTTACCATGCGTTCGAAACACAGCAGCAACCGATTTGGCAGCAAACCGTGTTGTCCCGGGGTTTGAACATGTTGGTATGGAGCCGGTCGATTAGAAAGCAATGGCTAACTACTGAACGTAAAACTTGCCAAGACATCAACAACAGCAGTAAAAATGCTGGTGTTGATAATGATGTCCTGTAAAAAAAAATATATATATATATATATTTTTTTTTTTTGGCGTATCCCTTACGTGACGTTGCAGTCAACACCTGCATTTTTCAGCTGCTGTTGATGTACTAGGCAAGTGTTATGTTCAGTAGTTTGCCATTGCTTTCTGAACGACCGGCTCCCATACCAGCACGTTATAACAATGCGACACAGTCTGCTCCACAAATCAGTCGCAGCTGAGCTTCGAACGCCTGGTACCCGGCTTACGAACAGCGTTCGCAAGCCTTTGGCCACATATTGATATCCATGGGACAAGAAAACAGAACAGATGGTGTCACTATTTTATTAATATCACATGATTTGAATCAGTGACAGATTTAATACTGTTAGTTAATTGCATATCCTTTACAGGTTGTCACAATCAACACCAGCATATTTTGCTGTTGTGATCTCTTGGCAAGTTTATATTCAATAGTTTGTCATTGCTTTCTGAATGACTGGCCCCCCATACCATTATAAAAAAAAAAAAAAACCAACGCAAGGCAGTCTGCTGCCAAATCGTCCACAGCTGTGTTTTGAACGCGGGTATGCGGGTTACGAACTGCGTCCATTACCTCTTTGCCAATGAGCTGGCTTTAATAATGTAGTTGATTAATAACAATTACTCAATTAATATAACTCAGAATAATAATTTTGTATATGCAGACTATCATTCAAACTACTGAGCGTAATCTTGCCAAGAGATCAACAGACAGCTGAAAGATGCTGCTGTTGACAGCTAAGTCCTGTAAAAGGATACGCAAAAAAAAAAAAAAAAAAAAGACTATCATTCTCCGTGGCGAAGGGGTTACAGACACGATTCGTAATCCTGTATACCCAGGTTCAAAACACAGCGGTGCTGGTTTTTTTTTTTGAAAAATGTATTGGTGCCAGTCATTCAGAAAGCAATGGCAAACTACTGGATTTGCCTAGAAGTCATGAACAGCCAAAAATGCTGGGGTTGACTGCTACATCCAGTGAAGGACATGCAACTAAAAAAATATGCAGACTAAATAACTCATGGTTTTTGTATTTATTTTTTCTAAAGTGCATGATTTGGTATTTTATAAAAGTTGAAAGTCACCATAAATCTTAAGGCTTATTGCATTATTCATAATTTTTATTATTACATGACATGCGTGGTACACTAATTTTGCATTTGCAAAATATGTGCCATATTATTAAAATGGCTTAGGAGGAAGGAGGAGGAGAAGAAGGAGTAGGCGAAGGAGTGGAGGAAGAGGCAGGAGGAAGAGGGAGTTTAAGGTTTTCATTTGAATTTGCATTCTAACGGTGGCTCTCAAATAACAACCTGAGTTATCTCCCTTAGTGAGGGAAAAACACCAACAGCAGTTATCTGCCCATAGCTTATGTTGTTTTCACACTTTTTGAAATGGGATTTCAATATTTCCAATTTAAATATAAAAAAAAAATTGAAAATTACAATAAGCTTAATTCAGCTACAGACTTGAATACAGATCATTGATTTGTTTTTTCAAGAGGTATTCAACTATGCAGCTTATATGTTAAAAAATATTAAAAATGTTACTAGAATACCTGTTTTCTTCTATTTTTTGATTTTTAAAGGTCGTATTAATAAACAACATTTTTAGAAAAGTTTTATATCCCGTGTTTGATATAATTAGTTTCACTATGGCTCAGTGTTTCCAATTAACTTAAAAAAAAAATAAAGAATTACAATTTTCATACCGTGAAGTAGACCCACAAATCAGATTTTATGTAGAAATCAGTTTGTTCTTAGTGTTTGTATTAAATGCAACCTTTCTTTTTATTCAAAGTTGTGTTGTTTTGGACTATTTTTTAGCTAAAACAATGCAAAACGATAAGCTTAGCGCATGGTTTTCGTTACTGTACTTGTACCGTGGTCATTTCTATGGCGGAACTGCCGCTACTGTCATACTCAGTTTTCACTTTTAATATTCTTATAACTTCAAGCGATGTAAAGTCCAATATGAAGGTTTTATTGACATGCCATTTAGTAATTTAATCTTATGTTTAATTTTAATCATAATAAATGATCGGGAAACGACAGTTGTGGGTAACTCCATGACAATCTTAACTCTATTGAACACGCTGGTAGGCCGTAGACAGGGCAAGCAGACAGTCAACAATACTGTGGTATGTGCATATATCTGTGAAGTGCTGGTATGGGAGCTGGTCGTTCAGAAAGCAATGGCAAACTACTGAACGTAACACTTGCCTATACATCACCAGCAGCTGAAAATGCTGGTGTTTACTGCAACGTCCTTAATGGATACGCAACACATTATCTATATATATATATATTATTATATATAATATATATATATAATATATATATATATATATATATATATATATACCAATACATATATACGACGTATGTATATAATACACCACACTGATACATACATATGTACGTATATGTGTGTGTGGTTGTGTGTGTGTTATATATATATATATATCTATATATATATATATATATATGATATATATATATTTATATCATAATCTACTTACGTATGTACACTTTTTTCATGCCGGCTCACATACCTTTCAGTAAGAAACCAAGGCAACGCGATCTGCTTCCGAATCTCGCGCAGCTGTGTTTTTGTACCTGGTGTATATGTATATATATATATATATTAGATATATTATATCTATATATATATATATAATATATAATATATATATATATATATCCATATCAATATATATATATACCCGTAGAACATAAATGATATTATTTATCTATGTGATATTTAATATAGTATATATATATACATATATTATATATATATATACACATATATACATATATATAATATATAACTATAATATATATATATATCTATATATATAATATATATATATATATATATACACATATATATATATAACACATATATATATATACACATATATATATATACACATATATATATATATAATATATATATATATATATATATATATATCTACATTATATATATATATCATATATATATATATATATATATTATATATAGTGTATATATATATAGTGATATATATTATATATAGTGTATATATATATATATACTTACGTACGTGTGTACACTTTTTCATGCCGGCTCACATACCTTCAGTAAGAACCAAGGCAACGCGATCTGCTCCAGAAATCTCGTGCAGCTGTGTTTTGTACCTGGGTATACAGGATTGCGAACAGCGTCTTTAACCCTCTTCGCCAGGGAGATCAGCATATATATATATTGGGTGTGTATATATATAACACCATGTCTGTGGACCTAAAGGATTGCAAATGCAATTTGTGAACTGCGTACCATGCGTTCGAAAACCAGCAGCAACCGATTTGGCAGCAAACCGTGTTGTCCCCGGGGTTTGAACATGTTGGTATGGAGCCGGTCGATTAGAAAGCAGATGGCTAACTACTGAACGTAAAACTTGCCAAGACATCAACAACAGCAGTAACAATGCTGGTGTTGATAATGATGTCCTGTAAATAATATATATATATATATATATATTTTTTTTTTTTGGCGTATCCCTTACGTGACGTTGCAGTCAACACCTGCATTTTTCAGCTGCTGTTGATGTACTAGGCAAGTGTTATGTTCAGTAGTTTGCCATTGTTTCCTGAACGACCGGCTCCCATACCAGCACGTTATAACAATGCGACACAGTCTGCTCCACAAATCAGTCGCAGCTGAGCTTCGAACGCCTGGTACCCCGGCTTATGAAACCGCGTTCGCAAGCCTTTGGCCACATATTGATATCCATGGGACAAGGAAACAGAACAGATGGTGTCACTATTTTATTAATATCACATGATTTGAATCAGTGACAGATTTAATACTGTTAGTTAATTGCATATCCTTTACAGGTTGTCACAATCAACACCAGCATATTTTGCTGTTGTGATCTCTTGGCAAGTTTATATTCAATAGTTTGTCATTGCTTTCTGAATGACTGGCCCCCCATACCATTAAAAAAAAAAAAAAACCAACGCAAGGCAGTCTGCTGCCAAATCGTCCACAGCTGTGTTTTGAACGCGGGTATGCGGGTTACGAACTGCGTCCATTACCTCTTTGCCAATGAGCTGGCTTTAATAATGTAGTTGATTAATAACAATTACTCAATTAATATAACTCAGAATAATAATTTTGTATATGCAGACTATCATTCAAACTACTGAGCATAATCTTGCCAAGAGATCAACAGACAGCTGAAAGATGCTGCTGTTGACAGCTAAGTCCTGTAAAAGGATACGCAAAAAAAAAAAAAAAGACTATCATTCTCCATGGCGAAGGGGTTACAGACACGATTCGTAATCCTGTATACCCAGGTTCAAAACACAGCGGTGCTGGTTTTTTTTTTTGAAAAATGTATTGGTGCCAGTCATTCAGAAAGCAATGGCAAACTACTGGATTTGCCTAGAAGTCATGAACAGCCAAAAATGCTGGGGTTGACTGCTACATCCAGTGAAGGACATGCAACTAAAAAAATATGCAGACTAAATAACTCATGGTTTTTGTATTTATTTTTTCTAAAGTGCATGATTTGGTATTTTATAAAAGTTGAAAGTCACCATAAATCTTAAGGCTTATTGCATTATTCATAATTTTTATTATTACATGACATGCGTGGTACACTAATTTTGCATTTGCAAATATTATTAAAATGGCTTAGGAGGAAGGAGGAGGAGGAAGAAGGAGTAGGCGAAGGAGTGGAGGAAGAGGCAGGAGGAAGAGGGAGTTTAAGGTTTTCATTTGAATTTTGCATTCTAACGGTGGCTCTCAAAATAACAACCTGAGTTATCTCCCTTAGCGAGGGAAAAAACCAACAGCAGTTATCTGCCCATAGCTTATGTGTTTTGTGGTCACACTTTTTGAAATGGGATCTCAATATGCCAATGTTAAATATTAAACTGACATACAAAAATTAATATCTCAGCTTAAAATTCACTTACAGACTTGAATAAGGTATCATTGGATTTGTTTTTTCAAGAGGTATCCAACTATGCAGCTTATATAATTAAAAAACAATTTAGAAAATGTTACTAAAGTACCTAGCTTTTCTTCTATTTTTTGCCCACGTAAGGTCGTATTAATAAACAACATTTTTAGAAACAATATATCCCGTGTATTGATATAATTAGTTTCACTAATGGCTCAGTGGGAGCCACGGTATTTTAAACATAAAAAAAAAAAAAATTAGGCAAGAATCAATACCAAGCTGGTTGGATTCAGGGTGACCAGATTGGCTTTTTAAAACAGGTTTGGCATCAGAAAATCAGTTTAGCCTTTTGAAATTTGTAATGGCACTTGCCTCTTTTTGAATTTTTCAAGTTAATTGTTGTCTTGTTTTACTATTTTTTAGCTAAAACAAATGCAAAACGATAAGCTTAGCGCATGGTTTTCGTACTGTACTTGTACCTGGTCATGTTCTATGCGCACTGACGCACTGCGCAGCTTACTGTTTAGTTCAGTTTTCAATTTCATTATACCTTCATCGCAATCGCAAGTATTTCTTATTATTGACTGAGCCTATTATCATGCCAAAGTGAAAATCATCTTATGATACTAATCGGAAATATAATGATCAATGGGAAACGACATTTGTGTGGCTCAAGAAATCCACTGACGGTTCTGAACAGGCATATTGCAAATTGTGCCATTGTAATATTGTTCCAAGATTTTCAAATCTCGCAAATCATGCAACAACAGAAAAATACAAGCGAAGCGCGCCATCTTCTTCACAAAAATCACTTTCAGTGGTGACAATAAGCAAGAAAATTGATGATAAAGTCAAATTAGCAGAGTTACAAATTGCTGTTAGCATGGCGTGCCATAGAGCCATACACACCATCGATCACTTAGGTGAAATAATGGTAGCCCATGGATGTGGCAGCACTCTTGGTCAGATAAAATTGCACCGAACGAAGTGCATATCACTAATAAAAAATGTTGTTTCACCGTCTTTAAGATCTGATCTAATTCTAGATCTGCAAAACAAGAAGTATGCACTCATCATTGATGAGTCCACTGATGTCTCAACCCAAAAGTATTTGTGCATTTTAGTTAGATACCTCAGCGATAAAAGAAATGAAATTACTACTAGTTTTCTAGGTTTGATTCCAGTTCAGGAGGCAACAGGAGAGAATATATTTAATTTCATTAACCCTTTACAGGGTGGAACAGCCATTTCCGTCCGATACCATAAACGGGCGAAACGTCCCAAACCGCCCGATACTATTATGCATTGTAAAAACGTGATCTCTCGGCTTTCCGATACTTCTGACGGCTACTTTCGCTTTCACCGATAGCTTGACAACGTGGCCGCCATTTGTAAGCACCTACTATGAATTTGAACGGACTTTTACAGACTTTTTTTGAAAGTTTTCGGGGTTTTCACACTGAGTTTTTCAAAAAGGATTTCGGCGATTCTTCAAGTGATAACCGAGGTTTCGCTAGGTTCAATTTAAATGACATTAAAGGGCACGAAGTTGACTATTAATCGCAGCTAGATATCAGTGAAAAGCGTTACTTTGCATTAGCAGTCGTGAGTCGGACTTTAAACAAAATGATTATGATTCTGAAAATGTGTTTGTAAATTGCCGTATAGATGACGGAAAATCACAAACAATATGCTGTATTTCATAAATATTTGTGTTCATATATGGATTACCGACAAAAATCACGTGAGTAACATATTCTGCATGCTTTTCCCTTCATTGTGTTGTTTATTTAACTAAAATTGGTTGACTAACACCTTATTTGTGATGGTTTTACTAACGCAACCCGAAATTTTACTGAAGCTGAAAAAATCTTGCCCGTTCAGGGCTAAAAAATTTACAAGCGTCTGCCCTGTAAAGGGTTAACACTGAAATTGGAAAATGTAATCAATCATTATAAAATTGCATTGGTTTTGCATCTGATGGTGCTTCCAGTATGGTTGGATGCAACAATTCAGTTTGGTCCAGAATGACAGATGTATCTCCTTCATGTGTTCAGTATAAGTGTGTTTGCCATTCATTAGCATTGTGCATCAAATATGCAGTGTCAAAACTACCTTCAAACATTGGATATTTGCTGACAGAAATACCAAATTGGTTTAGACATAGCAATCTAAGACGAGAAGCATTTAAAGATTTATTAAAAATTATGAACTCATCGACAGAATTTCAGCAAGCTAGCAATGCACCACTTCCTTTTGAGAAAATTTCTCCTACTCGCTGGCTTGTCCGGGGAAAAGTAATGTTCAACATTCTAATGAATTGGGAAGAACTCAAGGCTTATTTTATTTCTGCTGAATTAGCAAATTATGACACTAAATTTAAGTCACGACTTATAAAGGAAATGCTTCTAGATCAAAGAAACTACCTTTATTTTCCTTTTGCAACCCCTATTGTGCAGGAATTCGAAAGGTTAAATAGCATTTTTCAGAAAAGTAAGGCAGATCCTCACGAATTACATGAAGAACTATTTTTGCATTATAAGAGTCTTAATAGTAGGATTTATGATACCAATAATAAGAAAAAAGATGTTTCTAATGTTGATTTTGGCATCAAATTCCTGTCAGAGTGTGATAACTACATTCAGAAAAGGTCTGATACAAAAATTAATTGCCAACAAGAGGTCTAAGATCTCAAAGAAAGATGCTTATCAATGCTAGAAGAAGCACTTGATCAAGTTAGAAAGCGGCTTCCTTCAGCAAGAAATATATTTAAAGATCTAACCAATTTTAGCCCTGGAATAATCTTAAACCAGGCTTCTGGACCACTATTTTCGAAATTGCGCTTTTTGAATTTGGCTGAAGAAAACCACTACACTATTATTGAAGAACAATACAGAAAATTTCCTTTTATAGATTGGAAGGAAGAAGAATTTAAAGAAAATGGACTGCCTAAAAATGCAGAGCAGTTCTGGCAAGGAGTCATGAAACATCCCCAATTTAAAGAGCTTGTTTCTTTTGCTCTTACTTGCTTAATAACACCTAACCACTTTAGTAACATTTTCTAAATTGCTTTTAAATTATATAAGCTGCATGTTTGGTTACCTCTTGAAAAAACAAATCCAACGATACCTTATTCAAGTCTGTACATCAATTATAAGCTGAGATATTAAATGTTTGTGTGTCAGTTTATTATATAACAAAGGCAAAGAGAAAAGGGGTCAAAATCCCCTTTGGAAAGTGTGACCAAAACCAGGGGTGGCCAACCTTTTCAGCAGGCGGGCCAAATTTCAGAAATAATATTTCCTGCCGGGCTACTCACCTAATTTTAAAAAAAAATTAAATTAAGCAAGCAAGCGTGCTACAGCCTCGACCACATCGTCGCTTCCCACTCCGCGGGCCATAACATGACTCCTGGCGGGCCGCATGCGGCCCGCAGGCCTCGTGTTGGCCACCCCTGACCAAAACTATTAAGCTAAGGGCAGATAACTGCTCTTGGTTTTTTCTCGCTAAGGGGGATAACTCATGTTGATATTGTGAGGGCCACTGTTAGAACGCGAAATTCAAATGAAAACCTTAAACTCCCTCTTCCTCCACTCCAACCCCTCCTCCGCCTACTCCTTCTCATTCTTCCTCCTCCTCAAGCCATTTTAATAATATGGCACATATTTGCAAATGCAAAATTAGTGCACCACGACTATCGTGTAATAATAAAAATTGTGAATAATGTAATAAGCCTTAATTAAGATTTATGGTGACTTTCAACTTTTATAAAATACCAAATCATGCACTTTAGAAAAAATAAATAACAAAACCATGAGTTATTTAGTGTGCATATTTATTTAGTTGCATATCCTTCACTGGACGTAGCAGTCAACTGCAGCATTTTTGGCTGTTTATGACATCTAGGCAAATCTTATGTTCAGTAGTTTGCCATTGCTTTCTGAATGACTGGCACCAATACCTTTTTCGAAAAAAAAAAACCAGCACCGCTGTGTTTCGAACCCGGGTATACAGGATTACGAATCGTGTCTGTAATCCCTTCGCCACGGACAATAGTAGTCTGTATATACAAAAATATTATTCTGAGTTATATTAATTGAGTAATTGTTATTAATCAACTACGTTATTAAAGCCAGCTCATTGGCAAAGAGGTTACGGATGCAGTTCGTAACCCCGCATACCCACGTTCGAAACACAGCTGTGGGCGATTTGGCAGCAGACTGCCTTGCGTTGGTTTTTTATAAAATGGTATGGGGGAGCTGGTCATTCAGAAAGCAATGACAAACTATTGAATGTAAACTTGCCAAGAGATCACAACAGCAAAATATGCTGGTGTTGACTGTGACATCCTGTAAAGGATATGCAACTAACTAACATTATTAAATCTTTCACTGATTCAAATCATAAGATATTAATAAAATAGTGACACCATCTGTTCTGTTTCCTTGTCCCATAGATATCAATATATATGGTTTCTATGGGCTTTATTGATAGTGTATTATGATTTACTTTAGAAGCTGGCTGCTGGGTTTAATATGAGCCCATTTCAATTATTTCTATTAGGTCAGATCTTGCATTAATAAATCATTACACCAATCTATTTGATTTGCTTTGCCATCCCACAAAAATATTACAGTGCCAGTGTCTATAATAAGCAAGCCAACAATTTGTGCATACATTTACATTGAAAGCTGCATATTTTACTACCCATTTACAATTTTTAATTAGGTCAGAGTTAAAGAATAATAATAAAGTGTACATTTTTCTCACTTTTAAGAAGAGAATGAACAATATATGGTGTGTATATATGTGTGAGTGTGTGTGTCTATATATATATATACACACACTAATCTTCATGGGCAAAGGCTTGCGAACGCGGTTCGTGGGCCAGGTACCAGGCGTTCGAACCTCAGCTGTGACCGATTTGTGCAGCAGACCGTGTCGCGTTGTGTTATAACGTGCTGGTATGGGAGCCGGTCGTTCAGAAAGCAATGGCAAACTACTGAACATAACACTTGCCTAGTACATCAACAGCAGCTGAAAAATGCTGGTGTTGACTGCAATGTCCCGTAAGGGATATGCAAAAAAAATTAAAAAATTATATATATATATATATATATATATATATATATATATATATATATATATATATATATATATATATATATATCCGGTCTCTCTGGCTGTGGGGTTACAACACTTTCTCTCTGTAATCCCGTTTATCACGCAGAGTCTCGTAGCGGAGCGAGAGCTGAGGCGGTTCGACCCCCGCTCGTGACTTGCGGGATACTGAGCCGGCCGCTCAGAAAGCAATGGCAAACTACTGAGCGTAATCTTGCCAAGAGATCAACATACAGCTGAAAGATGCTGGTGTTGACAGCTAAGACCTGTAAAAGGATATGCTCAAAAAAAATTAAAAAAAATAAAAAATATATATATATATATATATATATATATATATATGCTGGTCTCCCTGGTGAAGAGGTTAAGGTCGCTGTTCATAATACTGTATACCCAGGTCAAATACATACGTACGTGTGTACACACACACACACGTACACACACACACATATCTATATATATATGCTGGTCTCCCTGGTGAAGAAGTTAAAGATGCTGTTCGTCATCCCGTATACTCAGGTACAAAACACAGCTGCGCGTGATTCCGTAGCAAACAGATCACGTTGCGTTGGTTTCTTATACGTGTACGTGTGTGTGTGTGTGCATGCGTGTGTGTGTGTGTGTGTGTACACACACACACACAAAACTAACTATTATATACACACTCACCCCCACAGATATATGATATATAAGCTGTGATGACGGCAGTGTCGATGCAATGTCTGTTGTCTGGTCTGCCGGCGCTCATAGATCTGAGTGAAGTCGTGATAAAAAGTTATCCAAAAACAATCGACCCCGGCCGCGTAGAGTGATAAAAATTTAAACCTAAATACTAGAATGGGTGATGAATGCAAACATACATTCATTATATCTCGTCGCTCTGAATAATCCATAAGAATATTAAATGATCATCACTGTATTATGACATGGAAAACCGCTATATTCCCGCCATTGAAATTTCACATGACAGCATCATAGCATACGATCTTAATAATTTCTGTTTGGGATGACCCCGCCGACTTAAATATTTGAAAATTTCACAGTACGCGTAAGAATGGATGCTCAATTTAATTATTCATACTAAATCAAGTCGCAACATCTATATAAAATGAAATTTACTAGTCAACTTACGTATTAAAAAGACAGTCTCTTTATCCCCATTAGAAGAACAATTTGAGAAGCCACGATGTATAGATTTGTAGATAATGGAACCAAAAACAGTACTCGGTAGTCGGTTTCTGTTTTAATGCGATCTTGAAATAATCGGGGAATTTAACGTCACAAGTACTCTATATATCCTTAATATCGGGGGAACAAGAAATCGAATAACACCGTAAATACATCGCCGGTAAAGTACGGTAACGGCAAAATGCAGTAGCTAATAACACCTATTAGCAATGCTGCAGTGGAGAGGATGTTCTCTCTTTTAACATGCATAAAAACCAAAGCAAGGAATAGACTTCAGCTGTCTCTCTTAGAAGCAATTATTAGAATTAGAGCGGAACTATTATCTTCAAACAAGTGCTGTAATGAATTTGCTCCTTCATCCACAATGTTGAATGATTTCAAAGCTGGAATTGTATATTCTCAACAATGAAGAGGAATACTTATTTGAAGAAGAGATCTTCATGTGATGTAAGTATATTTTTAATATCTTTTTTACTGGGTAATATTTGGCTTTTTCATTTTTTACTGGGCAATGTTTGGCTTTATTTTGGCTTTTTATTTCGTGACTTGGCTTCTTTTGATCACGGCGATTTGGTCACCCTGGTTGGATTGAGAGACAAGAAGAAGAAGGAAGTGGAGGAGAAGGACAAATAATTTCTCTGAAAGTTGATTAGAAATAAATTCATGTCATTAAAAAAAAAGAAACATTTTTTTTTACTAAAGCAGTGGTGAAGTAGTGGTCAATTGGTCGAGTGACCACTTAAATTGTCAGGGAAAGTATGTGTAGTGAAACGGTAGTGGATAAAGTGATCGATGACGTGGTTAAGAGGTGGTCAAGCAGTGGTAAAGGAGTGGTCAATTGGTCGAGTGACCACTTAAATTGTCGGGGGAAGTATGTTTAAAAATAAAAAAAAATAATTTAATGTTTCTAATTAATAAATAAAATAAAAACAAAATTTTTTACTAAAGATTTCCGTGGAGAGGAGCAATTCTTAGTCTGTAGTAGATGTAATTCTCCTCTGAGTGGGTCGTAATTACAGCATCATCCGCAAAAAGCAACTCTTAATTTTAGTACCCTCTTAATTTTGGTCTTGGCCTTCAATCTCTGAGCATTATAGAGGGCGCCATCTGAGCGTGCGTGAATGTATATACCACCATCCTGATCACGAAAGGCATATTTCAGTAGAAGTGAAAAGTATATCCCAAAGAGGGTGGGAGCTAGTACACAACCTTGCTTAACTCCACTCTTGATTTCAAACTCTTCTGAAGTTGCACCATCAGACTTGATTATACCCTTTATGCCTGTGTGGAACGATTCCACAATGGACAGAAGAGTTGGTGGGCAGCCAATCTTCTTTAGTGCCTTGAACAGATCCTCACGCCTGACCAAATCAAATGCCTTTGTGAGGTCGATGAAAGCAATAAACAGTGGTTGATTGTGCTCTAGGCATTTTTCTTGCATTTGTCACAATGAGAATATCATATCAATGGTAGACCGGTTCTGTCGGAAGCCGCACTGTGATTCAGGGTAGACTTGATCTCCTAGGACTTGAAGTCTGCACAGTACAATTCTGGCAAGTACTTTTCCAACAATACACAGAAGTGAGATACCCCTACAGTTGTTACAGTCGCTCCGATCGCCCTTGTTCTTGTGCAGTGTTATGATGCTTGAATCTTTGAAATCCTGTGGGACTTGTCCTTCTCGCCAGCATAGCTCTATTAGCTGGTGGATCTGGAGAGTGAGTGAGTCTTGCCCACTCCTGATTACAGAGAGCAGTGATATCACTGCACTCTGGATATACCCACACATGGGACTGCACAGAAAAGTTAAGGAAAGAAGAACATTAAACAAAATGAAGAGCTTAGGAAAGAAGAACATTATACAAAACTAAAAGAAAGACACAAACAATATTCTGTGGTCATATAATGAGAAGAGAGGTACTGGAGAACATGATGACAACTAGTCAGATCAGTGGTAGAAGAGACAAGACAGAAAAATTATGCTTGATGGTTTAAGACGATGACATGGAGGAATGACATCAAAAGAATTGATACAGAACAAGAAGGACAAAAATCTGTGAAAAGACATGAAAGCTTACTTCATTATGCAATGCTGATATCTCTGCTTATTTTAAGCATATAAGTGTGCAAGTGTCTTCTTTGCAAGCATATCTGTTGCCTCACAAGTCAAGAAGGATGCACACAATTATCTTCAAATTCACCTTCTTATATCCCACAAGCCCATCAGAGGGTCATTAGATAATTTCCTCTTCTTCTTTTGTTCACTTGATATTTGTCTTTATCTGCACTGTTGTCTCTGGTATAAACTTCACTGTCTTTTATTAGTTTGGTTGGATGATAATCAATTAGTAGTCAGGTCTTGCCGGTCTCCGTGGCCTAAAGGCTTGCGAACACGATTCGTAAGCCACTTACCACGCGTTCAAAACATGGCGGCAACCGATTTGGCAGCAGACAGTGTCGCGCTGGGGTTTTAACATTTTAATATGGGAGCCGGTCTTTCAGAAAGCAATGGCAAACTACTGAACATAAAAACTTGCCAAGACATCAAAAACAGCAGTAAAATGCTGGTGTTGATAGCGATGTCCTGTAAATAGGATATGCAAAAAAAAATAAAATAAAGTCAGGTCTTTGTCAGATATTACTGAGCTACAGTATGACAGTAGATGGCACTACCTACTTTCTGTTAGCGCTGAATATCGGGTGATGCTCATCGAACCTGACACCCCACATTGTGCCAATGGCTTCAGGCAGAGGAGTGAAATTGGCAGAGTTCAAGCCTTACCCTAGTGGGAGGAAAAGCAACCTAAAGACTAAATGTCATGGCAGGGCAGACCAGGCCCTTAGCCTTGGTTAGCAACTGGTCTAGGATGAAAGCTCCAACAGGCGGGCAGCTTGTCTTGTTCCAGACATACTGGTGTTACTTTTCCTCTGGATTAAACAAAGCAGGCCGAGAGAGTGATCATGCTGCATGGGCAACACACGGTCTTTAAAATCAGCCCAGGCTTTGTGTTATGGAGAGGTATAACTCTGTTGTACAAACTATTGTCTATCAAGACGGCGAGGTGCAAGTCAAGATAATAATTCATGAAATATATCTTCACTGCTGGTCTCAAAACTTAAATTGTTGATCTTCTCTTAAATGCATAGACTTAAAGGTTAAATCCCAAAATACTTCACTCACATTTTCTCATAGTACAATATGAACACCATGTTGATGGCGGGAGGAAAAAACTACACTAATTTCATAAAAATAAGCTTATGAGTGATCACAAAGCTACAATTATAATGGTGTGATATTTTCATAAATTAACTTCAAGCCAATTTTTTAAATGACTAACTTGGCAAAATTCTGTGGAACAATGGCAAAGACATCATGAAAACAACATGGTATGACACAGACTAAAGTCGTACGCTTCTCGCAAAAATGGCGCCCACTGCCTGACTTAATGAACACATGGGCAAATATACAACAAAGTGCATAGAAACAAAAACACCTCTTCTTCATTCCTCTTCGAGTGGAGTGCATCAACACCAGTTATGTGCCTCAAAGATCAGTGTGTCTGGCTTTAGCATGCATCTGTGAAAGGTTGCCTTCCTCTAAGATTCACTCAAGGTAACGATCTCTACCTACCCACAGGTAGGTTTTCTTTCCTAATAATTTTACCAGGGTTGCAGCCTTATAACCTACTATTTGTGATTTCCAACTGATTTTTACAAGCATAACATGCACACAGAACCTCTTGTTTTTAACTCTTATCAGAAATGACTAACCATCTTATCTCAATACCTAAGAAACCAGGGGGCTTGTGATATCATTAGATACTAATGATTCTTGGACAAACTGCCAGTCCTATGCTGAGATCGAACCCTGCACCTACAGAGCCTGAGGTGAACACTATAACCAAACAGCCACAGCTCCGACAATACATCAACATCTAAAACTGTCCATTCTAAGTGATCATACAAACCTGGAGTTTGCCTTCACAAGAGGTTCTTCCTCCACTCTCTGTACAATATAGTCTTGATTCATTAGAGGCAGGCGGACATTTTCTAGCAACTGTTCTATACAATCTTGTCTGGATGGTAAATTATGGTGTAACCAGGACATCACAGCTTCATAAACCTGCAAAAAAAATTAGTAATTTTTTTAATCAGGCTGCCAATAGGGTTGGTCATTCTTTGTACACAAAGCTGCCAACAGAGTTGGTCATTCTTTTAACACAAAACTGTCAATAGGGTTGGTCGTTCTTTGTACACAAAGCTGTCAATAGGGTTGGTCATTCTTTGTACACAAAGCTGTCAAATAGGGTTGGTCATTCTTTGTACACAAAGCTGTCAATATGGTTGGTCATTCTTTGTACACAAAGCTGCCAACAGAGTTGGCCATTCTTTTAACACAAAGCTGTTAATAGGGTTGGTCATCCTTTGTACATAAAGCTGCCAATAAAATTAATCACTGTTTATACACAAATCTTTAGATAAAATTAATCACTGTTTGTACACTTGACTTAATTGGATATACTGCCCAGATCAACGGGAGTGTGAGATCAGGCAGATTTATTAATGACCAGAGCACCAGAAGTTGGGGAACACAATGGAAAAGGCAAACATTCTAAAGATCACCTATGAATGAATACCAATTGAATACCAATGATACAATGACAGATGAAACAGCATATGTAAGGCTGCATGAATTTGGATTTAAAGGCAGGTCTGGCAAGGGAGGATGTATGAGAGGAAGAATATGATGCTTACAACTGGCTTGCTACTGGAATGATGAGTATCTACATCTCACGATATATGCTGTGAGAGGAAAATTTATTGGTTTGCCGAGTGGAGCAGCTATGGGTTTGCCAAGTGGAGCATTTATGGTTTTGTTCAGTGGAGCATTTATGGGTTTGCCCAATGGAGCATCTATAGGTTTGCCCAGTGGAGTATCTATGGGTTTGCCCAGAGGAGCATTTATGGGTTTGCCCTGTGGATCATCTATGGGTTTGCCCAGTGGAGCATTTATGGGTTTGCCCTGTGGAGCATCTATGGGTTTGCCCAGTGGAGTATCTATGGGTCTGCCCAGTGGAGCATCTAAACAATAACCAAACAATAAACAATTCATGTATAAATAAACTATGTAATGTAATTAACCAAATAAAACACATTGCCATTGTTTGCAAATAAACCTGTGTGAATAGTTTATTCATTCTTAGCACATAAATGACCAGTGATGCGAGCCTTTGTAGATTCATTCTTTGTACACAAAACAGCTAATGAAGGCAGTCATTCTTTGTACACAAACAACCAATGAAGGTAGTCATTCTTTGTACATTAAGACATTAGAAAGATGACGGCTAAATATTGGTGCCAAAGTGTCCGACATGTGCAAACAAGAGAACATTACTTTGGCCTACACCAAATACATCTGAGGAAAAACTCTATGGAGATGTCTGTTTAGTTTAGTTTAGTCGACTGATCAACATCACTGCACATGGATGTAACCCATAAGTGCTCCATTCTACTCCTAACTCAAGCCTGAGTTCGGAGAATCTCAGCTCAGCGCACGAACTCCGTAGCACCAGTGAGGATCCTGAAATACTGTGGGTAGATTTTTAACTCAAAATTTTGCCCGGCAGCGCCATCAGGCTACTCTTTTTCGATTTCCAACTGCCAAGGGAATTTTTTACATGCGCAACAATACACATGGGCGTCCGATCTCACTACCCAGAGACCAGAGGAAATTTTATTACTAGAAGTCCACGTGAAAAAACCCTGGCCCTCACCGGGGCTTGAACCTGGGACCTCCAGCACCCGAGGTGGACACCATATCTCAAGACCACTCAGCCCCCTCTCTATGCCCACCTCCTCCCCACTCTCTCCCTCTCTATGGAGATGTCCACAAGCTCAAGTTGATACCAATGAATCAATCACTGAAAAACGAGAAGTAGATATTGTGAGCTTTACTAGAGCATGATTACAAGAGACAAAATAGACGTTGCGGCCAAAGCCTTCGTCAGCAACAGAACAAGCAAATAAAACTAGACAAATAAATACACGAAAGACGCTACATGAAAGTATTAATGGTACTCATCTGTATCCTAGCTTGAGCGGCTAGTTGATACCAAGTCCTTTGTAGACATGATAACAATTGGTTGCATGTTGCAGCTAAGTGTTCTAGAAGATGAGGTAGACAACCTCACACCAACCTACATTAGCCACCTCTTATGATATGTATGGTACGTTACAGAGTTACTATTCTTTGTGTCTCTTTGGGCCCAATAACACACACACACACACACTAACATGTTAAGTGGTTGAATTCTGTTCAGCTGCATGTTAAAGGTATGTGTTGTGTTCAAAGTTATAAAATACTGCTTGAGTCATTCTGTACCAGATGGTTAATGTTGTTGTTTTATGTCCTGACTGGCTGTTTGTTTACAGACCTTTCTCCTGGTGTTTCCAGAGGTCCATCTATTGAAACAAGTTTTCTCTGATTAATTCTGTCATTATTTTGGAGCCTGTGCTGTATATCATCATATGCCAAGCAGATAAGATGGTGGTCATGGCTCGCCATCTCACAGAATCACCAGAATCTTGGATCAAATCTGTGCTCTTGTCCCAATTAGGCCATGCGGTCAAGCCATCCAGGTATTAATATCACTGCCTTTCTTTTGCCCTTTCTCCCATCAATTTTGCCAGTTGTCACAGAGTTTTCCAGTCAATACTGCCAGTTGCCACAGAGTTTTCCAGTTTATTTCTCCTTTCTCCTTACAACATGCCTGGAGGTCAGCATGGCCGAATGGATACGACTGCTCATTCTTAATTATCCAGTTTGCTGGTGCCTAGGTAGTGGGTTCAACCCTTACACGGGTCTGTTGGGCTAAAATGTTGACATCTCATCGTTGACTTGGGAAAGTACATTTTACAAGTGCTAAAGTCGAAATGGGTTTGCCTGATGGCGAGGGACACTGCTAATATGGAAAGCGAACCCACATGCAAACATCAGTCCAGTGCACTAGAAGTTGTTGCACGTGTATAGGACTACGCTTGAGTTCAAAGCAAGTGAATGAAAAACAAAAAATATGCCCAAAAAGCTCTTGACTTATGTCTAATTTCTCTAATCAATCTACATTTTTCATCTGTTTCTTGAAGGATTGTCACATTCATTTTTCTGTCCACGCATGATATTCTTTCCATTTTCCGTTGCTGTACAAGCATTCTATATAATGTTTACTTGTTGACAACTGCATCCAACTTCCAAAACCTGAAATATTTAATGAAATCAATACTAATTCAAAACAGAACTGCTCTAAGAATATCGTGAACATACCTGCTCCTCTGATGTCACAGTTAGCCTGTCACTTGAGATCAGTTTGCAGACTGCTTCCACATTCAAAGACAGGAATTCATCGTAATGAACCACTTCGCTGAAATGCCAAAATATGATGTTTAACCTGTGCAACGACAAGAAGTTCCCACTATGAGTTAGTCAATCTTTCAGTTATCTGATTTCTACTATTAAAAAGAAGTGTTTTCAAAAAACGCTATGTAGGAAATCGGAAAACACTGTATGTGGGGAATAGGAAAACTGTATGTGAGAAATGTGAAAACACTGTATGTAGCAAATAATTTAACTTATATCCTTTTTTCAGCAGTGGCATAGAGGTTAGCACACTTGCTAACCCAAGACAGTGCTACAGGCTCAAATCTCAGCGGTGACAGAACTCTGTTGCCCAACCAGCATTATGTGAGGTTAGCTCCACCTCATAAAATTGGTTAATTTCAGAATGTACTGGAAACTTATCTGAGAAGGACAGATGGCATGGAAGGGAAATGACTAGCAACCTTCACTATGCTGTGATCTAGAATATGCAAAGACATATGAAGGAGGGGAAGAAGAAGAGGAGGAGCAGTAGTCTGACTGAAATTGGTAACCTCACCATGCAGTGAGCTATAATATGCAAAGGCACTTCACACCCCCAACAGCGGCATCTGCCACATGACTACCTCTACCATTATATGTGTATGGTCCATATAATATGGCACTCACCATCACATATACGAACATCGTACTGTATCACACACTGTCAATCATATCTGATACTGATGTTTCTTATGACATGATTTCAAGCTGTCCGGCGTCATCTTTTTTTCTACATCTTCCCATATCTCTGTGTCCATGCAGCTTTCCAGTTGTTAGTGTATTCTAGTGTTTCCTCCCTCATAACGTGTCCTAAGATAAGCTGTCTACTTCTTGTGTAACCAGATCCTTCATGATAAATGTATATACACCCATAAATGCATTGTTTATCTATAAATGCATTTTGTTATTTACATGCCAATAAATATATTCAGTTAAATACATATATAAATTCATTCAGTTGTATACAAATGTAAATGCTTTAAGTTATATAGAAAAAAAAATATGTGCATGTCCTTTGCAGGATGTTGCAATCTTCCCAGGTTGATTTTTAACATGACTGTACATTCAGTAGTTTGCCACTGCTTTCTGACCAAGAAGTTAACTTAAGTCCAACTTAATGATGGTGTAGAGGCTGAACTGCCTGCCTCGCCATTGTCGCACAGGAAGTTAAAGAATTCATGAATAAAATGAATTCAGTTATATAAACATATATTGCATTGGCACCTTTCAGTCTTGACAGGCGATAGTTTGTTACATTGTGCTATAAAAATATACATAATAACTACAACCCATGGCGGCTGCATGTGAACACATGGTCATTTTCACTATCATGCACCATCTTATGTCTCACACGCTCAGTGTGTGACCTATCTGCAATCATGTTCTTCTTTGTCTTTATTCCGTTTCTGATATTTGCCTTCCATGCAACACGTTCAGCGGCGACTTGCTCCCAATGTGCATTATCATTGCCTGTATCAATCAAGTCCTGCTTACACACATCTTTGTATCGATAGTAGAGGCCAAGCTCAAGATCTCTTACCCATCTGTAATTCACCAAAAAAGATGTTGTTTGATATTCTACAATTATCCATAAACATATAAATACAATGAGTTATATACATGTGTATATATGAAGTTATATATACATATCAATCAATCAATCTATCAAGTGCCATCTCCATAATGAAGGTTGGCTGCAATGGGTCTCTATTACTGTCTGTCTTTCACCTTGACTGTACATTCTGTCAGACTGCTGTTCGTCCATCTCTTGATGTTATCTTCCCACTTGTATCGTTGTCTACCTCTTGCTTGCTTGCCTTCAACCTTCATACCTCCAGTATGGTTTTTGTAAGATTGTTATGTCTTTTACCACACACATAAATACATTAAATTATATACATATAAATACATTAGGTTAAGGAGGAGGAGGGTAAGAGAAAGAAGAAGAGAAAGAAAAAAATGAAGGTGGAGGAGGAGGAGAAGAAGAAGGATGAGGAGAAGAAAGAGTCTGACTGAAATTGGCAAGCTGTGTTTATGATAAATCCGAGTGCTGCCATGTACAAATAGAACCTACGTAAAGTGCTGCTCAGTGTAGGTTTGAGCATAGCTGTACAACTCCTGGCAAGCGTGAAGATCTGCAAAGTCTCTGATGCCTAGGCTGTTTGACGGGTGCAGTTGGGCTTGCAGAAACTCACAACAAGCGTCTCGAACTTCTGAGATTTGTAGAATATTAGCTGCTGGCAAAAGAGTCTGGTTAGAGGAGAGAAAAAAACATATATGAAAGGGTGGGTCAAAGAAGTTTCTAATGTATGCTTTAGGTTTCTACAACTTTAAAAAAAAAAAAAATTGTTTTTTCGAACATTATCAGTTAAGTTTAAAAAATCATTCACAAAACAGAAGCTAAAATATAAGAGTCTTAAAATGTGTGAAAAAATGTTGTAGATGCAAATGCAATCTTTTATTTATTTTAGCAAAAATACTTTAAAACTCATAGGACATTTCAACAGTGAAAAACAATAAGGTTAATACAATTTTTATTATTTCATCATTGTCATCAAGTGCCCAGCCAGCTGGCGTAGACGTTTATATCTCTCCACATATCTCAGTCTTTGGTGTTCCAGGTCATCTCTGCTAATGACATTTCTCCATCTCTTGGTCGGCCTCTGCCTCTCTTCCCCTCGATCTTTCCAGTCATAACTATGTTCTCCTATGACTTTCTTCTCATTACATGACTAAAGAAAGCTGTTTTCCTCTTTCCTATAGGCAATCATCGTTAGTTCTCTTACAGTCCAAGGAATTCATAACATTCATCTCCATCCATCCATCATGTGCCATGCCGGTAAGCGTGGGCGGTCATGTTCTGCCATCTCACTCGATCAACAGAGTCGTGGATCAGTTCCGTGTTTCTGTCTCGACCATGCCACAAGGCCAAGCCATCCAGATACTTGTTTCTAGGTCTTCCCCTTGGTCTGTTCCCCTCGATCTTACCAGTTGTCACCAAGTTCTCCAAATCATTTCTTCTCATAACATGCCCAAAAAATTGTGACTGTCTACGTCTAATGTCTCTGATCAGTTTACGATCTTCATTTGTTTCTTGAAGGACTTGTTCATTGGTCTTTCTGGCTGTCCATGGTATTCTTTGCATTTTCCTCAGAAACCACATTTCTACAGCCATCAGATGTTTTTCAGCCTGGCTGCTCATTGTCCAAGCTTCACATCCATATAAAAGTACAGGTTCTATGTAGCATCTCAACACTCTTTTTCTCGTTTCAATTGACATCTTTTTATTGGTCAGTATGTTTTTCATCTTGCTAAAGGCTACTTTTGCCATGGCGATTCTTGTTCTAATCTCTTCAAGGCATCTCCCATCAGATGTTATTACTGTTCCGAGATAATTGTACCTATTCACTTGTTGAAGAATATTCATCTCAGGAACCATATTTCTGTCGCTTCCAAGTCTTTCCTCATTTGTTCTGACAAACCAGATGAATATTGTCTTTGGCCAGAAAGTATGAATTAGATGTGAAGAATGAGCATGTGCATTGTTATGAAGAAGCTGACAAGTTCAGGAAGAAGCTGACAAGTTCAGGAAGAAGCTGACAAGTTCAGGAAGAAGCTGACAAGTTCAGGAAGAAGCTGACAAGTTCAGGAAGAAGCTGACAAGTTCAGGAAGAAGCTGACAAGTTCAGGAAGAAGCTGACAAGTTCCCACTGAACTGAATTTTTGATACGCACAATTAGGATCCTTACTGATGTGACAGGGTTTGCATATTAATTCCCCAAATTTGATCTAAAGGGGAAGATGGGAGCATTATTGGGTAGTTTCATCTCATCTTGTTCCTCTTGTACCTTGTGGTGTCCAGGTGAAGCATAAATAGCGGGAGAGTCCCCATTTATGGGCTTCATGTATTGAGATTCCCATGGACCCTGCTTTTCCTTCTGTATCATTTGCATGGCTGGCCTCTTCTTCTGCTTCCATTTGGTCCGTACATCATTGCTTGGTGTGGTATATTGTTAGTTGAGAATCTAGTTATATGGCCAAACTATTTAACTTGCTGTTTCTGATAAAATCTTGAGCTACTATAACCCTCACGTTAGTCCTGCTTTCTTCATTTCTGATTTTCTCTCTTCTTGATATATTGAGTATTCTTCTCAGGAATCTCATTTCTGTTGTTGTCAGTTGTCTTTTCTCTTTTTCTGTCATTGTCCAGGTATGGATTGGTAGCATAGAGTTGGTAGGAAGATTGTGTTACAGAGTGCTTTCTTAGTATGTTTGATACATATTTGTTTTTTAGTATTAGTGCCATTTGTCCAATGAGTTGGTTTGCCTTATTGCATATATTTTTGACCTCGTCTTCTGATTTGCCATTTGATGATATTATACTTCTTAAGTAGTTCAAGCTCTTTACTTGTTTCAGGGGGTGTTCTTTTAGATCAATCTTTGTTGTTTTTTTCTTCTTTGGTTATAGGTAGTTTCAAGGTTATTCAACTGATAACGAGGTAAAGATAGTCCCAAAGCAGATATGTTGTTGGAGTATGAAATGGGGTGGCCACTTCCCTTTCTCATCACTTTTCTTTACGAGGCTATGTTGACTGCAGACCCATACTAGTGGAAAAATAATAACACAGCCTCTGCTAGCGACTGAACCTACACCACTGTCCTGGCAGGTGAGCAGACTAACCACTCTTCTACAAATCAATAACCACCTTTCTATAATGACAGATTATTTACCTAAATATATACAGTCTTTCATTAATCTGAACATGTCAGAAAGAACTGTCAAGCATTTACCTGAACATTATCTTCCGTGACATGAATTTCCGAGGTATATACAAATTCAATGAGCAATGACAGAGCTGAGGGGTCAATCTCTTTCAGGGTAATCCTGGCAGCCTTTGACTCCGACATCTCATTGGTGAACATGGCATAGAAATACTGGCTGCATGCCGCCAGCACTGACTTGTGGCAGTGCAGCTCTAGGTTGCCCGCCACCAGGCATATATCACAGAGGAGACCCCTCCTGTTGCAATAAAATACATAAAGATGTGCTTAACAGGTAATGGCTAGATCAGTTCCAAACAAAGAAAGGTAATCCTATGACAGGGTATGCTACCAGGCATATATCACAGAGGAGGCCCCTCCAGTTGCAATAAAAGAATATGTAAAGATGTGCTTAACTGGTACTAGCTAGGTCAGTTCTAAACAAAGAAAGGTAATCCTATGACGGGGTGTGCCACCAGGCATATATCACAGAGGAGGCCCCTCCAGTTGCAATAAAAGAATATGTAAAGATGTGCTTAACTGGGACTGGCTAGGTCAGTTCTAACCAAAGATAGGTCATACTATGACAGGGTGTGCTGTAGGAGTGTGGGGTGTAGGAATCCAAACTCTAGGGCATGGCACAATCATCTGGGGTGGTCCATCCTCGCTGCCTCCCCAGAAAATTAACCAGTACACATCTGTTATGAGCCTGAGCTGTCTTTTGCTTCTTCAGATGCCTAATCTGGAGCAGACATTGGTGATGAGTCTCTGATCCTCTCTGTCATATGTTTATTTTGATGAAACTAGTCTTGCTTGGTCTGTTATTTGTTGCTCAGCATTTTAAGAAATCCACAAGCATTTTTCTCTGTCCTCCTCTGCCTCTCTTATCTAGTATTTTCCCACACATGGTTAACTTATCTACTCTACCACAGATGCTAATATACCCATAAACTGCATTTGTCTTTTCCTTCTAGTGTTTCATCCATCAAGACTTCTGCAGCCCTGAATAACTTAGTATTTGTTGTCTTCTGTGACCAACATTCTTATCAAAAACCACATCCAGTGATGACACAGCCGGTCTCTCTGGCTGTGGGGTTACAACACTTTCTCTCTGTAATCCCGTTTATCACGCAGAGTCTCGTAGCGGAGCGAGAGCTGAGGCGGTTCGACCCCCGCTCGTGACTTGCGGGATACTGAGCCGGCCGCTCAGAAAGCAATGGCAAACTACTGAGCGTAATCTTGCCAAGAGATCAACATAAGCTGAAAGATGCTGGTGTTGACAGCTAAGTCCTGTAAAGGATATGCTATAAAAAAAAAAGAAAAAAGTGATGACACAAAGAGAACTGTGCACTGCTGGGGACTGAACCATGACCGCTGTCTTGGTAAGCCAACTAGCCAACCATCATACCACCAGGGTTTATAAAAGTAGACCCCGCTTCCCTCCTGCCCCCCAAATGTTCAACTATTAGGAACCACAGCATTGTGGAAATGGCTGAATCCTAGCCTCCATTTTCCATTTAATTTAATGTATGTATATTTTAAAATACATTTAGGCTAATTGCATATCCTTTACAGGACGTCGTAGTCAACCCCAGCATTTTTTTTGGCTGTTTGTGATTTCTTGGCAAGTTTATGTTCAGTAGTTTGCCATTGCTTTCTGAACGACCGGCACTCAAACTATTTTTTAAAAACCAACACAAGGTGGTCTGCATAAAGTACAAACTACAGTTTTTTTTTTAATGTGGCACGTCACTTGCATGACATTGCCATCAAGCCCAGGTTGACTGTTTAGGCAATTTTATATTCAGTAGTTTGCCATTGCTTTCTAAATGAGAGGTCAACATACTACAGTAAATATATGCACAAATGCTCATTACATTTCTAAGCAATGCACACCCAGCAACTCTGAAATCCAGCTAATGAACATGTTGTAGATGATCTGAGAATTAGACTGGGCTTCTAAATCACAAGGTGAGGCTCACTTTTGGGGTTACAACTTAAGCTAGTCAGACTTGCAAGCAGCTGGAGACAAGATGTCATACACTGAGGCAAACACTAGGTCACAGTAATATGCCTTAAAGTGACCACCTCCCTTCCTCACTATGTGATCTTCTGAGAAAAATTTCTTGGCACCCAATTTATGATGCTGGTATCACCCTTAGCCAGTTGAGTCAGGGAAAAAAAAACCCACCTAATTCTGCACTATTGGGAACTGTTGGTATTAATTTGGAGCAAGAACAGAGTGCAAAGTATACCATGGACAGAGAGAAAAACAAATGAGACTGTCAAGAAAAAAAAAATTAAAACTTTAAATTGGTTAGAGAAAATAGATACAGATGGTCATAATTTGTTGGGGGGGGGGGGGGGGGGGGGGGGGGGGGGTGTGCGTGGTCACGAGGTATGGTGTCCGCCTCGAGTGCTGGAGGTCCCCGGTTCAAGCCCTGGCGAGGACTGAGATTTTTTCTCGTGGACTTCTAATAATAAAATTTCTCCCTAGCCTCTGGGTAGTGAGATCAGACGCCCGTATGTATTGTTGCGCACGTAAAAAATCCCTTGGCAGTTGGAAATAAAAAAAAAAGCAGCCTAATGGCGCTGCCCGGGCAAAATTTCCAGTTAAAAATCTACCCAAAGTATTTCAGGATCCTCGCCGGTGCTACGGAGTTCGTGCACTGAGCTGAGTTTCTCCAGACTCAGGTTTGAGTTAGGAGGAGAACGGAACAATTATGGGTTACACCCGTGTCCCGTGATGTTGATCCATCGACTAAACTAAACTAACTAAAACATTTGTTGAAAATATGATGAGAAATAAGCTTGAAAACTTAGCAACAATCAACAAAATTGATGGGAAAAGAGCAAGGGGAAGGCAAAGAGATAAACATCTGGATGGCTCACTACATGGCATGATCTGGACAAGCAGACAGATCTGATCCTAGATTGGTGAACAGATCTGATCCTAGATTGACGATCATGTGAGATGGTGACCCATAACCACCCATGGTCATTGGCATGGCACATGATGATGAGGACAGAAATTCAAGTATCTAGGGTCATGGATGAGATCAGATGGAAGATGTATCGTAGAGATGAACATAATAGGACATGCAGAAACTGTATTTTATAAAATTAACAATATCTTATGCAATAAATAAATTGGAGGTTAGAAAAAAGGATGCTTGCATGTTACATAGAAGCAGTTTTAACTTATGGCTGTGAATCCTGGACAAGCAAATAATAAATTGAGCCTCAGAGATGTGGTTTTACAGAAGAATTCTAAAAATACCCTGGACTGGCAAAAATTAGCAATGATAATGTTCTACAAGAGGCTAAGATACAAAGACAACTTATTACAAACATCAGAAAGAGGCAGTCATAATTTTTCTGGCCATATTAAGAGAAGAGAACTGGAACAAGTGGTTAAAACTAGACAGATTTGTCGAAAGAGAGGTATAGGAAGACAGTGACAGAAGATTCTTGACAGCACTCTGTCATGGCATGAAAAAGTGTCAATCACCCATGCCTGTCGGCAAGGCATCTGATGCTGACAAGGAACCGTTAATGCAAGTGTGTTTACTAACAGCCATACTACTGAATCTCCTAGACAGTCACAATTTCGATATACAAATTTATAGTGTCAGTGAATTTATGACAACTTGTGTTGTAAATTTCATTGCCATAGTCTATTGTATAAAAAAGTAAAGGACTCTCTTAAACTCAATAATGTTCACTGGACATATAGTGCTAGACTCATAATTTTAACGATCACTCGGTACTGAGTGGGTAATATGGACGTTATCATACTGATCACCTTTACCTTCTATGACAGTGGTTCTCAACCTTTTTTGGCCCATGCCTCCCTTTACCACATGTTCAGAACATCATTCCCCCCCCCCCCTTTTCGAATTTCCTCCCTATAAATTCCCACCCACCCTTACACAGTATACATAAAAATGGAAGCTAAATTTAATAACACATACTAGAACAAGTCTAGACCTCTACATAAAACGTGATTTGTGGGTCTACTTACATTATAAAATGAATTTCATTAGGGTGAAAAGTGCAGAACCGTAAAATTTAGAGGGAAAAACAATATCAAGTAACTGGTTCTTGTATTAATGCGATCTTGAAATAATCTTAATTACCCCCCTGGAAACCCTAAAATCCCCCCCCCCTGGGGGGGGGGGGGGAGGAGACACTCCCCACCGGTTGAGAACCACTGTTCTAAGACATTTCTGAGTACCCATTTCAGGCTGGACCAGCTTGGGAGCCCAGGTCAATTTTAAGAGTTTGCCCCAATTGGATTCTAACCCATGACCACCGGGCTGGAAGGTAAGTGTCTAGCCAGTGTGCTACCACAATTATCGTCTGTGCTGAGCAAAACTATTTCTGCTAAAGGCCAAAATTATGTGCGTTAGTGTAGCTTACGCCGGTCTCTCTGGCTGAGGGGTTACAACATTTTCTCCGTAATCCCGTTTATCACGCAGAATCTCGTAGCGGGAGAGAACTGGGAGTGGTTCGACCCCCGCTGGTGACTTGCGGGATACTGAGCTGGGCGCTCAGAAAGCAATGGCAAACTACTGAGCGTAATCTTGTCAAGAAATCAACAGACAGCTGAAACATGCTGCTGTTGACAGCGATGTCCTGTAAAGGATATGCAAAAAAAAAAAAAAATTAAAGGGAACATTGATGTGATGCAGAGAAGAATCGACTGACCGACAGGTAAGCTTGCAAAAACACTCTCAAGTTGTCATTACACTAGGGAGATACTGCTGAAGTTAGTTGTCTGCAATAGTCAACTCTGAGATAAAGGAATTGGCAGAACAACGTTCACTTCCAGAAAATACCATCATCTGCACAGATGGGTCCGTGAAGCATGGACACTTGCGATAATCATATCAGACTTCATGAAAATGCTACAGAAAATCACAACTGGCAGTCTCTACTCCAAATGGATAGACAGCATTAAGAAGTCATGCTTCACACCCATAACATGGAACATGCCAGAGTTAAAGGCAACGAAAGTGCACATCAGCATGCAAATAACGTACAAATACACATGGGAAGAAGCATAAACAGGGCTGATATAATGAATACAGAACAGACTTGGGTGGCGAATACTGACGAGACTCTAACGCTAGCCTGATAACATGAACTTGGGGTAAAGTTTGGTCAGGCATGCCTTCAAGGGAAAGAGAGAAGATATCATAGCCAACTCCTTATGGGAGCAGAGTCCACAAATACTTCCAGATGGCTGCTGCTATGGAGGACTAAGAACACATGGGAATGCCCAGTGAACAGTGACGTCGTTCAAAAAAGCATAGCATAACATTGCATAACTGTAATGAATCATGTCAAGCACTAGAAGCATTGCACACTGCAATCCTTGATTATGGTAGTTGAGCAAAACCCACATCTTGCAAACTTCACATGGGACTTCTTGAAGACACATAGAATGAGCGACTACCAGGAGAGAACCCAGTCAACATCAGTTCCCAATTCTTCACTCTGTAAACAATAATCTGAGATTCGTAAGAGCAACAATTAATTATGCTACCACAGCCGTCTCAAAAACTTCTAAGCTTAGATTCAATTCCCAGTTCATACCTTCTCATTTCATTCAAAGATTCAAAGGCCTTATGTGAATGCTGTGCATGCCTGTACACAGGTCTTTCTCTCCCACACAGGATCTTCGGTTTCACATCCAAACTAGACATCTTCAGCCTAGTAGATGAATATGTTGCAGAAGATGGTGGAAGGTCAGATGAGTTTTCAGCTTTGCCACTCATTTCATCTGGCTAAAATTCTGCCACTGTGGCTGCTTGGAAAAAAAAAAACGAGACATTATATACTTTTTGCATGTAGAGTTTAGCATGCAACATCTTAAAATTACATTCTGAGCTTCAACATATTCCTCTAATGAATTCTATAGTTAATAAATCTAATGAATAAATTAGCCACACATGGGACACAGTAACAGATGTCAGGCATAGTGGGGTAAGGCACAGGTTGAAAAATCCAGGCACCTTGCTACCATGGCACTTGGAAATTTCTACCTGGTCCCTGAATTTTCAAGTTTTTTCATCTTGTTATTGTCAAAAAAAAAAGCTTTACTGGCTCTTGAGAAAAAGAGTTTGACTCATGTTATGTTCCATTTTTTTTTATATCAACATCTAAGTAAGGGGACTAGTATATTACGAGGCTTCAAATAAAAACCTTAAAAGTGTCATAGAAATTACAATAACCATGCCATTATCTCGTAACATGTCAATATTATTGTTAAGTATGTCAAGAGTGTTAAGCATGTGACATCAAGGTGATGTCATAAGAACAGTTTAAAGATGGCTGCCCCACTTTTTACATGCACCTAAGAGAAGCAGCGTTCTGTTATCAATTTTTTAAATCAGTGCTGGGGTGAAAGCTATAGAAATTCATCAGCGAATAAAGGTCCAGTATGGTGATGCATGCCTGTCAGTCCAGCAAGTGTACGAGTGGAGTAGAAAGTTCGACCCGCAATAAAATCCAAGTGATGTGAACTTCTGAGTAAAGGTGTCCTTTTGCAACATTTAATGCTCGACCCTATACTACCAGTGCAACGGTTGAAACCATTGAACACCTCCACTTTCAGTATGTACTACATACCCCGTATTCGCCAGGCCTAGCCCCAAGTGATTTATTTTTTCAGAATATATTCAACCCCCCCCCCCCCCCCCCCCCCCCAATTTACAGTTTTCATTTGAATCGTGAATCCCCCTCGTTTATATGCTCACTGGCCCCTTGCCATCTTGACTGCCTGTAGTTTGCTACATTCTGCTTTAAAAAAGACATAACTACAACCCCCACATAAGCAGGAATTTTCTGACATGCCTCATAAATGTGGTACCAGTGATGTTTTGGGAGGTTAAATGTCACCAGTGTAACACTGACCACAGCACTCACCAAAAATAATGATTGATACAAAATTACAAGTATATCACTTCATCCCCAGTATCACAATATCCCCATGGTGTAACTTAATTTTAATAACATTTTCTGCAGCATGTTCATGGAATCTGATATTTAGTTGAGTTATGAGGGAAAAGTTCTTCACAAGACAAGCAGCTTGATGATGATGAGGGCTAATGTTTAAAAATGCTTAGCCTGAAATCTGCATTTATTTCCCTCAAACCTCTGTTAAATCCCTCCTGGTCTATTCCCATAATAGTACCCACTGCTGTAACCATGGTCTGTTTAGTTGTTAGTAAGTACAGAATCTTTCATTCACAGGCCTTAGTCTTTACCCTGGGATGTAGAGATTCCCTACAGTGTTATTTTATTTTGATTTAATTAACCTGCTCGCCCGGTGGTCATGGACTCACATGTGTATCACGGCGGATTTTAAAAATTGACCTGGGTTTCCCTGTCAACCCAACCTTTACGTGGGTACCAGGAAATGTGGAAATGAAATGTGGGGATGCTGACCACAACATCTTTGATTGCCAGTTGGGGAATGTATAGGTCAGCTACCATATGCCAGATATTGCTAGTTTTTTAGGCATTTGTAGAGAAGGTAGCTTGCCATTGCATTTCTTCTTGGCAGTGACCATAGCAATTTTCTCTATAAAGAGATCCCTTTCCTATCATCACAAACTTAAGACCATAACCAACAACCACCTGACAGACGCTCTCAGGCTAAATCCACCACCTGCTCACTGCTACCCATGATAAGATAAATGTCCTACCCCTGATAGATAAATGTCCTACCCCTGATAGATAAAAATCATAAATGTCCATTTGAATTATCAAGGTACTGGACCCCAGGGTCAACCTATACTCTATGTATAACAGTGCTTATACATGAAAACAATGGCAATTATTGGTTTGGCGGCTGTACCATGATGATGGTATGTAGGAATATCATCAACAGAATGGATTTAAAACATCAAGGACTGAGATCTGTGGAGATACATGAAAGACTATGTTGCAGTGTTAAGATTGTGCGCTTGCCGTATCGGTGATAAGGGGTTCGATCTGCATAGGGGCAGTTATGAATTTTTAAAATCGACCTGGGCTCTAGGTTGACCCAGCCTAAAATAGACACCATAAACTGTCTTAGGAAGTGAAGGTGGTGGCCGTGGTACTGACGACATCAATCACTGAGTGCTGTTTGGTCTATACAAATATGGCTCTAGATCCACAAGCCTAATGCGAATTGGACATGTAAAAGGGGCCAATACTTTCTTTTCTAACTTCATCATCTGGCAGGATGTATGATGGTGATGATATATCTGTGGCACTAAGGTGGTGTGCAAGGGACATTTTTTCCAGGTTGAGTAATAAAGAGCACTCGCTATGTAGCATATAGGCTATAACTTTTATTGTAATTCTAGGCCTTATCGAGGATTTATCATCACACATTCTAAGATTTGTGAGGTGGCCATTCTGACACCTCACCCATAATAGCAGAATTCTAATATTGAAAATATGTAGATATCTACTCAAGATATGAAGGCCTTTCACTGGCTTTTGTTATATCAATACACTTGGTAAGTCATGTCAAACATCAAACAGAACCAAAAGTAGCTCTACCCGCTAGACTAGAAAAAGAAATTTGCATGAATTTTATTAATGGTTCTGTAATTTAGCTAATTTTATCAGAAGTAAACCAGCATATGTTGGTCACTTTGCTTAACTCAAGTTTCATCATCATCATCATCATCATGTGTCCTGCCAAATGGCACAAGTGTTCTTATATCATCACAGATCTCAGCGCGTGGTGTTCTGGATGAATTCCACTGATGATATTGCACCAAACTATCAACATAATTGATCTATAACACCAACAACCTTCCATATGTGAACTTCTATATAAATATTGAGCACAACCTACTACTGGCAACGCTGATCGTATTCTGGTATGAACCTAAGGCCTATCCACGTCAATATGGACGTCAAAATACATCCATATTGACGTGGATAGGCCTTAGGTTCATACCAGAATACGATCAGCATTGCCAGTAGTGGGTTGTGCTCAATATTTAAATCTCAAATCCCGAAACAACCAAATAAATCAATTTGATTATTGCTCGCTGGACTTTAGGCGGCCTGGTGTGCCTTGCCAGTGAGAAGACCTGATCGTTCGGGTCCACATCGATTGACGGACGTCAGTCGCGGCGATCGGTCAAATCTTGACCTACAACCTACGATGGGTGACGTTGTAATATTCTGTTGTGATAATTTGGCCATGTCCAGCGTGTGCCGCGTGGTCTAGTGGTTACACACACGCTTCACACGCCAGTGATCCGGGGTTTGTTTCCGGGCCCGGACAAGGATATGCACTACTGACGAGCTCAAACGAGAGCGAAACTCGAGTCTAGTGCTTCCATATTGACGTGGATAGGCCTTAGGTTCATACCAGAATACGATCAGCATTGCCAGTAGTGGGTTGTGTTCAATATTTAAATCTCAAATCCCGAAACAACCAAATAAATTGAACTTCTATATGACGAAAAACATGGTTTCTGAAGAAAAATGTAATGAACTGAATAACCAATGAATATGTGGCGAGTTCCATGGCATAGAATTAGTAAAATAAATTATTTGTATGCTCACAGTAAATTTCAATCAGCTGTTCAATCAGAAATCAATTATGGCTGCTTACAGTATGCAAGATTGGAGCTGTGGTAGGCAGTGGCTAGCAAGCTCACCTGCCAGCACAGGAGACGAGGGGGGGGGGGGGGGGAATATTTTGTTTCAATCTATCTAGAATCCAAAAAAGATTGCGGGGTCAGCCTCTACTGCGATACAAAGACGTGTGTAAGCAGGACATGATTGATACAGGCATTGATATTGCACCTTGGGAGCAAGTCGCTGCTGATCATGCTGAATAAAGGGCAAAGATCAGAAATAGAATAGAGACAAAGGAGAAACTAATTGCAGATAGGTCATACACTGAGCATCTGAAACGTCAGATGGTGAATGATGGTGTAAATGACCATGTGTTCACATGCATCAATTGTGGATGAATATTTACAGTGCGAATTGGTCTGATCAGTCTCACATTCGCTACAGCCATGGGTTGTAGTTATTATGCATGTTTTGTAGCACAATGTAACAAACTATTGTCTGTTAAGATGACCAGGTTCCAGTAACCTAGAATCCCAGGTCAACAAAGCCTAAAAAGGGTACCAGGAAATACTCTGTGTAGTAAAGGCAGCTGGATAGAATATATTGAGAAACCATGATAACTTGAAAACACTCTCGCTGGAACCCACATACAAACAAAACTGAGGAAGAACTAAATACACTTAGAGATCGGAATTGGAGACAAGAGATGAATGATATGTGGAGTACAAGGACTCATACAAGAAGCTGCAGAAGATAGTAAAAGAAGGAACATCCTGACATGAATTCGTTGAGGTACTATGCTTCAATATGGGATATAGAACAAAAATGACAGGCAGCTGGTGTGGTATTTACCACATCAACTCCTGAGTGTCAACTGGTCAATAAAATGCAAGGCTAGCACCATATACCCAATCAACAAAAGAAAATGATTCTTTCTTGTACGTAACAATATGCAAGCTGCAGCAAATAAACTGGCACTAGAGGGTATCCACTGGGGGGGGGGGGGGGGCAGGAAATTTTTAGCGACCACCCAGTGACTCCCGGTTTATACCCACGTCTGCTTTCGATTTGCTGCATTTGAAAACAACATCTAACAGATCAGGGGAAACAACTCTAATAAATGCTACTGTGGTCTGTCTGCTAGATTGCAAGCAACTGTCGCTTAGAATCTTCTCTTGAATTTAGTTAAGTTTATCACGAAGGGTAAGCTAATTTTACTTATAACTCCTATATTTTAAACCAACTTTGACTTTTTGTTGCATTTTTGAATTCTGCATTCAATTTTACATATATCAAGAGTTTCAACAATGCCCGCTTACGACTGCGTTCAGGAAAAAATTGTTTAGCACAACCTTGAAAATGAGATATCGCAGTCATAACACAAAATTTAAAATGGTGGCACCCATACAATAGTACCATACTATAGCGGACCTGTATTTATTTATAATTAGAAATGGTAAGTTAACTACTAAAATCAAACACGTTTCATTTGTAGCAGTAATTTATCTGTGTATTTGTATAATTAAATAAACAAGCCACAGTAATAGAAAGCAAAATTTTATGTTCTTAGCTCCCGTTTTACTGGGCACAACCAGCTGATTCCTTTGCACTTCCTGGTTGTAGATCACGACACAAAATATTAATAACTTTGCTTAGAATTGACGTAGTCTTCATTGAGATACCATTGAATTCATGTTGTCAAGTTGTATCCAATGGTGATGGTTTCATAAGTAAAAACCCAATTTTTAAATACTGTGTATATAGGCTAATAGTATGGTCTAGGGGTTTAAAGGGAAACCGTCACATTATTTGTCCAGAAATAAGTTTATGTGGAATGATATGTTAATAACAGTAACTTCACATACTGTATCATATCACTCCTACTTCAGACAGGGTGAAGTTGAAGTGAATAATAATAATATTCTGAATATTAATAACCTGACAACTGACTTTTTGGCACTCTTCCGAACGACGGTCCCAAATTATTTAGCATAAAAAAGCATCCCTTACAGGGCATCAGCATCTGATATAATAAAAAATACAAACTACGAACTAAAATATAGAACTGAGAAAATGGAAATACGTACCACTATTTCACAGTTATATGTGGAAATTGTGGCACTAAAGTTGTAAACACTGTCGGAAAACATGTTCTAAACTCTTGTATCGGTATATCCGTGGGGAAAAAATTGTACATATTGGAACGAGCATTGAATGTGTTGTCGATCACTTCCAGTTCAGTGTGTCACAAACTGCTAGAATGATCGATGGATACAATAAATGTGTCTGGGCTTGGAGCTCACTGTACGTCGGTAGCACAAGATATGTATATACACTCCAATGACAGTGAGGGCACTTCGGGCCCAGAAACATTTATTGTATCCATCGATCGGTCTAGCAGTCCGCCACACACTCAAACGTTGATCAGTCTAATGTCTAGCAGACGACGATATTCTCAAACGTAAGTGACTGACAACACATCGCCCCGGAAATGACCTTATAAGGCCCTATAAGGGATGCATGGCACTCTTCCAATCGACGGTCCCAAATTATTTAGTGTAAAAGTGTAAAATTAGTGTCAATGCTCGTTCCAATATATATAATTTTTGTTCCCCGCGGCTATACCGATACAAGAGTTTAGAACATGTTTTCCGACAGTGTTTACAACTTTAGTGCCACAATTTCAACATGGGAGAGTTTATACATAGCTGAAGTATGAATAAACGGATACTTTATACATAGTTGAAGTATGGCTGTTTAAATATCAAGAATAATTTTCCAGAATGGTATCCCCAATACAAATAATTTTGTCACCAGGGGAGTTCAAGAATTGTTAACTTGCGTTTCTGTACACTTACTGTTTACAGGCATCCATCTTTGTTTACGTTACCGACCTACTATTTCCTACTATTTAGAGAACAAGAATATGCATTGCCTCAGAGATACATGAATAGGCAATTTAAACACCAGGCTTTTGACTGACTGGCCTCATGAATTAACAAATAAACAAGGAAATGCTACGCATATAAAGTGCAGGAAAACCTGGTATATGTGAAGCAGGTTGAAAAGAGAGAGGAGAGAGATAGATAACGAAGATAGTGTGAGAGACAGAGATATGAGAAAGATGTGTTGAAAGACATTCAATCAATCAATCATGTGCCATCTCCGCAATGATGGTTGGCTGCAATGGATCTCCAACACTGTCTGTCTCTCGCCCTGACTGTACATTCTGTCAGGCTGATGCTAGTCCATCTCTTGATGTTATCCTCCCACTTGTATCGTTGTCTACGTTACTTGTTTTAGTATCTGCCCGTTTACTGTGATGTTCATTGATGACCTTTCATTTTCACTGCTAATTATCATAGTTTTTTGTTTTTTGGATGTTAACATCTAAGCCACATTCTGCACTGTGCCTGCTTACTTCTTTAGTTCCTAATATTTGTTTATTAAAAAGTCGCTTTCATACAATTAATTGCTGAAGAATTTTTTTTTAAAATAGCGTCCGGCTGGGAATCGAACCTCGAGAACCCACGTACCAGGCGGAGGCACTTACTACTATGCTACCGAGGATACGATGTGGAATCAACAAAAATGTATAATATAGCCACTCACATGTCCCAATGATGTCACATACGTTAAGTCACGTGACTTGGCAAATCACATGAGCAGCCGGGAAAGTTCCACTATGAATAAAGGGATAATTTATTCATAGTCGGGGTATGAATAGTCACTTCGTTTCAACATATAACCTGTGAAATATTATTGGTACGTATTTCCATTTTCTCAGTTCTATATTTTAGTTTGTAGTTCGTATTTTTTATTATATCAGCTAATGAGGCCCTGTAAGGGATGCTACAGATTTACTCTAAATTTTAGATTTACTCTATTTTAGATTCTAGATTTACTCGTAAATAATTTGGGACTGTCGTTTGGAGGAGTGCCGGCATGCATTTTACACTACATAATTTGGGACCATCGTTCGGAAGAGTGCCGACTTTTTTTTTTCACACTGTAATATGTGAAACGTAGAGAGAGAGAGAGAGAGAGAGAGAGAGAGAGAGAGAGAGAGAGAGAGAGAGAGAGAGAGAGAGAGAGAGAGAGAGAGAGAGAGAGCAATGTAATCAACACATGTAAATATTATTCATGATGCATGTGTCAAGAGTTATGATATCTTCCTTGTAATATATCGTGTAATATACACCTACTTACTTACTTATATAGAAGCTGACTTCATTGACTTGTTTATAAATATTATATAGTAAACTGACTTTCTTTCCAGTAAATTTTATTTTATTGTTTAGAAGGACTAAGAAGATATTTTTGCCATTTTCAAATCACATTCTTGTATGTTAAAAATCCGTTAATGTATGGCTTCTCCTCTATAAAATGATCCAGTAAATCGAAAATGCAATTACTGAGATGTTCTTCTTGACGAAACAGACTGAATTGAAAACATTCAGTTGTGAAATTGGTGATGACAGACATTCACAACAAACAGCTAGGCCCAAGGCCTACGGGAACAGGAACTAGAACAGGTTCTCTCGGCGCATGCGTCTGGTACGAAGAATTTTTCGTGCGAAAACTATGATGTCTAGCCTTATATACAATGAATGAATCACTGAAAAACGAGAAGTAGGTTGAGAGCTTTACCAAAGCACAACTACAAAAAAAAAAAAAAAGCCTTATATACAGGGTGTTTGTAAAGTCTCACTACAATTTGTGTATAAGAAGTCCGTCGTATTAAGGTCTATCCTTATATACAGGGTGTTTGTAAAGTCTCACTACAAATTGTGTATGAGAAGCCCGTCGCATTATGTGGGTCTAGCCTTATATAAAACAAATTAGGAAGAACTTTGAAGCAACAGAGATGTGGTTTTTAAGATGAATGTTGCGAATTCCTTGGGCTGCCAGAGTAACTAACAACGACTGCTTGAAACAGGCTAATGAAACTAGAACACTATATACAACAATAAGAAAGAGACAGCTTTCTTTGATCATGTGATGAGAAGAGAGGCATTGGAGAACATCGTGACAACTGGAAAGATCGAGGGGAAAAGAGGCAGAAGCAGACCAAGAGGAATGATGCTGGACGGATTGAGACGGTGGCATGGAGGAGTATCATCAGCAGAGTTGATCCAGAACACCAAAGACCGAGATCTGTGGAGAGCCATGAACGCCTACTCCAGCCGGCAGAGCACTTGATGATGAGCTTTATATACAGGTTGTTTGTAAAGTCTCACTACAGTTTGTGTATGAGAAGTCAGTCGCAATATGTAGGTCTAGCTTTATATACAGGGTGTTTGCAAAGTCTCACTACACTTTGTATGTAGAACAATTTTGAAAGGCAGCACAAGCTAAAGGTAAAGACGTTCTAGTATGACAGTACAGGGCAAGATGTGGTGAGTAAAATAAGACGTGACAAGCGCAGAACGTTTCAGGGCAGGAAGAAAAGGAAAAAAAGCTGGGAGCAGCCACCGTAGTGGAGTTTCGAGGTGGAGAAGGCTTGGGTGGATAAGCGTAGTGCTGTAAGGAGATGGCAAAATGCCAAGAAGAACAGAGCTGGTCATCCTAGTCCCTGCTTGCACTTAGAAAGAGAGATGCACACAAAAGTAAGCTATTTCAAAAAACTGGTCACGGTGGTTAAAAGCGAAAAATGGGCAGAGGTGTGTCAAAGAGTAAGCACAGACAAGTCACTGAAATTGTTCTGGCGACTACATAAAAGCATGAGTGGTGTAGTCAAGAATAAGAGCATTTCTGACTTCCAAGGTGCTGACCTCATCTGGCAGAGGACTGACGAGGACAAGGGCAAAGCCCTCTTTGAACGCTACCTTGAGCAGAGCAACCAGACAGACGTGGGAGGCCGGAATCTGGCCAAGGAGGTCACCTCAGACAGATGCAAGGCCCAGAACACTTCGGATGAAGACACAGTGACAGTGAAAGAAATCAAGGCTGTGCTTCGACGATCAAAAAACAGTGCTCCAGGTCCTGATGGCATAAGATACGACGACATAAATAGGTGTACCGACAATGAGCTAGAGAAACTAGCAGACATGTACAACAACAGTATAGGGAGTGCTAGCATCAAGGAGGAATGGTTACACAGCTATCTGATTCCCTTGCCGAAGCCTGACAAAGACCACAAGAAAATTCAGGGATATCGAATTATAACCATGCAGAATACAATAGGCAAGCTGCTGGAGAAGGTAATTGCCAGGAAAATATCAAGCCAACTAGAGAGGCAAGGTGTTTTCCCACCTACCCTGGGTGGGTACCGTCCAAAAAGAGAAACCTGGACCAATGCAGCAGTCTTTGCCCACGATGTCTATGAAGGTTTCCACTCAGGCACTGAAACCGTTGCTGCAGCGATTGATCTTGAGGACGCATACAACATAGTACCACTGGATTTTTTAATGTTTCAGCTTCTTGAACTAAACGTAAGTCCATTCCTCCTTAGTTGGATCGCTGCAGCTCTCTTCCAACGGAAAGTAGTTTTTAGATGTGGCAGTTGGACTTCGGAACCAACAACAATATATCCTGGCCTACCACAGGGATCACCATTATCTCCGGTACTGTTCAACGCCTACACAGTGAGAATCACCAGTGAGCAGATCACTGGACCTGGCAGGACATTGTCATATGCCGATGATGTCTTAGTGTATCGTCAGGGTAAGGATAGAGAGGAGGTTGCTGTGGAACTACAAACCGAACTCAATCGCATAAGTACTTGGTGTGATGAAGCTGGGGCAATGGTCAACCCAACAAAGGCAACAGTGACTTGGTTCTCGTTGAATAATCATATTGTCAACAATCCAACACCAACTGTAATGCTGTGTTCAGAGACGGTGGAAAGAACGCAGGCAATGAATTACCTGGGGATACGGTTTGATCGAAGCCTTGCTTATAATGTGCACATAGACCAGGTGATAACAAAGGCCAAGCGGGGTTTGGCAGCGATGCGGGTGATGGCGGCAGCAAACTGTGAGCAGCGCCATCTATATCTTCTGTACGAGGGGCTGGTCATGTCTGTTTTGGAGTATGCAATGGCAATCCTGACTGTCAGCCATAAGCAGATAGAAAGGATGGAAAGGATACAGAATGAAGCTATGCGCATTATTCTTGGATGTACAAGAGATACAGCATGCAGGGCGATGCGCTACCTTCTTGATTTTCCAACCATTGAAGAGAGAATGCAAGTTTGCAGGGCACGTGCCTACCTCAGAATTAACGCAAACACACAGCATCCACTGCATAGTGAAATTAGGAAGGTGAAGGGCAGCAGGTTAAAAGAGGACGGTCGTGGATGGGTCAAGCCGAGGACATTCTTCAACAGGTGTGTTCACTTGAGGACTTAGAACCTGGCGAGGAGTGGGTGCAAGTGCCAACAGACTTCTGCACATCCTTTTCAGTTTGCATCCAACTAGATAGAAAATGCAGACAAGAAAATCCGGCTGCTGTTGAGGCTGAAGTACAAGCGTTGATTTTCGAGAATTCGCTAGACAGTGACGCGGTCATCTACACAGATGGGTCGGTCGTCCGACATGTGAGAAGCTCATGGGCCTTTACAGCTCGGGCCGGAGGGAGAATTGTGAAGGAGGACTCTGGTGCTTTCACTGAAACCACAAGTAGCCTGACCATGGAAGTCATGGCAGTAAGTAAAGCAATAACATGGCTCGAGACACAGACATTCACTAGGGCTTGTTTCCTTAGCGACTCAATGAACATGATCAAGAGGATAGAGGAGGGGTCGATCCGAAGAGAATGGTTGCTGCCTCTGAAGCGGTCTCGGCTGGCAAAGATTAGTTTCATCTTCGTGCCAGGGCATGCGGGAGTACAAGGAAATGAGCGGGCTGACAAGCTCGCAGGTGAGGCTACTGTTGAGGGCGGACGCGCCATGGACCAGGCTGACATTCTGAATGCTCTACGAGAAGTGAGACTTTTGCAAGACCAAGTGATGACTGTGAATCTACAACAATGGCCAGACTGCGAGAGCAGCAAATTAAAAGAGGGGTGGCCAAACAAGAACACTACGCAGGAAGCCAAAGAAGATTGATAAACCAACACAGAACTGGCGTCGTTAGCCGCTACACGCTGCGGGATTTGCTGAGGAGGGGATCCGAGCACTTATGGACTGAATGGTCCGATGTGCAACGAGGATGATCTGTCGACTAACTAACTAACTAACTAACAATTTTGAAAAACGAAGTAGGCCTACACGACATCATCAAAAATGTGCTCCACAGTCCATCGAGAAAATAATATGCAGCGAATGGCTGTCGTCTCTTGGAGTAATTCTTTGCACTCCAAACAGAATAGTATTATTTATGGAAGAAAGAATTTGGTTGAAAAGGTGTTTCGAAATGGTTGTTCAAATATTTATAGCAAGATTTCCAGATAAACAACCTCCTCGTCGCATTACGGTTAGAAATTTGTTTAATAAGTTATAATGAATTATTCATTGGTGCTGTCCATCCATCCATCATGCGCCATGCCGGTAAGCGTGGGCGGTCATGATTCGCCATGTCACTCGACCACTAGAGTCGTGGATCAGCTCAGTGTTCCTGTCTCGGCCATATCACGTGGCCAAGCCATCCAGGTATTTACTTCGCTGTCTTCCTCCTGCTTCTCTGCTCCTCGATCTTGCCAGTTGTCACAAAATTCTCAAATTTATTTCTTCTCATAATATATCCAAATAATGTTGACTGTCTGCGTCTCATTTCTCTAATCAGTGTACGATTTTCATTTATTTCCTGTAGGACTTGGTCATTGGTTTTTCTGTCTGTCCATGGTATTCTTTGCATTCTCCTCAGAAACCACATTTCCACAACCATCAGATGTTTTTCAGCTTGTTTGCTCATTGTCCAAGCTTCACATCCATACAACAGTACAGGTTCTATGCCAGCTCCCTCAAAACAGCGTTAGACCATAGCAGTAACTATTGTAACTAATTTAATGAAATTTTAGTACGTTTTTTTTTATGTCATGTACTTAATTTTTCAAAATTGTTCTACATAAAAAGTGTAGTGAGACTTTACGAACACGATACGATACATTTACGATACATCGACGTGACCGAAGAGATAAGAGCACTCTAACTCTTAAACTTGCATCAGTACGCTGATGACGAAGTAACGGAATCGTTTCCTACACGCGTCCAGTTTGGACTTCAACTTTGATTTCTCCATTGAGAAAGCAATGACAAAATCATTATGTGGCGTGCCGATAAGCGTGGACGGTCATTTTTACCGTCTCACACGCTCACCGTCTCACACGCTCACCGTCTCACACGCTCACCATCTCACACGCTCACCATCTCACACGCTCACAATCTCACGCGTTCACCATCTCACACGCTCACCATCTCACACGCTCACCATCCCACACGCTCACCATATCACACGCTCACCATCTCACTCGATCACCAGAGTCGTTGGTCAGTCTGTGTTTTTTGTCTTGATTATGCCCCGTGGCCAAGCCATCTAGTTACTTATCTCTCTGCCTTCCCCTTGTCCTTTTCAACTCAATCTTGCCAGTTGTCACCAATTTGTCCTGTTTATTTTTTCTCATAACGTGCTAAAAAAATCTTGACTGTCTACGTCTAATTAATGTTATCAGTTTACGATTGTCATTTATTTCCTATAGGACTTGTTCATTGGATTTTCTGTCTGTTCGTGGTATTCTTTGCATTTTCCTCATAAACCACATTTCCACTGTGGTTATATGTTTTTCAACTCGTCTGCTTACTGTCTACGTTTGACATCCATACAAATGTACCAAGCATGATTGGGAAGCTATAAAACCAACTAAGCAATTGCATGATATATAGTAGTCCTGTTGGCAGTGGTAATAGTTCCAATCCTATCCAAAATGGAAAGATTATGTTCAATGCACCGCTTAACTGTCGTTTTGTCCTCGACGTGTTATACGTAGTTGGGCCTTTATGTTTTAAACGTGGCGCTTGTTTCATTTCCGGTTAGTCTGCGTTTCTTTGGTTTATTGTTTTTCTTTTCTGTTGTCTTCTTGAGCTGTCTGGTGAGTTTTGTGCGCTGAGTTGAGTTGAGTTGAGTTGAGTTAAGAACCGACATCACTGCACTCAGGACATTCCCATGCGTGCTCCGTCGCCTAGTTTAACAACCAGCGATGAGTCATACTACGCTTCTGCGACTTATGGTTGTCTGTCAGATACCCGTCCCGTCTCATTGTTTGTTTCTTCATTGGAGGGATCCCCCGGTAGTTGACTCTGGCTTGACTCCACCCGTTTTCCTTTATATTTGTTTTCCTGCCAGATACGGTTGGAATCTAGATTACTAGCACATGCACAGTCTATCCCTAGTTGACTGGAATCATTCTACAAAACATCTCAGCTTACGATCCATGCACTCGAACACACGGCATCTCGCTAGCCACACTGTCGCAGAAGGCTATTATGTAGTAATAGTATCCAGGAGCATCTCCTGTCCCCACAGCGAGTCTCGGGGCGAAGTCGTTACTCCGCCTTTCTCGCGGATCGAAGGTTGTTTGTTCGATTTCGAACTACATCGTTCTGTTAACGAGTGACATTTTCTCGGAAACTCCAGGGGGTCTTCGGTGGGAGTACGGAGTTCGCGCTTTGTGCGACGCTTTCTGCAGGCCATCCTGGGGAAAGAGACCCAGCCATATGGGATAAAACCTGGTGCAATGAAATCGACCCCCTTGTCTTCTAAACCCCACAAAATCTGTCCTAACAGGCATGCGAATGAATTAGCCCAGTTACGTTTCCTCAATAGGTTTATTCTATCCCCTTAGATAAAGAATGTATTTTTAATGACTGTGCAGTGTTTGAAAATATTTCCGGTACAAGTTTTGTACCCACCCTCTGTAAAGTTCATGCAACATAATAAGTAAATGCAAAACTTGGACCGGCAATATTTTCAAACACTGCAAAGCCATTAAAAATACACCCTGTAGATTCACATGTTTACCCATTCGCGCTGTAGTTGAGAGCTCACTCACCTACTTGAGGCAGTTTGTGAAAGAGGGAAGAGGGTTTCCTGACCAACCTAGGCCTGCCCCAAAATAACCAGCCATCGCCATGGTTCTAAATACTGGTCATGTGATGGCAATAATCAATGTTCGCTAGTTGCACGCGTGTGACTTGTAATGAACAGAAAAATTGCTTTCATGCAAAATGCTGTACGATATGTACACGTCAATAAAACAATAATGGCCACAGTACTTTCTTTGTTTGTCTGCAGATGTCATCCACAGAAGCAGTACTGTTACATGTTAATCGTTAAAGCTGCAATGTATTCTTGTAAGTCGTTGAATTCTTGAAAACAATTCGGTGTATTCTTGAAAATATTTCTTGAAAGATGACATGTCTGTGTATCATAGAGTATAGGGTAGTGGTTCTCAACCGGTGGAGAATCCCCCCCCTCCCCACCCGGGGGTAGTTTTAGGGTTTCTGGGGGGGGGGGGGGGAGGGGGAAGGGAATTAAAATTATTTCAAGATCGCATTAATACAAGAACCGATCACTTGACATTGTTATTCCCTGCATACTTTACGGTTCTGTACTTCTCGCCTTTCTGAAATTTGTTAAATAGACCAGCAAATCACGTTTTATGTAGACGTCTAGACTTGTTCTAGTATGCGTCCATATTTACGTATACTGTATAGGGGTGGGGGGATTTATAGGGAGGACATACGAAAGGGAGGAATGACATTCTGAACATATGGTGAAGGGGTGCATGGGCCAAAACAGGTTGAGAACCACTGATATAGGGTGTATTTTTAATGACTGTGGGGTTTTTGAAAATATTGCCGTTCCAAGTTTTGTATTCACCCTCTGTGAACTCATGCAACATAAAAGGTAAATACAAAACTTGGACCGGCAATATTTTCATAAACCCCAGTTATTAAAAATACACCCTATATTATCGTTGTCTTCTTATTATTTTGCTTCTGTAGCTGCTGCTGCCTTTTATCCCACATTGGGATATAGGCCTTCAGTCGACCCATGCCACGCCCTCCTATCTTTTTCCGTCTCCTGCAACCCTCTAAATGTCCTCTCTTCATATTATTCATCTGCCTCTCCGATTTTCTTCACTGTTTTTAGATCTATTTCCTTCTGTGGCCAAGGGCTTAGGCACGCAATTTGTAATTCCACACACTGCGTTCGAAACACAGCTGCGGGCGATTTGGTAGCATACCACATTGCGTTAGTTTTCATTAAATGGTATGAGTGCCTGTCGTTCCGAAAGCAATGGCAAACTACTGAATGTAAACTTGCCAAGAGATTACAAACAGTAAAAAATGCTGGGGTTGACTGCGACGTCTTGTAAAGGATATGCAACTAACCATTTATTGTTGCCCTGCGGGTTCCAGAGAAATGACTTTCTGGTTACATAATAAACAGGCTTTCTCTCTGTGTGTCCTATACATCACCAGCACCTTTCCCTCGCTTCTTCAGTCACTGATATCTGTTTATTCCTCTCCATAAGCTCTACATTAAGGTGTTTTTGCCATACAGTTTTAGTCTTTCTGTTGTGCACATGCACCAGTTAATGCATGTTTGTAACTTCCTAGTGCTTGCTTGCGTTCGCTGGCTGTGAACTCCAGAGTGAAGTCCTGTCTGTCGGATGAAGACATCCTGTTGTCCAACATCAGTGTGATGTCATACCGGACTGAGGTTTGCGTGAGTATCCGTTGTCCCATGTCTGGCTTATTGGTGTGCAGACTGGTGGTTCCTCGCCGTACAGGCAGACACTCTCCGACTTCGGAGGGATCAGCGATCCTACTACGTAGCCAGGACCCCGAACGGACCTGTTGCCTAGGACGCACGGCTAGGACGTGTTAGTAGGTCTTGGACAGTATAGAACCTGGCCCTGGTGCCTTGGAAACACCTCTGCGTCCCTAACTTCCTAGTAAATTCCTTAGTCGCTGTTCATGTTTCTGATCCAAACAACGGTACTGATTTGAAGCTAGAAGTATATATTCTAAGTTTGGTAAAGGTAAAGTGAATCCCAAAGCAGTGATTTTCCGTGCTTTTCTTGTCAACTGTCTGCTGCGATGCATTGTACTTATTAGAGACTGTAACCATATTATTATTAGAGACTCTTCCTTGGTTTCTTAATATATTCAAAATTCTTTATTGTATTGAGATCAGTGTTCATAAGATGTTATGAATCAGTGAATGGGGTGTGAAGGCTTATGCATTCCAACATTATACGCTACGACATTTGAAGTGGTGTGGCCATTTTCCTGTCTCATCGCCTTTCCTCCCCAGACAATACCCACACAATTCTTGAAATGAACTGGAACCCATTTTTAGGGGGCTGGGTCGACTCTATAGCCGTATTAATAAAAAAAAATATATATATAATTGTTGCCTCTGATAGGACTGAACCCAGGCCAGCGTCTCGGAGGAAAGCCCACTAACCACTATGTCACAGCGTCTCGGAGGAAAGCCCACTAACCACTATGTCACAGCGTCTCGGAGGAAAGCCCACTAACCACTATGTCACAGCGTCTCGGAGGAAAGCCCAGTAACCACTATGTCACAGCGTCTCCTAAGTTTATTTTTAAGTCTGGTACCTCTCTGTTTACTATTAGTTAAATCTTCTTTGTCGTTGCTTTTTTCTCTTCCCATTTCTTCTATTTCTTAAGCCCGAGTTGTGGCTTAGGGGCAGTGAATGCGTTTCACAGTTCCCCGACACACCGAGTCGAGGTTCGAAACTAGCTGCAGACGATTTGGAAGCAGACCTCCGTGCTTTAGTTTCGATAGAATGGACGTCTGCTGTTCAGAATGTGAACGCAAACTAATGAATATTAAAATTGCCAAGCAAGTCATAAAGTTACTTACATATCCTTTACAGGACGTAGCAGTCAACTCCAGCATTTTTGGTTGTTTATGGTTCCTGAGCAAGTTTACGTTAGGTAGTTTTTCCATTGCTTTCTGAACGACTGGCACTCATACCATTGTATGGAAACCAACGCAAGCGGTTTGCTTCCGAAACGCCACAGAGCCGGCGAACAACTAAAATATGCTAAGGTTGATGGCGAAGCCCTGTAAAGAACATGCAACTAACTTTAAACAATTTGCAATTGTTTCGGGGATTTCCCTTTTCCCAAAAAAAACTTCTATAAAATGTTGCATGTCCTTTGCAGGACATTTCGATAAACCAAAGGTTGATTATTTATAGGATTTTCTCATTTACTAACTGCTGCATGGCATTGTACTTATTAGAGACTGTAAACATAACTAGTTCCATAGTTCCTGATTAATTACCCAGGGATGATAAATCGTCTTATTCAAATCGCCCCTAACTTCCACGGGATTATAAATCAAACTATAATTAAAATATCAATACAATAGTTTTCTCTACGCAACCCCCTTTAATTTAATATAAAATACAGCACGCCTGCTACAATATTAACAACTTTTAAGTCCTAATTGTGACACATCCGTACTTCCCATTTATTGTTATCCATTTTTGTTTGGCCCAAACTTACTTTTCGTTTGGCACTGAATATGTTAAAATTTCAAATATCCTTTATTGTATTGAGATCCATGTTCATAAGAAGGTATGTATCTCTTGGGTCACAATATAATTTTGCTTATCAGCAGAAGGTGATCTGAATCTACTTCTGCACCTCTAAGTAAATCTTATGCCATCTAGAGATGATCTCTGTCAAGATGCTGGATAAGCATAGATAGAAGTAGGATAGGTATAGATATAAATAGGACAGGACGGAGGAAAGTAAAGGACAGAGACAGGACATAATAGGGACCTTTACAATAGAATAGATAGAGAGAGACAGTATAGGGAGAGAGAACTCCAAATTAGTGTTAGGACCAGACCTAGACAGGACACGCATGTGTCATAGCTAGGACATGACTAGGACATACCAGGATTAACTCCCGACATAGGACAGAGTATAGTAATCACGGGGACTACCCGTAAACAGACTGAACTCTAGTATAGCTGTAGGCTACGAGGACTGGACCACTAAACTACGTGACAAGTAATCCAGCACGCTGTGCGGCTGACCGCACGAGATCGGGGTACGAGTAGCTGGACTGGAGCTGTGAATTCAGGCAGACCGGGACGGACAGTTAGAGCGACAGGACCTCTGTGTTTACCCTCGCTAGTTGTGTAGTTTAGAGAGGGCATAGTTATACGTAGCTAACATTGAGAATGTATTTGAGTGTTGAATGCCAGTGGTGTATGCTCGTAAGACGAGCTCTGTAATATATATAGATTAAAGCGTGATTCTTTTTCACCCAAAGACGTGTTTGTAATTATGAGGTGTGAATGAAGGAACCAGTGTGCTTGTATGAATCCGGGTTGTTGACAATCTCAATTTATCAGTAATAAAAAAAAATGGTTTGCATATCCTTTACAGGACATCGCTGTCAACATCAGCATCTTTCAGCTGATTGTTGATTTCTTGGCAAGATTACGCTCAGTAGTTTGCCATTGCTTTCTGAGCGACCGGCTCCATACTCTCATAAGTCACTGGCGCGACTCGAACCGCTTCCAATTCTCGTGCGCTCACGTCAACCACGAGAGTATTTGGGGTTACGGAGAAAGCTGCTAACCACTCGACCAGGGAGACCGGCTATCAGTAATACAGATGTGGTAAATTTGAATTTACTGTATGGTAAGCGACACTGTGTCATGTCTTAGTCAGATATGACTGAAAGGGATCTGACTGAATCTGCTTTGTGTCAGTGCCGATTGTTGAGAGCTTCCCAAAGCTTTGGGAGGAGGACAGCTATAGTGTGTTTTTTTGTTGTTGCCTCAATATAAAATTCAATATCTCAGTAACCAACTGAGGGAAAATGATGAGATTTAGCATATAACCTTATCATTATGTCAACCGAACAAAATAATTTTTGTTCTGGAGGTTGTACAGCAGATTTCAATGTTTGTTTATATGCGGTATATAATTTATGGCTCCCGCATTCATGCCATCATTTAAAGAGTATTACAGCTTCAGTAAGACACACCCCCGCTCTTTTCGAAATTGTCTGGCGGGTTTCGTTTTGGCACAAAAAGCGCGAAGTTAAATGGGTTTATTCAGAGGTGTCTCAAATGGGGGTTCTTTCATGAAACGTGATTATATAAATAAACTAGCTGACTCGGCCTGGCTTCGCCCAGCTCCTGGCGGGGATCTATCTATCTATCTATCTATCTATCTATCTATCTATCTATCTATCTATCTATCTATCTATCTATCTATCTATATCTATCTATCTATCTCTATCTATCTATCCATCTATCTATCTATCTATCTATCTATCTATCATCATCTATCTATCTATCTATCTATCTATCTATCCATCCATCCATCCATCCATCCATCCATCCATCCATCCATCCATCCATCCATCTGTCTATCTGTCGATCCATCTGTCGATCCATCTGTCTATCTATCTATCTATCTATCTATCTATCTATCTATCTATCTATCTATCTATCTATCTATCTATCTATCTATCTATCTATCTATCTATCTATCTATCTATCTATCTATCTATCTATCTATCTATCGACCGACCGATCGACCCAACGACCGACCGATCGACCCACCCAGCCAGCCAGCCAGCCCCTACCTTTCTGCCTACCTACCTACCTACCTCCCTCCCTCCCTACCTACCTACCTACCTAACTGTCTGTCTGTCTGTCTGTCTGCCTGCCTGCCTGCCTGCCTGCCTGCCTGCCTGTCTTTCTGTCTGTCTGTCTGTCTGTCCGCCTATTAAATATTGATAAAAGTTACTGGAAAAAATGTGAGGACCGTGTGTTGAAAGAGGAAGAGGACTATTGGAGAAAGGATGGATTGAATTTTATGCAACCGAGAGCAATCATCAACCTACTGGAATCGTCCGACACAGATTAAGGTCTGAGCAGATCGCAGACCTTAATCTACGTACACACTTACTGGAATATTTTGCTCCAACTATTCAGACGAATTGCAGGCCCTAAACATTACAGCATCAGCATCAGCTGAAGAAACAAGAAGGAAATGAAAAATAAGGTAAGAAATATATTCCTTCTACTTTCCTGTTAATTTACAAATTATTTACCCTGTGCCTCTGTAAATTCTCTGTCTTTACTAATATTACACATTGCACCCTCTCGGGATTCTCCGTGGTGAAGTGGTCAAGCCGTCTGACTCGGGCTCCGAAGGTTGTATGTTCGATTCCGGGCCGCGTCCTTCATTTCACGAGTGCATTTTTTCGGAGACTCCCGAGGGTCGTCGCTTGAGCTACGGAGTTCGTGCTTTGTGCGACGCTTTCCGAGCTGCGGAAAGAAACAGAGCCATATGGGATAAAAACCCGGTGCAATGCAGCCGACCCTGTCGATTTTAAGTTACTTCTTTCATTGCACCCACTCCCATACGAATCTGGATACGCCTTTGTGTGTCATCTGAATTGGCAGGTCTCCCATTACTGTAAACATAACTTCGTTAGCGAGAAATCACTAGTTGTTCAGCAAAACATCAAAGGAATGTCGCCGCTTTCGATGATTTAAGTTGTTTTTGGACCTATCAAAGACATATTCCTTGGGCGGGGGTAAATATAAGACGTCTGGAAAAATTTCATAACGATTCAACAGACAGTTTTCAAAATAATTGATCGTGAATGAAGGCATTCAAATCGGAACATACTATAGGAGGGTACATGCCTTAATCTAGTATAAGGAAATGCAACCTAAAGAACTAAATGCCATGGCAGGGCAGATCACGCCCTAAGCTTTGGTCGGATCCACTGGTCTCGGATGGAAGCTCCAAAAGTCGGATAGTTAAAACATTGCTTTTCTGTTCAGGTAGTTTCTGCAGCTTGTCTTGCTCCAGAAGTATTGGTGTTACCTTTCCTCTGGAGTAAGCTAGACACACACACACACACATGCGTACGCACGCACGCACGCACACATACATACACAAAAACACACAAACAGAGACAGAGAGAGAGAGACAGAGAGAGAGAGAGAGAGAGAGAGAGAGAGAGAGAGAGAGAGAGAGAGAGAGAGATCGTGCTCTAAAGGCCATACTTGGTCACATAGAATTCAGCCCAGGCTTTGTGCTAAGGAGAGGTATAACATCACCACTGACCTTACTTGAGTTGAGTTAATTAAGAACCGACATCACTGCACTCAGGACATTCCCATACGTGCTCCGTCCCCTCGTTCAACAGCCAGCGAAAAGTCATGCTACTCATCGTTCCCACCGCTATCTGATTAAAAGTTCTCCTGGTCTTTCCTCTCTGTTTTGAGATTCTTCCAGAACATGCTTTTTTGTTTTAAAGCATAAGGTAGCAGCAATTGTCTGTCCAGACGGCAACGTGCCAGCGAGTGATATTACACGATTTATTAAACCTCAAAAGGGCTTGCCTGGAAGAAGAGGCATTGGTCGACTAAAACAAAAGTTGACTGATGACATTAAAGATACAGTATGGCTGAAAATACATCAGGCTGAGGAACTGACGAAAGATCGAGAGCCTTTCCTGTGGACCATGATGAGACCGTTGTTCAGCCGAGAATCTATTTCACGAACACGATACAGGTTCAATAGCCTTGATTTTTCTTCTTTACTGATTGACCTTGACTTTTCCCTATTACCCTTACCACTTACCGCAGTTCTCGTCTCTTCTCATCTTGTTCCTCTTGTACCTTGCAGTGTCGAGGTGAAGTATAAACAGCGGGAGAATGCCCGCCTAAGGGTTTCATGTATCGATATTCCCGTGGACTCTGCTATTCTCTCTGTCCATCGTTTACTTGGCCGGCCTCTTCCTCTGCTTCCATCTATTCTGTGCATCACAGAATGCACATAACTGTGCATTCACAGTTTAAACTTTAAAAAAAAAAAAAGAAGTTATAAGGGCCCATCCCAGCCTCAGATTAATAAACATGTGACCGAATCGGCCATATTTCAGATATTCATCTGAAAGGGATTGTTGCTCAAAGGGATAACAAAGTTAGCGTAAGCAGTAATTGTCAATTGCTCTATGATTCATATCCGTGTTGCACGGTTCTCAAAATAACTACTTTCATTTGCTGGTGCAGTGCCGAAGGCCCCTTTTGCTGTTTAATCTCTGCATGAATAAATTAACGTATTTAATTATAACATGTAGCCTCCGTTCTGTAAAAGTTTCGACATAACAAATTCATCGATAACAGAATGTGTATACTTTGTATGAATGCTGGTTCCGAAAAAGGGTTAGAGGCCACCAATATTTGAAACAGCTCTTGACTTGCTACAACTCGAGTGGAGGTAATGCCAATACACTTCTATGTTGTGGTAGAAGAAATGTAAGATTAATGTATTAATACATACATAGGTGCAGAATGGCATATGTAGACCGCGAAAAAGTCAGCGGGGAAAAAGTAAAAAAAAGATATTAGAGAACGCACCAGATTAGAGAGAATTCGAATCCAGTGTAGTATCGAATCCGGTGTGTAGTTTTGCTGTTCTCGATGTGCGCATAAGATTAGTGAAAAAAATATTATACAGGAATATACAATGAATGTAAAATGTAAGCCTGTCAAATTTAAAAGCTTCATTGCACAGGAAGTGGTGACGCCGCCTGTCACGCGCGCTGAAGGTTGTGGGGTTAATTCTGACCGACGTCGTTCGGTTCACGAGTGCAATTTTCGTGGAGACTCCCTAGGACCTTATGGGATAAAACCGGTGCAATGATGTCGATTCATTTGCCTTTTAAAACTTAAAAAAAAATTTTTTTTTTGCACAGGGATACTTCGGCAGCAGAAGCGAGAAAATATGAGCAATATAATCCAAAATATGGAAACTATCACCATAAAAATGAATCCAGAAAGTTTTTTAAAGAACTGAAGTCAATGAAACGAGGGCACCAACACAACACATATGGTTTAAAAGACAAAAATGGGAATATGATAAATACCAATGAGGAAATGTGCAACACATGGAAAGAATATTTTATTGAATTACTAAATTGTGAAGCTCCAAGTAACACTTTTCCCACAGGAAGAGGTTCTAACATGCGAACCACAAATTGAAGAACCTACATTTGAAGAAATCCTGTATGTAATCACACTACTTAAAAACAATAAGGCAACTGGGACTGATGGAATTGCTGCTGAATTTATAAAGGCAGGTGGCCATGCATTACATCTAAAGCTATACGAACTAATAATAAAAATCTGGAGGACAGAAGAATTACCCCATGACTGGAAATAGTCATTATTGATACCTATCTTTAAGAAAGGAGACAAGTTCCAATGAGAAAATTATAGAGGAATATCACTCCTATCCACAAGCTATAAGATACTATCCGCTGTATTACTAAATAGACTAAAACCATATTCAGAAGACATATTAGGTGACTACCAGGCGGGTTTCAGACAAAACAGATCAACAATAGATCAGATATTTATCTTACGACAAATAGCCGAGAAAAATTGGGAATATAAAAGAGATCTCCATAACATTTTTGTGGATTTTTACAAGGCTTATGATAGTGTCCATAGGAATAGTCTATGGAATGCTATGCAGGAATTTGGAATACCAAGGAAGTTAATCAACATGACCAGACTATGCATGGAAGATACTTATAATATAGTAACATATAAAGGCAGGAAATCAGACCCTTTCCAAATAACATCTGGCTTGAAACAGGGTGATTCACTATCGCCGCTCCTTTTCAATCTGGCTCTAGAGAAAGTTGTAAGGAATGTAAAGGAGGACTATGCTATTGGAGGAACATCCAGACTGCTTGGTTATGCAGATGATATAGATATTATAGGGGAAAATGAACAAAAGACATTGGAAATATTTACTCACTTAAAGGAAAAAGCTCAACAAATGGGGCTGGTTATCAACCAAGATAAGACAGAATATATGGTAATTTCAAGAGAAGGAACGGCTAAAAACTCTGGCCACATACAAATAGATAATATGACCATTAAAAGAACGGAAACATACAAATGCCTGGGTACAATCTTCAACTGCTCCAACATAATAAGGGAAGAAATACAAGCTAGAATCAACTCTGGAAATAAGATATACTATGCACTACAACATCTGCTAAAATCAAATGCGCTATCTCGTAACACCAAGACCACAATATACAAAACACTGATCAGACCAGTTGTGCTGTATGGCTCTGAAACCTGGAGTACAACTAAAGGAGACGAAGCCTTGTTACAAACATTTGAGAACAAAGTCTTAAGACGCATCTTTGGGCCCATTAGGGATACACAAAGTGGAGATTGGAAAAGAAGAAAGCAACAAAGACATCTATGATCTGTTTAGGTCCCCGCTAATCACTGGTATCATGAATGGCTTGGACATATAGAAAGAATGGAAGATAATAGGGAAACAAAACTCGCTTACACTCAGGAAATAAATGACCGTAGACCCCGAGGTGGACCAAGAAGACCATGGAGAGATAATATACATACAGACCTACAAGCACTTAGAATCAGCGACTGGCAAGAGAAGGTCAACCAGAGAGACGAATGGAGACGGATTGTATCTGCAGCAAAGAACCTCAATGGCTCGGATTGCTGAAGAAGAAGAAGAGATATCCCCAGAGATGCCCCAGTCGCCTTTCATAGTCCCTCAACACAGTGCACCAACTATGTAGCATCGGACATGATCACAATGTATGTACAGCAGAATCCACACAGTATAGATAGATGACCCAACCACGCTCAATGCTCAAGTTTCTGAACCCAGAATCCGATGGTTTGGTCATGAATGTGACATGCCAGATTAACGTGCTCAAAAGACATTCCCCGTGAGCAAATAGGAAAAGGTAGCAGAGAAACGTAACCTGCACAGCCTTCACTGAGAGATGCTCGCAGGCAAGGCATGAAAGTCTTGGGGTTAACCACGATAATATGACAGGATGCGGCCTCTGACGGTAATGGTAAGTAAACATGCACTGTAAGGAATCATCTTGGACTCGGTGAAGCTACTTCAACAAACAAAGTACACAATATAACTATGCACTGGTAAAATCACAGCTTAACATGTGCTGCAGAAGTGTTCAACATATTCAGAACATAGAAAAGTATTTTAGCTTACACACCACTGTATTTGATATCAATAAACTTAAGTTGACTGCTGATTTCTTTGCACTTATATTGACATCTGAAGGTGAGCGAAAAAGAAGAGAATAACAAACTAATGACACAGGAGAGAAGAACCCTTCGAAAATAATTCCCATCTATGCTGCTGGAGGCCTCCCGTTCAATGGGCGCATAAACTATAGATATGGCTAATGGTAAGTTACATATCCTTTACAGAACGTCGCAGTCAACCCCAGTATTTTTTGCTGTTTGTGGTCTCTTTCCGGATGGTTTGTTATGGGAGCGAGATTCTGCATAGGGCATGCTACTGAATGAATGAATGAATTATCTCTTGGCAAGTTTACGTTCAGTAGTCTGTCATTGATTTATGAACTACAGACACCCATACCATTTCGTAAAAAACCAACGCAAGGCGGTCTGCTGCCAAATCGTCCGCAGCTGTACTTCGAACGCGATATGCGGGATTACGAACTGCGCCTGTAACCCATTCACCGGGGAGCCTGCAATGGAGGGTATTATATATAATATTATTTACAAGATGTTATACTAAAACCTTTGGCTGAATCCAAGCTGTTGAGAAGCGAACGAAACAAGAAACAGACACATTGTATAGTTCGAACACGCTCCAAGGACAATAGAAACTACTGGGAGCCCTTGAATGTAACAGTATCAATACTACAGGAAAAACAAAAAACAAATGAGAGAAATGGTAGCACGTATTGTATAGTAGTCATGTTATTGTCTAGTGTAGGGATGCAGTAACCTAAAGGATAAAATTTTTGTTTTCTGAGATAAAGGTCGGCAGCATGTTCTTTTATACTGCATGTTCGCCATTGTTCTGTTGTCTGACGCATTAGTTATCGAGACTGATCGTAATAACACAAGACCTAAAAATAATACATGAAAAATATAACGAAAGGTTAACAAACAAATTCCGTATTGATATTCTTTAATTGAACAAATAAGCTTTGGGCGAAATTAGAAGAGAGCGATATAGCAATCAATATTCTGGTAGATTAAGCATGACACTTAGTAATCAATATTCTGGCAGATGAAGCATAACACTTAGCAATCAATATTCTGACATGAAGCATAACACTTGAGAATGTCACAGCGGTAAGGGATGGAGATAACTTGGGAAAGTGTATTGATTCTAAACCAGAGACTATATGGCACTGCGTGGTATGTTTTAAGCACATGTAACATTATGTAGACCGTCAGTCATGAGGGGGCGGCTGTTGAACAAACAAAAGAAGGAACAAACGAACAGACTTTATTGTCAAAGGGATTAAGAACAGGGCACGCAGGCCTGTCTAACATTCTGTCCTTCTCATCTCTCTCTCTTTTATACAGTATTTCATCCATTTATAACTTATGAGGCTAACCGAGAACAACAATAACAAAACTATAATCAATATATGCATTATAAAGGCATAGGAAATGCGCAAAAATCATGACCACATGACTTACTAATATTGATTATTGATGGGGCATTGGTTAGTAGCTCTGGTAGACATACTGTACTCCTTGATGAATACTGGATAGCACTGTGTGGTCATGTGTTTGAATCCCCCTGGAGGCGGAGACCTGGGTGATCAAGTGGACCCAGCCTTAAATGTGTATCAGGAAATATCGTGAGAAGTAAAGGCGCCCGGTGTGATATAGATCTCATCGCCTGTCAAATGGCGATGTTTGTTTTTTTTGCATATTCTATTTACAGGACATCGTTGTCAACACCAACATTTTACTGCTGTTGTTGATGTCTTGGCAAGTTTACGTTCAGTAGTTTGCCATTGCTTTCTGAACGACCGGCTCCCATGCCAACACGTTAAAAACCAGCGAAACAAGGTCTGCTGCCAAATCGGTCGCAGCTGTGTTTCGAAAGCGGGTAAGTGGGCTTACGAATCGCGCCCGTAAGGTCTTCGCCACGGAGACCGGCAAATGCGATTGGTCTATATACATTTGAGGCGAGCACAATATGAAAAAATATAGGCCTCAAGGCGTGTAGAGGGGTCGTAACTTTGGTTTTTTTTTCTTATATAGATATACAAATCTTTTCATATGTCATACTTGCTTCTATGGGTGGCTGGATGGAGGGAGTTTTGTTGTTGTTGTTGTTATTGGAAGGGAGGGGGGTAGCTGCGTTGCCAGGCCAGAAGTGTTGCCCTGATGGGGTCATATCCGTATGTGTAGTGTACGTTGAGGCTGCTGATCCACCGTTTCCTTAGTCCTCTCGCTCAACAAAGGAGCCCAAAACAGGCGTTGGGTATATAGTGACAGACCTGTCGGCGCTCAGTGGCTGATGTGGCCAATAGCACGGCGGCCGCCATTACTGTTCCTGGTACCCATTTCAGGCTGGCAATTAAAGTTAGTTCCATGTCCTTTACAGGACCTCACAGTCAACCCCAGCAATTTTGGGCTTGTGATTTCTAAGTAATTGTACGTTCTGTAGTTTGACATTGATTTCTGTACGAGCGGCACTTGTACCATTTTATGAAAACCAGCGCAAGGCAATATGCTCACAAATCGTCTGCGCTGTGTTACGACCCCGGTATGCGGGATTGTAAATGGCGTTCTTAACTCCTTCACCAAAGAGCCGGAAGTGCAGATCAAGTTGTAAACATCCCCACACTCAAATACATGGTCACCAGGCCGGCAGGCTAATTATCCAGCCACTGCGCTACACCATTTTCTAATTAACGAATGTTTGTTTCCCTCTTTAAAATCATCGATTGCTATACGTGGGGCATAGCATCCACCGTTTTACGTAGATGTCCGCTTTTTAGTCCCGTCCCACTTGGGCCAATAGCTTCAGGTTTCGATGGTTAAGGTTTCTTTTCTATAACACGTCTCCCGTAGGCAGATTGCCTTCCCGGGCAGTTGGTTCTGCCTGCCCACGATACAGTTTGTTTAGAGACTGCCTATTCATTATATTAAAAGATAATAATAATACAGTGGTGTATTTTAATGTATAAATGTGACTTATTACGAATGAAGTGTTCATCCTCATACCCCATGTTCTCCACAAGTCCCTGCGTTTTCAACACGTAAATTCTGCTTAACTCTTAGTATACCGTACGCTACATAAAGTGGCTAAAAATTCGCCACAAATTTTCCAAACTCCGCTTAGAGCGGCTCTAGTAGTTGAGGCTTACAGTTCCAAGTTAAGTAACACACACACACACACACACACACACACACACACACACACACACACACACACACACACACGCAAGCACGCACGCACGCACGCACGCACGCACGGCACTGGTACATTCCATTTTCTCTAGGTAAGTTAAGTAATATATATGGCCCTTGTTAACATATCAGTATCTCTACTAGGGAATTATCAGGTTGTGCACTATAAGTGATAGGTCGTGTGTTTGAGTTTTTGTCGTCAGCTATCTGTGTTGTCATTGACAAAGATTCTTAGAATCGAAACGTCTGTGTGTCGTACTGTATGCGTTCGTGTGTTTTTTATCTTATTTTATTATTCATTTTTATATTTATTGAGTGCTTCTGATTTCGGATTTTTCACCTGTATTTCGCGACACGTGGATCTCCTTGTAAGGTATGTGCAACGTTTGTTAATGTTTAGTTCTTTTTTTCTCGCAGGAATTTAAAATACCTATTTGTTTCCATTTCATATCAGTATCTCTACAAGTCGATCCCATTATTCTATCTATTGATATATATTATTTTGAGCTTTTCAGTTACTAGATGATCTGAAGCAATGCCTTTCAACTAATACCAATCATGATCTTAATTTCCTTCAATAATTTAGCTTATATTGTTATTCCTACCGCTCGAAGAAAAATAATGACATTCCACAAAAATACTCTAAACTTCGAAGTGTACGAGGAACATAACATAAAAATTAGCATCAGTGAAACAGGTGTAATAACTATAACCAAAGAAGAAAAAACAATAAAGATTCAATATTCTTTATCAGAGCATGAAAGAAAATTGAAGAAAAATACACACTGACAGAATTTTGGTGAAATAAGGTCTAATTATTCAACGTAATGTGAGTTGTTGGTACAGAATCAGTTTAAACTCGTCTTTTCCCCTGAGAAAACATACATTCAAGATGTGGTGCTATCGCAAAAAAAAAAAAAAATGATAAGAATTAATTGGATTTAAAAATTGAAAAATGAATAAGATGTGGAAAATATAATAGAACACAATAGATTTCTAAAAGTAATCACCAAGCGAAAACTTTGAGGTTGTTACAACCTACGACACGTCGAAACACTAAAGAGAGTTCAAGAAGACTCAATACTGGAGAAAAGAGAAATAAGTAGACCAAAGACAGCATTTACAAAACAAATCTGTCGATGTAGACATGCAAGGAAGTAAAGAGAGCGCCATAGGGCAAATTGGATAAGAGCGCTTGGTGTTAAACATCCGACGTCTTGATGCCGAAATAGCGGGTTCAACCCCTACACCGGTCAGTTGGACTAAACAAATATTGACTTCTTGTCCTTGACTTGGGGACGTAAATTGCAAGTGCCTCTGGAGTCGGAGTGGGTTCGCCTGGTGGCAAGGGACACTGGTTATAGGTTAAAGAAAATCCACATGCAAACATCAGTCCAGTGCACTGGGAGTAGAAACACATATATGGACTGTGCTTGAGTTCAAAGCGATTGAACGGGGTTGGGGAGGGTGGAGGGGAGGGGGTAAAGACAAATATGTAATGAAATGACCAGGAAGCTTCACAGTCAACCCACGGGCTGAAGTACTTGATAAAGTTAATGATGGTTCCTAGGAAAGAAGCTTAAAGTTTTGCTTTATCGGAAATAGCTAAATATGTCTAATTCAGTGTTCAAAAAATAAAAAGTAGACTTCAACCCCATAAAAATAAATGGCGGAAAATGGGAAGTAGGAACGTGTCACAGTTATGACTTAAAAGTTGTTAATATGGTAACAGCCGTGTTATATTACAAATTAAAGGGGGTTGCATTAGGGAAAACTACTGTATATAAGCCCAAAGCATATACAAGAAGACGATTCAGACGATTTATCATCCAATGGCAATTAATCAGATATTCAAATGGGGCATGATCTGAAATAACAGAAGTGCAAACAGGTGATGGTTTCAGAAAGGCGTCTGTGTACATTAAACTGCCTCATAAGACGTGAGGAAATGATGACATGATTTCCCATCGCACAGTGTTCTACAGCTCAAGAGGATTAGACTGCCTTCTGTTCACAGATTAAACTATTCAGCTTCGAACATCCGTAGTCGTTTAAGTAGTAAGTCAGTCTCTCCACGATGACACAATCTTCTTCTTGGTCGTTGTCTGGTTGTCCTGAAAGCGTAGATAGAAATATCAATGAAACAAATTTAATTTATGACAGCGTTTTAAATTTACAACAGTGTTTTAGAGGCAGTATCTGCTACTTAATAATGCAATGAATTTTAAAACAAAAGATCTTTAACTACAGCCTGGTATGTTAATAGAAAATGAAAATCACAAGGTATGTTGAGAAACGACAAATATGAACTAATATAGTCTATCTCACAAAAGACTGAAATGATTCAGCAAGCAATGGCACACCAGCAGAAACTGTTACAACTAATTTAAACTCTTCAACTGAATTACTGCATGCACAATTTAATTAGCAGAATATGGGAGACTGAATAAATACCAGCAGACTGGAGAAAATAATATCTGGTGTAGTTGGCAAATGAAGGATACCTACAGCAATGTGAATAATATTATTATGAGTTCTTGGAAAATATTTCGCAGTATACTGTGTTTTAGAATTATTAAGAGATGTAATTGACAGACAACTAAAGGATGAAGGAGCTTACTTCAGATCAAAAAGATCCTGCAATGACCAGATAGCCACATTATGTATAGTAAGAGAGTAAAGCATCGAATTGAACTCACTGCTTAATATTGGATTTGTGGACTGTGAAAAGGCCTTTGACAGTATAGATATGGAATCCGCTTGGAGATTGATGAGGCAATATGGACGCCATGGAAAATCGTTAACTTAATGACGGCAACATGTAGAGATACGAAATGTATTTTACTTTACGAGGGGATACTGTCAGATACATTTGAAATAACAACAGGAGTGCAACATGGGATGTGTTTTGTTACATTCATTATTCTTACTGGAAATGAAGACTGGATTATAAAGACAATAACTATCATCAGAAATATAATATAGCCTGATGATGTTCTTGGCTGCTCCCCAATCTCAGGCAGATGCAAAATAAACTAAATATTTTGGATGCAGATCACACCAATTAGGTCTAAATTGCGAACGGGGAAAGACACAAATAAAGATAATAAATTAATAAAATGGTAATCCGATCTCACTGTCGTATCTCACTATAGTAGCTCACTCAAGAGACTGAATTATACATCTATTTAGGCGACAATGCATAGAAAGATAAAGAACCGATGAAGATATTAAAATAAGAATGCACAAAACATGAGGAGCTTTTATAGCAGAAAAAATTTGTGGAAGTCAAAAGGAATGAAACTTAGCACAAAACTTACAATATTTAACTCTATCAGTTTTCTTCTAAACTCCAGCGGAGTCCTTACACGCTACGTCTAGCAGTTAAGCTAAGTTAGTTGCATATCCTTTACATAATGTTGCAGTCAGCCCCAGCATGTCTTGGCTGTTTGTGATCTCTTGGCAAAGAACGTCTAGCAGTACTGGACTGGATTTTGCGGGTGGATTAGCTTTCCCTTTTATCAGTGTACCTCGCCCTAAAGCGAGCGTACTCCTGCTTCAGGGGTACTTGTAACTTACGTCCCCTTGTCAAGGACGAGACGTCACCATGTTAGTCCAACTGACCGGAGTAGGGGTTGAACACGCTACATAGACGTCAGCACACGGGGTATTTAAGATCGAACGGTCTTATCCACTCGGCCATGCCGATCTTAAACTCTAATGTTAAATCAATACTTCGCTGTGGGTCACAAGCATAGTTTTCATTAACTAATATCTGCGCAGAATAGGACTAAAATGGTCTGACAGATGCGTCAATGGGGAGCTCATGGAGAGAGTTTAGTTTAGTTTAATTTAGTCGATGGATCAACATCATGGCACACGGGTGTAACCCTTAAGTGCTTTGTTCTATTCCTAACTCAAGCCTGAGTCCGGAGAATCTCAGCTCAGAGCACGAACTTCGTAGCAACGGCGAGGATCCTGAAATACTTTGGGTAGACTTTTAACTCGAAATTTTACCCGGGCAGCGCTGTAGGGCTACTATTTTTCGATTTCCAACTGAGAAGGGATGTTTTACGAGCGCACAATACACACGGGCGTCCGATCTCACTACCCAGAGACCAGGGGAAATTTTATTACTAGAAGTCCACTTGAAAAAAACCTGGCCCTCACCGGGGCTTGAACCCGGGACCTCCAGCACTCAAGGCGGACACCATACCTCGAGACCACTCAGCCTCATGGAGAGAACTAAACACATACCAGTAAATTAAGAGGTGTGGACCAGACCCAGCTCTGGCTAGGACACACATTGTGAAAAGATGAGATAGTATAGCCAGAAAGTTCTTTGTCTGAACCCAGAGAGAAATATACAAGGCCTAAAAATCACATGGAGTAAAAGATTACAGACTTGAGCATGGACTCAGCTGCCTGTGATAGCATAAGACTTTGGATGAGTTTGTTGACGTCCTATGATTCAATAGGGGGTTAAGGGAAGAAAAAGAAGAAGCTGCAGAAGATGACAAAGAACACGACGGAGAGGAAGATGAGGAGTTAGAAGAGGAGAAAGAAGAAGAGGAGTAGGAAGAAGAAGAAGAGCAAGTCTGAGGCGAAAAAGAAGAAGAAGCAGAAGAAGAAGAAGAAGAGTGGAGGAAGAAGAGCAAGAAGAAAACGAAGAAGGATGATAAGGAAAAGAAGAACAAGAACAAGAACAAGAAGAAAGTGGTCACCAGCGAAGATTCGAATATTTTCAACAGGCGGTGGAGAAAGCAAGATTTATCATACTACATTCTACCTGATGGCAATATGAGTTTGGGTGGTATCGTTTTCTGTCCAGGTAGCAAGATATTCTATTCATATATGATATTTGAATGACTACAAGTGTTTAATGCTTACTCGGCCTCCACGGTATTGGGTAGGCAGGGATTGTTGAGTCATCCCACACAAAGGTGCCCTCCTCCTCCAGGTCTGAAAGACCAACCCATGTGTTGCTGAAAGTGACCTCGCGTATTAATCTCTGCAGTAATTGAAATTTATCTCGTGACTTTACCAGGTATAGCGTCGATCCTTTCTCTAAAGATACAATATTATTGAATTAGAAAACGTTGTCTAATGATATCCTGCATTCATAGCTTACTAATCCTCCTCCTCCTCCTCATTCTCCTCCTCCTCCTCCTCCTCCTTCTTCTTCTTCTTCTTCTTCTTCTTCTTCTTCTTCTTCTTCTTCTTCTTCTTCTTCTTCTTCTTCTTCTTCTTCTTCTTCTTCTTCTGCGTTCATCCGGAGTTTTTTTTTCCGGATGTGATTGCGTTGTGCCTGTTTACAGCAGAGCTGCGTTCTTGCGCCATTAGGCCGACACATCCGAATTCTGCGGGCAACCCGGTCAACAAATGCCCGCAGAAGTCGGATGTGTCGGCCTAACGGCGCAAGAACGCAGTTCTACTGTAAAGGCACAACGCAGTCACATCGAAAAAAAATGAAACAAAAAACAAAAACAAAAAACTGGATGAACGCAAAGCAGAATAAGAAAAAGAAGAATTAGTAAGCTATGAATGCAGGGTATCATTAAACAACGTTTGAGATCATTTATAGACCTCTTGATAAGTGAAAATACGCACATTTCAATTGAGAAAGATTCAGACAGACGTAGTAATATAATGACTGATAGATAGCTAAGACAATAGAGGCAGACAGACAGATAAAAACAGGGACAGACAGGCACACAGACATATTAATATAATGACACATAGATAATGCATAATACAAGCAAATTGACCTATCGACTGAGAGTAGAGAAGTTATAAACATATAACAATTAGCATAAGGAAACGTTGCCATCTTCAACTCTGCATGCACCTTGGTATTTCCTAAGGGGTGATTGATTGCAGAACGACTTTCAGCGCCTATACTGTGTATATTCCCTAGTTACACGTCTCGGCACAGACCTGACCTAACTTTGATGTGATAAATGTGGTGTTTGCTAACATAACCATCGTTGCCCTGTGCTTCACGGCCATCAGTAGATATCAAATTGTTTGAGAGTAATTGTCGCCCATGCATAATGGTTAAACAGTATCTCTCTCATGTTATTTCCAGCCATTTCCAAGTTTGATGCCAAATTCAATCAGTCTGACTAATTCCTACATCCATTATGGTATCATCATTCAAGAGGTATTGATATTTTGTCATCTATATCACATATCCTTCAATACCAAACAGTCAGATTTCTCATTGTCTCTAACAGTTATTGGATGATAGAGCCATTTACGCTTACATAGTTTGTAGAACACATGTATCCCACACACTCGTATCACAAACGAGTCCGTAGCTGTGAATATGTGCAGTTTTAAGACCATTACAATTTGTAGGCTTGATGGCCTGGAGCAATAAGTGACCAGTCTTTCCCTCCCGTAGCAAGCGGCGAGTGCAGTCATCGAAACCTCGTCCAACTGCGCTCATGGCATTACCAGAATAACTCAATAACCGTTAACTAACACTTCCTCTTTCCGTGTCATAGCCACGAAATACTAACATTCCAAGGCATAGATTAAAAAATCAACAGCAGAGATAATATGTTGGATTTGTTCCCCCAAGACATGCTGGTGTGTGTCAGAGTCCTAAAACCTATAGCCACAGACAGAGCTCAGTTAGACAGGGACAGACAGATTTAAAGACAGTCAGTCAATAGGTATCGACGAGGGCACAGGAGAGTAAGAGTTAAGACTGGTAACACCCGACGACAGACATCGACCTTATAAGGTCAAGAACAGCTAGAGTCTTACTCAGGACAAAGACGGCAGTGCCCGACTGAACACAGTTCGGATCAGGGACCCGTGATCAGGGGGCACGTGACCATGTGGACTGGACTGAGGTCGAGACAGAATGTGTGCGCCGGCGGGCAGAGACGGACGTGTTGTGTAGAAGACGGAGATAGATTGCCGAGTGATATTTTTGTGTGTTTGTTCACATATTCTTTACAGGACATCGCTGTCAACATCAGCATCTTTCAGCTGATTGTTGATTTCTTGGCAAGATTACGCTCAATAGTTTGCCATTGCTTTCTGAGCGACCGGCTCACATACCCTGTAAGTTACCGACGCGGAGAGAACTGCTACCAATTCTCGCGCACGTCACGTTACTCACGAGAACATACGGGATTATGGAGAAAGTCGTGTAACTCCTAGACCAGGAAGACCGGCGCCGAGTGAGATAGTTCTGACGAATGAATGCGATAGGCTATTGAGACTTTTTCTCGCAGTTAGACAGCTGCCATACTGAAGTACGATTGCGACGTGTTTGTAAGATCGGAGAATGCGACGGTTGGTTGGTTGAAGACGCTGATGGTCTTATGTAAATCTATCCACCAGGACGGATCGTGTGTTGACGGTCTGTGAGAATCAGTGTAGATATACTGGCAGACCTGTTGTTGGCTATTTTAGCGACGAGATGGATTGTGGGTAGCGAGTGAGAGCAATGTGAGATAAACCTGTTCTCCCTCAGTGTAATATAAATCAGTGCTATTTGAGTTACAATATAACATGACGCCATTATGGTTATAATAAATTACCCGAAAGGGATATTTCCAGCTAGTCTCCGAGTGGAGTGACTGATAAGAATAGAAATGACCTGCTAGAGCAGTGGTTCTCAACCGGTGGGGAATTCCCCCCCAGGGGGGAATTTGGGGGTTTCCAGGGGGGGAATGAAGATTATTTCAAGATCGTGTTAATACAAGAACCGATTACTTGATATTGTTTTTCCCGCAAATCATGTTTTATGTAGATGTCTAGACTTGTTTTAGTATGTGCTATTAAATTTAGCTTCAATTATTACGTATACTGTGTAGGGGCAGGGGGGGAATTTTTAGGGAGGAAATACGAAAGGGGGGGAATGACGTTCTAAAAATATGGTGAAGGGGGGCATGGGCCAAAAAAGGTTGAGAACCACTGTGCTAGAGACAGGTGTGCAAGTGTTTCACGATTGTTAGGTCTCTGTGTGGTTTGATTTGATTTGATTTAACTTTATTTTCAAAGGGTTACAAATTGGGCACGCAGACCAGTCTTACAATCGGCCCTTCCAATCACTTATCTTTCGTTCACATAGGAAGAAATCACTGTCAAATGAATGTTGTAAACATACACAATGCACATTACTATGTTATGAGACACATCTCCCACCCACTCACACACACATCCCTCACTCACTCACTCACATCCCCCACCCACGTATCCCCCACCCACACACATCTCCCAACACACACACAAACATCCCCCACTCACACAAACATCCCCGGCTCATCCCCCAACCCACACACACTCACCCACCCACATATCCTCCACCCACCCCATCCCCCATCCACACATCCCTCAATCACACATAATCCCACCCACACACACATCCCCCACCAAGCAAGAAAGTGCACACTGTGGTGGGAAACGAACATGCGGACATATTGCCTGAGTCTGCACCGCTTGGTGGGGTATGGTGCAGTTTATGCAGACGCCGTCGGAGTGCTTTGATGTGCATAGAGCAGACAAACAGACAGACCATCAAGGCCTGGGAGTGACCAGAGGATCTGGCCGACACTCAAGACTCCGTGGAAAAGCTAGACGGATACATAATCAGACTGCAGCTGATGCCATTAGTAATGGAATTCTTCGTTGGCCGTTGAATATGAAGACAGAGGGCGTAAGAAAATATCCCGAGTGATGTGATATCGATTCTTGCTTCATCTCAACTCAACTCAGCATGCACTAAGAGAAAAATATTATACAATTACCGCCTTAAAAGTAAATGCTGTGTACATACTGAGAACAGTAATTGAACGTTCTATAGAAGTAAACAAAGATCTACACCTCTAATTTATTGACTACACAAAGGCTTTCGATAAAGTGAAACATGTCGACATGATAAGGATGCTTGAAGATCTACAAATTGATGGAAAAGACCGTAGACTTGTAAAAAACATATATTGGAAACAACAAGCTGCCATAAAAATTGATAATGAAGTAGGTCAATATCAGCCTATTAAGAGAGGTGTGAGACAAGGATGTGTAATGTCTCCAGATCTTTTTTCCCTGTACAGTGAAAATATTTTCAGAAATATAGAAGATATGGAAGGAATCAACATTTGGGGCGATACATCAATAACATTATATATGCAGATGATACAGTCTTGATTGTACACAATGAAGGAGGGCCTGCAAAATTTAGTAGATGCGGTTGTTGCACACAGTGAACAACTAGGGTTAGAATTGAATTGTAAGAAGACACAGATTATGGTTGTCACTAGGAAGAAGAAATACCACAATGTAATATACAAGTAAATGGGTATATTCTTAAACAAGTGAATCGGTACAATTATCTCGGAACAGTCATAACATCTGATGGGAGATGCCTTGAAGAGATTAGAACAAGAATTGCCATGGCGAAGGTAGCCTTTTGCAAGATGAAAAACATACTGACCAATAAAAAGATATCAATTGAAACGAGAAAAAGAGTGTTGAAGTGCTACATAGAACCTGTACTTTTATATGGATGTGAAGCTTGGACAATGAGCAGACAAGCTGAAAAACATCTGATGGCTGTGGAAATGTGGTTTCTGAGGAAAATGCAAAGAATACCATGGACAGACAGAAAAAACCAATGAACAAGTCCTGCAATAAACAAATGAAGATTGTAAACTGATTAGAGACATTAGACGTAGTCAAAATTTTTTGGGCATGTTATGAGAAGAAATGAATTGGAGAACTTGGTGACGATTGGCAAGTTCGAAGGGAGGAGACCAAGGAGAAGACCGAGAAGTAAATACCTGGATGGCTTGGCCACGTGACATGGTCGAGACAGAAACACAGAGCTGATCCACGACTCTGGTGTTCGACTGATATGTCGAAACATCATCGCCCACGCTTATTGGCATGGCACATGATGGCTGGCCTTAAGAAAATCATTGCCGAGATTTATGGCAACTGCTATATCAACCCGTGCGTTTGATGTTACTTTTTTCAAACTTCCAATTCTGTTACCACGTGACCTCTCTTCTCAGGCTAAGCGAAAGTCACAAGATGTGTCATGATGGTGGTTACATCCGCTGTCCACTTTACGAGCCTGACTGGATATCGGGGCCTTAAAGGTAAGGAAAACAAACCCTGCGGTACCAAGGATTGTCGCAGACTAGTGTGTTCGCAAACAAGTGCACTAACCCCTATGCCTTCTGTAGACGATGATACAATTCATCTAACCACATCAACTTACCAGCACACATTCGAATGTAAACTGACCAGAGCACATTTTGTAATACAGTTTATCTAACAACATTAACTAACCAGCAGAAATTTGATGATACAGTTGGCCTAACAACATCAAGTTACCAGCACACATTTGGTGATAAAGTTGATATAATCACACCGACTACCAGCACACATTTGGTTATAAAGTTCGACTAACAACATGAAGTTACCAGAACACATTTGGTGATAAAGTTGATCTATCCACATCGACTACCAACACACATTTGGTGACAATGTTGATCTAACTACATCGACTACCAGCACACATTTGGTGATAAAGCTTGACTAACACCATCAAGTTACCAGCTCACATTTGGTGATAAAATGGATCTAACAACATTAAGTTACCAGAATACATTTGGTGATAAAGTTGGTCTAACAACATCAACTTACCAGCACAAATTGGGTAATAAAGTTGATCTAACATCAATATATCAGCACATATTTTGTAATAAAGTTGATCACAACATTAACTTACCAGCACAAATTTGGTGATGCAGTTGGCCTAACAACATCAAGTTATCACACACATTTTGTGATAAAATTGATTTAATCACATCGACTACTAACACGCATTTGGTGATAAAGTTCGTTTAATAACATCAACTACAGCACACATTTGGTGACAAAGTTGATCTAACAACACCAAATTAAGAGCACACATTTGGTAATACAGTTGATATAACAACAGCAACTTACCAGCACATATTTCTCTGGCACTTGTGAAGTTGACGTGTGTGATGGAAACATGCAGGCATTGCACGACACTTCCGTGCACGTATAAAGTAAAACCCAGTGACGTGTTGCAGTGGTCGGTGTACAAATACAGTTCTTCAGGAGCTCTTGGTGGATTGGAGGGAGTATATTTTATCTCAGCCTCTGTGCGACATACATATGTAATCATCATCATCATCATTGTCATGGTCATCATCATCATCATCATCATCATCATCATCATCATCATCATCATCATCATCATCATCATCATCATAATAATAATAATCATCATCATCATCATTATGTAGTAAATTAAAGTTAGGCACCCTTTTACACACATTGAGGCGCATTGGGTCTATTTTACTAGCCTTATATTTTTAAGCCGGCTCCATGGCAAAGAGGTTACGTTCGCAGTTCATAATCCCGCATACCGCGTTCACAACACAGTTGCGGGCGATTTGGCAGCAGACCGCCTTGCGTTGGGTTATTTTTTTTTTTTAAATAAAATGATATGGATGCAGATCGATCAGAAAGCAATGGCAAACTACTGAACGTAAAATTGCCAAGAGATCACACACAGCCAAAAAATTCTGGGGTTAACTGCGACGTCTTATAAAGGATATGCAACTAACTTTTTGTATTTTATAGACCAGCCGGAGTTAGATGAACGATGTAGTCAGTATCTATATATATAAAACACAATGTATGTATGTCCGTCCGTTCTTTATGCGTTCGCGAACGGTCCATCCGATTGAGATGAAATTTTCGACACGTTTTCTTTTCATTCCTGTGCAACTTTCTGTCATAGTTTTTTTAGTGTAAAATCGGCTACTTACTTATTAAAATTTAATATTTCATTTTTCATTATAATTTCTATATAGCAAGGGGACTTAACTCTAGAAAAGTTATTTCAAGGGGCATAACTTTTAATAACATTTCTATATACTTTATAGTCATATTGTTGCATCGTTTTCAAAGATTTATAAACTCTTTGTCTATAGTTATTTACAGGCATATGAGTTATAATAAATAATGATATAATCTTTAAGGCATTTTCAAAGTTTTCATAAAAATAATGCATAATGAATAACATTGTAACTCATTTTTTTATGCTTAAAGAAGTTATTTACAGTCATGTAGGTGATTAAAAACAGTTTTTATTAAAAATAGTGGATGGTGTGTGGAAGGACATTCTTTTAAGTTACTGTGTGAATTTAATGAGATGCTCCCCGCCAGGAGCTGGGCGAAGCCACGCCGGGTCAGATAGATAGACAGATAGACAGATAGTCGGGAATGGGAGCTTATATGACTACTTATATGAATTAAATTATTTGCTCCCCATCAGGGTCTGGGTGAAGCCGGGCCGGGTCAAACAGACAGACAGACAGACAGACAGACAGACAGATAGTCGGGAACGCGAGCTTATATGACTACTTATATGAATTAAATGAGATGCTCCCCACCAGGGACTGGGTGAAGCCGGGCCGGGTCAGCCAGACAGACAGACAGACAGACAAACAAGCAGACAGACAGACAGACAGACTGATAGATAGATAGATCCCCTCCAGGGAGTGGGCGAAGCCGGGCCGGGTCAGCTAGTCATGCTATAAATCTTTACTTCCCCGAACATTCTTAGGTACCCATTTAAGGCTGGGTTGTTCTGGGAACAAGGTGAATCTTAACCAAAATCAGCCTCGATAGAAATCGGAACACATAATCACCGGCCGACCAGGAAGTGTATCAGTCGTCCACCATGTTGATAAGCTTGGTGGTCACGTCTGTTTTCTTGTCCCAATTACGTTATGTAGCTATAATGTTTGTCTCTTTGTCTTCATTTTGCACTTTTTTCATCAAGTTTGCAGTTGTCACATAGGTTTCAAGTGTATTTCTCTCTGTAACCTGCTCAAAAAAGACTTGTCTGGCTACATATAATTTGTCAAATCAGTTTAAGGCTTTCTTCATCTGCTTCTCGGTAGACTGCTTCTTTTTTATTTTGACACTTTCATGTTATTCTTTGCATTGACATCAGAAACCACATGTCTGCCACTCAGGGTTGTTTCTTAGTTGCTCTGATTATTTCCACATTTCACAACCATACAACAGTAGAATTTTATATTGCTATTTATTAATTACCACAGGATCTGACCGACACTCAAAACTCCGAGAAAAGACCTGAGGGACACATAATCAGATTGCTGATGGTATTATAATGTTGGGACACTTCGCTGGCTGTTGCAGATGAGGGCGGAGCACGCATGGGAATGTCCTGTGTGCTGTTATATCGGTTCTTGACTCAACTCAACTCAGTTCCTCTCAATTAAGTTCAACTCAACCCAGTTCAACTCAGCTCATTTCACCTCAACTCAGTTCAAATCAACTCAATTCAACTCAACCTATTTCACCTCAACTCAGTTCAACTCAACTCAGTTCATATTAACTCAATTCAACTCAACTCATTTCATCTTAACACAGTTCAACTTAACTCATTTCGACTCAACTCGGCTTATTTAATACTTATTCTCACTGCAGTTAGCAGCTTTTTACTCCTGTGTATGTTCTCTATCTTGTAACAGGCTACTGTTGCCATAACGATTCTTGTTCTAATCTCTTCCCTCTGATGTTGTAGTGTTCCAAGATAGTTTAAACGATCCAGGCTGTAAAAAGGGTTCATGCAGAATTGACTGTGTGGTATTTCTGTTTTCATGAAGATGACGATAATTTCTGTATTCTTACAGTTTAATTCCACACCTGTTACTCATTGTGTACAAAAATATCTTGTAAATGTAGAAGATCAATTTCATTGTCTGCAAATACAGCAATGTACATCCATAAAACCTAAATAGGTGGAATGGAAATATCAACACAATTCCTAAATTCCATCTACACGAGTGGGTATATTCCAAGCGTTCTATTAAAATCCATCGTATAGCTCTGCCAAAGAAACCGGGCGTTTTAGAATTCGAAGAGCATCGCACAATAAGTGTTATGAGTCACATGACAACGCTGTTACTGAGAATAATTATGAGAAGAATAAGAAATACGATTTTATTTCTTTGCATATCCTTTACAGGACATTGCAGTCAAAACCAGCATTTTCCAGCTGCTGTTGATGTCTTGGCAAGTTTTAGGTTCAGTAGTTTGCCATTACTTTCTGAACGGCCGGCACAAATACCCTCCGTAAGTAACCAACGTGACGCGATCCGCTGCCGAATCTCGCGAAACTGTGTTTTCTACTAGAGTATACGGGATTACGAACAGCGTCGTAAATTCCTTCGCCAGGGAGACCGGCAAAAATACGATTAAACCAAGAAATGAATGATGAATATTTGGGGCCACATGAGAAGACGAAAACTGAAACATGTTGTGACAACCGGAAACATTTGTGGAAAGAGATGTAGAGGAAGACAGTGTGAGAACATTGTTGAGAGACTTATGTCATGGCACGGAAGGGAGTCAACACATGAATGCATCAACGCCGTCGGAGATCGCAAGTTGTGGAGAAGTATGATCGCCCGAGCCAGCCGGCAAGGCACTTGATGATGATATATTAAATTCATGTATTTCTTCGCTCTGAACTCGATGTGATCCTGTCAGATGTTACTTCAAGCGGCGCTAACGTTGCTGCGGCTATCTGACATATTGTTTCTAACAAAACACAATTACGATACAACAATGTAACAAGATATGAACATTTAAACACAGAATCCACAAACAATATGTTGCACAATTTACTGCCTGGCATATTTCGCTGTATCTCGTAAGGGGTATACTGCAGAGTTATATATATATATATATATATATATATATATATATATATATATATATATATATATATATATATATATCATAGTATGTGAATAAATGAATAATATTTTAGCTGAAACAGTTAAAACATATAGTCACAGGTACAAGCATCTGTTATCCCCACGGTACTCCCAAATTTGCCGGTCTCTCTGGCCGAGGGGTTACACCACTTTCTCCGTAATCCCGTTTATCACGCAGTCTCGTAGCGGGCGAGAACTGGGAGCGGTTCGTCCCCCGCTGGTGACTTGCGGGGTAACTGATGCCGGCCCTCAGAAAGCAATGGCAAACTACTGAGCGTAATCTTGCCAAGAAATCAACAGACAGCTGAAAGATGCTGCTGTTGACAGCGATGTCCTGTAAAACGATATGCGAATTAAAAAATAAAAAAAAACTCCCAAATTTAATACGAAAGCTTTCTGTTTGCACAAATCCGACGAGAACCACTTCTTTGCTTACGCCTCTGAATATGCACACTTAATTCACCATGGTAGTGGTGTGACAGAGACGCAACAAGTGCTACATAGTGTCATATTCCAACGGTTTTTTCCAGTAAACCTGGGCAATGATCTTGTGTGGCAAATTAAAATGGTGTTTTCCTGTTTGTGTCTATGACAAATGTGTCTTTTTCTTTCTTCTTAAGCGATTTTCACCCGGTTAAACTGGCAACCCCCTTATTTGGTGAAATCATCTTTTTGTTTCAGAAATCCTATTCCGTGATACGAAGTTTGAATGGGGGGGGGGGGGGGGGGGGGGGGGGGGGTGTGTGTGTGATCATTCTTCTCTTCAGATCTGAACGCTAAAGGTACAATTATCGGATCTGTTCTGGCGCCATGTTATCATATTATTTCAAATATATACAATAATAGGTTCTTGTCTTCCTCTAGAGTAGATTATACTTGACATAGACTATCAAAGTGTGCATGTCTGGCGATGCAGGTGATCATGCTCCTCGACAACCAATTCCGCCAAACCACCCATAATTTTGTCCCTGTATCGACCTTGGTCTGACATATTCACAGACAATCAATCAATCAATCAATCATGTGCCATGCCGGAAAGCATGAGCAGTGATGACTCGCCATTTCACTCGATCACCAGCGTCGTGGATCAGCTCAATGTTCCTGTCTCATCCATGTGGCCAAGCCATCCAGGTATTTTCCTCTCGGTCTTCCTCTTGGTCTGTTCCCTTTGATCTTGCCTAGTTGTCACTAAGTTCTCCAATCCATTTCTTCTCATAACATGTCCAAAAATTTTGACTGTCTACGTCTAATTTCTCTAATCAGTTTACCATTTTCATTGGTCTCCTGTAGTACTTGTTCATTGGTTTTTCTGTCTGTCCATGGTATTCTGTGCATTTTCCTCAGAAACCACATTTCTGCAGCCATCAGATGTTTTTCAGCTTGACTGCTCATATTTTCACAGTCATCCGATTTAAAATACTCTTGTCTAATCCCTCTTTAGCCGGTCTCTCTGGTCTAGGTGTTACACGACTTTCTTCGTAATCCCGTATACTCTCGTGAGTAACGTGACGTTTGTGAGAATTGATAGCGGTTCTCTCCGCATCGGTAACTTACGGGGTATGTGAGCAATGGCAAACTGCTGAGCGTGTTCTTGCCAAGAAATCAACAATCAGCTAAAAGATGCTGATATTGACAGCGATGTCCTGTGAAAGGATATGCGCACAAAAAAGAAATCCCTCTTTGGTCAAGGGTTAACAACATTGTTCGCGATCCCGTATATCCACATGGGGAAAACAGCAGCTGCGAGAATCGGCAGCGGTTCGCGCCGCGCTGGTAACTTACGGGGTTATGTGAGCGTGTCGTTCAGAAAGCAATGACAAACTACTGAACATAAAAACTTGCCTAGTACATCAACAGCAGCTGAAAAAAATAAATGCTGGTGTTGACTGCAACGTCCTGTAAGGGATATGCAACAACAACAACAACAACAACAACAACAACAACAACAGCAGCAGCAGCAGCAACAACAACAACATCAACAACAACAAATCCCTCTTTTCTCATAATTAAAGTTATTTGCATATCCTTTACAGGATGTGCCGGCTTCCTGTCCTAGACGTTAGCGACTTTTCTCCGTAATCTCGTATACTCTCGTAAGTAACGTGATAACGGCGAGAATCAGCAGTGGTTCGACTCGCGTCGGTAACTTACGGGGTATGTGAGCCGGCCGCTCAGAAAGCAATGGCAAACTACTGAAGCGTAATCTTGCCAAGATATCAACATACAGCTGAAATGATGCTGATGTTGACAGCGGTGTCCTGTAAAGGATATGCAAACACTTGTACAGGATGTAGCAAGCAACACCAACATTTTTAGGTGTTTGTAATTCCTTGGCAAATTTACGCTCAGTAGTAGCCGGCATCCCTGGCAAAGAGTGTTTGACTTTCTCCGTAATCCCGTATATCCACGTAGGGTAACGCAGCTGCGCGAGATTCGGTAGATTGGGTACGGGGGTATGTGAGCCGGTCACTCAGAAAGCAATGGCAAACTATTGAGTGTAATCTTGCCAAGACTTCAACAACAGCGGTAAAAATGCTGACGTTGACAGCAATGTTCTGTAAATAGCATATGCGAATAAAAAATTTGCCATTGGTTTCTGAACGACTGGCACTCATACCATTGTATTTAAACCAACGCAAGGCGGTCTGCCTCAAAATTTATCGCGACTGTGATTCGATCGTGGTATGCGGGATTACAAATTGCGTTCGTAACGTTTCACCGCAGAGTAACTACTACTAATTATAGTAGTAGGTGTATGGACTACGCTTGAGGTCAAAGCGAGCGAACAAAAAAATAACAACACAGACTTCACATACGGGGAGTGCAAGATCCAGTTATCTTGTTGTATGTGGCGCTGAAGCAGGAATCAATCCGTGAGTAACATAACACGATACACGCCAGCAGGGACGCAGCTTTACTGGGGCTGCCAACGGACGGGGCGCTGTAGTAAGACAGATTAGTAATCGTGTAGGTTGTCATCTGGCTTGCGGCAACTGACGAAGACACAATCGTAAAACAAACATCATATGTGAAAGTAAGTTTTAAAAAATGGAAAAAAAAAATTGAAAAAAAAAATTGCACGCCTTTACTATTCAGTGCCGGAGAATAAAATATCGCCAAATTTCACCTCCCATTTAGACAGAAGGACGATATATTGATATACTAGAATCATTGTGTAATTTATTTTGTTTCTTAACTTCAGCCAGTTTCATTGCTCAGTGAATGGACATTTATATTACAATACTTGTTCATTGGATGGTGTGCCAAGTTTGGTCCAATCCTACTGTTTTGTTTCTCACTGAATCAGTTAAGACGCTTTGGAAATAGGGGAGGGGGAAGCTAGACCTCTCATAGCGAGTGGCGAGCCCAGGCATCGAACCCTAGTCCGACGGCGCTCATGCCATTGCACGTGCAACTTTCCAACCGTTTCGACATCACGACCGCTAGATAAACACAGTCAATAAATCCATGGGTTGATTGTCTGGTCTTGTCAGATATGACTGAGCTACCGAATGACAGTAGACAGTACTACCTGCTTTCCGTTAGCGCTGAATGTTGGCGGCTTACACCAAACACAACATCCCATATTTTGCCAACGGCTTCGGGCGGAGGAGCGCAATTGGGAGCGTATAAGCCTTATCCTGGTGTGAGGAAATACAACCTAAAGACACAATAACATGGCAGGACAGACCAGTCCCTAAGCCTTGGTTGGCAGTTGGTCTAGGATCGAAGCTCCGACAGGCGGACAGTTAGAGCACTGCTTTGCTGATCCGACAGCTTCTGCAGCTTGTCTTGTTCCAGATGTAAAGGTGTTACCTTTCCTCTGGAGTGAACTAGGCAGGTCGAGAGATGGATCATGTTGCTTGGGCAACACATGGTCTCTATTTTTCAGCCCATGCGTTTTGCTATAGAGAGGTATAATTCCATCCCAGACAATGAATGCGACGACCCGTAAAAGACATGCAGCTAGCTAAATAGACTAGCTGTTGTTGCTAAAATACTACTATAATAAATGTATGTGGTTTTATACTATAATTTGAAAAAATGTTAGTTGCATATCCTTTACAGAACGTGGCAGTCAACCCCATCATTTTTTGTGTGGCTATTTGTGATTCCTGGGCAAGTTTACGCTCAGTAGTTGGCCAATGCTTTCTAAAAGACCGGCACCCATACCATTTCATACAAAAACCAACGTAAGGCGGTGTGCTGCCAAGTCGCCCACAGCCGTGTTTTTTAAAATAATAAACTATATGTTATTGCATACTGTAATATACTATTTGTGTGAGGGCTGGTCTGGTTCGCAAGATCAGTCCCGCGTCTAGCGTTCGTTGTCTCGGATGGCTGTGTGAGGTGCACCAAACTGGGATCTTCCCAGCCAACGCAAGTTAGCGAGGCAGGCGTTTCGAGAATGTAACCGCATCGTGCAGCTAGGGTCGTGGTTTGAGCGGGCAAAAGAGCAAATTTGTACGACCGTTCGACAAAGTCTCGATAAGCGCCCACTCTCTCTCTCTCTCTCTCTCTCTCTCTCTCTCTCTCTCTCTCTCTCTCTCTCTCTCTCTCTCTCTCTCTCTCTCTCGATGAGTAGTGGGCCTGCAGTCAGTAAGCTGGTATAGCTTTTCGGTCAGTCCTGCCGGCGTAGCTTGAAAGCTCGTCGGTAGGCGTCCAGTGGTTTTGCATGTATCACCTTGTACCGGGAGGGCGCGCTTTAGCGATGCTACTCTTGGCCTGCGTGTGCGTGAATAGTCCGTCTGTCCGATAGATATCTGGTTGATCCTGCCAGTAGTCATATGCATTGCGAACTGATGAGGCTCAGCCGTAAATCAGGAGATTTGTTCGCAACTTAGACGAGCAATATCTTCTGTGGGCAGAATCTCGCTGGCCGCATGTGTGTGTGGTCTGTTCTGGCGGTCAGTCCGTCTATCCGATGGATATCTGGTTGATCCTATCAGTAGTCATACGCTTGTCTCTACGCTTGTCTCAAAGCTGAAAATTAAAGGAATTGACGGAAGGGCCGTTTGCACGAGGCTCTAGGCTACCATCTGTTTGTGAGAGTCACTATATACAGGGATAACTGGCCTGTGGCAGCCTAACGTCCACTGCACCTGCGTCGTCTCCAGTCGTCCTGACATTTCTTGCCACTGGAATCAGATGGATGCAGGCGAGAGAGTGAGGCCGATGAAGTTGCGCAGCTCTTCCTCACTATAAACAAATTCATCGCGCAAGTCATTCTTCATCCTATTGTCTTCATCATTCCTGATGGACAAACTGGATGTAATGAATGGTCATCATCATTCTTGATAGACGAACATCCATACTATTTGTAGTATACGATGACAGACAAGCCATTGTTGCCTTCTATAAAAGACTGTCTATTGTTGTAAGGAAATTGAAAACCAACACAAACACCCGGAATACCAAATTAATGCACAAAAGAATTAATGACATCACTAACAAAAGAACACACATATCAACGGGTTGCCTAAAAACCAAAGATGGCAAAATTATAATAGAAAAAGATCAGATTTTCCACGCCTGGTCAGATTATGTGAAAGACCTTTATGATGATATAAGAGAAGAACAATATGATCATCGGAATAATAATGAAGGACCATAAATTTTGAAGATGGAAGTTCAGAATGCTCTTAACCATATGAAAACTGGCGAGACCCCGGGTACAGATAACATCACCATAGAAATGATCAATGCCTTAGAATAGTAGTTCCCAAGCTTTTCAATCAGAGGGCATATCTACCATTTTCGGTAGTTAAGCGGGCCACAATGTTATAAAATTATAAAAGTCGTGCAATATCATTCTTACCTTTCTTAACTTTCGTCAACAAAATTCTGAAACTTTAAAGGCAGTCAGTGTCAGTACTACACTGCGGTCATTATTTGGTTTAATATCAATCAAAAGTTCATTTAACAATACATTTTTAATCAGTTTTGCAAATCACTATTAATGTAATTAATTTACAATTGTAACTGTTCTTCATAAACAGTTACTTAAGTTCAGATGCCAGTTTATCAATGTCTGGGCACAAATCTGTCGTGTGTCAAAGACTGAAACATAAAGGCCAGAGGTTTGCCTCAAGATAGAAGACCACCGGGAAGAGTGGTCAACCTCAAGTAGATTAGAGGTAATACAGTGCCCCGAGATAAGGGCAGGGTAGGTGATAGAATGGGGGACTATTAACTAGTTCTCTCATGAGACACGGAGGCATCGACCAGATAGTTAGCACTCTGGTCACGACAGAATCACGCCTACGTGATAGCCACGATTGCCACTCAATAGGAGACAGCTAATGTAAGCGTGCCTAAGTGTAACGGCACGCAAAAAGCCGAAGGACGCATCAAGGTCCTTCCGCGTGCTGTGTAGCCACGCGAGTAGGAAAGTCAGACTGGGGACTGACTTCGTAGAGAGCAGATCGTTTAGTGTCGATAGGAGTTTTTTTTGTAGCCAATTAGATAGAGATTAGCAATAGGGTTAGGAAACTAGAGATAGGCAATTCTGTGGCTTTGTGTGTGATTTGATAGCGACTGTTTTGTAATTGTAAAGAGCCAACGGCAATAAAATGTACCATTTATTTCCTCTCACACGACTTGCAAGTTTCTTGTGTGGTGCGGGAGAAGTAATCCTATGATGCCTGACACATTGGTTGTTGACAGGCTAGGATTAATGTGGTGTCAGAAGTGTGGCTTGAACAAATGTTCAAGCTAATACACTTACCCACGGCTCTAGACTAAGGTTGCTAGTAGGTTTAATTAGGTTTAATTTGTGTCAGTGACTGATGACGTGTGCAGACTAGGACAAGTTGCGAGCTAAGCTGTGCCTATCGTGACAAAATAATGCTTATTTGTGCTTATTAAAATATTATTTAGTTAAATCATGTGTTCTTCGAAGTTGTAAGTATTGATATTATTATTTCTTTCATTTATTTATTGCAATTATTTATTTGTTTATGAATAATTATCAAATATGATTCATGGCGGAGCGATACACAGCCAGCAACATTATCGATTTTTGCAAGCTAAAAATAGCGCTGCGCCTCTGACGTATTACGATTGACAAGCAGTTGTTTTACGCCATTAGCATTCAGCATTTGAGTGTTTACAAATCGCCAAGCTGCTGCCCGCCTGAATCTGTGCTTTATATTAATTATTATTGGTTTATTTAAGTTAGTGAATGAATATATTTATTTATTTAAACAATATTATTATATTTTTATTTATTTAAAATGCATTTATTGAATGTTTTTCGTACTTTTTCTATTTGTTTACCGTCGCGATGGCACTACTTTTGGCTATGCAAATTAGACTTGGTCTGCACAAAACTTCCATAGATTAAACTAGGTTAGGGACGAAAGGCATAAAACGTTAGAACGAAGACAGGACAATGACATTTAACATTAATTAAACTATATTCTGTTTGTTCGTGGGCATGTCATTGTGATTGTACCAAATTGTCGAATATTACATGTCGTTTACTATTTGTTAATTGTTGCTGCTCTGTGAACCAGGGTGAACAACAGCTGAATAGAAAACTCGTGTGTATGCCGAAGTGCCAAACAAGGTGACCTGTGTTAACGGATTGGTGTTCCTGATTCTCGGGAACATTAAGTTGAGTATACTCAATATATTTGGCATGCAATGTGATTAATAGTGCATCTCTTTTTCAGCGTGTGATGCATTAGCATATTTTTGTGCTCTGTTTTTCAGGATAAAATTTTCCAGGTTATAAACAAAGAGTACAATTTATAGTGCTCAGATAATAAGAAACATAACATATCAAAGATAAATAAGTGATTAAAGAGCTCAGTGCGGGTCAACGCTAGCCAATTACCAAATAACATGGCGACTTTAAGTGATTTTATAAAAGCTGGTAAAGAGTTACAATACACAGGTAAAGAGCTACAACAATATGCCGATCAGAAATTTAAAGAAGCAAAAGATGCTGAGACAGCTGAACGTATACGAAAAGAAGATGCGGAGAGAGATGAACGTGCACGGGAAAGACAACACCAAAAGGAGATTGCAGAACTAGCTGAGATAACAAAACAAAAACAGCTAGAACATGATAAGGAAATTAAACAACTAGCTGAGATAACAAAGCAAAAACAGTTAGAAGATGATAAGGAGATTAAACATAAAGAATTAGAATTAAAACAAAAACAATTAGATCAAGAGAAAGAATTAAAGCAAAAGCAATTAGATCAGGAGAGAGCACTAAAGCAAAAAGAGATAGATGAAATGGCAAGAGTTAAGGAAAAACAAATTCAAGTAGAATCAGAGACACAGTTAAAGATGAAAGGTATGGATGTAGACTCACACGCAGAGATCTCTGCTACTAAACTAAAAAGTCAACAAGAAGAAAATAAGTTCAATAAATACAAAAACATTATCAAACCATATTGTAAAGAAGATTCCATATCAGCCTGGACAGAAAATGTCGAGTATCAGTTTAAATACCACCAAGTTCCAATAGACATGTGGGCTATGATTTATATGAAGAACCTGAGTGGTGAGCCCCTTAAAGTGATAGAATCAATACCAACTGATCTTAGATCTAACTATCAGTACATCCATGATAGGATAATGCAACATGTTTTACTTGATGCCCCTGGGTATCAGAATCAATTCTCAAATTTAAAACCAAAACCTAGTGAGACTTTCATTGATTACGTCTCAAATGTTCAAAGTGTACTAAATAGGTGGCTTAAAGCAGCTAACATAGGTAAAGATTTTGACAGACTTAACAATTTAATAGCCATGGATAAAGTCATATCCACTATACCATCTCCTTTTGCTAAATTCCTGCAGCAGTCAGACATTGAGACCATAGAACAATTTGAAAAGAAAGGCTCTGCATATTTTTCCTCAAATAGAGATATTGTTAAGACTTCAAATGACTCTGAAATAGTTTCCTTTGTAAAGGACCAACCTAAAAAACTATCAAAGTAATAGAAAACCATTTCATAAAGTTGATAAGAAAGATAGGAAAGTGTCAAAATGTATCTACTGTCAACTTTTGCATGACACTTATTCTATGTGTGATAAATCGCCAAACTATCCGGCGCATCTTGAAGATATTATTAAGAAGCAACAAAACAAGCGATCTGCATACAGGCGTGCAATCAAATGCTTCTTTTGGTCCAGCTACGGCCATTATTCAAATAAGTGCCTGGGCCGCCAACGTATGAAAGCCAACAATGCTATTTTGATTGATACATCTTCTGATAGTGGTAGTGAGACTGAGTGTGAAGTTGAAAATGAATTACCTGTTAACCAAGCTGAAGATGTGTGTTGTGTAAACGATATGTTAAGCTTTGACAGTTGTGAACGATGTCACCAATTTCATGCAGACGGAAAATTAGAATGTGGACATACAGTACCATTCTCATCTGAGAGTGTAAATGCAGCATTAGCCTCCAGAGGCAATTTAGCGTTTCACAATGCAATGGTCAACGACAGACCATGCCAATGTTTGCTGGACAGCGGCAGCACCCTTATTGGTCTTAGGAAGGAACTGGTGAGTCCAGATGATTATACTGGTGACTCTGTCAAATGCCGAACCTTTTCGGGTAACATTGAAATTTACCCTTTGGCCAAAGCCCGTATTAACACTCCTTTCCTTTCTGGTACCTTTACTTGTGCAATACTTGACAACCCTTGTACTGACTTAATTTTGGGTTGCTTACCCCAATTGAAACAATGTACTAGCGATGAAATAGCTGCATGGGAAAGATTAAATGCAGCTAATGCAACAACCAGAGCAGACTCTATAAAACATCAAGACACACTACAAGATGAGAGACTACTGTTGCTATCACCAACTAGCACGGATGATACCACCAGACAAAAATTTATAGAACAGCAGAAAGCTGATCCTAGTGTGTCTCCATATTTAAAATTATTGACAGAAAGAGCCAAAGTGACAAAAAACGCATCATGGTTCTTTAGACTTAATAATGGCATTCTTACTAGGTATTATACAACTGGTAACCATGAGATTCAGCAAACGGTGTTACCTGTACAACACCGCCTAACCGTGCTAAAGATTGCACTTGAGTCACCGTTTGCTGGTCACCTTGCATACGACAAAACCAGGGCCAGAATTCAGGCTCATTTTTATTGGCCAGGTTTTTGCAATGATATAAAATTATTTTGTCGTTCCTGTAATGTCTGTCAACAATTAGTACGCAAGAGTAAACATCCTACAGCTGAAGTACAACCTTCTACACTGGCTTCTAGGCCATTTGAGAGTGTGGCGGTAGATATTGTTGGACCCCTGAATCAGGTGTCCAGCAAAGGAAATCGCTTCATATTAACGATGGTCGACCTATGTTCAAGGTGGGTTGAGGCAGTAGCTTTGAAATACATCACCTCCAAAGATGTTGCCAATGTATTTCTACACCTGTTCTCACGATTCGGATTTCCACGTACCATCTTATCCGATCGTGGAACTCAATTCATATCGGCTGCAACGCAAGCCCTTACAAAAATGTTAGGGATTAAACAGCATTTTACAACAGCGTACCATCCAGCCAGCAATGGTATAGTAGAAAAAATTAACCGAGATCTTAAGCATATGCTGGCCAAGGTAACAGCAGAAAACCCAGCTGATTGGGATACACTGTTACCAACAGTGCTGTTCGCCTATCGGGAGATTCCCCATTCAAGCACGGGTTTCTCACCGTTTGAATTAGTATACGGGGCTAACCCACGTGGACCCCTAACCATTTACCATCAGGTAATAACTAATTCCATTGAAATTCCCACTCCAAAAACACCTTATGAAATGGTGACAGAAACACGAGATAAAATCATGAAATCGTGTATCATAGCTAAGGCAGCTTTGGAGAGGAAGGGTCAAATCTACCGCCAATACGCAAACAAAGGTGCGAGAACAATTGATCTTGAACCAGATCAAGACATACTCTTGTTACTTCCAGACAAACGAAATTTATTATTGACCTCATGGCAAGGGCCATTCAAGGTGGTACGTAAAATTTCAGGTGTTGACTATGAAATATCGATAAACGGACACTTAAAGATATTCCATGTCAACATGTTGAAACCTTATTTTTCACGACAAGAGACAGAAATAGAGACAGACGAACATATTGCACCCACACCTAGTGATCAGACGACAGACGTACACAACGCAACTACACTAGTTAGCGAGACTGGCAAATCCGACGATATCCATACATCTAGTGAGAATACAGAATACGCACTTAGCACCACCACCGTACTGAATCAGGTAGACGACGACGGAATGGAACTATCTGTTCCTATTGTAGACAAGACTGCGACATTTGATAGCATACGGATAGAACAGGAACTAACAGACGGTCAACGACGACAATTAATAGAATTAGTGACAGAGTATAAAGACATATTTTCTGACATTCCAGGTAGGACGGACAGAATCGAGCACTCCATTCTTCTTTCGGACTAAGCCTATTAAATGCAGGCCGTACTCAATCCCACTCAGCTATAGAGAAAATCTAAATAAGGAAATTCTTAATTTAGAAGCTAGTGGGATCATCCAGAAATCCACATCTGAGTACTCCTTTCCAATCGTCCTAGTTAAGAAAAAAGATTCCACAATTCGTCTGTGTGTGGACTATCGAAAACTCAACAACGTCACTAAGATCGACGCAGAACCAATTCCTTCCTGCGAAGATCTTATTCTTGACATGTCCACCTCCAAAATCTTTTCTAAATTAGATCTTACTAAGGGATACTGGCAGGTCCCTATGCAAACTCAATCCATTCATCTTACTGCTTTTTCAACACCTTTAGGACTGTACGAGTGGCGTTTTCTTCCTTTCGGACTTCGAAACGCTCCTGCCACTTTCGTACGCTTAACTAGAGATCTACTGCATGGAGTGACGAATACAGTGACGTATATAGATGATATATGTGTCCATACTGATGACTGGACAACACACCTACTGAAACTAAGACATGTCTTTGATAGGTTGCGACTCTTCGGTCTCACTGTCAAACCGAGCAAAGTCGAATTGGGCCTAAAAGAAATAGATTTTTTGGGTCATGTCATTTCACAAGGTCAACTAAAGACTGACAATAGAATCATTACCAAAATTATGAACCTGACCATGCCTACCACAAAGAAGCATGTCAGAAGCCTTTTGGGGTTAGTAAATTACTATAGCAAATTCATACCAAACTTAGCGGAAATTACAAGTGTATTTTCCAATGTTTTAAAAGCATCTGTAAAATTAAATGTCAAAGATGCATTATTATTTTCTGCATTGTCAAAATTAAAAATCCTTTTTAGTAATGTACCAATCCTCCGCTTGCCTAATCCTAGGCTCGTTTATTATCTTAGGACAGATGCCAGCAGAATCTCCATCGCTGCAGTGCTAGGCCAATTTTATGAGGCATCTTCCATCCGATTTGCTACGTGAGCCGTAAGATCACACCTGCTGAGTCCAGATATTCCATATCAGAGTTGGAAGCCCTAAGCGTCATCTATGCGGTGAGAAAGCTCCATCGATTTCTAGCGGGTGTTCACTTCGTTGTCCAGACTGACAACTCCCCACTCACGGTCATACAAAGTGGTGTGCATCGGAATGACCGTATATACAGGTGGTCGCTAATACTACAAAACTATACGTTTAGTATAGAGCATATTAAGGGTAAGGACAACATTCTTGCTGATACCCTTAGTCGACCATCTGAGGTAGAAATACCGGAGATTCCACATAATAGTGTAGAGTAATAGATTATTAGTACATTAGAATATTCTATGTGAAATGTTTATACTAATACATAGATATTACGTGCTGAACTATGTACTAAGAACAGCGAATTACCATGTGTCCGTAGACAACAAAAGAAGAACTGTGCTCCGAGAACAAATATATCACCGTGTGAACTGGGACAGCTCGTTACTAACTAAGCTCCAAATGTGTTCCGGTGAATCATTTGTGTTAAGCAGAGAAAAACAGTGTCAGAACATTACATAAATACACGAAAATACTGGTCTACGACACAATCGAACTCTACAGGTGCAATACCCATAGGACACAAGTATGACTGTGTAATGTGTTTAATATACCCAGGAGAAGTGTGAATATATAATATGCCAATGAAAGCAATTTCTGAACATTATGGCAACGACTAACTTGAGGTATTTAAATACTATGTATATATAAACTTATTGTGATATGTATTATAACATTTTAATACAGTGATAAATTATAGGTAGATTAGGTCACTTTAATTTACATTTAGCTTTAGACAATATAATGGTTTTTCGTTTTTTTTAAGTAGTTTAGATAGAATTAATTAGATAGATCATTAATTTACCCACTTACTTACCTTAAAAGTAGAATAGGATAGTAATTTAAAGGTAATAACAGCTAATTATAAACTAGAATAAGAAAGTTTAGATAGTATTAGTACCATTTAGTTTTATTACATTTCACTTTGTTTCATTTCATTTGAGTTCATCCCATCTTAATGAACCAGTCCATTTAACAAACGTGATCATGTAGTATTAGGATTAATGTACATCATTATCATAGAATGAAAAGATTATACAATTAAACATAGATCATTTACACCATTTAGAGTAAAAATATCAATCATATATTTTTCCATTTAAAAACATTAGTTATAATTTTGTTATATTTCACATTACCCATTTCATAAAGGTACATAACTCATCTCACATCAATTTCATTTTAAATAGTTAGATTACGTCCCTTAAATTAGATAAACATTAGGATTAATGTGGCAAATTAAATTAAAATAGGTAACACATTAAATACATATTTATAGAACTAGTATGAGTATGTCAGTATTTAGAGTATTATTTCAGTAGAATATAGTAGTTAGTAATACCAGGGTACAAATCATCAACCCTTTTTTTTTCTTACATGTAAATATGTGTAAATACATGTCTCGTGCAGCAATTTACGCACAGTCATTGAGCTCAACTTTGTCAAACTGAGCCAAACTTATACAGTGTCACTCCAAGGTTTTTAAATAATTGTGAGGGTAAAAGATATGTGACAGAAGTGAGGGTAAAAGATGTGTGACAGAAGTGTGAAAGGGAGAGCAAATGTAAATTATACAAGAGAGAGTGAGAGCAGTCAGCGGATTTTTTCTGCCGCTCAACGCGATTTTTTTTTTTTTGTCTGCGTCAGGTGTTTGTTTTCGATGTTGAAAATGTGTTGTCATGAATGTGTTGTGTGCAGTTTAGTTTAGATCTTAGAGAAATATTTTAAGTCTCATAAGACGGAAACGTAGTCATGAATTAGTGTTATACACTTGTTTGTGGCCACATTTAACCTAATTATGACACTTGAAAACTAACTTACATACACATGATAGTTAGATACACATGTTAGAAGTTAGATTATACTATTAGTTAGATGCAAACACGCAAACAACCAGAAAAACAAACATATAAATTGCATACATTTATTGTAGATAAAAGGGAGATAACTCCGGGTCAGGGGACATATTAGACAACGAAACACTAACTTAACAGTGAAAGATAACTTTACACGCGGAAGCGAAATAGGTAAAGCCTGTCGCACACAGCTTGTGTAATGGTTGTTTAATATTATATGGGGGACATGAAGCAATTCATGTGTTGACCCTAAGAAAGTCAACTTTGTATGGGTAGTGAGTTAATTTACTATTTGAGGGCAGGTCTTATAAGACAACGGTCCGGTTCAGACATACCTCTAATTAATATAATATTGCAATTGAGAAGAGGGCTCACGCCAACCAGACAAGTTTGTGGCGATTGCCAGTAGCCAAGTAAAGTGATACTACATTGTGACAATAGTCAGTAGGAGTCTATGGAGTTACCCAAAGCCAGGTTATCAGCAGTCTTTGACAAAAATTAGATACACTAATTTTTTAGAAACCTCTTGCGTCACAACCAATGAGTCAAAGTTGATGACGCAACACAGGAGGGGAGGGTGTGTGTCAAAGACTGAAACATAGAGGCCAGAGGTTTGCCTCAAGATAGAAGACCACCGGGAAGAGTGGTCAACCTCAAGTAGATTAGAGGTAATACAGTGCCCCGAGATAAGGGCAGGGTAGGTGATAGAATGGGGGACTATTAACTTGTTCTCTCATGAGACACGGAGGCATCGACCAGATAGTTAGCACTCTGGTCACGACAGAATCACGCCTACGTGATAGCCACGATTGCCACTCAATAGGAGACAGCTAATGTAAGCGTGCCAAGTGTAACGGCACGCAAAAAGCCGAAGGACGCATCAAGGTCCTTCCGCGTGCTGTGTAGCCACGCGAGGAGGAAAGTCAGACTGGGGACTGACTTCGTAGAGAGCAGATCGTTTAGTGTCGATAGGAGTTTTTTTTTGTAGCCAATTAGATAGAGATTAGCAATAGGGTTAGGAAACTAGAGATAGGCAATTCTGTGGCTTTGTGTGTGATTTGATAGCGACTGTTTTGTAATTGTAAAGAGCCAACGGCAATAAAATGTACCATTTATTTCCTCTCACACGACTTGCAAGTTTCTTGTGTGGTGCGGGAGAAGTAATCCTATGATGCCTGACACATTGGTTGTTGACATCGTGCCTAAAGTCATAAGCGCAGCTAGGTTATTGTCGGTGAGTCTGGAACGTTGGTTGTGTTTGTTTTGTTGTTTTAATAACGGTCATTGCAGAAAATGACTGCTGGCATCTGTAAGTCGAACCAAAACGACAAATATATCTCTGGGCGAATGAACGAAAGTGGTCAAATTGTTTGACAGGCAATAGTCCATCCATCCATCATGTGCCATGCCGGTAAGCGTGGGCGGTCATGTTTTGCCATCTCACTCGATCACTAGAGTCGTGGATCAGCTCCGTGTTTCTGTCTCGACCATGCCACGAGACCAAGCCATCCAGGTATTTGCTTCTAGGTCTTCCTCTTGGTCTGTTCCCTTCGATCTTACCAGTTGTCACCAAGTTCTCCAATTCATTTCTTCTCATAACATGCCCACACAATTTTGACTGTCTACGTCTAATGTCTCTAATCAGTTTACGATCTTCATTTGTTTCTTGAAGGACTTATTCATTGGTCTTTCTGGCTGTCAATGGTATTCTTTGCATTTTCCTCAGAAACCACATTTCTACAGCCATCAGATGTTTTTCAGCTTGACTGCTCATTGTCCAAGCTTCACATCCATATAAAAGTACAGGTTCTATGTAGCACCTCAACACTCTTTTTCTCGTTTCAATTGACATCTTTTTATTGGTCAGTATGTTTTTCATCTTGCTAAAGGCTACTTTTGCCATGGCGATTCTTGTTCTAATCTCTTCAAGGCATCTCCCATCAGATGTTATTACTGTTCCGAGATAATTGTACCTATTCACTTGTTGAAGAATATTCCCATTTACTTGTATATTACATTTTGGTATTTCGTTCTTCCTAGTGACGACCATAATCTGTGTCTTTTTACAATTTAATTCTAACCCTCGTTGTTCACTGTGTGTAACAACCGCATCTACTAAATATTGCAGATCCTGTTCATTGTCTGCAATCAAGACTGTATCATCTGCATATCTAATGTTATTGATGCATCGTCCCCCAGTGTTGATTCCTTCCATATCTTCAATATTTCTGAAAATACTTTCACTGTACAGGGAAAACAGATCTGGAGACATTACACATCCCTGTCTCACACCTCTCTTAATAGGCTGATATTGGACTACTTCATTATCAACTCTTATGGCAGCTTGTTGTTTCCAATATATGTATTTTACAAGTCTAAGGTCTTTTCCATCAATTTGTAGATCTTCAAGCATCCTTATCATGTCGACATGTCTCACTTTATCGAACACTTTTGTGTAGTAGACAATAGTCGCCAGAATGAAATAATATGATCAGCTGAAGGTGAAGCAGACAGCTCCAGAAATTTACAACTCAATGCAGAATTGCATTTCAAATCAATTATTTCGTGCTGTAATTGACAGAGCTTGGCATCAGAAAATACGAACGGATTTATGAAGAGGGCAAGATTATCCCCCTCTATTGTGAACTCTTGAAATCTCGACTGAAAGATATCCAGAAGACTTACAACTTTTATTTTGTACTGTAACAAGTCACATTTCGTTTCCACCACAAGCGTCTACAGAGATGGAAACGACTTTAAAGTCCTCCAGTCAGCTGTTCGATAAACAGTCGTAGTCTCATTTTAAATGAAGAAATGTCATCGCACGATTTGTGAATAGTTTGTTTTTTCCCTGGATCCTTGCATTTAAAGAGTGTAAATGAGACGTGATGTACACCAGAAATGACAGTTCATGAGCCAGTCATCGTTCAGCAGGCATTCCCGTTCTGTAGGCAATTCATTTATTTCAGATAGAAACATGTAGACACTATTTTAATGCCCAGAAACGTGACATAACTTTCCCTTTAGATAGCCATCTGACATCACCGTATTCCTCGTTCAGGTCTGATAGAATCTGTCTGAACTCACGCCTGTTCAGCGCTTTACTTCGAATTTTGTTCCCACATCTTACAACAACATCCATGACATGTTTCAGATTTAATGTCTTTCCATACAGAGTTTCTTGGTGAATGATACAATGATATTTTAATATAGTGCGGCCAAGAAATTGTTCCAATAATGCTGGACATACAGACTTTTTACCCGTCAAAGCCGGAGCACCTTCGGTGCACACACTGTCCAATTTGGTCCATTCTACGTTGTTTTTCTCTACACACAACTTCAAAGTTTCAAACAGATCAGTCCCTTTGGTAGTTGCATGCATCGATTCAAGTCCTAGAAGTTCTTCAATGACTTCAAAATCATCGTTTATTGCTCGAACAAAAACTGCGCCCTGAGCTGTGTCAGAAATGTCAGTGGATTCATCCATTGCCAATGAAAAAAATTTACAATTTTTGAAATGTGCTGCTACTTGACGATGAACATCTTCGTCACAATTCTTAAACTCGCCTGGCCATAGTATTATTAGACAAAGGAGTCTGATAACATTTTGTTTCACACTTTTTATAGCCAAGCATTCTAGCAGCAATTTTAAGGGAAGACTTGATTATTTCTTCTGCATCGATGAACGGCTTCTTTTTTGCGAGCCAAAAGAAGAGCGACATTGTACAGCGCAACAACAGCACTCTTGCTCTGTTCGTTAGCCTTTGTGAAAAATGACTGCTGCCTGTTCAAAGAACTTTGTTATTTAGCTATGAAATCTGTTCCTAACACCGAATTGATAGGATATTGAGCATTTATGTCTGAATGTGTGGTCGTGAAGTGTCGTTCCAGATTTAAAAAAAATTATTTTGGTAACAGAAACACAAAATCGGCAGATTAAGCAAACTGGTTTACCACTACGGCTAGGCATAAACATAAGTTTCTCCATCCAATCTTCGTTGAATTCACGACAAGCAACTTCTTCACATTTTCGCTTTTTACCATTGTTTGATTTTAGATGTTCCACACTTATGTTTATACGCTTTAACGGTAAATTTTTATTTGAGAAAATCTAATTTCAACACAATACTACCAACTCTGCTAAACAGTTGTAACAGACAACAACATGGCGTCTTGCGCACTCTGATTGGTCGACAAGGCTGGGATATGGGAACTTCATAACGTTTCGTTGCGAACTGAACAGGTGTATTCGATAATATCTGAGCATAAAAACTACGAGCAGAGTAAATTATCGCACGCTGACGGGGCGCTCGGGTGCATTTTTGAAATTATTAAAATATATTATATTAAATAACGAGACGTCGCGTGCCACTTTCTGACAGCTGGCGGGCCACAAGTGGCTCGCGGGCCGTGGTTTGGGAACCTCTACCTTACCCTATAATTTGTTGTTTTATACTGTAATAGACTATCTTTTGTTGTATACATTAATAGGCCATCTGTTATTTTATACTATAATAGACGCTCAAAATGTAATGAGAATTGGTTTCTCGTGTCAGAAGCTGACGATCTATATTATTTGTTTTTGTTATGAGAAGTTGACACATGAAGTAAGTTACGTAAACAACCTCTTTAGAAAGGCGATGTAATAGTGGAAGTTGTTGAGAGGAGATAGTTTGTCGGCATGACATTGCAAAATATGTGTATCGGAAATAACTAGTAGAAGACAAGGGGAGGCATTTGGCCGTAAAATTTTTTTTTTTTTTTTTTTTTGCAGTATCCTTTACAGGACATCGCTGTCAACAGCAGCATCTTTCAGCCGTCTGTTGATTTCTTGGCAAGATTACGCTCAGTAGTTTGCCATTGCTTTCTGAGCGGCCGGCTCAGTATCCCGCAAGTCACCAGCGGCGGTCGAACCGCTCCCAGTTCTCTCCCGCTACGAGACTCTGCGTGATAAACGGGATTACGGAGAAAGTGTTGTAACCCCTCAGCCAGAGAGACCGGCAAGCTTACAATAGACACACGAAATTAGATGATAAGATGCATATAAGAATTTGTCTACCAATTCTCTCTATTGCAATAGTGTAAATTCCAAAGTGTAAGGGATATCAACTTACCTTGTATGAGTGTAAGCATACACCATATCCGGTGCATCTTAGCTCTAGTCTGAAAGAAGGAACAAAACATAATTTAGTTGTGGACTACAAATTAAACGTATATTAGAACTCCTCCTCCACCACAACCATCACTACCACCACATCCTCCTTCTTTTACTTCTTCTTCCTCTTCTTCAATATCTCTTCTTGTTCTTCTTCGTCTTCGTCTTCTTCTTCTTCTCTAGCTATGTTTCTTTTTTTATTTTCTATTTTTCAGAGAGAGGGTGAGTGAGAGTGCGTGAGAGAGCGAATGAGTAACAGAGAGTGAGTTAGTGTGTGTGTTTCTGCTTGTTTGTGTGTTGTGTGTGCGAGTGAGAGAGTTAGTGTGATTTAGAGAGTGAATGAATGAGTGTAAGCGAGAGAGAGAGTGAGTGTAAATGAAAGAGTGAGTAAGAGATTGAGTGAGTGTGTGTCTGTCTGTGAGAGAGTAAGAGAGGGTGAGTGTGAGAGTGATTGAGTATGGGTGAGAGAGATAGAATGAGACAATTAGTGTGTGTGAGTGAGCATGAAGAAAACTAAAGAGAGATGCGTGTGTGTTTATGAAAATGTGTGTGTATGAAAGGAGAGAGAGAGAGAGAGAGAGAGAGAGAGAGAGAGAGAGAGAGAGAGAGAGAGAGAGAGAGAGAGAGAGAGAGTGAGAGTGAGAGAGAGAGAGAGAGAGAGAGAGAGAGAGAGAGAGAGAGAGAGAGAATATTACTTCTAGTGCACTGAACTACTGTTTGCGTGTGGATTAGCTTTCCCTATTACCAGTGTCTCTCGTCATCAGGCGAACACACTCCGACTTCTGAGGTACTTGTAATTTACTTCCCTAAGTCAATGACGAGAAGTCAATATTTTAGTCCAACTGACCGGTGTAGGGGTTGAACCCCGTACCTCGGCATCAGAACACCGGAAGTTGAAGAGCATGTGCTCCTATCCACTCTGCCATGCTGACCTCCGTTATTTCTGGTAATCTGTGTGTTGACTTGTGGTGGAATGTTCAGCTATATGTCGAAATGAAGCAAAGAGCTTCACATCAGTTTTAACATTCATGACCCGACATTTACTTCTGAAACAAGCTTGTAAACAGGACACGCGTTCTTATGCTTACAGGCGTCGATGGGTTCGAATTCCGCCACAGGCGTTGTGAAATCAGATCGTCTATAGTTGATTTTCGTAATGGTATGAGGAGTTGCAAATTTTCAGAAAGCAATGGCTAACTAAAGTCAGCTGCATGCCCTATACGGTACATTGCAATCAGTCCCAGCATTTAGTTGCTGTTTATTGTTTGTTTTTGAAGTATCTGCCACAATAAAGTCCAGTTCGGAAATTTAAAAAAATTCTCCAGTAGGTAATCTGCGTCTGCTACAGCTGTGCTTGACGTTTGCACGATATCCTTACATATATTAACAAATGTCTAGGGGCTGTGGCGATGGGCTTACGACGGCAGTTCGTAATCCTGCATGCAGAGTTCGAAACACAGGTGTGGGCGGTTTGCAAGCAGAAAGTCTTGCGCTGGTCTTCATTCAATGGTATGACTGCCGTGCGTTCAGAAAGCAATGGAAAACTACTGAACATACACTTGCCAAAAATCATAAATAGCCAAAAATATTATGGGCTTGACTACGACGTCCTGTAAAGGATTTTCAACTAACTACCGTGGCGAAGGCATTACTGACGTGATTCGTAATCCGCATACCGGGGTTCGAAACACAGCGGTTCTGGTTTTCTCGAAAAGGGTATAGGTGCCGGTCATTCAGGAAGCAATGGCAAACTACTGAACGTAAAACTTGCCCAGGAATCACGACCAGCGAAAATGATAGGGTTGACTGCTACGTCCTGTGAAGGACATGCAACTAAAAACTACTCTAGGTGCGTGTACATGTCATACAGCAATGGCTAAACTTCTGAAATTAAATTTGCCTAGTAAATCACACCCGGCCAATAAGTGGTGGGTTTGATTGCGACATCCTGCAAACTACATTAGCTATTTTTGGTATGTGCTTAGTCATGCCACCATCAACAGGCACTGATCTGTCGGCTGTAAGTCTTACCTGACAGTAACTAACACCTTGTTTATCGAACGTTGGAGAGAAACCTCACATATTTCCGTCGTCTAAAATGCAATTTCTGTAATTACAGTTAGTCGCATTATTACAGTGAAAACGGAACATGAATCTACATCTGGAAAAGTTAACAAACCACGTGATATTCGTTATGCCATCACCCAGTGGCTGTTTGTGCATAGAACTTTGCCCTATAACAGTTTTTCTAAGTTTTTCTTTGCCATAACTGATTCAGTGCCAATCAGAACGAAGGTTTGGACCAAACAAATACACAATCGAATGAGCAAGCATTATATTGTAAACTTCCGTTTAATATATCGCCAAATGTGATCTACCATTTGGACAGAAGGAATATATTGCCTTACTAGGGTCATCGTGGCTTAGGGGTTAACGTCTATCTTCGTAATCCCGTATATTCTCGTGAGTAACGGAATATGAGCAAGAATCCGTAGCGGTTCTAGCCGCATTGGTGACTTACGGGGTATGTGAGCCGGCCGCTCAGAAAGCAATGGCAAACTACTGAGCGTAATCTTACCAAGAAATCAAAAATCAGCTGGAAGATGCTGATGTTGACAGCGATGTCCTGTAAAGGATATGCGATTAAAATGGTCATCGTGTTATTATTTGTTCTGTTTCGTGGCATCTTCCGCAATTGCAGTGCTCAGTGAATCAAAAGTTACATTATAATACAGTGGTACCTCGGGTTACGAATGTAATTCATTCCAGAACTCGGTTCGTAACCCGAAAAGTTCGTAACCCGAAACTTTGAAATCAATGAAATAGAGACAATCCGTTTCAAGATGAAAGAATCCTTCTTTTTGTTTTATTAACATCCGGTCGTTTACTTGACAAAACGCAAAGAATACTTGACTTGACTTGAAAAACAAAAATTCCAAATTCGGCCTCGTTCAACCTGCTTCTTTCAGCTGTGGTTATTGTTGAGGTCCGTGATTTTTGTGGGTTTATTCACCCTGATTCTTGTCTTGTGCGCTCTTACGAGTTGGCCCTGACACGGACTGGTTATATTGGCTTTTGTGTCTGTGACGTCAGCTGGGGGGGGGGAGGGGGGAGGGGGTTGGTGGCGGCTGTCTTTTGTGCTCATCTCCTCTTGTTGTTTTCTTTGATGGTGCTGTTTCCTGGCTCGTCTGGCTTCTCTGGGTGCAGTCCTTATAAGGACTTTTTATTTGGTGTTTTTGCCTCCTTTTTTTTGGTGTGTATTGCATGTAGACGCTTTTCGATGTGCTTTTCCTCCTTGCGCCTTTTTTTCACTTTTGCTTTTGCGTTTCAGTTCTTGCTGTCTTTCGGTAGCTTCCTCCATGGTCAGCCATGGGACGATCTATATAGTATTGCCATGGGTGTTCGTCATCCTGGTTTAATTCTGGTTCGTCAGCGCTACGGCAGGGCATTGGTTTTTGCTTGAGTTTCTTGTACTTCTTTTCTTTTTCTTCCATGCGCCTTCTGTATTCCTTGCACTTGAGTTCGTGTATCCTCTTCATCTCTGCTATTTCTTCATCGGTAAATACTGGCGGTAATGGGGCGTCCTCTATGCCGTCGTCAGGTTTATGCTCATCTTGGTTTTCTTTGGATGTCTGGCGGGATATTGGCTCCCCTTTTAATGTCTCACCAGTCTCTGTGGCTAAGGGCTTGCGAACGCGGTTTGTGAACCCGTATACCCACAGCGTTGCTGGTTTTTTTCGAAAAAGGTATAGGAGCCGGTCGTTCAGAAAGCAACGGCAAACTACTGAACGTAAAATTTGCCCAGGAATCACGAAAAGCGAAAATTCTGGGGTTGACTGCTACGTCCTGTGAAGGACATGCAGCTTAATTTTTTTTTTGTTGAATAGTCTCGGGCGTCGTGGTTCGGTTGCTGGCTTTCGCTTGCGGTTCAGACTCGGTCTCTTGGTTTTCAGGTTGCGGTTTCTCTGTGATTTCTTGTAGTGGCTTCTGTTGGTTTGTTTTGGAAAAGTTCAATTTCAGCTTTCTGTATTTCTCGCTCTGATTTAATGGTTTGTAGGATTTCTTCGTTCTCCTTCTTTATCAGTGTCATATGTTCCACTTCTTGCTTAAGCTTTGATGGATCTTCTTTATTACAGCCGGCAGTTTCTCATTGTCGCTGATTGGAGTCGGCGTCAGCAGTGCCTTGACTTGCTTCTTCAACTCGTCTGTCTGGTTTTGTAGTTGATCTCTTTCAGCTTGTGATATACCCGTGGCTGTCTCGCACCTCCGACTGGCTTCCTTGTACGGTGTCTTTGTGGTAATGGCGATCTTTAGAACGTCTCGGTGTTTTTGGAGGTACGGGCAGCCCAAGTATCTTGCTTCATGCTTGCCCAGGCAGTTGGCGCAGTTTCTCTTGTTGTTGGGTGCTCGAAAGTCCGTGTCCAGCTTGGCCAACGGACACTCCTTGAAGGCGTGGTGATCGTATCAGTACCGGCAGATTTTCGTCTTACTGCGACATGCTGCTCTGCTGTGGCCGGTCCTCTGGCATCTTAAACATTGATTGACTCTTGGGATGAATTCCTCTGGCTGTTGTATTTTCTTGTTGATTGATACTGTGGTCGGCATCTCCCTGCCCTCTGTCGTCACCACCGCCAAGATTGTAGGAATCTTGGAGTAGGTAAGGAGCCGCTTCGCCTTCAGGAATCGGATGTGGAGATTCTTTTCTCGAAGCTGCTTCAGGATTTTTTCGTCTGATAGCTCCACTTGGATACGCTTGACAACCCACTTGCTTGTCGGTGAGTCGGTGTTTCCGACTCTGGTGTCTTTCTCCTTCCTCTGCTTCTCAATAGGTTTGGCTTTTTTTGTGGTGGGTTGTCTTCGTACTTCCTCGTGGTAGCTTCATTAGAGGTTCCTTGAGGTTCTTGTTGTTTGTTGCAGCTCGCAGGTAGATTCTCTCCGCTCGTCTTCTTGTCGGCTCCCACGCTGCACATCTTGGATACCGCGCGTCATTTGGTGTTCTTGCCACGTGCCATTTTCCCCCGATCAGGCTTCTTGACTTGTTCAGGTGACTTGTCTTGTTAGCGCTTGCAGTTGCGAAATGGCAAAGAACACGTGTACTTCACGTATTAATTAAATAGAATGAAAACAACCAAATAAATTAAATGTAAAATAAAAAACAGAAACAGATTTAGTCTATCTTTCTTACCAAGAAAACGATCATGGGAAATCTGTCACTTTCTTCGCTATTCTGAATCATTAGTTTCAGGAGTTTCTTGGCAGCCGACTGGTAATCTTTCTGCACCAAGAAACTATCAAGGGAAATTTGTTGCTTCCTTTGCTGGAAAATCTTTCTGAAGTGGGCCATTGCGTTATCATTCATCAGGTTTACTGCCCTGTTAGCAACAAGTTTGTTTGGATGATGGTTCACAACGAAGTGTTATACGTCTGCCCACTTGCTGCAAATTTCTTTAATCCTGGCAGTTGAAACGGTCATTGGCTCCTCATCAGCGGACGACTGCTCCTCCTTTAATGTCTTTAGCTGTTCATTCTGAAGATCCACAAGCTCATCTGTGGTGAGCTCTCCACTGTAGACCGCAATCAGCTCATCCAAGTCGTTGCCATCGACTTCCAGGCCCATATCTTTGTCCAAGAACACAATCTCATCCACTACATTGGCACAAAACAGCAGTTAGCCTGTCCTTTATTTGGTTTATACCCCGGCAGTGTTTTCTCCTCCTGGGTGATACAGGTCCTCCTTGGCGTTTTCTTCCAGAAGCGGCCCGTTTCATCGCAATTAAAGACTTGTTGTGGATCGAAGCCTTCCTCTTTGATGATCTTATCAAATTCCACATTGAACGCTTCTGCTTCTTTCTCGTTAGAACATGCAGCCTCTCCGTGCCTAATTACACTTTGAATGCAACTTCTTTTTTGACCTTTTCAAACCAGCCTCTGTTGGCTTTAAAATCGTCAGTCTCAGCACTTGTACCAAGCAATTTCGACAATAAATCACTGTGCAATAGCTTTGCCTTTTCACATATTATTGCCTCACTAACACTCAGGGCCAGATTAAGCCATCTTGATGCCCTAGGCACAAACCCACATGGGTGCCCCCTACTGCCCCGGGCCTCCGATCCTCCACTGACTGCTGGTATGTTCAATATTATGCAAAAAACTAACAAAGAAAAACAGTTGTGAAATGTAAACATATATGTTTGTACTACTATCACTAATATAAAACCTACAATAAGGTATTTCTGTATTAAAATTAATAGTTAATTAATTTTGTAATAATAGTAGACAAAAATACTTTAACGTTTTTGATAGATAAGAAAGTAAGAGAGAGAGAGAGCACACATTTACATTTTAAAGTTCTTTTTTCTAGATTTACGTCTGGCAAAGTTTTTGAGTACATCATCAAAGTTAATTTTGCGCAACAAGTCTGCCTCAATCATCAGCAAAGATAAGGAATCAAGCCTTTCTTGTTTCATTGTCGATCTACTTGGATTTTTTGTACGTTTCAACTGAGAAAAAGAGCGCTCAGTTGAACAGTTCGTAACCATTAATGTTAAAAATATGCGCAAGGCGATTTCTACATTTGGAAAAGCACACTCGATGTTGTCTCTAACTATTACTTTGTAGAGTTCTGCATGACTGAACGTGTTGTTGTCAGATTCTGATGCACGAAACTTGTGGCGAATATATGAGTGGAACTGTTGTAGTTCAGTATATAAATTATTGTTTAGATCTTCAGAATAAGCATTTATTAGTTCTTCACAACACTGAGATGTTTGTGGTACATCGACCAAACAAGAAAATCGAACTGCTAGATCATTATGTACCTGTTCTCGTCTACTCATCTCTGTCTCAAGTTTGTCAACAATGGTGTAGAAAGCAGATGTATGAAATTTGTCTGTGGCATTCTGAGATACCTCAGGGGCATCACCATCAATGACCACTGTCTTTCGTTTACAATTACGGGTCAAAGTTGACTTATAATCCACACCTGGTGTTATTTCTTTTGCAGCTTCTTCAAATCTTTCAAATTCATTCCTAGATTCATGCAAGTGATCTGCTAGTGAAGAATACAAATCAGCACACGTTTTCAAGTTCACGTGCTCATTTTGTAGAGCTTGACTGACCCTGTGAAAATGTTGTAACACTTCTTCCCAAAAGACAAGCATGAAAGCAAATTCTAATTCTTGCATCTTCTTTGCAATGTTTTCTGCTGCTCTTCTGGTGTCCCCCTTCTGTGACTGGTCTTCTCGTAAACATTCTAACGCTTCTATAATCTGAGGATGAGACATTAGAATGGCTTCAGTTGCAACAGCGTGTGCTTCCCATCTAGTATCGGAAAGGGACTTTACCAGCTTTTCATTCACAAGGCATCCTTTCAGAATCTTCCATCTTTTGGTTGAAGCTGAGAAAAAAGTATAGATCAGTTGCACTGTATGGAAGAAGTTTACTGCCTCTAAACAAGAGTCAACGGCACTTCTGCCTTCCAGATTTAGTGAATGGGCAGCACAGGGTATGTATATAGCAAACTCATTTTCTTCTAGAATTTTTTTTCTGCATGCCCTTGTAGCACCCAGACATATTAGATGTGAATGTACAGTCATTCAATGACACGTCGACAAATTAGCACTATTCACTAATTGTTTTCACTAGTAGACCAAAACGGAAGTGAATTTGTCGCTACGCATTAGTGCGTTACGTAGCACAAACATATCCCAGAAAAGTCAAAAAATAGCACAAAAACACCTTGAAGAAAAATAACAAAAAATAGCTAAAAAAAAAAAAAAAAAAAAAAACTGGGTGGGGGGTATTTTACCCCCGGGTTGTGGGACCAAGATTAAATAATGTGCGATTCAATATTACATTTGCGATTTGCTTATGCCATGCAATTACGCTACCGGGACAATATACACATTTTTCTTGAGGACTTGTGGTGCCCCCCCCCCCCCAAATGCTTGGTACCCTAGGCACGTGCCTTGTTTGCCTAATGATTAATCCATCCCTGCTAACACTGTTAGTTTAGTTTAGTCGACGGATCAACATCACGGCACACGGGTGTGACCCATAAGTGCTCCGTTCTTCTCCTAACTCAAACCTGAGTCTGGAGAAACTCAGCTCAGTGCACGAACTCCGTAGCACCGGCGAGGATCCTGCCACGCTAACACTGTCTCCTTCAAGTTGCTTTTCATTGATCCAGATCAAGAGAAGAATTTCAACTTTCTCTAAAATTTGAGGTCTTTGCTTCTTGCAGCTTAATTACGCCTTTAGCCACATCGACTGATTTGAGTAACTCTTTGTTCTTTAAGATGGTGGATATAGTTGATTATGCCATGCTGTACTCATTAGCGATGTCACACACACGAACGCAATTTTCATGTTTCATAATTATTTCCTTCTTTACCTCCACTCTGCTCTCTAGCAGCACCACTACCGGTCTTCGAACTCATAATTGATGGGGTTGAAAAGGAAAAAAATGAAATGAAAGCGATAAAATGAACACAATGCCACTGCGAAGAAATCTTTCACTGCTGTGTAGTAAGGCCAATGAAATTGAGGTTGCGCATGCGTACAAAACTAGGCTAATAGGCTAGCGCTAAGCGATGTTAGTACTGCGTGGCTGTGAGGTTTATTTATAGGGGTTACATCTGTTAGAATGTAACACTCAATTAAGAGGAATTTAATTGTTTGAGGAATATTATCAGGGTATGCCCAAAGGGGATGGGTTCCTATCCTCTTTCAAAATCACCTTCTAGAAGCTAAATTTTATGGCTCGTGCCCCCACGTGAAGATACTAAGGAGTCTTCGTATCTACACGAATTAATGTAAAATATATAAATATGTAAGTTTAGGCTTCTTAGGAAGGTGTGGAGACCACGGACTGTTGCCACTATCACAAAATTGGATGCCCTTTTCTATCACTGGGAAAAAGGTGCTAGTGTGCTCATATGGTCTAAATTAATATTGTCACATATGATTTATAGTACACAAGTATGTGAGGGACCAGACCAACAATATCATGACATAAAATTCACAGTATAAACAGGACATACAGTGACATCACATAATATTTATGTTTACACACATTCTGTAAGAACCAATCAACAAATGGTCTGGTAATATAAGTGTAATAAATCAAAAAAAAATATGATAACAAAATATATTCTTCACATTGATTACATCTCTGGAGAAAGCATTGTCAGGTTCACATGGAATATCAGCTGAGATAAATGCATAATTGTGGAAACACAAATAGTGAAATCATCCAACATACATTAAAGTATCATAATGTATAACAAAGTACTACCAAAAGTAATAAAAAGGATATTTTTATCTCCGATGCAGTTGATATCTGCCGGTAGGTACTTCGGTGGGTTTAAGATTCAACTGGATGCAAGTCTCTTCCTAGGAACCAGTTTTCTCTCAAGGGGTCATCATCAAAGTGAGTGAGGAATGGTAAGGTCTTCAGTTTGGATCTAACATCAGGGATTCTCAGTTGGGTTCATGGGTTACATGGGTGAGATCTTTGTAGGATGGGGGGGGGGTGGTGGATGATGCAAGGAAATGGGCTGTACTAATATTTGGGCTGGCAAAAGATGGACATGACATACAAGTTTACCGCCCTCAGCAACCAAGACCGCATCTTCACAACAGTAGGCTTTCAGTTAAGCGCCCCATCTGATGGTCCAAACAAAATACAACTTCATAAGCATTTGCCTACAATTTACATATCAGTAAATCATAAAACATGTCAAGAAACAATAAAAAAATAAAGACAAAAAAAAGAATAAGACAATAAGAGAGGGAAGCATGTGTCTCCTCAATAGTGAGCGCTCCCTCTTATCTGTATAGATGACATTCAATCCATCATATCATGCTGTAATGGTCCTGATGGGATCAACTATTGGTGCAACCAGGACAATGAAATAAAATAGTTACACTTTAAGACCAGGGAGTCTGATTGTGATCAGGTCATCTGGTTATATTAAATTAAGTTGATTCAAAGTCATCCAGGATGTAACAGACATGTTGTGAAGAAGTTAGGTTGTGGTAGAGGCATGCTGTGATTAAGATAAAGGTATATTGTGATGAAAGTGGGTTGAGCTAGATGCATAATATGGTAGATGCATGGGAAAGGTGCATGTAGTGACACTTCCTAGTAAGCCAGAGACTAGGTTGAGACTGTTGCTTGATAAGACAGGTTGTGTTGAGATGGATGTAAGTGAAGTTAATGGTCAACCTTATAACATCATCATCATCATCACTGTCCTCATCAGGTGCCTATAAATAAGCTCATACTCTGGGTTCAGCTTGGATCTCAAATGCCTATCAACATCATCATCATCATCATCAAGTATTTAGAGTTACTTGTCCACCATATAATCATCATCATCATCATCATCATCATCATCATCATCATCATCATCATCATCATCATCATCTTCATCATCATCATCATCATCATCATCATCATCATCATCATCATCATCATCATCATCATCATCATCATCATCATCATCATGTATTGATATAACTGCCTTTATACGCGTTATGTATTTAGCATACGCACTGGTTTAAACAAACAGGTCTGGTCATTCCCCGCGGTCTCTTCTAAGCAAAGGGCTGGAAGACGACATTGTTAAACCACCCAAGATTGCAAGTTATCTCATGCACATTGTCAGAAAGGGGCTGTTTTCCAATCATATTTCAGAACATAAATGGCATGCCCTTGACCGTACGAACCACCTAATCATCATCACTAAGGGGTGAGGCTTTTGGTGTGTGCCGCGTCTGACTAACATTTGGGTATATGGTGCAACTCTTATTAATGAGCATTTATTCTCAGAACAAAGCATGACAATTTCACAAAACATATTCAGGGGAAAAAATGTGAATAAAAGAATTACAAGATATATACATCCCTACAGGTGTGAGTCAGTGTACATGGTTTTAAAGAAATAGACTCTTAAGCTACATTTCCTCTGTGAAAGCATCAATGTTCAGCAAGTACATTTGAAAAGCACATTATTCATATATTGAGAAAAGTAAATATACACAGATTGTAACATAATATAAGGGAATATTCTTCATTGGCATATTGTCACAAAATATACAGAAATCTTCTTTTAGTCGCATATGTAACCGACTATAAAGAGATATAGTGATATACTTTAGTAGCACGTGTTAATAAAATAGAGATATTCTTTTGCCAGCACATGGCAACAGAATGAAAACACCAATACTCTTTAGCCACATATGTAAAAGAGTATAAAGAAATATTAATTTAGCCGCATATCGTAAAATAATTAGGAAATATTCTTTACTAGTAGATTGCCACAAAATGTAAGATAATATTCTTTAGTAATAAATCGCAACCGAATGTTTAGCTGAAGGATCCAACTAACAAGTGCAGTAAACAGAAACATGGCGCTTGTTTTCAATCCCACAGGAACACAAAATTAGACTATGATCATTTGTAAACATTTTAAAAAGTACATCGACATTATAATAAATGTAAACCTTAACATTGTATTACCTTAACTTCAAGAATCACACAATGAAAGCTTTGCCTGCCCAAGGACCCAGAACACCTGCTTGGCTTCAACACACCAAGTGGTGAACGACTTGACGTTTAAGCTACAACTATCAATCTTAAAGTGAGAGCCATCATTTCCTGTTTCCCCACAATTGCGCCTAGAGGGGTCTCTATCGCTGTTTCCGGCTTTAGCCCACCGCCTGCATAATGTTTATTATGTCTGTATCGGCTGCTAGGCGATGTGGGTGTATGGAGTGCGGTTTTGGTCAGAACTCTGAAGTCGCAGTACCGTGAGGTGGCTGGAAATATCTCACAGTGGCCTCCGTTTGTACTGTACGCGATCGCTAGTCTCCAACGTTAAACATTGCTCTCTCTCTCTCTCTCTCTCTCTCTCTCTCTCTCTCTCTCTCTCTCTCTCTCTCCCTTTCTCTCTCTCTCTCCCTTTCTCTCTCTCTCCCTTTCTCTCTCTCTCTCTCTCTCTCCCTTTCTCTCACTCTCCCTTTCTCTCTCTCTCTTCCTTTCTCTCTCTCTCTCTCTCTCTCTCTCTCTCTCTCTCTCTCTCTCTCTCTCTCTCTCACCTTAGTTTGTAACCCGAGGCACTGTTCGTTACCCGAGGCAAAAAATGTTCTAAACTGTTGTCCGTAACCCGAATTGTTCGTGACCTGAGACGTTGATACCACAGTACTTGTTAATTTTATTGTTCACCTTGTTTGGTCCAACACTACTTTTTATTTGGCACTGAATCAGTTAACTATTTATGTTGACATATTTATTTTATCAACTGCCATTTGTTTTTGTTCATAATATATTTCTTTTTGTTGTATTAAGATATAATTGTATTTTTCACTTTTCTCCAGCATTGACTGTATTAGTTTCTCACTTGACATTTGTTCTGGTTTTGGTTTTTTAATAGTAATAATTAAACATCTGCGTACCAAGGATTGGGGAGCAATGTTGGTAAAGTCACTCAACTGACGACCGTCAGGTCAGGGGTTCGTTCCGCAGCTAAGCAAATTATTATTTTTTTTAAAAAATGAACCTGGACTCTCAGGCTGTACTTAGCGTAAAATGGGTACCAAGAATGTCTGGGAAAGTAAAGAAGTTCGGCGCCATAGTAATTTCATCATCCACTGGGTGACGACTGGTCTATACAAATATGGGACTAGCCCCATATGATGGCTTGGCTTTAACCAGACATGCGAAACGACACCAAAGGATTAAATGAACACACAGATAGCTAATCAGACTGACTGCAGGAAGCGAAAATACGCAGCCCCATCTACGCAAGTAGAAATAGATACACCATTAGTTCCCCATTAAACTAATCGAGAATTCGGCGGTGAAAAGGTCCGGAACATCTTTTTTGTTTTCTTTTTCATAAAAGCAAGTAAACAGCAAGCAAGCAACCATATGATGAAACGCCTTAAAGCGTGGAAAGGGTAATTTGCTTATATCGACGTTCATTTGTATAATTTATGATCTGCATTAAGTCTAATGGGAAGCCTATTTCTTTCATTATGTTCAACAATTCTTCATGTTCTACCCAGTCAAATGTCTCTGAATATGCTATAAAACAAGACTACAGGCTTACATTTTACTCAAGCGTTTTTCAATAATTTTAAAGTATGATGTCATGTCTAATGCCAGCTGGTTGTACGCTTGTACCGGTTCATGTTTTCTTCTATTTTCGTACAGTCTTCCCGTGATTATTTTTAATAAAATTGTGCTTGTGTAACTTATCGTAGCATCGTCATTATGTGTCATGCCGATAAGCATAGAGTGATAATGTTTCGCCATCTCACTCATCTCGTCATAGATCAGCACTGTTTTTTGTTTCGAATATGCCATGTGGCCAAGCCATTTAGATATTTACCTCTCTGCCTTCCTCATGTTCTACCTCCCAATCTTGCCAGTTGTCACCAAGTTCTCAATTTTTTTTTGCCTTCTCATAACGTGCCCAACAAATCTTTGCTAAGTCTAATTTCTCTTATCAAATTACGGTTTTCATTTGCTTCTTTGTAGGACTTGCAACTATCATGGCAACAGTTCTGTAATTGTGATAATATTTCACGTCGCCATATATATATATATATATATTGTTCTTACACATTCACCAAATTCATATTTCCGAATATCTTGTTAGGTAGCACGTGATATATTCCCACACTCTGTTCTCCTTCACTTTAATGAGCTCTGGTGTGATATTATCACATTTTGTCCATTCTTTTTCTATTTGAGGTTGTTTATTGCCCATTTATCTTTGGTTCTAGCTCTTTCTCTGTTTGTACTTGATTGTTCACAATTTTTATCTTTTCTGTCTTTAATTTTATATATTTGCTGCAGTATTATTTCTGTCTAAGAGTTTCTCTGTGTTCTATTAGAGCTCTTCCACTCGTGTCCGTAATAGTATTTGTCTTGGTTCTAAAGTTGTTGGTCATTACTATTACTTCTTTAAGCAATTCTTGGAACATGGTGTGATCTCACCTATTCCTCTGGTGTTCTTCTATCCCCGCATGGTGATCTTATAGGAATTACATCTTGTCTCTCCTTACCTTCTTTATTAATTTGTCTTCTTGAGTTGTTCTGGCTAACATTTCCTCATCATTTGATATTCGTTTTGCTTTTGGATCTCCTTTCTGTCTTATAAGCTCTAATGGATCATTTTTAAATCCAATTGTTCTTTCTGGACTTTTATGTGCTACACTGTCTTTGACTGATGGTATTAAGATATCTCTGGGACGTGTGGTTAATTTATCCGGTGGTATCGCTTCTTGGACTGCCTTTATCACTGTTTCCAAGCGGTTCTTAACTTTAACTGTACATTCTTCTGGTGTTTTGTTGGTATCATAGCGAACTGTATTTCTCTAATTAATTTTCCTAGTTTAAGTTTTACTATTGCCATTGTTAGTTCATGGTAATTATCACAATCAGCATTTGCCAGGATTTGAAATATGGCCAGTCTTTAAGACAATCTGGAAAGACAGACTGACGCCCTGGAAAGACTGGCTCCCCTGCAGCACAGTAGTTTATTGACTTCACTGGTAACAGTGAGGTCGCCAGCGGACCGGAGCGGACATCCCTAAAGCTGGATAAAATTTCAGCGCAAAGAAAGAAAAGTCCTGCCAGCCCCCCCCCCCCCCCCCCCCCCCCCCCCCCCCCCCCCCCCCCCCCCCCCCCCCCCCCCCCCCCCCCCCCCCCCCCCCCCCCACTCCCCCCGAGAGTGTAAAAAAAAAAAGGTAAAAGAACGAAAAACATTCGGCGAAGGGCAAACCTTTTCTGATGATCGAAAGCCTGATGTCGTCTTTTGCTCCGCGGCGGAGTTGTTACCATTATTGTTATGCTTGTTCTCAGTCGCTGTTGAATTATTATGTATTTTTCCAGACATTTTAATCGGGCGATGTCCAATTATACAGCCTTCTAGGATGCGGTTGAAGGGTTGTGTGTATCCGATATATCTTTACATAACGCGCATTATATTTTCACATTTTGTTTCTCCCTTCCATATCGCCATATGTAATTGTGTTTTCTCCTTTAGATTGATTCCACACGTTTGGCTTTACATTTCCTGATGTGACATCTAATAAACAGCCGAACTCCTGTGCACAACCTTCCTGTATACGATAATCGAGCAGTCGCCAATTTAGCGTCTCTTATTTGACATTTTTTTTCTTTGTGAGTTTTTATACGTTATGTTCATATCAACACCCCCCACCCCCACCCCCAAATTAGATCTCTTTGTGCTGTTACTCAAAAAGATCATTAGAATGGAAACGTCCGATTCGTTGTGTTGTGGGTTTTTGTTTGTCTGGTTTTTTTTTTTTTTGGGGGGGGGGGGTGGTGTTACATTGTTGCTTAATGTTGTTGTTGTTGTTGTTGTTATTTCCTATTCATCTCCACACTGTGATTTCTTCTGACCTAGACTGAGTTGGTTGTACGGCATGTGCACTGTGTTTGCGTTCTCTCTCTCTCTCTCTCTCTCTCTCTCTCTCTCTCTCTCTCTCTCTCTCTCTCTCTCTCTCTCTCTCTCTCTCTCTCTCTCTCTCTCTCTCTCTCTCTCTCTCTCTCTCAGCCACACATACAATTCCAGAGCTGCGTCCGTTTCATATTGTCATGCCGTGCTCCATCCACAATGTCCCTTGTTCATTGTATTGACTATCTTCAGTTTATTATGTACACTATTTTTAAGTAATGAAGAATATAACAATTTGGGTTACCGTAAATAAGGTTTACTGAATAACAGAAACCAAATCAATTAACCTCGATATTTCATAAAAGGCTCAATTATAAATTATGTATGAATATTAAAACAAATACGCTGGTATAAAATATGTGTGGGCAAAAGTACTTGAAATTGAAATGGCAGGTGGGTCCGGGTAGATTCTAATCCACTCAATAGTTTACACATAATTCTTTTCCAATGCACTAAAGAATGTTTTTAGTGTACTAAACAATTGTTCCAGTGTTGTAAACGATTACTCGATGAGACCAAGGTCATACTATTTATATATTGTCTGGTGTGTAAGTATTACCTGGAAACTGAAATACTTCGTCCATATTAAACGTCACGGAGGCTTGAAAATCAATGGTGGGAAGCGTTGAGGCCACTAAGACAATTACATAAATAAACACACAAAGTATTATTTGGCGCTCACAGAAGGAGAAGAAGGAAGTAGAGACTAGAAGACGCACTAGACAACATAAAATTTGAAAGCTATAGTTACCGACCGGGCTCGATTCTGTCGCCTCCAAATGACAACGGCGCCTCGCTGCAGGAACAAGTGTACTTCGACGCACGTGCGTACTATGTGTGTTTATTTATGTAATTGTCTGGGTGGTTTGAAAAGAACAATGATGGAAGGCGTGGTCTCTGGAAGAAGTGGCAGGGGTGGAACTTCGCGAAGATGGAAGCAGGACATTGCAGGCACCTTAGACATGTAAATTCACGAGGGAGGAACGAACGAACGAACGAACGAACTTTATTTTAAGAGATGGCAAGAGACCCAGAATCTCTTTGGCGGGCCGTGATTATTCATCATGTGCCATGTCGGTAAGCGTGGGCGGTGATATTTCGTCATCTTAAACGATCACTAGAGTCGTGGATTACTTCTGTGTTCTTGTCTCAATCATTCCATGTGGCCAAGACATCCATATATTTACTTCTCTGCCTTCTCTACACTGTCTGATGTTGCATCTTCTTCTTGCGCGTTCATCCGGAGTGTGTTTTCGGACGTGTCTGCGTAGTGCCGGTTGACAGCAGAGCTGCGATACTTGCACCTTTCGGCAGACTTCTGCGGGAAATTGTTGACCGAGTTAACCTTCCCGGGTGTTTCGAAGGACAATCGACTCCCACTGTTGTGGTGTCACCTACATCCCAGCTGGTCAAGTTAGAACGGCCGAAGACATCCCGTTCGTGACTAAGGACATTCCCCGACATCCAGGGAGGTTTCCATAATTGTAGAGCCGACACATAGCGCTCTCGCACAGGGTTCACCCAAGGAATCGTCACGTCCTGCATATGGCTGCTTAGCCTCATTTTCGTATATTGGGCATTTCGTTCTCCACGGGCAGCTCCCCACGCAAACCAGGAAAGGTCAGTCTGCAGATGACACCCACTCAGCTAGCTTTCGGTTCGGACTTTCCACGAAATGGGTTTGCTGGCCAAACAATATTCCCATTTGTGCATCTGGGTTGCTTTCTCGGCTCTTACTGTTGTGGTGTTATCCTTATCCCAACAGGCTCACATTGAACAGCCGAAGACATCCCGGTCGCCACTCAAGGGAATGCAGAGGCAGACCATGGGCATTCCCCGCCATCCAAGGAGGCTTCCATAATTGCATAACCGACACATAGCGCTCTTGTACAGGGCTCACCCAAGGAATCAGTCACGTCCTGAAATGGCAGCTTAGCCTAACTTCCACAATGGACCAGTGTGCAGATGGCATCCACATAGCGAGCTTTCGCTTCGGACTTCCACGTAATGGATTTGCTCAATCAATCAATCAATCAATCAATCAATCAATCAATCAATCAATCAATAAATCAATCAACCATGCGCCATGCCGGAAAGCGTGGGCGGTCATGACTCGCCATTTCACTCGATCACCAGAGTCGTGAATCAGCTCAGTGTTCTTGTCTCGACCATGCCATGTGGCCAAACCATCAAGGTATTTACTTCTCGGTCTTCCCCTTGGTCTGTTCCCCTCGATCTTGCCAGCTGTCACTAAGTTCTCCAGTCCATTTCCTCTCATAACATGTCCAAAAAATGTTGACTTCTACGTCTAATTTCTAATTTCAATTTACGATTTTCATTTGTCTCCTGTAGTACTTGGTCATTGGTTTTTCTGTCTGTCCATGGTATTCTTTACATTTTCCTCAGAAACCACATTTCTGCAGCCATCAGATGTTTTTCAGCTTGACTGCTCATTGTCCAAGTTTCACATCCATACAAAAGAACTGGCTCTATGTAGCACCTCAACACTCTTTTTCTTGTTTCAATTGACATCTTTTTATTGCTCAGTATGTTTTTCATCTTGCTAAAGGCTACTTTCGCCATGGCGATTCTTGTTCTAATCTCTTCAAGGCATCTCCCATCAAATGTTATGACTGTTCCGAGATAATTGTACCGATTCACTTGTTGAAGAATATTTCCATTTACTTGTATATTATATTGTGGTATTTCGTTCTTCTTAGTGACGACCATAATCTGTGTCTTTTTACAATTTAATTCCAACCCCAGTTGTTCACTGTGTGCAACAACCGCACCTACTAACTGTTGCAGATCCTGCTCATTGTCTGCAATCAATACTGTATCATCTGCATATCTAATGTTATTGATGTTTCGTGCTCCAATGCTTATTTCATTTATATCTTCTACATTTCTGAAAAATATTTTCCCTGTATAAGGAAAAAAGATCTGGAGACATTACACATCCCTGCTTAACACCTCTCTAAATAGGCTGATTATAATCCCACTTCATTATCAATCTTTATGGCACCTTGTCTTTTCCAATATATGTTTTTATAAGTCTAATGTCTTTCCCATCAATTTGTAGATCTGCAAGCATATCTACCATGTTGACATGTCTTACTCTATCAAAAGCCTTTGTGTAGTCAATAAAGCAAAGATGTATATCTTTGTTTACTTCCATAGAACGTTAAAAAACTGATCGCAGCATATACACAGCATTTACTGTACCCTTTCCTTCTACAAACCCACATTGTTCTTCCCCTATTTCAGGTTGTATTTTCTTCCTCACTCTTTGCATGATAATTCGTAGCAAAATCTTTGTGATGTGACTCATTATACTAATTGTTCTATGCTGATCACATTCCAAGGTTCCTGATTTCTTTGGGATTGCAATAAATATAGAATTACATAATTCAGAAGGTATATCTCCAGTATCATATAATGTGTTCAGCAGTCTGGTTGCTTGATCTATTCCATATTCTTCTAAAGCTTTAATCATTTCTGTTGTGATGTTATCTGAACCGGGGGCCTTGCCAGCTTTCATATGTTTAAGAACATTTCGAACCTCCATCTTCAAATCTGGTGGTATTCATGATTAAATCGAATATCATACTGTTCATCTCTGTTATCATTATACAGGTTTTTCACATAATCTAACCATACATGTAGAATCTGATCTTTTTCTATTATGATTTTGCCATCTTTAGTTTTTAAACAGCGTGCTGATATACTTGTTCTTTTATTAGTAAGTTCCTGAATTCTTTTGTGCACTAATTTTGTATTTTGACTATTGTGTTGTTTTTCAATTTCTAAGCAATGTTTCTCAAGCCATGCTTCTTTTGCCTCCTTACATATTATTCTGACTTGTCTGTGAATTTCTTCATATTTGGCAGGATTATTGTTGTTGAGTTTTCTTGTTTCCAATAGTTGTAAAATTTCTTGAGTCATCCATTTATTACGACCCACCTTCGTTAATTTTGTAACAGTTATTTCTGCAGCGAAACTGATTGAAGTCTTCAACATTTCCCATTGATCATCCACATCTTGGAAAAGGATCTCTAGATCAGACAATATATCAAATATGTTCTGTACTTCTATGTTGAATTTGTTTTGTATTTCCTTGTCATTACTCAATGTACACAAATCATATTTAGTGTCTCCTATTATATACTTGTTGCGGTGCCCCCGATGCCTGCTTCCAATGTAGGCACTTCCAGTAGCTCTCATAGCAGTGGTCCCTCGTTGGACGGTAATCGACACTCTTATCAGTGGAGTTGTTACTTCAACAGCTAATGCAATACAATCCTGCAGCCCTGCACCAAGCTTTAACGATGTCACTCCATCGCAGGCATTTTCCTATCCCCTCTAATAGTCTTAACTACCACTAAATAAAGTTTCAAAACCTCTGAAATTTTTCTATCACAAGCGACATCCTCTTTGCATTGTGTAATGTTCGCCAATCACGATCAGTGGCTCAACAAAGGTGGTCTACATATAGGCCATCTCAACATCTATCATTTGCTCAATAAATTACCTGAGCTTTCAGTAATACTGTGCAAACAGTTCCATGTGTTTGGAATCACAGAAAGCCGTCTCAACGACAAAATAACCGACTCTGAAATCTCTCTTAAGGGGTGTAAAGTAATTCGAAGAGACGCAAATCAAAAATTAGAGACAGGTATTGCTGTATACATTTCCAATTCTCTCAACTGTTCCCGTAGAAGTGATCTCGAGATAGAAGAGATAGAATGTGTTTGGTTAGAGGTGAAGCCAGTCAGCCAGCAACCGTTTCTCATAGGATACTTATATCGGAATCCCTGTGCTGGGTATAGTTGGTATGACTGTTTCACTATAATGATGGATAGGGTGTTTACAGCAGGTAGAGAAGTCATGATATTAGGTGACTTTAACATAGATTTTACTAAAGCCAACCAGACATGGAAAGATATCATTCTATCTTACAATTTCAAATAACTAATAAATCGTCCCACAAGAGTTACAGACACATCCTCAACTATAATTGATCATATATATATGTTACTTGTCCAGTTAATATTACCGAATGTTCTGTTCCTGTTAGTGCAGTTAGTGACCATTGCCAAATATGTTGTACATGGTCGAAAATTGGGTTCAAAACTCCTAAAAATAAACATTTAAGCATCAAATTTAGAAACTTTAAAGCTCTCAACAAAATTTATTTTTAGACGACTTAAAATATGCAGCCCTTGAACATGTTTACCAACTTCCTGATCCGGATGATGCACTAGCTTACTGGAAAAAGACAGTATTTGATAAACATGTGCCAGTCAAAGAAGTTCGAGTCAAGAATCAACATAGGTCCCCGTGGGTCACTAGCGAAGTTCTCGAGATCATGAGAGAACGAGATACAGCACACAAAAATAAAAATTTTATCAATTACCGCAGACTAAGAAATAAAGTTAAATATGAAATTCGCAGGATAAAGAAAGATCATTTCAAAAATTTGATTGTAGATAAATCAAATAACACAAATATATGGAAGGCTATTAACTTGCTAACCAACAAGAAACACGCTTCAGAGCCAGCAATACCAAACTCTATAACATGCGAGGATTTCAGTTACTTCTTTCAATCAGAAATATATAATCTAATGTCCTCAATACCAGACTCAGTATGTAATTTAAGTTCACTGTCATCATTCTGTGAAGGAATGTGCTCTAGAAATATCCCCCCTGAGATTCCCTTGACGTCTGTTGCAGAAGTATATAAATATCTCTCGAATCTCAAAGCAACAAATTCAGAAGGCCTAGATGGTATCAGTAATAGAATTCTTCGGTGTGCTGCACCAATTATTAGTGAGTCCTTAACGTTCATATATAACCAGTGCCTGTCCAAAAAACTACTTTCAATCTGCCTTTAAAGTTGCTAAAGTGTATCATCTACTTAAAAATGGCTCAACTGATATTAGCGTCTTGGGTAATTATAGACCTATTTCCTAACTATCGTTGCTATCAAAGCCATTAGAAAAACACATGCATAAAATAACACTACATCATTTAATTAACAACGATCTAATAATTGACAGTCAATCTGGGTTTCGACCTAAATATTCTTGCCATAGTGCCCTTACAAAAATGACAGATAACTGGCATCTGTGTATCAACAATGGCAACATTTGTGGAGAAGTATTTGTAGACTTTAAAAAAGCCCTTGCTATGGTAGATCATATTTTAATTAGAAAATTAAAACACATGAAGACCAGCACCAATATGGTGAACCTAATTACGTCATTTTTATCTTTGAATAACGAAGACACAAACAATAGATTGAACGATTTATTGCCTGGCATATTTCGCTGCATCTCGTCAGGTACATACTGCAGAAATCACACAACTTACGTGAATTAACTAGATAAATCCTTCAAGTTGAAATATACACATATTCGCACAGTAATGTCAATTATCTACCACGGCAATTTTAAGCTGACTAACATGTCTTTCTGTTTGCACAATTCTGGCTTGCGTTGATTGATCATAATTGCTTCTGCAAACTTTAACAAGCGAGTATTTTGTGTGTTAAACAACACGCGAAAGGCAGTATCTCTGTCCACCATATGGCCATTTTCGACAATGTGCCTACCAATTGAAGACGCCAGGAGCTTCCGGTGTGTTGGCCCCACGAGGCTAGCATTTCCTGTGTGTTGTATCTTGTTGACCCATTGAGGTATGTGTTCTGACACTCGTTTGTTAAGCTGTCTCTCTGTTCTACCAATGTAGAAGGCCTGGCATCTACATGTGAATTGGTAAATACAATTGTTTGTGGCGTACAGAGGAACAGGCTCTTTGACTGCTGGTGTAGGAATCGGTACGGTTTTATATCTAATGACTGGAGTACCTGACGAGATGCAGCGAAATATGCCAAGCAATAAATCGTGCAATCTATTGTTTGTGTCTTCATTATTCAAATTCACTACGGGAAAACATTGTTTTGAATGTCATTTTTATCTGAAAGACAACAAATAGTGTCCTTCAATAACTGTCTATTAAGACCCACACAACTTAATTTTGGTGTGCCTCAGGGCTCAATACTAGGTCCGCTGCTTTTTGCAGTGTATATTAACGATCTTCCTTTATACCTCAATACTTCGTGTGACCTATTTGCGGACGACTGCACTATTTACACAAGTCAAGAGAGTCTTTGTGACTTAGAGATCTTTTTACAAAACGAACTTGACAACTTAGTAGATGGAGCAATGAAAATCGCATGTTAATTAACATTGACAAAACCAAATCCATGCTAATAACGACCAGACAAAAACTACAGACCCTAGCCATAACTGGGACACCGCTCGAGCTCCACGTGGACACGTTACCTATAATTAATGTAAATGAACATAAACCATTAGGTCTTTTAATTGACAGACATTTAAACTGGAGCCCTCATGTTCACGTCCTTACCAAGAGAATAGCACAAAAAGTTTACCAACTTGCTAAAATTCAGCACTTTTTGAATGAAAGCACACGAAAAATATTCTATGCATCATATATCCAATCACCTCTCGATTATTGTTCCACAGTCTGGGATGGTTGCCCTAAATCTAATATGAAACGATTGTGTTCGCTTCAAAACCGTGCTAAACGTCTAGTTTCTAGCATAAAGCACGTTGAAAGTAATAAATTATACAGCCATCTAAGACTTCTACCACTTCAAAAGCGCTTCCTTTTTAACAAAGCCAAATTAGTAAATAAAATTATATCTGAAAATACCCCAGAATATCTTCTACCGTTAATTCAATCTAATGCAATGAACAGTAAGCGCTTAAATTTATTACAGCTTCCTAAGCCTGGATTGGACTTATACAAAACTTGTTTCGCATATTCTGGTGCTCACTTGTGGAATAGCCTTCCACCAGAACTGAAAACACCAATGAGTCCCTACACATTCAACCGAAAACTCTTTCAATACTTACTTCATACCGACTATATGCCTCCATATGTCACCTACTAGTATCATTTTTCCACTATCATTCTTCACTGTATGTGTGTGAGCGAGACAGTGAGTGAGAGAGTTAGTGAGAAAGAGTGTGAGTCGAAGAATTAGTATGAGTGAGAGTGATAGAGTATGCATGCGCGTGTGCCTGAGTGAGTGTAAAAGTGAGTGAGTGTGTGTCGGACATATGTGTGAGAGATTTACTTAGAGAAGGAGTGAATCTGAGAGAGTGGGTGTGTTGTGTGTTTGCCTGTCTGTGTGATAGAGTGTGAAAGCTAGTGAGTGAGTGTGAGTTAGAGAGTCAGCGAGTAAATGAGTGAGTAAGGGAGCGTGAGTGAGTGAGAGAAAATTTGTGGGTATGCGTGTATGTGCGCGAATGAGTGAGTGTGCGAGCGAGTGAGTGTGTAACAGAGAGAGCGTGGGTGAATGAGAGAGTGCATGAGAAAGTGTGATGTATGTGTGCATGTCTGGATGTGTGTATGGGTGTATATGTGTGTGTACATGTGTGTATCTGTGTGTGCCTCTGTGTGTATGTTTTTACGTGTGTTAAGGTGTGCGTTCATGTGTTTATATGCGTTTACATGCATGTGCGTGTGTATATGTATGGATGAGTGAGTGTGTGTGTGCTCGTATATGTATTGTATATCTTTGTGTGTGTAAGTGTGCATGCATGCAGTGTATGCGAGGGAGTGTATATTCGGGTGTTATGTGAGTACGTGTGCGTAAGTATATGGATGTGTGTAGGTGTGTGTATGTACGTGGGTATATGTGTGTATTTGCGTGTGTATGTTGTGTGTGAGTGTGTGTATGTACATGTGAGTGAGAGAGAAGAGAGAGAGAGAGAGAGAGAGAGAGAGAGAGAGAGAGAGAGAGAGAGAGAGAGAGAGAGAGAGAGAGAGAGAGAGAGAGTTAGTTGAGCGCACGCATGTCATCTAACATGCTGTTCCATATGTTTTGTGTATTCTCATTTTCATATTATCATTTTGATGCACTTGATTTTAACATGCATAAAATGAATTCATGTAAATTACTGTAAAGTAAGTGAGAGAGTTAGTGAGTGTGAGTGAGAGAGAGAGAGAGAGAGAGAGAGAGAGAGAGAGAGAGAGAGAGAGAGAGAGAGAGGAGAGAATGAGTGTGAGAGTGTGTGTATGTAGAGAGAGAGAAGAGAGAGAGAGAGAGAGAGAGAGAGAGAGAGAGGAGAGAGAGAGAGAGAGAGAGAGAGAGAGAGAGAGAGAGAGTGAGAGATGAGCCCACTCATGTCATGTAACATGCTATTACATATTTTTTATGTATTCTTATCTTTCATATTACGAGGCATCGTTTTGTATGCCACTTGATTGTCCTGTAACATGCCATTCCATATTTTATTTTATTGTTTTAAAATTGTTTGTTTATTCTCATCTTATCATTTTGTATGCCACTCGATTTTATCATGTATAATATAACATTACTGTGATGTGAGTGAGTGAGTTAGTGAGTGGGAGAGAGAGAGAGAGAGAGAGAGAGAGAGAGAGAGAGAGAGAGAGAGAGAGAGAGAGCAAGAGGGAGAGGGAGAGAGAGAAAAAAGAGAGAGTTGAATTGCATCACTAATTTTTACGCCACATAATGTATATGTACAATTTTTTCTCCACTTCTTGCAATTGCGAGAAGGACGCAGAGGTGTTTCCAAGGCACCAGGGCCGGGTTATATACTGGCCAAGACCTATTGACGCGTCCTCGTCGAGCGTCCTGGGCAACAGGTCCCTTCGGGGTCCTGGCTGAAGTCAATAGGATCGCTGATTCCTCCGAAGTCGGAGAGTGTCTGCCTGTACGGCGAGGAACCACCAGTCTGCACACCAATAAGCCAGACATGGGACAACGGATACTCACGCAAACCTCAGGTCCTGTATGACATCACACTGATGTTGGACAACAGGATGTCTTCATCCGACATACAGGACTTCGCGTTGGAGCTCAAGCCAACGAACACAAGCAAGCAAGCAATTGCGAGAATTCTCACGACAATCGTCAGTGTCTCAATTGTGTGTAAAGTGTGGGAGTTTGTTCTTATTAGTTTCAGTGATCATGTGAAGCATCATGTATGTGTCTAGATGTGAGGATGTGTGTATGGGTATGTATGTGAGGGATATGTGTGTGTGGGGAATGTATGTGTGGAGGGGTTGTGTATGGGGGATGTGTGTGGGTTAATGGGCTGATGTGTGGATGTGTGAAGGGATTTGTAGTCGGTGGTGGATGTATGTATGTATGAGAGATATGTGTGTGGGTGTGAGGGGGGGGGATATTTGAGAGGATAGTAGGAAGTATGTGGGTGTTGATGGGTTTGGAGGGGGTGTGGGTAGGGAGTGTATGTTTGGGTGTGTGAATGGGTGTGTCGGAGATTGTGTGGGTTGGGGGATGTGTGTGTAATGGGTGTGGGGGTGTTTGTGAATGGGATATGTCTTTGTGAGTGTGGATGGGGTAAATGTGAGTGGGTGGAGGATGTATGTGGGGGTGGTGAGGATGTTTGTAGGTGGAGGATGTGTGAGTGGGTGGGGAGATGTGTGGGCGGGGATGTGTTTGGGGAATGCATGTGAAGGATGTGTGTGGGGGGAATGTGTTTATGGGTTGAGTTTTGTTTGGGAGGGGAGATGTGTGAGAGGTGGGGGAGGTGTGGGATGTGCAGGTGATTAAAGGATGTATGCGAGGATGGGGGATGTGTGTTTGGCTGGGTGGTTGGGGTGTGTGTGGGTGGGAGGGTAGATGAGAGATGCATGTGTTGATGGACGCGTGGGTGATGTGTGGGTGTGAGTGGTTGATGGATGAGTACGTGAGTGGGTGGATGTGTGTGAGAGATGAGTGTATGGGTGGGGGAAGATGTGTAGTTGTGAGAAGATGTGTGGGGCGGTGGATGTGTGTGGATGGGGTATATGTGGGTGGCGGGTGTGTGTGTTGGTGGGAAGTGTGTGTTTTGGGGTTATGGGTGGGGGGTATGTGTGGGCAGGTGGGGAGATGTGTTTATGGGTGGGGATGTGTAGTTGAGAGGTGGCGAATATTGGGTGGGTGAGTGTGTCTAGGTTGGCTGATGTGTGTGTGGGTGGGTGGGGAAAATTGTGAGTGTGCGGGATATGTGTGTGGATAGGTGTGGGTTTGCGGGAGTATGTTTGTGTGGTTTCTTCTTCTTTTTCTTCTTCTTCTTCTTCTTCTTCTTCTTCTTCTTCTTCTTCTTCTTCTTCTTCTTCTTCTTCTTCTTCTTCTTCTTCTTCTTCTTCTTCTTCTTCTTCTTCTTCTTCTTCGTCTTTTTCTTCTTGGGGAAATGTGTGTGGGTGGGGGATCAGTGGGTGTGTGGCGGCATGTATGTTCGCCTGGTTCTGTGTGAGTGCGTGGAGGTATGTGTGGGTGGGTGGGGGAGGTTTGGTGGGTGGGGGATGTGTTGGTGTCTGCGGGATATGAGGGTGGATGGGGTATGTGTCTCACAACATTGCAATATGCACTGTTTATGTTTACAACTTTCATTTGATGTTTTTTTTTAAATCTCATGTGAATGTATCATGCGTAGTATGCATTGTTTATGCTTACAAAATCCATTTGACAATGTTTTTTCCCCTATGTTAATGTAACATGCACATTTGATGAATGAAAGATGAGTGATTGAAAGGGCCGAATGTAAGACGGGCCTGCGTGCCCAATTTGTTACCCTTTTAAAATAAAGTTTGTTCGTTCGTTCGTTCGTTTACTTAACTTTCTTTAACTTTACCCTCAGTGTACCTGTAAGTAATCTGTGGTCACTATGACAATCAGCATTGGGAACTGTTTTTGCTATTGTTAACGCATTTCTAAATATTCTGCTAATCAGAATGTAATCAATCTGGTTTCTAATCCTGCTATCAGGACTCCTCCATGTCCACAAACTTCTAGGGTGTTGTTTAAACCACGTGTTTCCTGCCATCATTTCCTGTATCTATCAAATTGATTTCATACTTTTGCATTGAAGTCGCCTATAATAATGTATGTTTATTTCTGAATTTTTACATTTTTTTAAAGCAGACTCCAAGTCATTATAACATTCCTCTACACTATATTTACTGGGTTCCCCTGTTGGGGCATATACTTGAATAACGTTCATGCTAAAAGGTCTGCCACTTAATTTAACTAGTAGAACTCTGTCTGACACGGCCCAATATCCTTGAATAGATTTTGATGTTTGCCGGTCCAAGATAATTGCTACCCCCATTTGTCGATCTTCTCCTCCAGAATAAATCATCTTAAAATCTTCATGTATCTTAATGCCGGCTCCTGGGATGCTTTTTCAACCTTTGATGACGCTTACTCGATGAGCTTTCGATACTTACTTTCCCCTTAATGGAATTGCTAGCCATGCAATATTCCATTTCGTGCTACTAGGACGCTTACACCTTTGTCGACGCCCACACGATTCGGTCTTTCCACTTTGTGGAATGTGTAAAACGATACTGACTAATGTTCCATTATATGTGTAAGGACGATACTGACTAATGTTCCATTACATGTGTAAGGACACTGTATAAATTCACAGTCAAAACAAGTAAACTCAATCATGTTGTATTGTGACAGCAACGATTACTATTGTCCTTACTGTACAAAAGGTTGTAATTATAAAAAGTAAAAGACCCTTTTTCATGCTACGATTCATATTAGCTTTATGGTGCCAGACCCATCTGGTTATAGACCATGACGCTCTCCATTGATAATGTGGTCAATATCACGGTCCGGCGTCCTTTACTCACCAAAACATTTCTCGTGACCCAATTTAACCTGGTCAACTTGGAAGCCCGGGTAAATGTTATTAGAATCCACGCTTAGATGCGGATTCGAACACATAACAAATGGTCCAGCATGTAAACGTATTAGCCACTGCTCTACCAGCGGCCCCCCAAAAGCTTATTATTGAACAGAATAATACTGTAATGTCTTTGTATAGAACTGGAAAGATTCTTTCACGTCTATCAAGCCAATCTAACTCACGTCTGCAAGTAAATGAGCCATATGTTGACATACAGCGATTCCAGATCTCTGGGTTTATTCTCACATGCACCGTTTATGCCGTCTTTTTGTGTTATCCCATATTTGAACATACACAGCCATTTAGCATCAACAGTGTGGTGTTTTTATCTTTGCGATAGTATCTGTGCAGTTAAATATGAGTATGATAGCGAAGCAAGATTTAGCAATATAGCTTGCTCATGATAAAAGGAAGGCCATTATTTGGAGTTTTTACAAGCCGTGCTTATTTCACTTGCTTGCCTTCTTCTTCTTCATCTCCTCCTCTTCGTCCTCCTTTCCCTACTTCTCATCCCCTTTGTCTCCTAAGCATATCCTTCTTCTTCCTCATCCTTCTCATCTCTCTTGTTCTTATTCTTCTTGTTCTTGTTCTGGTTCTTATTGTTCTTCTTCATATCCTTACCATAATCAGCATCAACACTATCATAATTATTTCTTCTACTCCGTCTCCATCAGGTGCCTTGCCTAGAGAGGACGTTGGCAATCATGCCCATTCTCCCCACCCCACTTCCCTCACATTCTCTTCCAGCTCAGATTTTGATGAATAATGAAAACTGGACTTTTCATATTAATATGAGTTTTCCCGCTGTTTAGATAGGCGAACAGAAAAAAATGAATAGAGGTAAAACAAAATTCGGGAAACAGATGAAAACTAGATTTATTAAAGAAATTCGACCTAGTCGGTGAGATTTATTTGGACACGTAGGGAGAAGAAATAAACTCGAAAACGTGCAGACAACAAGTAAGCTTGATAGGAAAAGAGGGACGGGAAAGCGGAGAGATAAATACCTGAATGTCTTGGACAAGAATATAGAATTGTTACAAGTCTGGTGGTCGTTTGTGATGCCGGACCATGACCTCCGACGCTTATCGACACGGTACATAATGATGGTGATGATGATGATGGGTTGCTTCTGTTTCCCACATGACCATGCCATCTTCAGATGTCTTGTTTTACCAACTTTGTTCCTCCAGTAGGACTAATTTCAATGTTCCTTATATTTGAGTTGATATGCCGTATACATTTCATTTGTGTTTTCCTTTCACTGAATGATCTTGTGAGACCTACAGATATCAATTACTCAGTCACTTCTCTGTCCACAATATTCTTAACATCCTTCTAAATTTAAAAAAAAAAAAACCGCCTTTAGTTTCTCTACCATTTCATTACTCAATATCCGGCATTCGTATCCATACATAATAACGTACCACTCACACTTTTAAAGTACGTGGATTGTTCTCGTCAACTGGTTAGTTAGTTAGTTAGTTAGTTAGTTAGCTGGTAGGTAGGTAGGTATGTAGGTAGGTAGGTTGGTTCGTTGGTTGGTTAGTTAGTTAGTTAGTTGGTAGGTAGGTAGGTTGGTTGGTTAGTTGGTTGGTTGGTTGATTGGTTGATTGGTTGGTTAGTTAGTTAGTTAGTTAGTTACTTAGTTAGTTAGTTAGTTAGTTAGTTAGTTAGTTAGTTAGTTAGTTAGTTAGCTAGTTAGTTATTCAAGATTCTAACTTCACGGCAACGGATCGTCCCCATTATGCTCTGTTATTGTACCAGTGAATATCACACAAAATGCTCCCCACTGTCCAATGTGAAAATTGGAACAGACTGGAGTCTCGACAATCCAACAGCCCGCACAGGTACACTGTGCATAATGCCGCCGTCAGAATGCCAACACAAAATTCATCCACGAAAAATACATCTCACCGTCGATGGACTCGGTTGTCACCAGAATGACTTCATTGACCCGGGTTTTCTCACATGGCTTGGTCTCTTTCCGCAGGGCGACCCGCCGAAAGCGAGACGCACTCACTCAGTAGCAGGGCGAGGGAACCATATACTACCAGACCAACATGAAGAAAATGCGAATGCAAACCGCAGCCACAAGTCTCCAGAGGCCATAGCGGGGAACCGGAAGTCGTCAACTGGAGAAGTAAGTAAGTACTGTAGACGGCCCTTTGTATACGCCCTGAGTTGAGCCTAGAACCGACATCACAGCACTCTGGGTATTGCCATTCTTGCTCCGTCTTCATCTTCAACAGTCAGCGAAGAGCCCCAACACAACTGGTACAAGTTGTGTCTGATGACGTGTTCGTCTGGCATATTCTCGGAGTTCTGAGTGCCGGCCAGAACCTCTGGTCACTCACTGCAGCATCACTCTATTCAGGCCGTGATGACCTATCTGTTCTTCTGCACTATCCACAGCATCCCAAGGAGCCCCAATCTCGTCCGCTTTATCATGCACTTCTACTCGCCTAAAGACGCATTGGACATATTGGGCAACAGACATAGATATTGGATATATTGTGTAACAGCCATAGACATTTGATGTATTGTGCAACAGCCATAGACATTGGACATATTGTGCAACAGCCATAGACATATTGTGCAACAGCAATAGACATATTGTGCAACAGCCACAGACATATTGTGCAACAGCCATAGATATTGGACATACTGTGCAACAGCCATAGACATTGGACATACTGTGTAACAGCCATAGACATTGGACATATTGTGCAACAGCCATAGAAATTGGACATATTGTGCAACAGCCATAGACATTTGACATATTATGCAACAGCCATATACATTGGACATATTGTGTAACAGCCATAGACATTAGACATATTGTGCAACAGCCATAGACGTTGGACATATTGTGCAACAGCCATAGACATTGGACATACTGTGTAACAGTCATAGACATTGGACATATTGTGCAACAGCCATAGAAATTGGACATATTGTTCAACAGCCATAGACATTTGACATATTGTGTAACAGCCATAGACATTGGACATATTGTGCAACAGCCATAGATATTGGACATATTGTGCAACAGCCATAGACAATTGACATACTGTGTAACAGCCATAGACATATTGTGTAACAGCCATAGATATTGGACATATTGTGCAACAGCCATAGACAATTGACATACTGTGTAACAGCCATAGACATATTGTGCAACAGCCATAGACATTGAACATATTGTGTAACAGCCATAGACATTGGACATATTGTGCAATAGACATTGGACATACTGTGTAACAGTCATAGACATTGGACATATTGTGCAACAGCCATAGAAATTGGACATATTGTTCAACAGCCATAGACATTTGACATATTGTGTAACAGCCATAGACATTGGACATATTGTGCAACAGCCATAGATATTGGACATATTGTGCAACAGCCATAGACAATTGACATACTGTGTAACAGCCATAGACATATTGTGTAACATCCATAGATATTGGACATAATGTGCAACAGCCATAGACAATTGACATACTGTGTAACAGCCATAGACATATTGTGCAACAGCCATAGACATTGAACATATTGTGTAACAGCCATAGACATTTGATGAATTGTGCAACAGCCATAGACATTGGACATATTGTACAACAGCCATAGACATATTGTGCAACAGCCATAGACATATTGTGCAACAGCCATAGACATATTGTGCAATAGGCATAGACATTGGACATATTGTGCAATAGGCAAAGACATTGGACATATTGTGTAACAGTCATAGACAATGGACATATTGTGTAACAATCATAGACATTGGACATATTGTGTAACAGCCATAGACACTGGACATATTGTGTAACAGTCATAGACATTGGACATATTGTGTAACAATCATAGACATTGGACATATTGTGTAACAGCCATAGAAATTGGACACATTGTGCAACAGCCATATATACTGGACATATTGTGCAACAGCCATAGACAATTGACATACTGTGTAACAGCCATAGACATATTGTGCAACAGCCATAGCTATTGGACATATTTTGAAACAGCCATAGACAATTGACATACTGTATAACAGTCATAGACATATTGTGCAACAGCCATAGATATTGGACATACTGTGTAACAGCCATAGATATTGGACATACTGTGCAACAGCCATAGACATTGGACATATTGTGTAACAGCCATAGACATTGGACATATTGTGCACCAGCCATAGAAATTGGACATATTGTTCAACAGCCATAGACATTAGACATATTGTGTAACAGCCATAGACATTGGACATATTGTGCAACAGCCATAGATATTGGACATATTGTGCAACAGCCATAGACAATTGACATACTGTGTAACAGCCATAGACATATTGTGTAACAGCCATAGATATTGGACATAATGTGCAACAGCCATAGACAATTGACATACTGTGTAACAGCCATAGACATATTGTGCAACAGCCATAGACATTGAACATATTGTGTAACAGCCATAGACATTTGATGAATTGTGCAACAGCCATAGACATTGGACATATTGTGCAACAGCCATAGACATATTGTGCAACAGCCATAGACATATTGTGCAACAGCCATAGACATATTGTGCAACAGGCATAGACATTGGACATATTGTGCAATAGGCAAAGACATTGGACATATTGTGTAACAGTCATAGACAATGGACATATTGTGTAACAATCATGGACATTGGACATATTGTGTAACAGCCATAGACACTGGACATATTGTGTAACAGTCATAGACATTGGACATATTGTGTAACAATCATAGACATTGGACATATTGTGTAACAGCCATAGAAATTGGACACATTGTGCAACAGCCATATATACTGGACATATTGTGCAACAGCCATAGACAATTGACATACTGTGTAACAGCCATAGACATATTGTGCAACAGCCATAGCTATTGGACATATTTTGAAACAGCCATAGACAATTGACATACTGTATAACAGTCATAGACATATTGTGCAACAGCCATAGATATTGGACATACTGTGTAACAGCCATAGATATTGGACATACTGTGCAACAGCCATAGACATTGGACATATTGTGTAACAGCCATAGACATTGGACATATTGTGCACCAGCCATAGAAATTGGACATATTGTGCAACAGCCATAGACATTGGACATATTGTGTAACAGCAATAGACATTGGACATATTGTGTAACAGCCATAGACATTTAACATATTGTGTAACAGTCATAGACATTGGACATATTGTGTAATAGTCATAGACATTGGACATATTGTGTAACAGCCATAGACATTTGATGTATTGTGCAACAGCCATAGACATTGGACATATTGTGCAACAGCCATAGACATATTGTGCAACAGCCATAGACATATTGTGCAACAGCCATAGACATATTGTGCAACAGGCATAGACATTGGACATATTGTGTAACAGTCACAGACATTGGACATATTGTGTAACAATCATAGACATTGGACATATTGTGTAACAGCCATAGACATTGGACATATTGTGTAACAGTCATAGACATTGGACATATTGTGTAACAATCATAGACATTGGACATATTGTGTAACAGTCATAGACATTGGATATATTATGTAACAGCCATAGACATTGGACATATTGTGTAACAGCCATAGGCATTGGACATACTGTGCAACAGCCATAGACATTTGACATATTGTGTAACAGCCATAGATATTGGACATATTGTGCAACAGCCATAGACAATTGACATACTGTGTAACAGTCATAGACATATTGTGCAACAGCCTTAGACATTGGACATACTGTGTAACAGCCATAGACATTGAACATATTGTGTAACAGCCATAGACATTGGACATATTGTGTAACAGCAATAGACATTGGACATATTGTGTAACAGCCATAGACATTTAACATATTGTGTAACAGTCAGAGACATTGGACATATTGTGTAATAGTCATAGACATTGGACATATTGTGTAACAGCCATAGACATTTGATGTATTGTGCAACAGCCATAAACATTGGACATATTGTGCAACAGCCATAGACATATTGTGCAACAGCCATAGACATATTGTGCAACAGCCATAGACATATTGTGCAACAGGCATAGACATTGGACATATTGTGTAACAGTCATAGACATTGGACATATTGTGTAACAATCATAGACATTGGACATATTGTGTAACAGCCATAGACATTGGAAATATTGTGTAACAGTCATAGGACATTGGACATATTGTGTAACAATCATAGACATTGGACATATTGTGTAACAGTCATAGACATTATACATATTATGTAACAGCCATAGACATTGGACATATTGTGTAACAGCCATAGGCATTGGACATATTGTGCAACAGCCATAGACATTGGACATAATGTGTAACAGTCATAGACATTGGACATATTGTGTAACAATCATAGACATTGGACATATTGTGTAACAGTCATAGACATTGGACATACTGTGTAACAGCCATAGACATTGGACATATTATGTAACAGTTATAGACATTGGACATATTATGTAACAGCCATAGACATTGGACATATTATGTAACAGCCATAGACATTAGACATATTATGTAACAGCCATAGACATTGGACATATTGTGTAAAAGCCATAGAAATTGGACACATTGTGCAACAGCCATATATACTGGACATATTGTGCAACAGCCATAGACAATTGACATACTGTGTAACAGCCATAGACATATTGTGCAACAGCCATAGCTATTGGACATATTTTGAAACAGCCATAGACAATTGACATACTGTATAACAGTCATAGACATATTGTGCAACAGCCATAGACATATTGTGCAACAGCCATAGATATTGGACATACTGTGTAACAGCCATAGATATTGGACATACTGTGCAACAGCCATAGACATTGGACATACTGTGTAACAGTCATAGACATTGGACATATTGTGTAACAATCATAGACATTGGACATATTGTGTAACAGTCATAGACATTGGAAATATTATGTAACAGCCATAGACATTGGACATATTGTGTAACAGCCATAGGCATTGGACATATTGTGCAACAGCCATAGACATTGAACATATTGTGTAACAGCCATAGACATTGGACATATTGTGTAACAGCCATAGACATTGGACATATTGTGTAACAGTCATAGACATTGGACATATTGTGTAACAGCCATAGACATTGGACATATTGTGTAACAGCCATAGACATTGGACATATTGTGTAACAGCCATAGACATTGGACATATGTGCAACAGCCATAGAAATTGGACATATTGTGCAACAGCCATAGACATTGACATATTGTGTAACAGCCATAGAACATTGGACATATTGTGTAACAGCCATAGACATTAGACATATTGTGCAACAGCCATAGACGTTGGACATATTGTGCAACAGCCATATACATTGGACATCACTGGTGTAACAGTCATAGACATTGGACATATTGTGCAACAGCCATAGAAATTGGACATATTGTTCAACAGCCATAGACATTTGACATATTGTGTAACAGCCATAGACATTGGACATATTGTGCAACAGCCATAGATATTGGACATATTGTGCAACAGCCATAGACAATTGACATACTGTGTAACAGCCATAGGCATATTGTGTAACAGCCATAGATATTGGACATATTGTGCAACAGCCATAGACAATTGACATACTGTGTAACAGCCATAGACATATTGTGCAACAGCCATAGACATTGGACATACTGTGTAACAGCCATAGACATTGAACATATTGTGTAACAGCCATAGACATTGGACATATTGTTTAACAGCAATAGAGATTGGGACTTATTGTGTAATAGTCATAGACATTGGACATATTGTGTAACAGCCATAGACATTTGATGTATTGTGCAACACCCATAGACATTGGACATATTGTGCAACAGCCATAGACATATTGTGCAACAGCCATAGTCATATTGTGCAACAGCCATAGACATATTGTGCAACAGGCATAGACATTGGACATATTGTGCAACAGGCATAGACATTGGACATATTGTGTAACAGTCATAGGACAATGGACATATTGTGTAACAATCATAGACATTGGACATATTGGTAACAGCCATAGACATTGGACATATTGTGTAACAGTCATAGACATTGGACATATTGTGTAACAATCATAGACATTGGACATATTGTGTAACAGCCATAGAAATTGGACACATTGTGCAACAGCCATATATACTGGACATATTGTGCAACAGCCATAGACAATTAACATACTGTGTAACAGCCATAGACATATTGTGCAACAGCCATAGCTATTGGACATATTTTGAAACAGCCATAGACAATTGACATACTGTATAACAGTCATAGACATATTGTGCAACAGCCATAGATATTGGACATACAGTGTAACAGCCATAGATATTGGACATACTGTGCAACAGCCATAGACATTGGACATACTGTGTAACAGCCATAGACATTGGACATATTGTGCACCAGCCATAGAAATTGGACATATTGTGCAACAGCCATAGACAGTGACATATTATGCAACAGCCATATACATTGGACATACTGTGTAACAGTCATAGACATTGGACATATTGTGTAACAATCATAGACATTGGACATATTGTGTAACAGTCATAGACATTGGACATATTATGTAACAGCCATAGACATTGGACATATTGTGTAACAGCCATAGACATTGGACATATTGTGCAACAGCCATAGTCATTGGACATATTGTGTAACAGTCAAAGACATTGGACATATTGTGTAACAGTCATAGACATTGGACATATTGTGTAACAGCCATAGACATTAGACATATTGTGCAACAGCCATAGACGTTGGACATATTGTGCAACAGCCATAGACATTAGACATATTGTGTAACAGTCATAGACATTGGACATATTGTGCAACAGCCATAGTCATTGGACATATTGTGTAACAGCCATAGACATTGGACATATTGTGCAACAGCCATAGATATTGGACATATTGTGCAACAGCCATAGACAATTGACATACTGTGTAACAGCCATAGACATATTGCGTAACAGCCATAGATATTGGACATATTGTGCAACAGCCATAGACAATTGACATACTGTGTAACAGCCATAGACATATTGTGCAACAGCCATAGACATTGGACATACTGTGTAACAGCCATAGACATTGAACCTATTGTGTAACAGCCATAGACATTGGACATATTGTGTAACAGCAATAGACATTGGACGTATTGTGTAACAGCCATAGACATTTAACATATTGTGTAACAGTCATAGACATTGGACATATTGTGTAATAGTCATAGACATTGGACATATTGTGTAACAGCCATAGACATTTGATGAATTGTGCAACAGCCATAGACATTGGACATATTGTGCAACAGCCATAGACATATTGTGCAACAGCCATAGACATATTGTGTAACAGCCATAGACATATTGTGCAACAGCCATAGATATTGGACATATTGTGCAACAACCATAGACAATTGACATACTGTGTAACAGCCATAGACATATTGTGTAACAGCCATAGATATTGGACATATTGTGCAACAGCCATAGACAATTGACATACTGTGTAACAGCCATAGACATATTGTGCAACAGCCATAGACATTGGACATACAGTGTAACAGCCATAGACATTGAACATATTGTGTAACAGCCATAGAAATTGGACATATTGTGTAACAGCAATAGACATTGGACACATTGTGTAACAGCCATAGACATTTAACATATTGTGTAACAGTCATAGACATTGGACATATTGTGTAATAGTCATAGACATTGGACATATTGTGTAACAGCCATAGACATTTGATGTATTGTGCAACAGCCATAGACATTGGACATATTGTGCAACAGCCATAGACATATTGTGCAACAGCCATAGACATATTGTGCAACATCCATAGACATATTGTGCAACAGGCATAGACATTGGACATATTGTGTAACAGTCATAGACATTGGACATATTGTGTAACAATCATAGACATTGGACATATTGTGTAACAGCCATAGACATTGGAAATATTGTGTAACAGTCATAGACATTGGACATATTGTGTAACAATCATAGACATTGGACATATTGTGTAACAGTCATAGACATTGGACATATTATGTAACAGCCATAGACATTGGACATATTGTGCAACAGCCATATATACTGGACATATTGTGCAACAGCCATAGACAATTGACATACTGTGTAACAGCCATAGACATATTGTGCAACAGCCATAGCTATTGGACATAGTTTGAAACAGCCATAGACACTTGACATACTGTATAACAGTCATAGACATATTGTGCAACAGCCATAGATATTGGACATACTGTGTAACAGCCATAGATATTGGACATACTGTGCAACAGCCATAGACATTGGACATACTGTGTAACAGCCATAGACATTGGACATATTGTGCAACAGCCATAGAAATTGGACATATTGTGCAACAGCCATAGACATTTGACATATTATGCAACAGCCATATACATTGGACATATTGTGTAACAGCCATAGACATTGGACATACTGTGTAACAGTCATAGACATTGGACATATTGTGTAACAGTCATAGACATTGGACATATTATGTAACAGCCATAGACATTGGACATATTGTGTAACAGCCATAGGCATTGGACATATTGTGCAACAGCCATAGTCATTGGACATATTGAGTAACAGTCAAAGACATTGGACATATTGTGTAACAGTCATAGACATTGGACATATTGTGTAACAGCCATAGACATTTAACATATTGTGTAACAGTCATAGACATTGGACATATTGTGTAACAGTCATAGACATTGGACATATTGTGTAACAGTCATAGACATTGGACATATTGTGTAACAGTCATAGACATTGGACATACTGTGTAACAGCCATAGACATTGGACATATTGTTCAACAGCCATAGACATATTTTGCAACAGCCATAGACATATTGTGTAACAGCCATAGACATATTGTGCAACAGCCATAGATATTGGACATATTGTGCAACAGCCATAGACAATTGACATACTGTGTAACAGCCATAGACATATTGTGTAACAGCCATAGATATTGGACATATTGTGCAACAGCCATAGACAATTGACATACTGTGTAACAGCCATAGACATATTGTGCAACAGCCATAGACATTGGACATACTGTGTAACAGCCATAGACATTGAACATATTGTGTAACAGCCATAGACATTGGACATATTGTGTAACAGCAATAGACATTGGACATATTGTGTAACAGCCATAGACATTTAACATATTGTGTAACAGTCAGAGACATTGGACATATTGTGTAATAGTCATAGACATTGGATATATTGTGTAACAGCCATAGACATTTGATGTATTGTGCAACAGCCATAAACATTGGACATATTGTGCAACAGCCATAGACATATTGTGCAACAGCCATAGACATATTGTGCAACAGCCATAGACATTTTGTGCAACAGGCATAGACATTGGACATATTGTGTAACAGTCATAGACATTGGACATATTGTGTAACAATCATAGACATTGGACATATTGTGTAACAGCCATAGACATTGGACATATTGTGTAACAATCATAGACATTGGACATATTGTGTAACAGCCATAGACATTGGAAATATTGTGTAACAGTCATAGACATTGGACATATTGTGTAACAATCATAGACATTGGACGTATTGTGTAACAGTCATAGACATTATACATATTATGTAACAGCCATAGACATTGGACATATTGTGTAACAGCCATAGGCATTGGACATATTGTGCAACAGCCATAGACATTGGACATAATGTGTAACAGTCATAGACATTGGACATATTGTGTAACAATCATAGACATTGGACATATTGTGTAACAGTCATAGACATTGGACATACTGTGTAACAGCCATAGACATTGGACATATTATGTAAACAGCCATAGACATTGGACATATTATGTAACAGCCATAGACATTGGACATATTATGTAACAGCCATAGACATTAGATATATTATGTAACAGCCATAGACATTGGACATATTGTGTAAAAGCCATAGAAATTGGACACATTGTTCAACAGCCATATATACTGGACATATTGTGCAACAGCCATAGACAATTGACATACTGTGTAACAGCCATAGACATATTGTGCAACAGCCATAGCTATTGGACATATTTTGAAACAGCCATAGACAATTGACATACTGTATAACAGTCATAGACATATTGTGCAACAGCCATAGATATTGGACATACTGTGCAACAGCCATAGACATTGGACATACTGTGTAACAGCCATAGACATTGGACATATTGTGCAACAGCCATAGAAATTGGACATATTGTGCAACAGCCATAGACATTTGACATATTATGCAACAGCCATATACATTGGACATATTGTGTAACAGCCATAGACATTAGACATATTGTGCAACAGCCATAGACATTGGACATATTGTGCAACAGCCATAGACATTGGACATACTGTGTAACAGTCATAGACATTGGACATATTGTGTAACAATCATAGACATTGGACATATTGTGTAACAGTCATAGACATTGGACATATTATGTAACAGCCATAGACATTGGACATATTGTGTAACAGCCATAGGCATTGGACATATTGTGCAACAGCCATAGACATTGAACATATTGTGTAACAGCAATAGACATTGGACATATTGTGTAACAGCCATAGACATTGGACATATTGCTCAACAGCCATAGACATATTGTGCAACAGCCATAGACATATTGTGTAACAGCCATAGACATATTGTGCAACAGCCATAGATATTGGACATAGTGTGCAACAGCCATAGACAATTGACATACTGTGTAACAGCCATAGACATATTGTGTAACAGCCATAGATATTGGACATATTGTGCAACAGCCATAGACAATTGACATACTGTGTAACAGCCATAGACATATTGTGCAACAGCCATAGACATTGGACATACTGTGTAACAGCCATAGACATTGAACATATTGTGTAACAGCCATAGACATTGGACATATTGTGTAACAGCAATAGACATTGGACATATTGTGTAACAGCCATAGACATTTAACATATTGTGTAACAGTCAGAGACATTGGACATATTGTGTAATAGTCATAGACATTGGACATATTGTGTAACAGCCATAGACATTTGATGTATTGTGCAACAGCCATAAACATTGGACATATTGTGCAACAGCCATAGACATATTGTGCAACAACCATAGACATATTGTGCAACAGCCATAGACATATTGTGCAACAGGCATAGACATTGGACATATTGTGTAACAGTCATAGACATTGGACATATTGTGTAACAATCATAGACATTGGACATATTGTGTAACAGCCATAGACATTGGAAATATTGTGTAACAGTCATAGACATTGGACATATTGTGTAACAATCATAGACATTGGACATATTGTGTAACAGTCATAGACATTATACATATTATGTAACAGCCATAGACATTGGACATATTGTGTAACAGCCATAGGCATTGGACATATTGTGCAACAGCCATAGACATTGGACATAATGTGTAACAGTCATAGACATTGGACATATTGTGTAACAGTCATAGACATTGGACATACTGTGTAACAGCCATAGACATTGGACATATTATGTAACAGCCATAGACATTAGACATATTATGTAACAGCCATAGACATTGGACATATTGTGTAAAAGCCATAGAAATTGGACACATTGTGCAACAGCCATATATACTGGACATATTGTGCAACAGCCATAGACAATTGACATACTGTGTAACAGCCATAGACATATTGTGCAACAGCCATAGCTATTGGACATATTTTGAAACAGCCATAGACAATTGACATACTGTATAACAGTCATAGACATATTCTGCAACAGCCATAGATATTGGACATACTGTGTAACAGCCATAGATATTGGACATACTGTGCAACAGCCATAGACATTGGACATACTGTGTAACAGCCATAGACATTGGACATATTGTGCAACAGCCATGGAAATTGGACATATTGTGCAACAGCCATAGACATTTGACATATTATGCAACAGCCATATACATTGGACATATTGTGTAACAGCCATAGACATTAGACATATTGTGCAACAGCCATAGACATTGGACATATTGTGCAACAGCCATAGACATTGGACATACTGTGTAACAGTCATAGACATTGGACATATTGTGTAACAATCATAGACATTGGACATATTGTGTAACAGTCATAGACATTGGACATATTATGTAACAGCCATAGACATTGGACATATTGTGTAACAGCCATAGGCATTGGACATATTGTGCAACAGCCATAGACATTGAACATATTGTGTAACAGCAATAGACATTGGACATATTGTGTAACAGCCATAGACATTTAACATATTGTGTAACAGTCATAGACATTGGACATATTGTGTAATAGTCATAGACATTGGACATATTTTGTAACAGCCATAGACATATGATGTATTGTGCAACAGCCATAGACATTGGACATATTGTGCAACAGCCGTAGACATATTGTGCAACAGCCATAGACATATTGTGCAACAGGCATAGACATTGGACATATTGTGTAACAGTCATAGAAATTGGACATATTGTGTAACAATCATAGACATTGGACATATTGTGTAACAGCCATAGACATTGGACATATTGTGTAACAGCCATAGACATTGGACATATTGTGCAACAGCCATAGACATTGGAAATATTGTGCAACAGCCATAGACATATTGTGCAACAGCCATAGACATATTGCGCAACAGCCATATACATTGGACATATTGTGTAACAGTCATAGACATTGGACATATTGTGTAACAATCATAGACATTGGACATATTGTGTAACAGCCATAGACATTGGACATATTGTGTAACAGTCATAGACATTGGACATACTGTGTAACAATCATAGACATTGGACATATTGTGTAACAGTCATAGACATTGGACATATTATGTAACAGCCATAGAATTGGACATATTGTGTAACAGCCATAGGCATTGGACATATTGTGTAACAGCCATAGACATTGGACATATTGTGTTACAGCCATAGACATTGGACATATTGTGTAACAGCCATAGGCATTGGACATATTGTGCAACAGCCATAGACATTGGACATAATGTGTAACAGTCACAGACATTGGACATATTGTGTAACAATCATAGACATTGGACATATTGTGTAACAGTCATAGACATTGGACATACTGTGTAACAGCCATAGACATTGGACATATTATGTAACAGCCATAGACATTGGACATATTATGTAACAGCCATAGACATTGGACATATTATGTAACAGCCATAGACATTAGATATATTATGTAACAGCCATAGACATTGGACATATTGTGTAAAAGCCATAGAAATTGGACACATTGTGCAACAGCCATATATACTGGACATATTGTGCAACAGCCATAGACAATTGACATACTGTGTAACAGCCATAGACATATTGTGCAACAGCCATAGCTATTGGACATATTTTGAAACAGCCATAGACAATTGACATACTGTATAACAGTCATAGACATATTGTGCAACAGCCATAGATATTGGACATACTGTGTAACAGCCATAGATATTGGACATACTGTGCAACAGCCATAGACATTGGACATACTGTGTAACAGCCATAGACATTGGACATATTGTGCAACAGCCATAGAAATTGGACATATTGTGCAACAGCCATAGACATTTGACATATTATGCAACAGCCATATACATTGGACATATTGTGTAACAGCCATAGACATTAGACATATTGTGCAACAGCCATAGACATTGGACATATTGTGCAACAGCCATAGACATTGGACATACTGTGTAACAGTCATAGACATTGGACATATTGTGTAACAATCATAGACATTGGACATATTGTGTAACAGTCATAGACATTGGACATATTATGTAACAGCCATAGACATTGGACATATTGTGTAACAGCCATAGGCATTGGACATATTGTGCAACAGCCATAGACATTGAACATATTGTGTAACAGCAATAGACATTGGACATATTGTGTAACAGCCATAGACATTGGACATATTGCTCAACAGCCATAGACATATTGTGCAACAGCCATAGACATATTGTGTAACAGCCATAGACATATTGTGGCAACAGCCATAGATATTGGACATAGTGTGCAACAGCCATAGACAATTGACATACTGTGTAACAGCCATAGACATATTGTGTAACAGCCATAGATATTGGACATATTGTGCAACAGCCATAGACAATTGACATACTGTGTAACAGCCATAGACATTGAACATATTGTGTAACAGCCATAGACATTGGACATATTGTGTAACAGCAATAGACATTGGACATATTGTGTAACAGCCATAGACATTTAACATATTGTGTAACAGTCAGAGACATTGGACATATTGTGTAATAGTCATAGACATTGGACATATTGTGTAACAGCCATAGACATTTGATGTATTGTGCAACAGCCATAAACATTGGACATATTGTGCAACAGCCATAGACATATTGTGCAACAACCATAGACATATTGTGCAACAGCCATAGACATATTGTGCAACAGGCATAGACATTGGACATATTGTGTAACAGTCAATAGACATTGGACATATTGTGTAACAATCATAGACATTGGACATATTGTGTAACAGCCATAGACATTGGAAATATTGTGTAACAGTCATAGACATTGGACATATTGTGTAACAATCATAGACATTGGACATATTGTGTAACAGTCATAGACATTATACATATTATGTAACAGCCATAGACATTGGACATATTGTGTAACAGCCATAGGCATTGGACATATTGTGCAACAGCCATAGACATTGGACATAATGTGTAACAGTCATAGACATTGGACATATTGTGTAACAGTCATAGACATTGGACATACTGTGTAACAGCCATAGACATTGGACATATTATGTGACAGCCATAGACATTAGACATATTATGTAACAGCCATAGACATTGGACATATTGTGTAAAAGCCATAGAAATTGGACACATTGTGCAACAGCCATATATACTGGACATATTGTGCAACAGCCATAGACAATTGACATACTGTGTAACAGCCATAGACATATTGTGCAACAGCCATAGCTATTGGACATATTTTGAAACAGCCATAGACAATTGACATACTGTATAACAGTCATAGACATATTCTGCAACAGCCATAGACATTGGTCATACTGTGTAACAGCCATAGAAATTGGACATATTGTGCAACAGCCATAGACATTTGACATATTATGCAACAGCCATATACATTGGACATATTGTGTAACAGCCATAGACATTAGACATATTGTGCAACAGCCATAGACATTGGACATATTGTGCAACAGCCATAGACATTGGACATACTGTGTAACAGTCATAGACATTGGACATATTGTGTAACAATCATAGACATTGGACATATTGTGTAACAGTCATAGACATTGGACATATTATGTAACAGCCATAGACATTGGACATATTGTGCAACAGCCATAGACATTGAACATATTGTGTAACAGCAATAGACATTGAACATATTGTGTAACAGCCATAGACATTTAACATATTGTGTAACAGTCATAGACATTGGACATATTGTGTAATAGTCATAGACATTGGACATATTTTGTAACAGCCATAGACATATGATGTATTGTGCAACAGCCATAGACATTGGACATATTGTGCAACAGCCGTAGACATATTGTGCAACAGCCATAGACATATTGTGCAACAGGCATAGACATTGGACATATTGTGTAACAGTCATAGAAATTTGACATATTGTGTAACAATCATAGACATTGGACATATTGTGTAACAGCCATAGACATTGGACATATTGTGTAACAGCCATAGACATTGGATATATTGTGCAACAGCCATAGACATTGGACATATTGTGCAACAGCCATAGCCATATTGTGCAACAGCCATAGACATATTGCGCAACAGCCATATACATTGGACATATTGTGTAACAGTCATAGACATTGGACATATTGTGTAACAATCATAGACATTGGACATATTGTGTAACAGCCATAGACATTGGACATATTGTGTAACAGTCATAGACATTGGACATACTGTGTAACAATCATAGACATTGGACATATTGTGTAACAGTCATAGACATTGGACATATTATGTAACAGCCATAGAATTGGACATATTGTGTAACAGCCATAGGCATTGGACATATTGTGTAACAGCCATAGACATTGGACATATTGTGTTACAGTCATAGACATTGGACATATTGTGTAACAGCCATAGACATTGGACATATTGTGTAACAGCCATAGACATTGGACATATTGTGTATCAGTCATAGACATTGGACATATTGTGTAACAGCCATAGACATTGGACATATTGTGTAACAGCCATAGGCATTGGACATATTGTGCAACAGCCATAGACATTGGACATATTGTGTAACAGTCATAGACATTGGACATATTGTGTAACAGCCATAGACATTGGACATATTGTGTAACAGCCATAGACATTGGACATATTGTGCAACAGCCATAGACATTGGACATATTGTGCAACAGCCATAGACATTTGACATATTATGCAACAGCCATATACATTGGACATATTGTGTAACAGCCAAAGACATTAGACATATTGTGCAACAGCCATAGACGTTGGACATATTGTGCAACAGCCATATACATTGGACATACTGTGTAACAGTCATAGACATTGGACATATTGTGCAACAGCCATAGAAATTGGACATATTGTTCAACAGCCATAGACATTTGACATATTGTGTAACAGCCATAGACATTGGACATATTGTGCAACAGCCATAGATATTGGACATATTGTGCAACAGCCATAGACAATTGACATACTGTGTAACAGCCATAGACATATTGTGTAACAGCCATAGATATTGGACATATTGTGCAACAGCCATAGACAATTGACATACTGTGTAACAGCCATAGACATATTGTGCAACAGCCATAGACATTGGACATACTGTGTAACAGCCATAGACATTGAACATATTGTGTAACAGCCATAGACATTGGACATATTGTTTAACAGCAATAGAGATTGGACTTATTGTGTAATAGTCATAGACATTGGACATATTGTGTAACAGCCATAGACATTTGATGTATTGTGCAACACCCATAGACATTGGACATATTGTGCAACAGCCATAGACATATTGTGCAACAGCCATAGACATATTGTGCAACAGCCATAGACATATTGTGCAACAGGCATAGACATTGGACATATTGTGCAACAGGCATAGACATTGGACATATTGTGTAACAGTCATAGACAATGGACATATTGTGTAACAATCATAGACATTGGACATATTGTGTAACAGCCATAGACATTGGACATATTGTGTAACAGTCATAGACATTGGACATATTGTGTAACAATCATAGACATTGGACATATTGTGTAACAGCCATAGAAATTGGACACATTGTGCAACAGCCATATATACTGGACATATTGTGCAACAGCCATAGACAATTGACATACTGTGTAACAGCCATAGACATATTGTGCAACAGCCATAGCTATTGGACATATTTTGAAACAGCCATAGACAATTGACATACTGTATAACAGTCATAGACATAATGTGCAACAGCCATAGATATTGGACATACAGTGTAACAGCCATAGATATTGGACATACTGTGCAACAGCCATAGACATTGGACATACTGTGTAACAGCCATAGACATTGGACATATTGTGCACCAGCCATAGAAATTGGACATATTGTGCAACAGCCATAGACAGTTGACATATTATGCAACAGCCATATACATTGGACATACTGTGTAACAGTCATAGACATTGGACATATTGTGTAACAATCATAGACATTGGACATATTGTGTAACAGTCATAGACATTGGACATATTATGTAACAGCCATAGACATTGGACATATTGTGTAACAGCCATAGACATTGGAAATATTGTGCAACAGCCATAGTCATTGGACATATTGTGTAACAGTCAAAGACATTGGACATATTGTGTAACAGTCATAGACATTGGACATATTGTGTAACAGCCATAGACATTAGACATATTGTGCAACAGCCATAGACGTTAGACATATTGTGCAACAGCCATAGACATTAGACATATTGTGTAACAGTCATAGACATTGGACATATTGTGCAACACCCATAGTCATTGGACATATTGTGTAACAGCCATAGACATTGGACATATTGTGCAACAGCCATAGATATTGGACATATTGTGCAACAGCCATAGACAATTGACATACTGTGTAACAGCCATAGACATATTGCGTAACAGCCATAGATATTGGACATATTGTGCAACAGCCATAGACAATTGACATACTGTGTAACAGCCATAGACATATTGTGCAACAGCCATAGACATTGGACATACTGTGTAACAGCCATAGACATTGAACCTATTGTGTAACAGCCATAGACATTTAACATATTGTGTAACAGTCATAGACATTGGACATATTGTGTAATAGTCATAGACATTGGACATATTGTGTAACAGCCATAGACATTTGATGAATTGTGCAACAGCCATAGACATTGGACATATTGTGCAACAGCCATAGACATATTGTGCAACAGCCATAGACATATTGTGTAACAGCCATAGACATATTGTGCAACAGCCATAGATATTGGACATATTGTGCAACAACCATAGACAATTGACATACTGTGTAACAGCCATAGACATATTGTGTAACAGCCATAGATATTGGACATATTGTGCAACAGCCATAGACAATTGACATACTGTGTAACAGCCATAGACATATTGTGCAACAGCCATAGACATTGGACATACAGTGTAACAGCCATAGACATTGAACATATTGTGTAACAGCCATAGAAATTGGACATATTGTGTAACAGCAATAGACATTGGACACATTGTGTAACAGCCATAGACATTTAACATATTGTGTAACAGTCATAGACATTGGACATATTGTGTAATAGTCATAGACATTGGACATATTGTGTAACAGCCATAGACATTTGATGTATTGTGCAACAGCCATAGACATTGGACATATTGTGCAACAGCCATAGACATATTGTGCAACAGCCATAGACATATTGTGCAACATCCATAGACATATTGTGCAACAGGCATAGACATTGGACATATTGTGTAACAGTCATAGACATTGGACATATTGTGTAACAATCATAGACATTGGACATATTGTGTAACAGCCATAGACATTGGAAATATTGTGTAACAGTCATAGACATTGGACATATTGTGTAACAATCATAGACATTGGACATATTGTGTAACAGTCATAGACATTGGACATATTATGTAACAGCCATAGACATTGGACATATTGTGCAACAGCCATATATACTGGACATATTGTGCAACAGCCATAGACAATTGACATACTGTGTAACAGCCATAGACATATTGTGCAACAGCCATAGCTATTGGACATAGTTTTAGACACTTGACATACTGTATAACAGTCATAGACATATTGTGCAACAGCCATAGATATTGGACATACTGTGTAACAGCCATAGATATTGGACATACTGTGCAACAGCCATAGACATTGGACATACTGTGTAACAGCCATAGACATTGGACATATTGTGCAACAGCCATAGAAATTGGACATATTGTGCAACAGCCATAGACATTTGACATATTATGCAACAGCCATATACATTGGACATATTGTGTAACAGCCATAGACATTGGACATACTGTGTAACAGTCATAGACATTGGACATATTGTGTAACAGTCATAGACATTGGACATATTATGTAACAGCCATAGACATTGGACATATTGTGTAACAGCCATAGGCATTGGACATATTGTGCAACAGCCATAGTCATTGGACATATTGAGTAACAGTCAAAGACATTGGACATATTGTGTAACAGTCATAGACATTGGACATATTGTGTAACAGCCATAGACATTTAACATATTGTGTAACAGTCATAGACATTGGACATATTGTGTAACAGTCATAGACATTGGACATATTGTGTAACAGTCATAGACATTGGACATATTGTGTAACAGTCATAGACATTGGACATACTGTGTAACAGCAATAGAAATTGGACATATTGTTCAACAGCCATAGACATATTTTGCAACAGCCATAGACATATTGTGTAACAGCCATAGACATATTGTGCAACAGCCATAGATATTGGACATATTGTGCAACAGCCATAGACAATTGACATACTGTGTAACAGCCATAGACATATTGTGTAACAGCCATAGATATTGGACATATTGTGCAACAGCCATAGACAATTGACATACTGTGTAACAGCCATAGACATATTGTGCAACAGCCATAGACATTGGACATACTGTGTAACAGCCATAGACATTGAACATATTGTGTAACAGCCATAGACATTGGACATATTGTGTAACAGCAATAGACATTGGACATATTGTGTAACAGCCATAGACATTTAACATATTGTGTAATAGTCAGAGACATTGGACATATTGTGTAATAGTCATAGACATTGGATATATTGTGTAACAGCCATAGACATTTGATGTATTGTGCAACAGCCATAAACATTGGACATATTGTGCAACAGCCATAGACATATTGTGCAACAGCCATAGACATATTGTGCAACAGCCATAGACATATTGTGCAACAGGCATAGACATTGGACATATTGTGTAACAGTCATAGACATTGGACATATTGTGTAACAATCATAGACATTGGACATATTGTGTAACAGCCATAGACATTGGACATATTGTGTAACAATCATAGACATTGGACATATTGTGTAACAGCCATAGACATTGGAAATATTGTGTAACAGTCATAGACATTGGACATATTGTGTAACAATCATAGACATTGGACGTATTGTGTAACAGTCATAGACATTATACATATTATGTAACAGCCATAGACATTGGACATATTGTGTAACAGCCATAGGCATTGGACATATTGTGCAACAGCCATAGACATTGGACATAATGTGTAACAGTCATAGACATTGGACATATTGTGTAACAATCATAGACATTGGACATATTGTGTAACAGTCATAGACATTGGACATACTGTGTAACAGCCATAGACATTGGACATATTATGTAACAGCCATAGACATTGGACATATTATGTAACAGCCATAGACATTGGACATATTATGTAACAGCCATAGACATTAGATATATTATGTAACAGCCATAGACATTGGACATATTGTGTAAAAGCCATAGAAATTGGACACATTGTGCAACAGCCATATATACTGGACATATTGTGCAACAGCCATAGACAATTGACATACTGTGTAACAGCCATAGACATATTGTGCAACAGCCATAGCTATTGGACATATTTTGAAACAGCCATAGACAATTGACATACTGTATAACAGTCATAGACATATTGTGCAACAGCCATAGATATTGGACATACTGTGTAACAGCCATAGATATTGGACATACTGTGCAACAGCCATAGACATTGGACATACTGTGTAACAGCCATAGACATTGGACATATTGTGCAACAGCCATAGAAATTGGACATATTGTGCAACAGCCATAGACATTTGACATATTATGCAACAGCCATATACATTGGACATATTGTGTAACAGCCATAGACATTAGACATATTGTGCAACAGCCATAGACATTGGACATATTGTGCAACAGCCATAGACATTGGACATACTGTGTAACAGTCATAGACATTGGACATATTGTGTAACAATCATAGACATTGGACATATTGTGTAACAGTTATAGACATTGGACATATTATGTAACAGCCATAGACATTGGACATATTGTGTAACAGCCATAGGCATTGGACATATTGTGCAACAGCCATAGACATTGAACATATTGTGTAACAGCAATAGACATTGGACATATTGTGTAACAGCCATAGACATTGGACATATTGCTCAACAGCCATAGACATATTGTGCAACAGCCATAGACATATTGTGTAACAGCCATAGACATATTGTGCAACAGCCATAGATATTGGACATAGTGTGCAACAGCCATAGACAATTGACATACTGTGTAACAGCCATAGACATATTGTGTAACAGCCATAGATATTGGACATATTGTGCAACAGCCATAGACAATTGACATACTGTGTAACAGCCATAGACATATTGTGCAACAGCCATAGACATTGGACATACTGTGTAACAGCCATAGACATTGAACATATTGTGTAACAGCCATAGACATTGGACATATTGTGTAACAGCAATAGACATTGGACATATTGTGTAACAGCCATAGACATTTAACATATTGTGTAACAGTCAGAGACATTGGACATATTGTGTAATAGTCATAGACATTGGACATATTGTGTAACAGCCATAGACATTTGATGTATTGTGCAACAGCCATAAACATTGGACATATTGTGCAACAGCCATAGACATATTGTGCAACAACCATAGACATATTGTGCAACAGCCATAGACATATTGTGCAACAGGCATAGACATTGGACATATTGTGTAACAGCCATAGACATTGGAAATATTGTGTAACAGTCATAGACATTGGACATATTGTGTAACAATCATAGACATTGGACATATTGTGTAACAGTCATAGACATTATACATATTATGTAACAGCCATAGACATTGGACATATTGTGTAACAGCCATAGGCATTGGACATATTGTGCAACAGCCATAGACATTGGACATAATGTGTAACAGTCATAGACATTTGACATATTGTGTAACAGTCATAGACATTGGACATACTGTGTAACAGCCATAGACATTGGACATATTATGTGACAGCCATAGACATTAGACATATTATGTAACAGCCATAGACATTGGACATATTGTGTAAAAGCCATAGAAATTGGACACATTGTGCAACAGCCATATATACTGGACATATTGTGCAACAGCCATAGACATTTGACATATTGTGTAACAGCCATAGACATTGGGCATATTGTGTAACAGTCATAGACATTGGACATATTGGGCAACAGCCATAGACATTGCACACATTGTGTAACAGCCATAGACATTGGACATATTGTGTAACGGCCATAGACATTGGACATAATTTGCTACGGCCGACGACCAATCAGCAATCGGTAGGCGATGTTGTCACTATCACGACGTACGCCTTTACTTCCCAAGAATATTCTAGTAACTATTTTAGGCTGAGTCCACCTGGAAGCCTAGGACAGTTTTAAAATGCTAATACGCCCTGATTCGGGTCGAACCTATGCCCATCGGGCCCGAGCGTCCTCTTTTTTGCCAGAACGCTTCCCGTTCGGAGACGGCAGGTTGGAAACTCGGCGTGGACACTATAGTTTTCAATGTGTATATTGTCTGGTGTTTCCTCTAATTTCTACAGAATGTATTTTTAATCACTGTGCAGTGTTTGAAAATATTGCCGGTCCAAGTTTTGTATTTACCTGTTTTGTTGCAAGAACTTTACACAGGGTGAATACAAAACTTGGACCGACAATATTTTCAAACACTGCACAGTCATTAACATATACCCTATACATTGTTTTCTACTTCCATGAGTGTTGATTAATACCTGTGAATTTATTGTGCTTGTTATTTCAAGACAGAGAAGTAAATACCTGAATGGCTTGGCCACGTGGCAGGAACAAGGAGCTGATCCACGACTCTGGTGATCGAGTGAGATAGCAGAACATGACCGCCCACGCTTATGGACATGGCACATGGCGGATGGATGGATGGTTATTTCAAGGCTCCGGTCTCCATGGCGAAGAGGTTAAGGACGCTGTTCGTAATCCCGTATACCCACGTACGAAACACAGCTGCGCGAGATTTGCGTTGGTTTCTTACAGAAAGGTATGTGATCCTCTCGTTCAGAAAGCAATGGCAAACTACTGAATTTAAAACTTGCCAAGACATCAACAGCAGCAGAACAATATTGGTGTTGACTGCAATGTCCTGTAAACAGGATAAAAAAAAAAACATTCAAGGCAAATTATTAACTGCTTCAGTGCCGAAGGATAATATGTCACCAAATGTGACCTCCCATTTGGACAGAATGACAGTATATTGCCATACGAGGATTACCGTGTTATTTGTCTTGTTTCGCGATATCTTCCGCAATTTCAATGCTCAATGAACGGAAATGTATATTATAATACTTGTTCATTTGATTGTGTACCATGTTTTGTTCAAATCTACCTTTTCTTGGCACTGAATCAGATAAAAATAATGTAAACTAAGCATCGTGACCAACATGTATTATCTAATCTCATCTCATCTCATCTCATCATGTTCCTCTTGTGCCTTGCGGTGTCGAGGTGAAGTATAAACATCGTGAGAGTGCCCGATTATGGGCTTCATATATCGATATTCCCATAGACTCTGCTATTCCCTCTGTCCAACGTTTACGTGGTCGGCCTCTTCCTCTGTTTCCCTCTGGTCTGTACATCATTGCTTGGTGTGGTATGCTGTTGACTGGTATCCTACTTGCATGGCCAAACCATTTGACTTGCTGCTTTCTAATAAAAGCTAGTGCTGTTTTAACCCCCACTTTAGTCCTGATTTCTTCATTTCCGATCTTATCTATTCTTGATACGTTAAATATTCTGCTCAGGAACCTCATTTCTGTTGTTGTGATTTTTCTTTTCTCTTTTTCTGTCATTGTCCAGGTTTGGCATTGGTAACATAGAGTTGGTAGGAAGATTGTGTTGTAAAGTGTATCGGTCTGTTAAATAAGTACATCCATCCATCATGTGCCATGCCGGTAAGCGTGTGCTGTCATGATTCGCAATTTCACTCGATCACCAGAGTCGTGGATCAGTTCAGTGTCCCTGTCTCGACCATACTTCGTTGTCAAGCCATCCAAGTAATTACTTCTCTCTCTTCCCCTTGTTTTTTCCCCCCTCGATCTTGCCAGTCTTCATCAAGTTCTATAATTTATTACTTCTCATAACATGTCAAAAATACGTTGACTGTCTTCGTCTAATTTCTATAATCAGTTTACAATTTTAATTTGTTTATTGTAGAACTTGGTCGTTGGTTTTTCTGTCTGTCCATGGATTCTTTGCATTCTCCCCAGAAACCACATTTCCACAGCCATCAGATGATTTTTCACCTTGGCTGCTCATTATCAACGCTTCACATCCATACAAAAGTACAGGCTCTATATAGCACCTCAACATTCTTTTTCTCGTAAAAATTGGCATCTTTTTATTGGTCAGTATGATTTTCATCTTGCAAAAGGCTACATTCGACATGGCGATTTTTGTTCTAATCTCTTCAAGGCATCTCCAATCATAAGTACACATATTCATTGATTGTTGCTGCGCAAAATAGAAGGGCTAAACAGTATAACAGAACTACAAGTGTGGAGCTCATGGATAAATCTAGGCGAATACCAGTGAATTAGGAGGCGAGGAAACGACACTGATGTTGGACAGGACCCACATTGAGACAGTCTCATAATAGTGTAACGAGAAATGCTATTGTCTGGAACCAACAAGGCGACAGACACACAAAGACGAGTGGTAGAGACAGAAAGGAATAAAATGGGATGGGCATGGATGCAACTGCACAGGATAGCTAAGGATAGGAGGGCTTAAAGTTAGTTTGTTTAATGTTCGCTCGCTGTAAACTCAACCGTAGTATATATACACATTTCTACTTCTAATGCACTGGGCTGACTCTTTGCTCGCGGATTAGCTTTCCCTAATACCATTAAAAAGTCGCTTAAAAGTCGACAGGGTCGACTTCATTGCACCGGGATTTATCCCATATGGCTCAGTCTCTTTCCGCAACCCGGAAAGCGTCTCACAAAGCACGAACTCCGTAGCTTTTAGCGACGACCCACAGGAGTCTCCGAAACATTTAACTCGTAAACCGAAGGACGCGGCCCGGAATCGAACCCACAACCTTCGGAGCACGAGTCAAACGGCTTGACCACTTCCTCGCCATCAGGAGAATCCACTCCGACTTTCGAGGTACTTGTAATTTACGTCCCCAAGTCAAAGACGAGAAGTCAACATTTTAGTCCAACTTTCTGGTTTAGGGGTTGAATCCGCTAACTCGACATAAACACACTGGATATGTAGGAATGGAAGCTCTTGTCATGCTGACCTCCTGGAGAGAACTTGTTGTGGACCTGTCCCCCAGCGGGGGATAGAGGGCGAAATAGGGAAATATTGCACCCGCAGTTTAGATGACCTACTATTAAATAAGAAAATATTACATATGTAATTTACATGACCTACTACTAAATAAGAAAATATTACACATGCAGTTTAGATGACCTAATACTAAATAAGAAAATATTACACATGAACTTTAGATGACCTAATACTAACATAGAAAATATTACACATGTACTTTAGATGACATAATACTAAACAGAAAAATATTACACATGTACTTTAGATGACCTAATACTAAATAAGAAAATATTACACATGTACTTTAGATGACCTAATACTGAATAAGAAAATATTACACATGTACTTTAGGTGACCTAATACGCTAGAAAACTGAACAATTATATTTGTCACGTGTGGAGCAATTGATCAACATCTGATACTTGGTATCGTCATTGCAAGTTGTTCAGCCTATTGATTGTTTTCTAGTGTCTTTAAGCTGCACATATATCCTTTACATGATGCCAACATGGGGCATTTTATTTATTCGTGAATGCTTGTGATTTCTTGGCTTGTTTACGTTCAGTAGTTTGATACTGAATTCTGAACGACCGACACTCATACTATAGTATGAAAACCAGCACGAGTCGGTCTGCTTCCAAATCGCCCGTAGTTGTCTTTCGAACGCGGTATGCGGGATTACGAACTGCTTTTGTTACCCCTTCGCCACGACGCGGGTTACACTACTTGAAGAAAAGAAAAAAAGACACCCCGAATTTGCTGATCTCTGTTTAGAGTGACCCCAGTAGGTGAGTCTCTACAAATTCAGATGAAGTAAAATGTACGGTCCTTTAGTATTACAATAGTTTAGTTTAGTTTAGTTTAGCTTAGTTTAGGCGACAGATCAACATCACGGCACACGGGTGTATCCCATTAGTGCTCCGTTCTACTCCTAATTCAAACCTGAGTCCGGAGATTCTCAGCTCAGTGCACGAACTCCGTAGCACCGGCGAGGATCCTGAAATACTATGGGTAGATTTTTAACTCGAAATTTTGCCCGGGCAGAGCCGTTAGGCTACTCTTTTTCGATTTCCAACTACCAAGGAATTTTTTACGTGCGCACCAATACACACGGGCGTCCGATCTCAATACCCAGAGACCAGGAAAGAAGTCCACGTAAATAAAAATCCCGGCCCTCAACGGGGCTTGAACCCGGGACCTCCAGCAGTCAAGGCGGACACCATACCTCGAGACCACTCAGCCCCAAATTACAATAGCTAATTGAAAGTCACTTCAGCCAATCTGTGTTGACGTTATGAATTTGCAGTTAGAAGCAGTTGTGTTGTCGTGCCAGGACGCACCAGGGCGCTGCACTGGTACTTTATGTGTAACAAGGAGTGCATGGTTACAAATAATACAAGATGCATTTTTAATGACTGCGCAGTGTTTGAAAATATTGTCGATCCAAGTTGTGTATTTACCTATTATATTGCATAATCTTTACTGAAGGTGAAAACAAAATTTGGACGGGCATTATTTTCAAATATTGCACAGTTATTAAAAATACACCAAATACTTCGTCTGCTTCTAGCTCCATTTCTGCATTTTAAAGGACGCTTGAGCACGGGGGTAGCAAACGATTTTGGCCCCCGTCATATTTGTTAACTGATTAAGTGCCGAAGGATAATATATCGTCAAATGTGACCTGCCATTTGAACAGAAAGACGCTATATCGCCATACTTGGGTCATCTTGTTATTTGTTTCGTGGTATTTTTATCGTCTGCATTATTTCAGACAAGTTTGTTTTAAGTTCGATTTAATCTTCCATCGAATAAAACGGGCTTGTAAACAGCACAGTTTCTCGGCTACTAAAATACTCTGGACATATTAAGCGTCACAGTGACTTAGAGAAACCTGGGATGGAAGGCGTGGTTTCTGGGTGATGAGGTAGGGGTCGACAAAGGGAAAGATGACACATATAAATACCCGAAGAAGCAGGCTGAACGAGGCCGAATTTTTAATTTTTGTTTTTGAATCAAGCAAGAATGAGGGGACATGCGGAGAACTGGCAAGAGAATGAGAGGCTTTCCGACGCGCCGTGATGAGAGCGGCGTTCTGCAAAGGACCTGTTACGTGATGATTATTTCTCTCAGATCCAGCCAGTTGAAGATGTCGTAACACATCGGTTACAAGTACTCTGATCTTGTCCTCACCTATCCTAATAATGAAGCATAAATGGCGTCACAGGATGTCTTCCGGTCGACATATCTCCTTAATCTGTTGGGCTGACTGACAGCAGTACCACCACCCTAAGCTGGTGGAGAGCTCAAGACCACATCTACAGCCCGTGTGCTATTCAAGCTTCTCTTTCAATTCTGTACTATGTGCAGGATGACAAGATTTTATCAAGACAGTCGTGGTTGGATACTTTTTGCCAGTGTCCCGGAAACTTTCTCGGAATGCAAAAATGTCCCGGTTTTGAAAAATCCACAACTGGTCATAATAATAGTAGTTACAGTAGTAACATTTGTGCTACAATTATCTACGCATTCAAACTTTCTCTGAAAGTCAATAACTTCTTTATTATTAAGAGTAAAATGGAGTTAAAATATTCACACCAACGCCTGCTGGTTCACACTTCAACCTAAAAACGTTGGCATTTCTGCTTCAGGCATTCGAAGGAAGTGCTCGGAGAGAATGTTTCCATTTTGGCCATTTGATGAATTATCTTGTTTGCATATGCTTTTTATATTCGTGGGTATAATAGGCTGTGAGCATTCGTTACCAGCAGACACACATGTTGTCAGAAATCGCTGGTTCTGGGAAGTCAGTGAATAAGTAAAGGACATCATTATACGACTTCAGACGCATTGGGTATGTGTTAGACGCATAGTTTTAATAGACCGATCGCCGCACGGTGGGTGATGTGCTCAATACTACACCGACAGCCTTTATTTCCCAAGACATTTAACGGTGCTAATTTTAGACTGGGTCGACCAGGGAGCCCAAGTCAATTTTTAAAATTCGCATCCGTCCGGATGCAGATCGAAACTTTTACCACTGGGTGGGCAGGCGAGCACTTAGCCACTACCATTCCTGCCATTCTGGGAGGTAGAAAACACACACTGTTGGTTGAAGCAATCTTATGGTGTAAGTACAATATTCACATTGTTGTTTTAATTTATCAATATCTAAACATCTGCCATGTTGTAAGTACAAAGTTCACATTAAAAAAAAATAAATTATCGATATCTTAAGAACTGCTAATCTGTAAGAACAATACTCACATATTTTTTTAAATTGATCGATATCTTACCACCTGCCTTGTTGTAAGTACAATTTCACATAGTTTTTAATTTATCGATATCGTCACATCCGCCAATATTCTATAATTTCACATAGTTATTTCTTAGTAAAATAAATAAACACATAAATACAGATACTAATTCGTTTGTATGGTTAATTTTTTAGCACTTTTGTTTCGATGATGAATGTACTGGTGTTTATTTTCAAAATCTGGTCACACTGATTATATTCAATTTTCAGCTCAACTTTGTTCTTTACAATCGAATCTAAGATGACATCGAGAATTCCCCATATAGTTGCTTGACATAGAAAAAGCAAAAGCAACTAAATAATAACAACATAAACGGTTGTAAATTTTACGTTTACGCATACATTACTTTTCGAATGAATTACATTGACAGCAAGTGAATTATCAATGAGGTAATATATCCTTTTCGCAAATGAATTTTGCCGTCAAAATACATTCAAAGTCGTTTATATAGAATATACTCGATTTCCCCATCTCAACGCAGTCTTCGTCGCCTTGAGCGTCATCAGGTTGAGCTGTGAATATAGAATACGAAATGATAAGCGGATTTATTGCCAAACAAACAAGTAGTTTTGAACCAAGTATGGTACACAATCGAATGATCAAGTATTATAATGTAAATTTCCGTTCACTGAGCATTGAAATTGCGGAAGATACAGCGAAACGAAACAATCAATCAATCAGGTGTCGTCTCCACAATGAAGGTTGGCTGCAATAGGATCTCCAACACTGTCTGTCTCTCGCCTTGACTGTACATTCTGTCAGACTGATGTTCGTCCATCTCTTGATGTTATCTTCCCACGTGTATCATTGTCTACCTCTTGCTCGCTTTCTCCCAACCTTGCCCGCCAGTATGGTTTTTATAAGAGTGTTATGTCTTTTAACGTGGCCGAAATATTTCACTTGCCTCTGTTTTATTTCTTTCATCAACTCTCTTTTCATTCCCAGTTTTCCTAGAAACTCTGTATTTGATTGTTTCTGTTTCCATGAAATACGACATACTCTTCTGTATATCCACATCTCCTGGGGATCTATTCGACTTTCAGGTTGCTTGTTCAATGTCCAGGTTAACACGCCATACAATAATGTTGAATATACGTAACATTTGGCAATATTCATTTTTAATGCATTGTTATTCTCTCTAGATGTTAATACTGATTTCATGCTGTTGACAACATTTTTGGCCATTCCTATTCTCTTTTTTATTTCTATTTCACTTCTGCCATCATCTATTATTTCATATCCAAGATAGGAGAAGCCGGTCACACTGGCCAAGAAAAGACATTTGATAGAGTAGATAGAAACAAGCTGTGGGAAATCCTTAAACAATATGGAGTGAGAGCAACTGGAGGACACTCAGAACACTTCACCATAAGATCCGGAGTACGACAATGTTGTTTCCTGTCCCCTCTCTTGTTTATAACATATACAGTCAACATATGTAAAGAAACCAGCCAAACAGATACCGCAAGAACACTGCACGACGAGAACACAGAAGAAGAACCATCTGCAAATCTAACCGTTAGAGAACTCCTGTTTGCGGACGACCAAGCACTAATAGCAAAATCAGAAGGTGAATTACAAGGCCACATGAATAGTCTAAACGAATTGTGTAGGGAACATAACATGAAAATTAGCACAAGTAAAACAGAGATATTGACTATAGCAAAAGAAGATAAAACAACAACGATTCACTTAAACTAACATCCCTTGAAACAAGTAAAGAGTTTCAAGTACCTAGGGAGTATAATATCATCAAATGGCAAATCAGAACACGAGATCGAAAATAGATGCAATAAGGCAAACTAACTAATTGGACAAATGGCACCAATACTAAAGAACAAACATGTATCAATAACTACTAAGAAAGCACTTTACAACACAATCTTCCTACCAACTCTGTGCTACCAATGCCAAACCTGGACAATGACAGAAAAAGAGAAAAGAAAAATCACAACAACAGAAATGAGATTCCTGAGAAGAATACTTAATGTATAAAGAAGAGATAAGATCAGAAATGAAGAAATCAGGACTAAAGTGGAGGTTATAGCTGCACTAGATTTTATTAGAAGGCAGCAAGTCAAATGGTTTGGCCATGCAAGTAGGTTACCAGTCAACAGCATACCACAACGAGCAATGATGTACAGAACAGATGGAAACAGAGGAAGAGACCGACCACGTAAACGATGGACGCAGGGAATAACAGAGTCTATGGGAGTATCGATACATGAAGCCCATAAGCGGGAACTCTCCCGCTGTTTATACTTCACCTCGACACAGCAAGGTACAAGAGGAACATGATGAGATAAGGTCTCCCTGGCCTAGAAGCTAAGCGACTTTCTCCGTAATTCCGTTTATCCACGTAGGGTAACGCAGTGCGCGAGAATTGGAAGCGGTTCTCGCCGCGTTGGTAACTTACGGCATAAGTTAGCCGGCCGCTCAAAAAGCAATGGCAAACTACTGAGCGTAATCCTGCCAAGAAATCAACGACAGCGATAAAATGATGGTGTTGACAGCAATGTCATGTAAAGGATATGCGAAAAAAAAGATAGGATAAACTTGTTAAACGAAACAAATAACAACATGACCCTAGTATTGCGATATATCGCCCTTCTGTCCAAATGGGAAGTCTCATTTGGCGCGATATACTTTCCTTTGGCACTGAATCCGTTAAACTTGATTAGAAACCTTCAGCACCAATCCACACGTTCTAGAGTTTCCAGGTAATTGACACTTCCTGTACGTGTAGAATTCAAGAGCGTATGGCGTTTTCAAGGCAATTTTATGTGTAATAGTTTGCCATTGCTTTCTGAACGAGAAGTCATCGTTTAATTCCAACATAATGCCGGTGTATGGGTTGAGCCGACTACCCCGCCTTCTGCACAACGGGCGTTTCAGAGGGAGCGCTACTCTCCTGTCGATCCTGTTAATATTTGATCAGAAATCTACAACACGGATACATATGTTTAGCACGAGAGCCTTCAAATGAAAACCTTAAATGTGTGTATGTGTGTGCGTGTGCGTGTGTGTGTGTGCGTACGCGTGTGTGTGTGCGTGCGTACATGCATGCGTTGGCGCGCGTGTTTGTGTGTGTGCGTGTGTGTGTGTGTGTGTGTGTGTGAGAGAGAGAGAGAGAGAGAGAGAGAGAGAGAGAGAGAGAGAGAGAATATATTCTGAAAAAGTAAAGAACACATGTATCATTTGTCGATGTAGTCAACACCGCATCCAATACAAGTCATCCAGCGCAGATAAAGTGCTTGGATTTCTGTAGACACAAATTCTCTTGGTCGCGCGTGTAACCAGTCATGCACCACTTGCCTGCATTACCTCTTCATCGGATCGAACAGTTTTGAAACTCCCCACTCCACTCATAGACTTGCTGGACTGACAGGCATGCATATCCATACTGGACCTTCATTCGCCGATGGATTTCTATAGCTTTCACGCCTTCACTGACCAAAAAAAAACAACGGATAACAGAACACTGCTCCTCTTTGGTGCATGTCAAAAGTTGGGTGCCATCTTTAAACTTTCCTTACGACGTCACCGTGGTCGTCTGCACCATGATTTCACGTGCTGAACACCCTTGACATCCTTAACAACAACAATGAAAGGTTGCAAAACAATGAAATAGTTATTGTAATTCCTATCACCTTTTTAAAGTTTTCATGTGAAACCCCCACGTTTAAAGATAATTCAATTACACGCTAGCCTACCAGCCCGGTGATCATCGGTTCAAACTCGCATCGAGACGGATGTTTACAATTGATCTGCTCTCCCAAGTCGACCTAGCCTAAAATGGATATTAGGACATGTCTTGAAAAGGCAACTGGCAACTGATTACATCTGTGCCGATTTGTCTATGAAAACCATCGGCCCAGCGCCACATGCCTAGTTTTCATTAATGCGTGTAAAAGGGACCTTTGCTTACTTGTACTAACAACATTCACAGAAGCTGTAAGGATAGATTCATCATCATGCGCTGTGCCGTTAAACCTGGGCGATCATGTTTCGCCATCTCACACGATCACCAGACTTTGTCTGTTCCCTTCGACCTTGCCAGTTGTCACCAAGTTCTCCAATTAACTTCTTCTCATAACATGCCCAAAGATTTTACTCGCTACGTTTAATTTGTCTAATCAATCTACGATTTTCATTTGTTTCTTGTGGTACTTGGTCATTAGTTTTTCTGACTATTCATGGTATTCTTTACATTCTCATCAGAAACCACATTTCCACAGCCATCAAATGTTTATTAGCTTGACTGCTCATTGTCTAAGCTTCACATCCATACTCTTTTTCTCGTTTCAATTGACATCTTTTTATTGGTAGGTATATTTTTCATCTTGCTAAAGGCTACTTTCGCTATAGCCATTCTTGTTCTAATCTCTTCAAGTCATCTCCCATCAGATGTTATGAATGCTCCGAGATAATTGTACCGATTCACTTGTTGAAGAATATTCCCATTTACTTGTATATTACATTGTGTTATTTCTTTCTTCCTAGTGACTACCATAATATGTGACTTTTTACAATTTAATTCTAACCCTAGTTGTTCGCTGTGTGCAACAATCGCATCTACTAATTGTTGCAGATCCTGCTCATTGTCTACAATCAATACTGTATCTGATTCTTTTATATCTTCTATATTTCTGAAAATATTTTCAGAATAAAAAACACAGAGGCCTGAAACAATATGTTGCACTATTTATTGCCTGACTTATTTCGTTGCATCTTGTCAGGCACATACTGCAGAGTCATATATAATATGAAGTGAATAAATTAGTAATACTAAAGCTGAAACAATTAAAACACAGAGTCAACATTATTGTTCGAATGTGGAATATCTGTTATCACTACGTTAATTTCAAATGTGACGTGTTGTGCACGGCTTCTGTATTCAAACGTGCGACATATTGTTTGAGGTTTTCGTGTTTAAATTCACTAACTAAATAGATTCTTTCTGACACCTTTTCCTTGTCAATTCTTTTCGTGGTCTCAATGAAAGCATTACTTTGAACCTTAAATAAATTTCCTTCTTCCAAAGAAGAATGCCAAAACAACAATAAGAAATCCATTAATAATGTGAAATGAATATTAATAAATCGATAACATGGATAAAAAACACATACTGTCATCCCATGGAATTGGAAAGGAAACATTCTCTGCAGGTTCATTGTCCGCCCACACGAACTCGCCTTCGGTCACTTGGTCTGTCAGTCCCACCCAGGTCTGACTCCTTGTGACGTCTGCAACAATGTGACGCAGTATCTCCAACTTGTCGCTTGATTTGATCATGAACATTCTAGAGCCCTTAGCTAAATCAGGAAATAATTACAGACATGCATAAATATCTGCACAATGCCTATCTTACTACTTGCGAACACGCACACACACACGCGCGCGCGCGCGCGCATGCACGCAGACTTACTGACATATTTATATGCATAAGCTCAAACATCCATGCATCCATTCATCAATCAGTCCATCCATCCATCCATCAATCAGTCCATCCAACCATCCATCCATCCGTCCGTCCGTCCGTCCGTCCGTCCGTCCGTCAGTCCGTCTGTCTGTCTGTCTGTCTGTCCGTCCGTCCGTCCGTCCGTCTGTCTGTCTGTCTGTCTGTCTGTCTGTCTGTCTGTCTGTCTGTCTGTCTGTCTGTTTATATACCACAGGAAATGTGCGTGTTCTTTAACAGTTTCATTTGTTTTAATGTTAAACCGCTGCATTCATATGACCAGTCCCCATTGCTGATGATTATTGAGCCAGTTTATTCAAAGTTTGTGACACGTTCATTCTCTTTATTATTGATTTTTATGATTAGTTGGCACTTAGCTTTTTCCGTGAGCATAAGTTGTGGTGATTCAAGAACCGACAACACTGCATTCGGGGCATTCCTGTTAGCATTCAGTCATCATCTTTAACAACCAGTGAAGAGTTCCTATACTAATGGTGCCCGTTGCAATCTAATTATATGTTCGTCTTACTTAACCTTTGAGAGACGACTGTAGACCAGATCCTCTAAACACCCCTTGCTACTGCATTCTTTTTGGACCATGATAGTCTATCTATTCTTCTGCATTAATCACATTCTCCCAGAGTGCCTTCACCACATCTGCCTTAGTATGTATTAAATCACCCCTTAACGATACGAGTCAATCTGACTGTCTGTTCATTTCGAACCATACCAGACTGTCCTGGAGAAAAGATCCAACGAATGCTTACATCCCGCCACCTCTGAATCGATGCATGCCATTCTGCATGAAGCATATCAGTCGTCACCTTTGTTAGCGTACTTTGTTAATCAGCTACAACCACAACATGTGTACGCAATGTGTTCTCCAGCCAGCGGAAAGCTGCAGTAACCGGCTACATCCCCGTTCTCAGACTTGAGGTTGTTGTATCATATGCCAAACTCTCCTTTACTAAACATTGGACATTTGTTTTTGCTATGAATGCCCAAGCACTGTTTTTCCCCTCTTAACACAGAGCCATCAATATAATCTCATCGCCAGGACGAGAGGTAATCGTGAATTAATTGCTAAATTTCAGCTTCCGTGGCGTCTGCTGGCCACTCACTACACTCACGGCCCAATTTGAATATAACCATACAAAAGTCTGAATTTCTTAGCTGCACTCTTACTTACTCTTTGCCTCTGTCAATCTTTTCAAGTGTGAACGTTATCGTTGGCCTAAGTATATTTAAAACATCGGGGTAGGTATAGGGTAGAAGAACAGATAGATCATCATGGCACAGTGAGAATGGTGCTTCAGGGAGTGACCAGAGGTTATAACCGACACTCAGGACTCCGAGGAAACACCAGACGGACACATAATCAGATTGCTACTGTTACTATTAGTATTTTGACTTTTCGCTGACTGTTGAAAATGATCAAGGAGCACGTATGGAAATGTCGATAAGCGCTCTGTCGGTTCATGGCTCAACTCAAGAAATTCGGGCTCTGCGGTGGTCATTTTTACTGCGTCTGAGAGTAATGAGTAATGATCGAGCTGGTAAATCCCACAAAGCCAAATGCACTAAAAGCTCGGAAATAAATATTAATTTCAACAAAACCACTTTCATTACAATTAACAGGATTGGGGAGTCATGATCGCCGATGCCTATTGCAGAATATTTGTTTAAGTTAACATGTCAAAAATCATAAGCCAGCACACAGTGTTTCACAATGAGGTGGCAGGTTCGAATCCCAACATGATAACTATCATCATCATCATCAAGTGCCATGCCGGCTGGCGTAGGCGTTCATGGCTCTCCACAGATCTCGGTCTTTGGTGTTCTGGATCAACTCTGCTGATGATATTCCTCCATGCCACCGTCTCAGTCCGTCCAGCATCATTTCTCTTGGTCTGCCTCTGCCTCTCTTCCCCTCGATCTTTCCAGTTGTCACGATGTTCTCCAATGCCTCTCTTCTCATCACATGACCAAAGAAAGATGTTTGTCTCTTTCTTATTGTTGTATATAGTGTTCTAGTTTCATTAGCCTCTTTCAGGCAATCGTTGTTAGTTACTCTGGCAGTCCAAGGAATTCGCAACATTCGTCTTAAAAACTACATCTCTGTTGCTTCTAAGTTCTTCCTAATTTGTTCATTTACATTCCAAGATTCGCTGCCATACAGCAAAACTGGTTCTATATAGCATTTTAGTACTCTCTTTCTTACATTCATTGATAGCGACTTATTGCATAAGATACTCTTCATTTTCTGAAATGCTGTCTTTGCCTGCCCTATTCTGCTCTTAATCTCTTTTGTACATCTTCCATCTGATGTTATAAGTGCCCCTAGGTATTTAAAATTATCCACTTGGTTGAGAATTTCCCCTTCTATTTCTATGTCACATTTTGGCGTCCCCATTTTCTTTGATATCACCATTGTTACTGTTTTCTTGATATTCAAGGACAGTCCTTTCTGTGCACTCTCTGTTACTACACTGTCCAACAATTGTTGCAGGTCTGTTGCATTATCCGCTACCAATACTGTGTTATCTGCATAGCGTATATTGTTTATATTATATCCTCCGATTAGTATTCCTGGCTTCTCTTTGATCTCTCTCATTATTACTTCGCTATGCAGGGAGAAGAGATCGGGTGACAGGACACACCCCTGTCGTACTCCTAGCTTTATCTGTTCGTAACTACCCTCTTTATTTCCCATTTTAATTGCTGCTACTTGGTTCCAGTATATATTCTTTATTATTCTTAAATCTTTCCCATCAAGTGTTGATATCTTCCAACATTTTAATCAGCTCATCATGTTTTACTTTATCAAATGCCTTAGTATAATCTATGAAGCATAAATATATGTCTCTTTGTTTCTCTATTGATCTTTCTATTAGTGTTCGTAATATATATATTGCATTGTTTGTACCCTTTCCTTCCATAAAACCATACTGTTCTTCACTAATTTCCATTTTTATTTTCTTTCTTGTTCTTCTCATTATAATTCTGAGTAGAAGCTTAGTGACATGGTTTATGAGGTTAATTGTACGAAAATCTTCACAATCAATTGCTCCTGGTCTTTTTGGTATAGCTATAAATACAGATTTCAGCATATCACTGGGTAAATATCCACTACTGTAAATATCATTCAACATTTTGGTTAATATATCTACTCCAAATTCTCCCAATACTTCTAATTCTTCTATTGTGATTTCATCTGGCCCAGCTGTTTTTCCTTCTTCATATGTTTCATAGCGTCAGCAACTTCTTATTTTAGAAAAGGTCGGCCTTCTAAGTTACTTTCTTCTGTTAATTCTTCCCTTTCTCCATTATATAATTCTCTTATATACTCATTCCACCTCTTCATTATAGCACCTTCCTCCAATAAAGTCTGTCCTGTTTTTGATTTCAAACACCCTGTATTTATTCTTATTTTTCTTCCTGTGAGCTCGCTGATTTGTCTGTACATACTTTTTTGATCTTTAATGGAATTTAATTCAATTTTTCTGCATTGCTCATTTAACCAACTTTCTTTTGCCTTCACACATTTATCTCTTATTTCTTTATTTATCTTAGCATACTCTTGTTTGTCATTTTTATTCTGTTTCCTTTTGTCCATCAACCTTAAGATTTCTTCATTCATCCATTTTTTCTTAGCTTTTTGGCTTCTCTCCGGTAATATTTCTTTGCTAGTTTGATGAATGGAGTCCCTTAACATTTCCCATTGTTCATCTATACTCTGTATTTTAGCTATTGCATTGTACCTATTTTTCACAGTCACTCTGTATTGTTCTTGAATTTCTTTATCTACTTTCAGAACCTCTTTATTAAGTCTCAAGTTTTTAACCATTTTTTCCTCTCTCTTTAATCTTACTTTTATTTGTCCACATAGTGGTACATGATCACTGTTACCGTCAGCACCAGGCATTGTCTTTACATTAATTAATGCATTTTTAAATCTTTTATTAATAAGTATGTAGTCAATTTGGTTGCGTATTTTCATATCAGGGCTTTTCCATGTGTATAGTCGTCTTTTATGGTGTTTAAACCATGTGTTTCCAATTATCATATCATTAATATTTGCCCATTCTATTAGTTTCTCTCCTCTTTCATTTCTTGTACCTAAACCGTAATTCCCCACTATATCCTCTATTTTTCCCTTTCCTACTTTTGCATTAAAATCCCCCAGTATTATTTTTATTTCTTGTGATCCAATTTGGGCTATTGCCATTTCAACTTCATCGTAAAAGTTTTGTATATCTTCATCACTACTGTTTGTTGTTGGTGCATATACTTGTATAATATTTATATCTATTGGTTTGCCTTTGATTTTGACCATTATAACTCTATCTAAAATGTACCAGTATCCAGTCATAGATTTGGCTGTATTTTCATCAAATATTATTCCTACACCTTTTTCATGTGTGTCCCCTCCAGAATAAATTATTGTGTGTTTGTCGGTTATAATTTTGCCAGATCCCTTCCATCTCATCTCACTTATGCCTAGTATATTCATTTTCATGTTTTCCATTTCTCTTAGAACATTGTTTAACTTTCCTAGCTCATTTAATGTCCTAACATTCCACGTTCCTACTCTAAATTTATTTAGTTTAGTTATTGTTTTAGTTTTGCCATCAGTAGCTGGATGACGGTCTGGTGTCACCTGTGGCTCATGACTGTCCCTACCGGACGAGGATGTCCTAAGACAGCCATTAACGTCGTTCACTATTTCTGAAATGTGTGTCACTATGAAATCTTGGGAAGATAATGTGGTGGTTTCCCCTTGCCTTCCACATTCACACGGTGGTCTTTTAATAGCTATCAAATTTGATGATGTCTAGTGTGTCCTCTCATCTCGACTTCTTTCTTCTAATTCATTGAGCGCCAGGCAACACTTGTGAATGTGTTTATGGACTGTCTTAGTGGTCTCAAATGTTCCCCAAGTGATATCTATGTGTTTTAGAACATAAACGATTATAATCGTAAAAACTCCGAAGTGGAGCAAACACGACAGGGGGATTCTGATCGTCAGAAGTGTACCCCCTTCCCCAAGTATTTTGGACCTTTATCCACTTAATACTCTCTGGGGGAGGTCCTGCCCTGGCCATGACTCAGGGCGTCTTTCCCCTGCCGTGGAGTCGTTTGGCCACATTCGTTATCCCTGTTGTTGTGTTTGTCCCTTCGCTATTACCTTGTCCACTCTGAAGCCCTCCCTCCCTCGGCGAGGAGAGTCCGTGCAGCCTGTGCTTGCCCCTTAGTACGTGTGGTCGTGGGTAGCCAGCTTCATCCATGCCTCGGCCTCTGTAGCCTCCATTCGTCTCCGTTGCCGTGTTCCTTCCTTGTGCCCCGTTCACGGCGCCGCGCAACACTGGTCGTTCAGCATTACATGTATGCCACAATTTGAGAGTTGCCATCTCAGACACAAGAATTTCATCAGCAAGACAAGTAACCTTTGCCCTTTAACCTTTCAGTACTCTCCGAGCAAATACCATCCATGGTTAATTATTTCAATCAATACTATTATTACTATGCATGTCATCTTGCGTTGATCGATTTCTTTCTGCGAGCAAACATGATATTTTATTGACCCACTCCAGGTAACTCACGATAGTTCTTTGGTGATGCCGCGGATACGCCACAAGAAAATATCGAGTTTTATAGTGCATATATTTATCACTAACTGGCACCTTGTCGTCTTGACAGACAATATTTTGCGTTACATTGTGCTTCAAAACAGGCATAATCTCTCCATAACAAAAAGTCTGGGCGCTGAATTTAAAGACAATGTTTTTCCCATGCAGCATGATCCTTCTCTTTGCTTTCCTAGTTTACTCCAGAGGAAAGGTAACACCAATACATCTTGAACAAGACAAGCTGCAGAAGCTGCTGGATCAGCAAAGCAACTCTCTAACCTTCCACCTGTCGAAGCTTCGATACTAGACCAGTTTCCGCCCAAGGTTTCGGTTCTGGTCTGCTCTGCCATGACATTTAGTCTTTAGGTTACATTTCCTCGCACTAGGATCAGGTTTGTACACACCCATTTGCTCTCATCCGCCCGAAGCCACAATGTGGGGTGTCGGGTTTTGATGAGCGTCGCCCAACATTCGGCGCTAACAGAAACCATCAACTGTTATACGGTAGCTCAGTCATATCTGACTAAGACCTGACACCTATATATATATATATACACACACACACACACACACACACACACACACAAACAGACACGCACAAACACACACTGCTCAATCTATTCCATAATAAATATATGTATTTTCTGCTCCACCCCACCCTGTTTCCGCCAATATTTTACCTCCTATTCCTGTCTCTCTGTTTTTTCTTTTTCATGTCTTAGGATGTGACCAAGATATGACAGCCTGACTGATTACTTTGAAGCAGTCACTTTGTTTTGTTAAATTCTCCACAATTGGTGCACTTGACAAGTTTTCATTACAGCCAGATCTGGTCGTTTCCCAGTAACACCCACATCTCACACGCCTATGAACGTATCTAACCTAGTTTATTCATTGTTCACATTTAACTGATTCAGTGCCAAACAAATTGTAGGTTTGAACCAAACATGGGACACAATCAAATCAACAAGTATTAGCATGTAAATGTCCATTCACTGAGCAATGACATTGCGTAAGATGCCACGAGACAAAACAAATGATACGATGACCCTAGTATGGCAATATATCGTTCTTATCTCCAAATGGCAGGTCACATGCGGCGATATATTTTCCTTCGGCACTTAATAAGTTCAGTTAAGAATTTCCTATGTTATTGATCTGAGTCTTGCACTATTTCGCAATTACTATAGACGAAAATCATCGCCTTTGTGCTTTAAAGTTACAGAAAAGTTCTTAGAATATCTTCAACGAGGAAGAATAAATTCAAAACAATGTATTTCCTTAGTGAATGTAAATACAGACGCCATAAACAAATATTGCACTATCTCTTGCCTAGTACATGTCGCTGCAACTCGGCAGGGGCATACTGCACAGTTAGTTATTTATCTTATGAAGTGAATAAACAAATAATACTCTGGCTGAATTACTAAGTGCATGATATTGTTCAAATGTGGAGAAACGTTTTCCCGCGGAAGTCTAACACGTAACACGAAGTCCTTATGTTTGCATAGCAACGGCTGGAACCGCATAATACATAATACTTCGATATATCTGAGCAATCGATTATTATTCATCGAATACAGTATACGAAATACATCTTTTAAAAGTTGGGAACATTGAGGAAAACTGGCTCATAAACAAATGATCCACGACTCTGGTGATCGAGTGAGATGGCAAAACATGACCGCCCACGCTTATCGGCATGGCACATGATGAATGGATGGATGAAAAGTCACAGTGGTTTAGTCGGACCGGTGATGGAAGGAATGGTTCTTGATGAAGTACTCTTAACTCAAATGGGATCATGATTTGACAAATTACACATTTTGAGCACATTACAAAAGCCTTAATACCTAGCTGAAATATATATATATTTTTTGTTGTTTTTGTTTTGCATATCCTCTACAGGACATCGCTGTCAACATCAGCATCTTTCAGCTGTATGTTGATTTCTTGGCAAGATTACGCTCAGTAGTTTGCCATTGCTTTCTGAGCGGACGGCTCAGTTATCCCGTAAGTCACCAGCGGGGGACGAACCGCTCCCAGCTCTCGCCCTGCTACGAGACTCTGCGTGATAAACGGGATTACGGAGAAAGTGTTGTAACCCCTCTGCCAGAGAGACCGGCTGAAATATATACTAGAGGATAAAATGATTTTTAAAAAAACAAAATCAACAGTTGAAATGGGAGGTTGAAACAACACAACATGGGTTGGAAATGGGATGTAAGTCTGTACCGTCATTCCTAGCGATAGAAAGTCGTTTACAGAGATGACAGTCTCTGAGAAGATGACTCTTGATTTAATCCGAAAGCAGAGAGGGGAACATATCACCACCACCATCATATTATTTATCACCATCATGTGCCATTCTAATAACATTGGCGATTTTGTTTCACCATCTTCTACGGTCAGCAGAGTTTCGGATTAGGTCTGTATCATTGTTCCCCATTTCGCCCTTTGGTCAAGCAATATATGTATATATCTGCCCCCCCCCTCCCATATAGCTCTAGCTGTCATTAAATTGACAAGTTAATTATATAATATCATCATCATCAAACATACTTCATTAAAAACAGACCTTCGCAAGCTACTTTGGCAGAAGTAAAGTTTGTCGTTTCGGTAGATATGTAAAAACACTGGACTACACTTCCGTATGCGTAGACCTCAAAGCCCATCGTTGAATCACAAATGTCGGTATAGTAAAACAGTCCTTCTCCTGTCTGTATTGGGTTGGATAGATCCTTGGTTAACCATGACCCTGTGAGAATATAATCGGGGTGTATAAAATAAGCCTGATTTAGAGATAAACGTGTTTGTATGTGATAATGTCTGTTTAGGGATTAATGTGACTATATAAGATGTCTGTTTAAAGTTCAGTGTGTTTGTATAAGATAATGTTTGTGTAAGAATTAATGTGTCTGTATAGGACAAAGTTTATTTAAGGTTCAGCGTGTCTGTATAGGATAATGTCTCATTAGAGATACAACGTGTGTGTATAAAATAATGTCTAAAGATATAACTTGCATATATATAAAATAATATTTGATTAGATATACACTGTGTATATACAAAATAGTGTCTCATTAGTGTCTGTATAAAATCATATCTTATTAGAGATTCAATGCGTCTGTATAACATAATATTACACATTATCAACAATAAAAGATAACAAAATTATGGGATTCCAATGGGGAACAAAACCTGGACATTTAAATAACCAGGAGTAGGATAGAACTGGAAGCTTGGGTCATTTATCGCGAGTCAGATGTCGAATCTTCGGTTGCAGTGGATGTTCTTCTAGAAATTGTCCCATGCTATAGTTAGAATATAATCGAAAATTAACTAAGCGAAGGGCCCTGCAACGTAGCTTAAGACGTACAAGACTTATAGTGTACGGCACATATTTTATATACCAATGACGCTGTGGTCAGTGTTACACTTCCTAAGGTACCTATTTTAGGCGTGGTCGACCTAGAATCTCAGGTCAAGTTTTAACATTTGAATCCGAATTCGAAAATTTATGAGAGATAGAAAATTGGTATGTTATAAAACACCTTTATAACAGTGGTTCTCAAAGGGGGGGGGGGGGGGGGGGGGGGGGTTAAGTTTTTTTTCAAGATCGCGTTAGTATAAGAACCGATTACTTGATATTATTTTTCCCTCCATACTTTACGGTTCTGTACTTCTCTTCCTTCTGAAATTCGTTTTATAACGTAAGTAGACCCTCAAATCACGTTGTATGTAGATGTTTAGACTTGTTCTCGTGTGTGTTATAAATTTAGCTTCCATTTTTACGTATACCGTGTCGGGAGGAAATACGAAAGGGGGGAATGACATTCTGAATATAAGATGTGCATGGGCCAAAAAGGTTGAGAACCACTGCTCTAGGAAAATTGAAACTTTCTGAAGGAGCCAATGTACACATCTTATCTGTGAGAAAGTGTCACCCGAAATCCTGGAAGGTTTTGAATCTCTAAGAGATCAAACTGCTGGTTTATGTGTTTATCTATGGCAACGTTTTTGTTCTTACTAATCATTGCCATGCAGTGCTATCTCCGTAGTGAGGATGTCGATAATGGATCGGCAGTTGTTTCTGTATAGAGCCTACGTTGAAAATACTGCACAGCTAAATCCTGATTCTATCTTTACGTTGTCGGTCCATTTGTATCTTTGAAGCCCTTTGACGTTTTTGTCTTGAGCTTTTCCCCCATGTATGGTTTTCAGTACATTCTTTGGTCATTAGATATGGCCAAAGCGCCTTGTCTTATTTGTATTTCCCTACTGTAATGTCCATATAATTAAGTAAAATCGAATTTCCCTTTTATACGTCTTGAGACACATTGGGTATATGGTGCTAGTCCATTTTGTATAGACCAATCAGCACCCGATGGGTCACGGGGTCAGTTACATGCCGCCTTTCATGCTGCCTTTACTCCCCAGATCATTTTAGGAAATCGGAGGTCCGCATGGCCGAATGGGCTCTTAAACTTCCGGCGTGCTGATGTCGCCGGTTCAACCCCAACACCGTTCAGTTGAACTAAAATGTCCATGACTTGGGGACGTAATGTACAAGTACCTCAGAAGACGGAGTGGGTTTGCATGATAGCGAAGGTAACTAGTCATAGGGAAAGCAAACATCAGTCTAGTGCTCTAGAAGTAGTAGTACGTCTTTGAACTACGCTTGAGTTCAAAGCCAGACAACGCAAAAATAAAAATAAAAACTGTTAGGGAAGCAACTTTGATTGGGACACCCTGAGAGACTATGTCGACCTGCTTTCTTAAACGTCATTAGCATGGAACTCGACCAAACAATCCCCGGGCTGGGAGGTAAATGTGCTAGCCCCTGTGTTACCGCGACTTCCGGTATCTATATAACTTAGTATTAGGGGAGTCTTCGTGGCAAAGTGGTCAAGCCGTTTAACTCGGGCTCCGAAGGTTGTGGGTTCGATTCCGGGCTGCGTCCTTCGGTTCACGAGTTAAATTTTTCGGAGACTCCTGTGGGTCGTCGCTAGAGCTACGGAGTTCGTGCTTTGTGCGACGCTTTCCGCGCTGCGGAAAGAGACCGAGCCATATGGGATAAAACCTGGTGCAATGAAGTCGACCCTGTCGACTTTTAAGCGATTATGTAAAGAAATTTTTTTATTGTTAATGTGTGAATCGTATCTGTATAAAACTGTTGTGGCCGAGTGGTTAGTGCACAACTGGTAGATGGTTCGAGCCCCTGTAATGGCGGGCTTGGATTTTTTAACTGGCACAGTGCCATGGTATGATTAATTATCTTAAGCGACTTCCTGTATCTGAAATGAGTTTATATATCACCGAAATGTCATTGCAAAATGTTGTCTCAATTAAAATATCAACACAGTAGTTTCCCCTAAACCAGCTGCTTTAATTTGATAAATAATGTATGTCTGCTATCATATTAATTAACAACTTTTAAGTCATAACTGAGACATACCCTACTTCCCATTTTCCGCCATTAATTTTTGCTCGGTCCAAACCTAGTTTTCGTTTGACACCGATTCTGTTAAAGCGATTTCGACCTTGGGGTCAGCATTCAGTATTGAAAATCATCATTGGCACCTTTCCGTCTTGACAGACGATAGTTTAGTACATTGTGCTTCAAATAGGCTTAATAACTACGATCCATGGCGGTGGCGAGTGTGGCTGGTAAGGCCAATTCTTGCTGCAAATGTTTGCCCACAATAGGTGCATGTGAAAACATTGTCATTTCCACCATTTTGCAAAATCTTACGTCTCTCACGCTCTGTGTGTGCTTTATCTGCAATCATTTTCTACTATGTCTTTATTCCATTTCTGATAGTTGCCCTCCATGCAACACGTTCAGCGGCGAAGTGCTCCCAATGTGCACTATCAATACCTGTATCAATCATGTCCCGCTTAAATTTAGTTTCCATTTTTACGTATACTGTGTATACTGTGATTATTGAAAATCAGGTACTTGATAATGTTTATAATCTTCTCAGAAATATGTGGGATTGAGAAGATAAGGAAACTGAGAATATTTAATTCTAGCGTTAAATTAGTACTATGGATAAGCAACACGGTAAACTTACTAAAACAAATGCTAAACAACTATAAACATTCATTAAGTGGTGGCTGAGCAGAATAGAAGGAATAAAATGAAGCTCGTGAAGAGAACTAAATAAATATGAAATGAAGACGTGGGGACACATACCTGGTGCTGGATTTGATATTCACGAAGACAATCTGAGAATAGTATAACTGGAAAGCCTTTTGTCTGGACCCGACAGGGCAAGCAAATTAGAGGGAGTCTTAAAACGACATGGAGAAGAAAATTCATCGTCATGAGTCAGAGAAATATGTAGGGATGACATGGAGGTGACTGCATAAATGAGATAGCAGAAGGTATATGGCTTGGGATGAGATGGTTGGGGACCTATACTCCAATGGGGCATAATCATGAAAAATATAAAGAGAGGATGAAGAAAAGAAGCGGAAGCGATAAATTTAAGAAGAAGAAGAAGAAGAAGAAGAAGAAGAAGAAGAAGAAGAAGAAGAAGAAGAAGAAGAAGAAGAAGAAGAAGAAGAAGAAGGAGGAGGAGGATGACGACGACAACGACGACGACGACAACAACAACAACAACACGTGTGTAAACACAAACATGCTCTATACACATCAGTTGCTAAGATAAAGTACAACATACGAGGAGTGCATGCTCCAGTGCTGGTGTTGTATGTCACACTGAAGCAATTGCTGTACTCAGTCCAACATATCCTGACACAGTCCAGGACGGAAGCAGCCTGTCGAGACTTGTCAACGATGGTGGCGCTGTTACCAGTACCCGTGATCAGTCTGAACGTTGTCAGTCGAATTTCGGCTGTAACTGTCGTGGAGATATGAAAGTATTGTATCACCGGTAACATACTTTATACAATTATTTCAAGTTTAACACATGTAGAGATCTACATGGCCGAAAGGATAAGAGAGTTTGCCCTTAAATTTCCGGTTCGATGATGGCGGGGTAGTGGGATAATACCCAACACCGGAAAATCGGACTTTCAGGTTCCGGTTCGATGATGGGATAGTGGGATAACACCAGAAAATCGGACTTACAGGTAGACTTCTCGTTCAGAAAGCAATACTAAAATATTGAACGGGAAATTGCCTAAAATATCAACATTAGGTTGATCAACGATTTGCAAAAGACGAAGCAGCCATTTTGTTTTAACAGATCTTGTGCCTAACAAAAAGTAGGTTCGGACCAAACAAAAATGGTTGGCGGGCAATGGGGAGGAGGGATGTGTCACAGTTATGAATTACAAGTTGATATAGAAGCAGATATGTTGTATTATAACACAATGACAACATTTCCGCGATTTATAAGTCCATGGCAGATAGGGAAAATCGCTTTATCAGTTAACAAATGTAGGCAGTGGCTAGTACATTTGCCCACCAGACCGGTAGTCCTGGATTCTAATTCGCAGCCAGGCGTATGTTGTTTGTGTGGATTGACTAGGATGTCCAGGTCGACCCAGGTCGACCCAGGCTACAAAAGGCGCCAGCTCATGTTTTGTGAAGTACAGGCTGCCTGCGTGATATTGACCACAAGGAAGAAGAAGCTTACCTCCCATCACTGCTCCTCGAGCGCCGGTTGATCTATACAAAATATGCGGCTAGCATCATATACCAAATAGTATCAAGACGAGCGAAAATAGGCCTTTACTTTTTTTAAATATTTTTTTTGTTACTAACATCGGCTGATGCTGCCTTTGGGATGTGAAGAGTTAGGTCTTCGCATATTCTAGGCCACTATGTAATTAGGCCGGGTGATTGTTCTCTTCCTCCCGTTCTTTACTTCTATAAATATTTCCCAATTTTTCAATATACAGTTTACATAAAGTAAAATAGCATGCATGATTTATTGTCTGGCATATTTCGCTACATCTCGTTAGGTATATACTGCAGAAATCACACAATATAAAGAAAAATAACTAGATAAATGCATCAAACTGAAAAACATGATAGTCAGTTTAAATTTACTGTGGTAGACAATTGAAATAACTGTGCGAACATATGTATATTTCAGCTTGAAGGATTTATCTAGTTGCTTTACTTTATGTTATGTGATTTCTGCAGCATGTATATGAGGAGATGCACCAAAATATGCCAGGAAATAAATCATGCAATCTATCGTTTGTGTCTTCGTTATTCAAAGTTAAATAGCAGTTTGCTAGATTAAAATATTTTAATTCAATTCAGTTTTCTCATACATGATGTATGATTCCGTCTCTAAAAAGTGAGGTTTCGCTAAGGAAGATCGGCCAGTTCTTTTCCCAATGTGTCATCTACATCATGGGTATCTTTAATTAGGTATTATTTTATATATTCACACACGTTGTATCTTTAATTAGACAATATTTTATACATGCGCGTTATATCTTTAATAAGATATTATTTTATTGTGTTTTAATTATACCTTTAATAATACACACACATTATATCTTTAAATAGACATTATTTTATACATGCACGTTATATCTTTAATAAGATATTATTTTATACGTACAGGTTGTGTTTTAATTATACCGTTATTTAATACACACACATTATATCTGTAAATAGACATTATTTAATACATAGACATTATATCTTTAATTGGGCATTATTTTATGCATATACATTATATCTTTAATTAGACATTATTTTATACATATACATTATATCGTTAATTAGACATTATTTTATCCTGCACATTATATCTTTAGACATTCTGTTATACATACATGTTGCATCTTTATTTAGACATTATTTTATACACAAACGTTATATCTTTAATCATATTTTAATTTATACATACACTTTGTAACTTGAATTAGACAATATTTTATACACACGCTGTGTATCTTGAAATAGACATTATTTTACACAAGCGCATTATATCGATAACAATACATTATTTTATACATACATGTTGTATTTCTAATCAGACATGATACTGTTTATGATCAAGTTTTCTTTGATGATCAGTTATTCAGAACATACTACCATTTTAGTTACGATGAACCTCATCCTGACACCGGTTGGCGCAGGGGATCATGTCGTTCCATAACCATTATATTTTCTGTAATCACGATCAATTCAGATCCGATAGCCACGATCCGTTGCCACTGTCAACCCATCGAGCAAGTGCTCCCTCTGTCAACCTCTGTTTTCACTCCACCTCTTCTTCTTCGCCTTGTGTCCCCCATTGGGACAAAGGCCTTCAACCAGATCATTCTAGACTGCCCTATCTTTAGCTATCCCATGCAGCTGCGTCATGTCCTCGCTATATTATTCTTTCTGCCTCTACTTCTCTTCTCCTTTTTGTTTGCGCTCGTCCTCCATTTCGTTTGTCGTGTGGATTCCAGACTAACTAACTAACTAACTAACTAACTAACTAACTAACTAACCAACCAACCAACCAACCAACCAACCAACCAACTAACCAACCAACCAACCAACCAACTAACCAACTAACTAACTAACTAACTAACTAACTAACTAACTAACTAACTAACTAACTAAGTTAAGTTGAGTTAAGTCACTGCATTCGGGGCATTCATATAAGAGCTCAGTCCTCATCTTCAACAGTCAGCGAAAAGTTCCAATACTAATGGTGCCCGTTGCAATCTGATGATAAGTACATATAGATTTACCTTTGACTGACGATTGTCGACCAGATCCTCTCACCACCCCCTGTTCTTCTGAATGAATCACATACTCCCAGAGGACCTTCACCGCATCTGCGTTATGATGCATAAAGTCACCCCTTAACGATGCAGCACCGGCCAATCTCTTTGCCTGTTCATTTCCAACTACACCAGAGTGCCCTGGAGAAAAGACCCAGTGAATGCTCAGAACCCGCGACCTCTGAATAGATGCATGCCATTCTGCAAGAAGCATACCAGTCTTCATATTTTGTCAGCATACTTTGTGAATCAGCTCCAATCACAACATGCATATACAGTTTCTTGTCCAACCAGCGGAAAGCTGCAGTAACCGCCTCCACTTCCATTCTCCAATCACAACATGCGTATATAGTTTGTTGTCCAACCAGCGGAAAGCTGCAGTAACCGCCTCCACCTCCATTCTCCAATGACAACATGTTTATACGGTTTGTTGTCCAAATAGCGGGCAGCTGCAGTAACCGTCTCCACCTCCGTGTCGCCCGAAGTCGTACCTCTGCAGTTAAGCACCGGCAACGACTGCTTGTGGTGGAGTATTACGTCTTGCAGGACCACACCCAGCAGCGATAGCTGTAGCCAGAGGTGGGTGGTGGGGTGGGTCAAGCTTTAATAGAATTAGCCCAATGGAAGATCTGGCGGGTCCGCAAACTGTGAACGGGGTATAAAGAAGACAACACGGCAGCAACGATATCTACTGACTGGTCATAGCTAGCCACCAAGGCGGAGGTGAAGACTGAGAACAACTCCCGGGGAGATAAGCTGGCTTTCCCGCGGTCAGTTACCATGCGGCGTCAAAGCTGGTTCCCATTGTTCGCAACCCGAGGGTGGGATGGTTTCTGTACAGACACACTTAACGGTGCTGATAAAGGAAATGTACCATGATAAATGTCTCTAAGGAGAAAAACGGCCGGGAGTCATGACTCGGATGTGCCCGCCCCCTGAGAGTGTTAGGAAGACAAAGGGATCGAAACATTCAGTGAGAGGGGACTGCTTCTGATGATCAGAAGCCTCTTGCCGTACTTACTCCGCGGCGGAGTTTTTACCACCTTCATCTTTGGTAGTCATACTGCGTTCATATTCAGGCTGCACTTAACAATTATTTCTATTTCTTTCATATCCTAAACGTCCTTCTTCAGCTTTCCCTCTTTTACTGCTTCTGCATTCAAGTAGTAAATTAATGGAACCAGTTAATCCCCGTGAGGATTGTTGGATATATGGTCCATCCATCATGTTCCATGCCGGAAAGCGTGGGCGGTCATGACTCGCCAATTCACTGGAACACCAGATTCGTGGATCAGCTCAGTTTTCTTGTCTCGACCATGCCATGTGGCCAAGCTATCCAGGTATTTACTTCTCGGTCTTCCCCTTGGTCCGTTCTCTTCGATCTTGCTAGTTGTCACCAAGTTCTCCAATTCATTGCTTCTCATAACATGCCCAAAAATGTTGACTGTCTACGTCTAATTTCTCTAATCAATTTACGATTTTCATTTGTTTCTTGCAGTACTTGGTCATTGGTTTCTCTGTCTGTCCATGGTTTCCTTTCATTCTTCTCAGAAACCACATGTCCACACCTATAAGATGTTTTTCAGCTTGTCTGCTCATTGTCCAAGCTCCACATCCATATAAAAGTACAGACTCTATGTATGCCCTCAACACTCTTTTTCTCGTTTCAATTGACATGTTCTTTTTATTGATCAGTATGTTTTTTTTATCTTGCTAAAGTCTACTTTCGCCATGGCGATTCTTGTTCTAATCTCTTCAAGGCATCTCCCATCAGATGTTGTGACTGTTCCGAGATAATTTTACCGATTCACTTGTTGAGGAATATTCCTACTTACTTTTATATTACATTGAGTTATTTCTTTCTTCCTAGCGACGACCATAATCTGTATTTTTTACAATTTAATTTTAACCCTAGTTGCTCACTGTGTGCAACAGCCGCATTTACTATTTGTTGCAGATCCTGCTCATTGTCTGCAATCAATACTATGTTATCTGCATATCTAATGTTATTGATGTTTAGTCCTCCGATGATGATTCCATTTATATCTTCTATATTTCTGAAAATGTTTTCACTGTATAGGGAAAAAAGATCTGGAGACATTACAAATCCCTGTCTCACTCCTCTCGTAATACGCTGATATTGTCCCACTTTATTATCAGTCCTTATGGCAGCTTGTTGTTTCCAATATATGTTTTTTGTAAGTCTAATCTCGTTGCCATCAATTTGTAGATCTGCAAGCATATCCACCATGTTGACATGTCTTACTCTATCGAAAGCCTTTGTGTAGTCAATAAAGCAAAGATATATATCTTTGTTTACTTCTATAGAACGTTCAATAACTAATCGCAGCATATACACAGCATTTACTGTACTCTTGCTTTCTACAAACCCACATTGTTCTTCTCCTTTTTCACGTTGTATAGATATATGGTGCTTGTCGCATATTTTCATTGATCAATCGTCACTAGATGTATGATGTGATCAATATCACGCCGGATGGTTTGACTTCTCAGAGCATTTCCTGGTATCTATTTAATGTTAAGTCCACCTGACGATCAGGTCAGTTTAAAAATTAGCTTTGATGTAGAATCGAATACATGGCCACCGGGCCAACGGTAAGCCCCTTAGCCACTGCGCTACCTTGCCTCCCCGAGTTCAAGTGGTAAAGGTTAAAACTGCCTTCAATACGCCCCATTCTTAATATTTTAAGTCTATATTCTTTCTGCTCACCTGCAAGAGAAAGCATTCCTCCTATCAAGACAAACACGTACATGCTAAAGATCGTTGAACAAAACAATAACTCGTTCTACTAATGAATAAACGGGTATCTTCTGTTTCTTCGAATACTTTTCAGGTTACTGAAACTGTATATAAAGTAGAGTATGAAAACACAACGTTAACGTTCTTTTAAACTGCTAACACTATAAGACAGTTTTTCCAAGAGAAAACAGAGTATATAATAAACAGAGAAAGATATTACTTTTAGACAGGTCAAACAATTAGGACCGCGATCAAATTGTTCAACAGTTGAACTAGAAGGAAAATACTAGAAACAAATTACCACGTGTCGCTGTTTACATGTTCTTTGTTCAGAAAGTTAAAGACAGTCTCTGAGACTGTAAGGTTTAATTAAATCAATACAAGTATTTGCTCAATAGTTATTTGACGGGGAAATCGTTAAGCGAATCAGCCGGTTAATTAGTGCCGTTAATTGATGAAAGTGTTTCTCGCAGCCAGGATGGATCTTCACAGCGGTTGGCGAAGTATGAAATAAGTATGCAAACATACGTAATAAAGACATTGAAAACAGTGTACTCACTTCGTGCATTCAAACACAGAAGACACAAACAGTGTGTTGTACCATTTATTGCCTGGCATATTTCGTCGCTTCTCGTCAGGTGTGTGTGTGTGTGTGTGTGTGTGTGTGTGTGTGTGTGTGTGTGTGTGTGTGTGTGTGTGTGTGTGAAGTGAATTAAGGAATAATACTTAAGCTGAAACAATTAAAATACACAGTCTCAGGTATTGTTCGAATATGTAGCGTCCGTTATCCCCACGGTAATTTCAAATATAATAAGAATTCTTTCAGTTTGCACAAAACAGGCTAGAATCGCCTTTACTAATACTAACGCCTAATTGCTAACGCTAATTATCTGAGCAAGCGTTTATTGCAGCGAAATATGCCAGGCAGTACATCGTGAAACATGTTGTTTGTGTCTTCTGTGTTTACACATAATAAACCATTCAGAGGATAGAGTTCTCGCCTGCGAGCTAGGTGGCTCTGGGTTCACAACAACTCAGTGTGGGATATTTCCTTGCCCACGTGAGTAGTAGAAAAAGTTGGAAACGACCCCTAAAGGAGGTGGAAATGCGATATCCGCCTCATAGTATATACATTTTATGTTGAATGTGACGTCACAGGCCGCCTCGTAGAAATCCACCCTCATACTTCAAACTTAAGTCTGATATCCAGGTCAAGAGAAGTAACTGTGATATTTAAAACGTATGTGTGCAGGGGCGGGGTAGACCGACATGGGGGTGGGAGAGAAGGGGCGGGGAAGCAGGGGGGGGGGCGCGGGGATGTAGGCACATAGGGAGTGGCTAGGGGGTTCGAACTTACGAACAGCGACAGGTGTCAAATAAAAAGCGTAATTGTCACAAAAATAAAACACCGCGTTTAACCAGTTGATTACTATAGAGACTTTCTGATTAACCGGCCTATCTGCAAAGCCAAAACTATTTTAACTAACAGAAAAAACAACTTGGATGTCAAAATCCCCAGGACGGTCAAAAGTTGCAGCTGCACGTGTTTACATCTGGTCGACAGATTAGGAAAATTCGGTGGTGAGTGAGACAAATCCCTGCATCGCTTTGACAGTTTATCAACATTCGAATACAGATAGAACCCGTCAGATCCTGGTTACAATCAGATGTCAACCATCACAGGTCGGGCAAAGTTAACAGCTGCAGATGTGTAGGGGAAGTGAGTGAGATGACTCAATACACCACTTTGATAGTTTATCCACAGGTCGGATCAACGTATAATGGCCAGCTAGGGACATGTAACAGTCCCGTCTGTCATTTAGAGTTTCCGGACATCACGCAGATTGGCAGCTTGTTATTGAAAACTGTTGTTGGGATCATACAGTAACTCGCTAGCTTGTTGGGGATGTCAAAACAAGTGATGACAACTCTGACAGTGATTGAGCCAGGGAGGATAGATTCTTGACAATGGAGGATATGCCCAAATAACACCTGTGTGGACATAATGAATACCGTCACGTGACCAATTTTAGGTTTTGCCATAAACCAGGATTGGGAGAAACAGTGTTGACATAAAACCGTGGATTAGGATGGACGTGTTTGTGGAAGAGCTCTACAGTGTTAGATTAATTTAATATTAACTAGCATGTGTCGTTATGGCAAAGTGTAGCAGCCATCCCGGTATGAGGCGGTTTTGCATAAGGTAGTCAATATAGTCTATTTAGGCCTAATTAATATAGGCAGTAGTCTTGTTAAAACTAGAGTGTGATGATTAGCACTGTTAGTTGAAAACTAGTTAGAGTAGTGAAGTGATAATTGGCTCTGCTAGGATGAATAGGATAGCGGGGTGATAATTAGAGAGATTTAAGATGGGTTGGGAGATGGGGAAAGTCAAATGGGGGGATCTTTCAATGGTTTGCCCACTGAAGTTGTGCACTCTGTTTATGGGTCTTTCCTTGTATTGACCTCGTGACAAAATTAGCAGAACGGTTCGTCGAGGTACATGGGGAGGCAGGGGAAAACCTTTCCACCAACACCAAAAGTCAGGAGAAACATGATAAGAAGAAAGCCAAAAACTCAGGAACCAAAAAGTGGGAACCTTATGTGCAAATATCAGAGGATAGTTCAGAGAAGAAGAAGGAGGGAAGCAAGAGCACTTCAAGCTCTACACCAAAACGACCGTGGTCGGAGAAGTGGTGTTCAATTTGTAAGTCACCCTCTCACAATAAGAGGGACTGCAAATCGAAGGCTAAGAACCCTCACTTCTCAGCATGTCAAGTGACTTCCAAGGAGGTTGTCACGGAAAATGCCAAGGTCAACAAGGAAGCTCGCCACCAGGAGAGCTCACTCAAATCCGGCACTAGAAAATCTAGGACAGGGAAATGGTGCAACCAATGCAAGTCAAACACGCACAATGCTATTGACTGCAAGGGAAAGTCAGGAGACACTCAATTCGTCGTGTGCCCCGGGAAACCTAAGGTGGAGCCCACCGAACAGGTCGAGGCCGAGGAAGAGACTCCAGACCAGGAAAAACCACCTGTAGTGGAATTGGTAGAGGTTAACGGTCGTCAAGTGGAGTGTTTGTACGACACAGGACTGGACGGGGAGGCCGAGATTTCTGCGGATCTGGTACATCCAGAACAATTCACTGGTGAGACATGGGATATACAGCCTGCACAGAAGAGTGATGTAGCCATGAAGTTGCCCATTGCTAATGTGGAGATTCGGTCAGGAAATCAAGGCCGCTGTATTAACCGATCCCATTTTTCCAGTAATCCTAGGTTGCCGGTATGTCTTTCTGGGAATGCCCAGGGAGCCAATCCATATGGGAGCAATGCAGACTCGCTCTCAGACGAGAACGGAAGAGGCAGAAGCAATTGTGACTAACCAAATGCCGGGGGAGCTACGAACTGCCCAGAGTGAGGATGATACTTTACGTCCTTGCTACAGAAAGCTGCAGAAAAGTGCTGATCCACCAGGACGGGGGCAGTACTACATGAAGAATAGGATACTCTACAGGAGAGCAGGAAGGGGAGACAACCTATACGGTCAGTTGGTCGTCCTGAAAGCTCACCGGTTCCAGATTCTTCATATGGGGCATACCATCTCCTTTAGTGGACACATTGGTATTGCCGCCACCATGCAGTGGATTTCCTGCCATTACTATTGGCCGGGAATGACAGATGATGTGCGTCGGTATGTGAAGTCATGCCCTGAGTGCCAGAGGGTGGCACCGAAACACTGGACAGCACCGGTGGTGTTAGGTGAGATGCCCATCATGAACTCTCCTTTCGAGAGGGTAGCCATCGATATCGTGGGTCCACTTCCCAGGACTAGGAAGAGGAACATGTATACACTCACAATGGTGGATTGCTGTACAATGTGGGGTGAGGCCATACCGTTGACCACGATTGACTCGAAACGAGTTGCGGACGCACTGGAGGCCTTTACCAGATTAGGCTTCCCTGATCAAATTCTGACGGACAATGGGTCTCAGTTTTGTGGAAAACTCATGGAGGAGGTATTTAGGGTGTTTCACTCTAACCACATACATACCAGCCCTTACCACCCTCAAGCCAATGGACAAGTAGAGCGTTTCAACGGCACGTTGATGACAATGCTCAGGAAACTGGCACAGGAAAAACCTGATAGGTGGGATGAATATATCCCAGCAGCACTCTTTGCCTATCGGGAAGTTCCTCATGGCTCAACAGGATTACCACCCGCTATGTTGCTGTTTGGTCGTCCAATCAAAGGACCGTTGGAAGCCATGTTGAGGAGTTGGACTGAAGAGGGGACGTCAAAAGAAGTGATCTCATCCTATAAATACGTGGAGGAACTGAAAGAAAAACTCCACAAGGGATGGACTCTGGCAAATCAAAACTTGAAAAAGGCCAGGAAAAGACATGCGGCTTACTACAACCGTAGGTCTAAAGAAAGATCTCTAGAGGTGGGAGACAAAGTCTTGTTGCTACTCCCAACGGGAAACAACAAACTGGAGATAGGTTGGCAAGGACCATTTCCCGTGGAAAGGGTGATATCCAGAACCAACTATCAGATCCGGATCCGGGGAAAGTCGAAGATTTTCCATATCAATCTCTTGCGGAATTACGAAGAGAGACCCGGAGACAAGGCAGCTCACCTCATGGCAATGGCAGTTGCAGTGGAGACTGAAGTGGGAACCAACGAGGGCAGGGAATATCCCTTGGTACACCAGGAAACCTATAGGGATGTGCAAGTGAACCCTGATCTGACTTCCCAGGAGAGGGAAAAGATAACCCAGGTTCTCAAGTCTCATAAGGAGATACTGACTGATAAACCAGGACGAACGAGGTTGGTGGAGTTCGAGATGACTTTGACCACGCAGGAACCTGTTCGTCAAAAGGTTTACCCAGTGACATTCTCTAAGGAAAAGGCCCTGGAGGAGGAAATACAGAAACTGCTGGAGGATGACGTGATTGCACCATCCACATCCCCATACAATGCAGGGGTAGTTTTGTTACGGAAACCAAGTGGAGAACACCGGTTGTGTATAGACTACCGACTTCTGAACAGTCACACACAATTTCAGGTGGAACCTTTGCTGAATCCAACGCAGTTATTCACTAGGCTCCATAAGGCTCGGTACTTTTCAAAGGTGGATCTGAGTCGGGGGTACTATTAGATACCAGTCAAACCGGAGATTCGATCACTGTTGGCTTTCAGTACAACCAATGGACACTACGAATTCAAGGTCATGCCCTTTGGACTCAGCAATGCACCTAGTGTGTTTACACGCATGATGAGGACTTTACTTGATCCTTTACAGGATCCATCCATCATCTCTTTCATGGATGATATTCTGATTTCCAGTGACAGCTGGGATGACCACTTGCAATCCTTTGAGAGAGTGTTTAATAGACTCAAGGAAGCAGGGCGTACCGCTCGTCCAACCAAGTGCATGATTGGTTACCAGACTCTGGAATTTCTAGGTCACACCATCACTCCAGGACACATTGTCCCAGAAGAGAAGAACCTGGAGAAAATCAGAAATGCACCAATGCCAAAAACGAAGAAGGATGTGCGATCTTTTCTCTCGTTGTGTGGGTTCTACCACAAATTTATCCCACATTTCACTGAACTGGGAGCTCCGTTGACGGAAACCTTGACAAAGGGATTCAGGGACCAAATCATTTAGACACCAGAATGTGAGAATGCCTATAGTCAGTTAAAGGAGGCCTTGGTCAGCAAACCTGTATTACAGCCTTTCAGAGTCTAGAATAGTGCAGTGATGCAGTGACATCGTTACGCCCGCCAGGCGACTTAGTCCCCAGCAGGGATGCCGTAACTTCGTTACGCCGCCAGGCGAGTAGTAGTTACCTGCCTGCGAGGTTGCTGGCTGACGAGACGGCCAGCGGTCAGGCAAGGACGACGCAAGACGCACGCATGCCTCGTGAAGCCACTTCAGGTGGGAGGCAAGTTGCGAGCTATAGGCAGACAGCTCTGGGACGTTGACTCGACTGGACGCATGATGAGAGAAAGGCGTTGTGTGGTTTCTGTGCCTGAAAGTCGAGTGTCTGGACATCTTGAGAGATAGACTGTGAGCTGTATTGTGTATGTAAGTGTATTGAAGTGTAAAGTATATCTTGTAGTGATCATCGTATTGTATATGATCTGTAAATAAATCCATTGAACGTTGTGTCGTTGAGTCTCAAGTCAAATCACGTTGTACTTGTACTGTCTCACATGTGTTAGGTTAGCGAGCCAGGTTTAAGACCCTGACATGTGTGAACGTGGTGGCATTCGTCCGGCTTTGAAATGAACGTGTTTATGTAACTAACATTTAAAACTAGAGTTTGTGAACTTAGAATTTTTGTCAAACTTTATAGTACATGTAAATGTGATTGTTGAAAGCTCATTTTGATATATTACTACATTGTTTAAACATGGAGACTATTTGTAAACGTACAGTGCATACATATTGTTCGATCTTGTAAACGTGTAAAATATTTGTGATTGTTGAACTTGTCACCGTTTTGACTTTGTCGACATTGTGATCTTGTCGCCATTGTGACCTTGTCGCCATCTTGTAAACTTGATGTCTATGTCCTTACTGAATGTCATCTTGATGTAAATGATGTGTCATCAATGTTGTAGAGTGTTGAGATATATGTAGATTGTCTTGGTAAATTGAGTTGTGGAAAGCAGAAAGTTTTGAGAAAGAAAGTGACTTATGTTTTGGAAAAAAAAAAATTGTTGACTGACAAAATTACGACATATAATTACACTCAACGCCATACAAACCTAATCAATACTTAGTGACAAGCAGGCACACCACATCAAATAGACGCTAATTTATTTCCTCCAAAAACAAAGCAGGTTTTCCTTACCATCTGAACCTTTGCCCGTAGAGGTCATTTGTGTTTCGAAGTAGCGACCCTACAGTTCCTAGCCCGATTTCCAACCGTTCTTCACCGCATCCAGGGCACTTGAGTATATTTTTCTTTTCATATACTTTAAGGATGCAAATTTAGGCACGTATTGTAAATAGAACACAATTGTAAATTGTTTACTTTACTAACCACTTATAACAAATTGTGTGGCTGGTATTTCATTGGCATTTTCCATCATGTCGTCATTAAATGATTTCATCGATATGGGGTTAAAATTACAGTTGACAGGTGATGAGTTAACAAGGTGGAGTGAGAAGAAATACTCTGAATACCTACTGGTACAGGAGAAATCTAATGAACGCGAAGAAAGAGCAGCTGAAAGAGCTTTAAAGCAGGCAGAGACTGAAAGGGCTGCCAAGCAAGTAGAGGCAGAAACAGCCTTAAAGCAAGCAGAGGCAGCAACTGCGGCAAAACGGACCGAATTAGAACTGGCTGCAAAGACAAAGCAAGCCGAATTAGAAACAGAATTAAAGAAGGCAGAAATAGCAGCTCAGAGTAAGAGAGAAGAACTGGAGTTACAGTTAAAGATGAAACAACTTGATTGTCACAGACTCACATTTATAGACATGAGTCAAAGGGCTACAACTCCCGCCCAAGGGAAAGAAGTCAGTCACTCGAAGGCCAGAGTAATCTAGAGCCTTCTCGAAGGACTGGTCATTGAGTCCACTGTCCAGTGGACACTGATGTGGCCCGCCTATTGCGGGGTCCACGAGGAACTCGGACAGAGTTACCACCCGTGTCGGATTGGGACACGTGTGGACCGTCAGAGGACAGACGGACCATCAGAGAGGCAACAGGGCCTGCCTTAGAGGGACTCAATAGATTAATAGATTAAACCCATGTGTATTTGGGGTTCATAGACATTATGCTAGATAGTTTGCTAGGATGTTTGTGATAACTATGTGTGATGATGTTAAATCTCTGTGATATGCAACTCAGCGCCAATGCACTGTATAGTGAACTACAATAAATGTTAGATATTATATTTAACGGAGTTATTGTTGCCTGTGTGAACCGAGCTCAGATACCTAGACATGAGCAAGACGATGACAGGCTTTTTGGGGGCTTATTCTCCGGTTTTGGCATAAGCTTTAACTTTACACGGCTATATATTGCCAAGTAAAACATCAAATTAATGATATCAAATTGATTTCTGTATAACAAATTGATTTCTGTACAACAAATTGATAACTGTACAAGTTTAACTTATTTGCAGCTATCTAGCGATAAAGTAGTATTAATATGAGTCCCTCTGCAGTGAGTCTCTCATTGATGTGAATACTAGAAACTATTTTTGACATGACTGTGACATTTTTTGACTGTTACTAATGTTTTCTCATTCTACGAGCAGATTGTTCCGCGAATTGTGTGGTGTGTAACCTAGGTAAACTATCCAACAGTGGCGAGAGTACAAGACAACATCCGCAAGTTCTGGGATTAAAAGCTAAGTTTCATATCATGCCCATTGCAACCCTAAGCGGTACTTCTCACCATCCATCCATGTATCATTTTGCTTTGCATTGATTTGTATGCATATTCATGACCTTGTAACCAACATAACCTTGCATTTGGATTTGCACATGTAATAATTAAGGGAGATAACTAAATTTTCTACTCCCCAACATTTTTCTAAGGGATTTAACTTCATTAAAAGTACCAACAAGTAAAATACAATATGTCTACCTTAGATAAATGCATTGAGCAAGGTATCAAATTAGGTTATAAAGAAGAGAAACTGTCAGAATGGGCACAGAAAACGCACGCAGAAAACATTGCCCGTGAAGAAAGAGCGATAGAACGAGAAGAAAAACAAAGGCAAGTGCAGGCAGAAGAAAAGAAGATGCAGATTGAGGCAGAAGAGAGGAAGATGCAGTTGCAGTCTCAAGAGAAACAAATGGAGCTTGAGGCGGCGGCCAAACTAGCCCAATTGAATGCCGATACACAAATAAAACTAAAACAGATGGAGATTGAGTCCAACGTAGAAATATCTGTGAATAAACTAAGAAGCAAAGAGGAGGAACAAAAATATAACAAGTATAAAGGCCTCGTGAAGGCATTCTGCTCAGGAGATTCCATCAGTGCATACCTGGAAAATTTTGAGTGTCTAATGTCCTACCATAAGATCATAAAATCAGATTGGGCATTTATTTTAATGAGAAACTTAGCTCTGGAACCTTTAAAAGTAATAGAGACAGTACCACAGGAAATGCGAAAAGATTATGACTATTTAAAGCAGCGCATTCTCCAACATTTCTCATTAGATACTGCAGGTTACCAACAACAGTTCGCCAAATTATCCCCACAACCAAATCAAACCTTTATAGATTATGTCTCTACAGTACAAGATGTGTGTACAAAGTGGATTAACTCGGCTAAAACTAACAACAGCCATGACAAACTTAAAGAACTTATTATTATTGACAAGATAGTGAGTACAATCCCTACACCTTTTGCTAAGTTTTTGAAACAAATGGACTGTAAAAGTATTCAGGAAATCGAGTCCAAGGGGAATGCATTTTTTACAGCAAACAGAGACATTTTTCATTTAAACTTAAGTCAAAACGATACAGCAGCAGCAGCAGTAAACACTAGATACTCGAAACCAACAGAAAGTAAGTTTAAACCACGCTCAAATGTCAGTAAGCCAGTTAAATGCCAATATTGTAGTTTGACTCACGAACAATACGCGATGTGCGATAAATCGCCGAACTATGCACACCACCTCAAAATGATCGTGGAGAAGCATAAGAATAAGCGCAATGCTTACCAGAGAGCGGTCAAATGTTACTTTTGCAGTAGCTTTGGGCACTATAGTCGCTTCTGTGAGGGCCGAAAGATATTGAAACAGGCCAATGCTGCACTAGTGGAAACGTCATCAGACGAAGAGATTGAATCACTGAATGATTGTGACAATCAAAACGAAAATGTAAGTGAGCTTGGAAATGCTGTGCAAATTATTGACACCATTACAGACAGTAAGTGTAACACCTGTACGAAGTTCCAACTTGACACAACATTACTATGTGGCCACACTATCCCTATTTCGAATGAAACAGCCAACGCTGCCTTGTCATCTACAGGCAAGCTAGTTTTCTCAACAGGGTTTGTAAATAACAAAAAGTGCACATTAATTCGGGATTCCGGCGCAACGCTCTGTGGGATTAAGAAAACATTAATAAACGATAAAGACTATACAGACAAACACGTGACTTGTCGCACATTCTCAGGCACTATAGAGAAATACCCCCTTGCTCTTGTCGAAATTCGAACCCCGTTCATATCAGGACTAGTATTGTGCGCTGTCCTAGAAAATCCTGTCGCTGATATTATACTTGGGAACCTGCCCAACATACGACCTTGCTCTGAAAAGGAAATCAGAGATTGGGAGCATAGAAACGGTATCCACCACCCAAACAGCGATTCTAAAGAGAAACACCATTTATGCTTGTCTCAATCTGCCAAAAGACCAAGGGAGACAACCAATGAAGTAATTCAGAAAGAATTCACCGAGGTGTACAATGCAGGGGCGGTCGAATCTGTCAGTGATACGACCAAATTAAAACCTCGAATTGAGGATGCTACCGATCTACCAAGTACCAAGCCTGTAGATGTGCAACAACACACACAACACACAAATGCAATAACACGACAGACAACCCATAAAACCAACACCGACCAACTGCAGGAGTCACTAGAAATTCTATCACCAAACACTACCAACACGAATTTTGGAGATGAACAGAAAGCAGATCCTACACTTTCACCATATTTTAAGTTAGTAGGACTTAAACCAAAATTAACCAAGAACGCATCGTGGACATTTAGGCTACAGAACAATGTATTAACTAGATTGTACACAACAAATCAGACCACGATACAGCAAGTAGTGTTACCACAAGCACATAGAGAGAAAGTACTAAAGATAGCCCATGACTCACCTTTCGGAGGTCATATGGGGTACGAAAAAACTAGGGCTAGGGTCCTGACCCAGTTTTATTGGCCAAAATTTTGCCAAGATATAAAACCTTTTGTAGATCATGTGATATATGTCAGAAACTGGTGAAAAAGGGGAAAAACCCTACGGCAGAAGTCCAATCAACTACAACTGCCTCGAGGCCATTCCATGTAAATATGTTGAAACCATACTATGCTAGACAGGACACGGACACGAGGGAGCAGACGCAGCGAACTGATGACAAAAACGAAACGACAATTACCCAACTGAATGACACCTCGACAAATGAAGCATCGTTAACGACGCACTCTTACGACGACAAAGACGACGAAGACATATGGACATTACCGACAATATGTGATATCGACAACGACGACCAATTTGACGACATATTGACAACGATTAATCTCGACGACGACGACAATGACATTGAGGACAATTTACAAACAGTAGCATCTGTGATAAATCAGACAGACGTAGACAATACTGAAATCCCAGTACCGATTATGACTGACGACGGTAGTATAAATGACATACAAATCTCTGACACTTTGACACAACAACAGCGACAAGACATTTTGACTCTCCTTGACGAGTATAAATCTATCTTTTCTAACAAACCTGGACGCACTGACAAAATAACACATTCAATTGTGCTGACTGATCTGAAACCAGTCAAATGTAGACCATATTCTATTCCTCTCCATTACAGAGCAAATTTAGACAAAGAAATTTTGGATTTAGAGAAAAATAGAATAATTCAAAGATCAATGTCTCAATATTCTTCACCGATTGTCCTGGTGAAAAAGAAGGACCAGACAATCCGTTTGTGCATCGACTATAGAGTATTAAATACAAGAACCACAACGGATGCAGAGCCAATGAACAGTTGTGAAGATCTCATTTTAAATATGTCTCAATCATCCTTATTTTCTAAGACTGATTTAGCGAAAGGTTATTGGCAAGTGCCACTACACCCTGCTTCTAGACATATAACTAGCATTCGCAACACCCCTCGGTTTGTACGAATGGCTATATCTTCCATTTGGTCTCAAGAACGCGCCCGCCACATTTGTTAGATTAACTAGATTGCTATTACACGGAATTAAAGATGTCCAAGCTTATATTGATGATATATGCATCCATTCTTCTAATATGACTTCTCACTTACTTACACTCAAACAAGTCTTCAACCAAATCTTTCTTTTTGGACTTACTATCAAACCTTCCAAGGTTGAAATAGCCTATAAACAAATAGACTTCCTTGGTCATAGAATTTCTGAAGGCAAACTGTTAACAGATGATAAAATTGTTTCCAAGATTCTCAATCTAGAAGTGCCTACCACAAAGAAACAAATTAGAAGTTTACTAGGTCTTATTAACTATTATTCTAAATTTATACCAAATTGGGCAGAACTTACTTCAGTCTTTTCCTATATGTTAACTAAAGATCATCCATCAAAAATTTGTAAAAGTACTCGCTTAGAGGATGCAATAAGCAGATTGAAACGTATTTTTTCTAATCCACCAGTCTTACGATTACCCAACATAAATTTGCCCTTTATTTTGACCACAGATTCGAGTGCTATCGCAATAGGAGGATGTTTAATGCAAGAAGTGGATGGAGTGAGACACCCAATTCTCTACGTAAGCCGGAAGCTAAAGAAGGCAGAGACCCGGTATTCTACGGTGAAATTGGAGGCATTAAGTCTATTATTTTGTGTGTTAAGATTATCTAAGTTCCTCTTAGGTAGCCACTTTGTTGTACTCACTGACAATCCGCCATTGTTGGTCCTTAAGCAAGGTGTCCCGAAAAACCATCGGTTACAAAGATGATGTCTTCTTCTTCAAGATTTCGACTTCGAAATTCGCCATATCAGAGGCACTGACAACATTATTGCTGACCTATTATCACGGCAAACGAATGCGCCAGTAGAATGACATTTATCACATCGACCATTCGCCATACTAGAAACTGTGATATTTTTAGTCTGTGGCATATAACAGTGTAACTCTACACCTGCTAGAGAACTCCCAGTGAATAGTAATAACACCTCAGTAAATAAGTTACTTATGACACCCACGAACATGAAACTTTAAGAGTCATACTTTATGAACTATACGTGAAGAGCTATACTATCAATTGCCCAAGCTCTAGAACGATCCGAGCGAGAGACATTAACTGTGTAATGATTTCAACCTGTGAACTCACTCTGAAAATTGTAAGAACACTTTATACGCAACATTAAGAACATTCCATACTTGCTGTTGCTACGAGACTTTGCAAACAGCCGAAACAGAACTACGTCGACTACAACACTCAAGATACAGCCATACTAACTTGTAACATTCATGGCACACGACACGCTAACAACAGGAGGACAACGCGCACATCATCGTTGGATTTAGCTACTTAATTAATTAATTAATTTAATATTAAATATGTATTATATTTGCATTGAATTTTGTATATAAAATGTGTTAACCTGTAATTTGTACATATTCTACCATAATATTACAGGTAGTTCCATTAATAGGATAAATAACCTTTCTATGCAATTGTCTCTGTGTAAATTATAACCCATTTTTGAGTCATCGTACAAAAAGTACGTATTTTCTTAAAGGGAAAAGATCGCCTATTCCATTTTTTCTAAGGGCAATAACACTTACCTCAACTTTAATTATATATTTTAACCAAATACTATTTGGAATGAAAGATGAGTGAATGACAGAGTGCATGGATTAAATGAGAGAACGATATACTGAGCGGACAAATTGTACGCAAAACGTATTTATTTTAATTTGTCTGCGTCTTTCATGTAAATTGTATGACTTGTCTAAATTGTTGATACATGTTTAGTAGTTAGTTTAATAATCTTAGTTTAGTAGTTAGGATACCCCATCTAAGCACCACTGCTTGGAATGCCTGATCATGTATTGCACACATTGGAGTAATTCATGATTAAGGTTATCCCAACTCGTGACGCTTGGAAATAAGCCACACATTCAGCACACACTTTACACAAACCTTAAAACTGAACACTATCAATTTAAAATACAGTCACTTTATTAGAAGCAGCAACTTATTACTCAACACACTACCAAGCCAACAGGGACACATGTAGTCTGAGGGGATCAAATAACAACGTAACTACATATTTAGCATTATACAACATACGAGAGTAAAAATGTATTGAAATGCACACACAGATCAAGATTTGAAGGTGTACTTAATTAGCCAGGACTTCGGTCTTGTTAATCCTCTTTAATACAGAGGTTAATTGTCTTGGTATCAGTGGGGTACTATGAGAAGGACGGGTTGTAAACACAACTAGTAAACGTCACGTAACTTCGGTCAGATAAGCATTTTTAAGGACACAGGAGAGAGAGAGAGAGTGATCTCTTCACCAAATCAGAGAAGTGGTGTATGGGAGAATACATGAGTTGTGATGCCAGTATGTAGGTTACCAGGTTACTGTCCACCAAACTACAACCACCGACTTTATATGATTCTGTGACAGAATTAGAGCAGATCTAATTACCTTATAACAACCCATCAGATCGGGGGAGAGGGGGAATCCTGTCACAGACTCACATTTATAGACATGAGTCAAAGGGCTACAACTCCCACCCAAGGGAAAGAAGTCAGTCACTCGAAGGCCAGAGTAATCTAGAGCCTTCTCGAAGGACTGGTCATTGAGTCCACTGTCCCGTGGACACTGATGTGGCCCGCCTGTTGCGGGGTCCACGAGGAACTCGGACAGAGTTACCACCCGTGTCGGATTGGGACACGTGTGGACCGTCAGAGGACAGACGGACCATCAGAGAGGCAACAGGGCCTGCCTTAGAGGGACTCAATAGATTAATAGATTAAACCCATGTGTATTTGGGGTTCATAGACCATATGCTAGATAGTTTGCTAGGATGTTTGTGATAACTATGTGTGATGATGTTGAATCTCTGTGATATGCAACTCAGCGCCAATGCACTGTATAGTGAACTACAATAAATGTTAGATATTATATTTAACGGAGTTATTGTTGCCTGTGTGAACCCGAGCTCAGATACCTAGATATGAGCAAGACGATGAAGACTGAGACTGCCATTAACAAAGAGTCTAAGAAATCTGAGAGACTGGAGAAAGAAAACCAGTACAAGAAATATCAAGGTATTGTACGTAATTATACCTCGGGTGACTGCATCGCAGCCTTTACCCAAAATTTTGAGACTTTAATGGAACATTACCAGGTTCCACTGTCTGAATGGAATATTGTTTATATGAGGAGTTTATCAGGGGAGCCTCTTAAAGTCATTGAGACCATCCCCAAAGACCTCAGAAAAGACTACCTCATATCATCTCATCATGTTCCTCTTGTACCTTGCGGTGTCGAGGTGAAGTATAAACTTCGTGAGAGTGCCCGGTTATGGGCTTCGTATATCGACATTCCCATGGATTCTGTTATTCCCTCAGTCCAACGTTTACGTGGTCGGCCTCTTCCTCTTCTTCCCTCTTGTCTGTACATCATTGCTTGTTGTGGTATACTGTTAGTTGGTAACCTACTTGCATGGCCAAACCATTTATTTGCTGCCTTCTAATAAAATGTAGTGCAGCTATAACCCCCACTTTAGTCCTGATTTCTTCATTTCTGATCTTATCTCTTCTTGATACGTTGAGTATTCTTCTCAAGAATCTCATTTCCGTTGTTGTGATATTTCTTTTCTCTTTTTCTGTTTGGCATTGGTAACATTAGAGTTGGTAGGAAGATTGTGTTGTAAAGTGCTTTCTTAGTAGTTATTGATAAATGTTTGTTCTTTAGTATTGGTGCCATTTGTCCAGTGAGTTGGTTTGCCTTATTGCATCTATTTTCGATCTCGTCTTCTGATTTGCTATTTGATGATATTATACTTCCTAAGTACACGAAACACATTACTTATTTCAAGGGAAGTTCATTTAGGTAAATCAGTGTTGCTTTTTCTCTTTAGTTACTTTCATTACCTCTGTTTTACTTGTGCTAATTTTCATGTTATGTTCCCTACAGATTTCGTTTAGACTATTTATGTGGTTTTTTAAATTCAGCTTCTGATTTTGCTATTAGTGCTTGGTCGTCCGCAAACAGGAGTTCTCTAATGGTTAGATTTGCAGATAGTTCTTCTTCCGTGTTCTCTTCATACGGTGTTCTTGCGATATCTGTTTGGCTGGTTTCTTTACATGTGTTGTCTATATAGGTTATGAACAAGAGAGGGGACAGGACACAACCTTGTCGTACTCCGGATCTTATGGTGAAGGATTCTGAGTGTCCTCCAGTTGCTCTGACTAAAAATAAACTCATGACACAGGGCAGTAATGAAAACATTAATTCCTGGCTAAAAGTAGATTTTGTTGAACTTGAAAACTCGACACAGACATTCACCGAATCTACTCATACGATGAGTGTACATGACAACATCAACACGAGGCCTGCCAACCCACCAGCGCTCTTGGCTATTGAATACCCAATGGAGCGTATCCAAAACAACATAGAACCAAATGTTGACATTGTTGAAGAAGTACCTGCCTCAGATAACAATAGCATCTTAACTATCAATGGACATTCGTGCGACTGTAAACAGCGCATTGAGGAACTAGAACAATCACTAAAGGCGCTCATTGTCACTGTTTCAACCAACATTGAAGCAAACAACAAGATAAGCAGTGATTACAATGCTCTCAAGACAGAAGTCGCACTCCTGCGAGACGAAAATTTGCTGCTGAGAAATACAGTTCAAATCTTACAGAATGCGTCCTCTACAAACCAAACCGAAGAAGCATGTAATTCTCAAGCAACCGCTTCATCCTTGGGAAATCTTGGGGAAGCTCAATCCCACCCAGAACAGATAATCACTATGAAAACAACTCAACGCGCAGAGGAAGATAAAAAAAACAACAAACACCTCAATGTGCAGACGAAGATAAACAATAAAAAGCGGTCTACCCCCTTGACGTCAAAATAAGCAATAGGTTTGAAGTACTTCAAGAAAAGTCACCAGAAAACTTACAGTGCTTTAACATGCTGCAAACGGGCAAGACAAGCCAACAAGATACATCGGGAGAACCACATGGAGACATAAAGACTGCTGATAATCGGAAATGGATGAAACAACGGTCGAGACGTGCTGACAACCAACATGTACAGACAGCACGACCTGACTGTACACATATTATACTAGGCGATTCCTTAATGAAAGGTTTATACAGCGACAGGATGGCCACATCAGACAAAGACATTGTTTCAATAATCCCACTGCCTGGGGCTGGTGTAGACCGGCTAACAGACAAGATTAGCAGGTTGGCTGTTAATCATAGTGTCAGAAGGGCAAGCGTACATATTGGCATCACCGACACCATGAACAACCAACAAATCACAGGGTCTCAACTGCTGGCACTCTTGAACGGATTACGTCACACTTTTCCTAACTCATCCATTTTCTTCTCCTCCATCATATCACCGAGTTATGGACACCAGCGCCGTCTAGCTGACATAAATAACAACATGTTGCAGAAGTTCTGTTCTCAAAACAAGATACAATTCATCAACAATACAGCATCATTCACTTCACAGGCTGGTGCACCAAAAAGAGTCTTTACAAGGATCAAATACATTTATCTACATTGGGCACCAGTTTTCTTGCCAAGAATTTAAAATATCCAGAACGGACATACCATACATCCAATACGGGATCGCGCCGGACACTTTTAGCTACTCCTGAAACTAAAGCCAGACGACATACTCCCGTCACATCAAGTACAAATAGGACAGAAGTGTGCAGACCACTCATAACCACTGCACCTGAAATCCAAGCCAGACGGGACACTACCACAACACCAAGTCCGTTAAATACGTCGTCTTTCACACAGGAGGGTAATAATTACGAAGATATGATTCCTATTCTCCCCAGAAAGGATCAGACTCTCAGCAACAACGACGTGCCAGCACAACCTCCTGTTAGCCACCAACCAGAGGCTCTAGTTGGTAGTCATTACATACCATGAGACATCATCAGTACCCATTTAATTGTAATCCAGAATGGTTGCACCTCACACGGTATAGCCCAGCTACACTTCGTCAAGCACTTATAATGTCGCTATACCAACAACCAACACAACCTGGTATTTACTAGCAACTTAGGACAAAGCTACACCGGATCTCGGTACAAGAAAGAGCCTCTCCTTAAACGTTTATCTGCATATTTGGTTATAACTTGATCTAGTAACGTATTAGGTTATAAGTTATTATAACAGTGTGAAGGACTAAGAAAGACTGTTGGGTTCATATAAATAAGGTTTATTTTCCTTTGATGACAAGTTCTATCAACATGGCGTCCTTCCAGTTCCAGGCCCTGATCTTGACTGCCCCCTGACAACCAACTACGTCACGACTTGAGCATCTCTCTTCCCATTCTCCCCCGATGCTCAATCGTGCTGTAGCCTTTTCCCAGCTACTACTCTACTTCTGTTACACCTCCCCATGTTAATTAAAGAATTTTTCTTGTAAAGGAAAAAATCTTTACTCCTAATCCCCCTACTCTATTCTCTCTTTTTCTTTACCCCTCACAGTTCCTCTAATCTTCCCCCAAACCAACTCTAACTTAAGTAAATATTCTATTCTTTAACTCTTTCCCGTGCTATATAGTTAACCACTATATAGTCATATATTTCTGGCTCGTTCTTGGCTCCTTATTGTTCCTGTAGAAAATATACATATTATAACAGCTCGTAAAATCGTTATCATACCTTTGACCTTATAAATTCCTCACTCTTCCACAACACAGGATGGACAGAAACAATGTAGTTAGAAAAGTAAAGAAACGGTGCGCACGAGTGAGAAGTATAAAGAATGAATAGTCAAGATGACCACATTTACACACAGTAATGAATAGTTAACACACTCACATTTACCTCCCTTGCCAATAAAAAAAAATTTTTGTTTAAACAATTTTTTACAATACATCTTACGAAATAGATCTTTGTTTTCTATAAATAAATTTGACATAAGTTTTCACCACACTTATACTGCCATCCACAATCTTGTCTATATTTCGTTATCTCACGAGCCCATGTTCATATTCTATGAACATTTTTAAAAAATATAATTTACGCTGGTTTTTCACAGCACCTATATCTTTCCCCCACACATCCCATGATCTGCTTCTTTGTCCCGCTTTATATATATCCCCGCTTATATGCTGCCATTCACAGTCTTCCCCCAACCTTATATCTTCATATAACGCTACTCCTATTTTACTAACAGTTCATATCTATAAGAACCTCTTTAAGCAACTTAATATTCACAAAGATAATATTTCTCTATATTATCCCCCAGTAGTTTTATTAACTCTTTTCTGAACGAAAGGCCTTAAACAAAGCCCCATGTATTTGAAATTAAACTTACTTAACTAAACTTATAACCTATTCATTAACAATGTAACTTAATATACAAAACCACTCATTTAAACGAAATAAAATCAAAACAAGACGTCATTCCCCCAAATTATCCAAAGAAAACACATTTTAAAATGACATAACATGCATTTTATACAATCAGAATAAAACATTCTATTTCTACCTATCACTATTGGTCTCTTTTACGGATCAATAGTTTGTACTCAAACTACTAGGAACACAATAATCCTATTCTAAATCAATTAATCAAATAAAATTTTACAAGACTAAATCAAGAAAAAAAAACTTATTATATATGAGGCATTTCAACTCAGACTCAATAAAACAATCAAATAATAACCATCATTGTACAGTACCAACTCAAGCAAAAAAAACATATTATATATGACTCATGACTCATAAAACTCAGAGTGAATAAAACAGGATTTTCAAAAAACTCTCTTAAAATTACTACGTACAGTGGCCCACCAACATGGCCTCTCATACGAACATATCTATTTATACAAGTCATTCCAGTATTTCTATGACCGAGAAAACAAAACACTTCACTGCACGTATGTATATCTGTTAACTACAGACTAATTTCTTAACTTAGAACAATATCTGTTCTCTCTACACACAAAAATCAATAATCAACACTGACCGTACTATTTATTTCTCTCCCCTCATAACTTTCTATCTTTTTCTATCTTAACTCCTAACACATCATAACATCCGGAATATCATCTTAAGTAAGCACTGTAAACTACAGGTTGACTCCTTTTATCTATTCGTAATGTGGCGACTATTCCAATGTCAACTCAATGTAGCAGCCATCATCTACTTATCAATTAACTTATGGCTCGGCCTGCCAATTATTTCCCTTGGACCAAACATCACTATAACTCCTAATTATTACCGTTAAACACGGCATTTCTAGCACCAATAAAAACTTGTCTATTTACTATAGAGTATATCCACTTTCTGTACTATCCATCTACGAAAACTCACGAAGTTAAAACCTAAAATCAACCAGCAATTCCACCACAGAGAGAAAAAAAAATATATATACATGCCTCTCTCAAACCTACCTCTATATTAGTTATCTCCCTGCTTAACTACTCCTCAAGACCACTTTAAAAAAATATCCATAGAATCCTTTTCCATTTCCACCGTTTCGTATACTTCTTCAAGCATCACTTTCACTTCTAAATCCTGAAACCTATAACTTGCCATCTGCAGTATTCTCTATCTATCTATCTCCTACGTTTCCACTTCTTCAACAACTCCAAGTTTCTTTGAATAAGTGCTAACTCTACATCAATATCCTCTTCTTCGTACAACTTATTAGTTTCTTCCATACTACTAATTGATTCTGACTTTTCATCCATTTCTTCTTCTTCGTCTGTATGTCTCTCGTTAGCAGCCGCTAATCTCTTCTGTTCAATATCCCATCTAATTTGTCTATCATTATTTCTTAAGGACCTTTCTAGTAGAGGCATATCTTCCCCGCTTGTTGAATAATCTCTAATCCTCCTCTGTCTTTTCACTTCTCTATCTCTTTGTTTATCCATTCTTCTTTTCGTTGCTTGTCTAGTATTCTTAAATGGAGCACCTATTTCCTCTTCCATACTATCATAATGAGTTTCATTCACATTTTCTTCTTCTATCGTTTTCGGTACCGTCTGTGTCACAGTGTGAACAGAGATTAATAAGCCAGTGATCAAGTAAAAATGGTTTATTCTTTCATTGATGACAAAGCGTTGATGTTAGATTCCACTCACATCGAAGGTTGGATCGTAACTGCCCATACCAACCCAATACGTCACGATTGAGCATCCCCCACCCCTTTCAGTCTCCATGCTCAATCGTGCTGTATCTGTGTTTCCCACTAGATCCTAATAATACCCAATACTGTTACATCTGTTCTTGAGTATCTTCGTAACCTGGAGTTGCTAGTAACTGATTTTGTGCTGGATCTTTTCTAAAGCTTGGGGTTACTGTAGCTCCTCTGACGACTTGTTCATCTAAATATCTAGTGTCTGAATAATAATTTTATATAATTATACTCAGACACTAGATATTTAGATGAAAAGTCTCAGAGGAGCTACAGTAACCCCAAGCTTTAGAAAAGACCCAGCACAAAATCAGTTACTAGCAACTCCGGGTTACGAAGATACTCAAGAACAGATGTAACAGTATTGGGTATATTAGGATCTATGGGAAAACACAGATACAGCACGATTGAGCATGGAGACTGAAAGGGTGGGGGTGCTCAATCGTGACGTATTGGGTTGGTAGGGCATTTACGATCCAACCTTCGATGTGAGTGGAATCAAAACATCAACGTTTGTCATCAATGAAAGAAAAAACCATTTTTACTTGATCACTGGCTTATTAATCTTGTTCACACTGTGACACAGACGGTACCGAAAACGATAGAAGAAGAAAATGTGAATGAAACTCATTATGATAGTATGGAAAAGGAAATAGGTGCCCATTTAAGAATACTAGACAAGCAACAAAAAGAAGAATGGAAAAAAAAAGAGATAGAGAAGTGAAAAGACAGAGGAGGATTAGAGATTAAACAAGCGGGAAGATATGCCTCTACTAGAAAGGTCCTTAGAAATAATGATAGACAAATTAGATGGGATATTGAACAGAAGAGATTAGCGGCTGCTAACGAGAGACATCAGACGAAGAAGAAGAAATGGATGAAAAGTCAGAATCAATTAGTAGTAGGGAAAGAAACTAATAAGTGTACAAAGAAGAGGATATTGATGTAGAGTTAGCACTTATTCAAAGAAACTTGGAGTGTGAAGAAGTGGAAACGTAGGAGATAGATAGATAGAGAATACTGCAGATGGCAAGTTATAGGTTCAGGATAGAAGTAAAAAGTGATGCTTGAAGAAGTATACGAAACGTGGAAATGGAAAAGGATTCTTGGATATTTTTTTAAAGTGGTCTTGAGGAGTATTTAAGCGGGAGAAAAACTAATATAGAGGTAGGTTTGAGAGAGGCATGTATATATATTTTTTTTCTCTCTCTGTGGTGGAATTGCTGGTTGATTTTAGGTTTTCAACTTCGTGAGTTTTCGTAGATGGATAGTACAGAAAGTGGATATACTCTATAGTAAATAGACAAGTTTTATTGGTGCTAGAAATGCCGTGTTTAACGGTAATAATTAAGGAGTTATAGTGATGTTTGGTCCAAGGGAAATAATTGGCAGGCCGAGCCATAAGTTAATTGATAAGTAGATGATGGCTGCTACATTGAGTTGACATTGGAATAGTCGCCACATACGAATAGAAAAAAGGAGTCAACCTGTAGTTTACAGTGCTTACTTAAGATGATATTCCGGATGTTATGAGGGTTAGGAGTTAAGATAGAAAAAGATAGAAAGTTATGAGGGGAGAGAATAATAGTACGGTCAGTTTTGATTATTGTTTTTTTGTGTGTAGAAGAAACAGATATTGTTCTAAGTTAAAAAATTTAGTCTGTAGTTAACAGATATACATACGTGGCAGTGAAGTGTTTTGTTTTCTCGGTCATAAAAATACTGGAATGACTTGTATAAATAGATATGTTCGTATGAGGGGCCCAAATGTTGGTGGGCCACTGTCGTAGAATTTTAAGAGAGTTTTTTTGAAAATCCTGTTTTATCACTCTGATTTTTATGAGTCATGAGTCATATATAATATGTTTTTTTTGTTTGAGTTGGTACTGTACAATGAGGGTTATTATTTGATTGTTTTATTGAGTTGAGTTGAAATGCCTCATATATAATAATTTTTTTTTTCTTGATTTAGTCTTGTAAAATTTATTTGATTAATTGATTTAGAATAGGATTATTGTGTTCCTAGTAGTTTGAGTAAAACTATTGATCCGAAAAAGAGACCAATAGTGATAGGTAGAAATAGAATGTTTTATTCTGATTTGATAAAATGCATTTTATGTCATTTTAAATGTGTTTCTTTGGATAATTTGGGGGAATGACGTCTTTTTGATTTTATTTCGTTAAATGAGTGGTTTTGTATATTAAGTTACATTGTAATGAATAGGTTTAAGTTTAGTTAAGTAATTTTAAATTTCAAATACATGGGCTTTGTTTAGGCCTTTCTTTCAGAAAAGAGTTAATAAAACTACTGGGGGATAATATAGAGAAATATTATCTTTGGAATATTAAGTTGCTTAAAGAGGTTCTTTAGATATGAACTGTTAGTAAAATAGGAGTAGGTTATATAAAGATAAAAGGGTTTGGGGAAGACTGTGAATGGCAGCATATAAGCGGGGATATATATAAAGGGGACAAAGAAGCAGATCATGGGATGTGTGGGGAAAGAAAAGGTGCTGTAAAAAACCCAGCGAAAATTTATTTTTTTTAAAAATGTTCATAGAATATGAACTGGGCTGTGAGATAACAAAATATAGAAAAAGATTGTGGAGGGCAGTATAAGTGTGGTGAAAACTTATGTCAAATTTATTATAGAAAACAAAGATCTATTTCGTAAGATGTATTGTAAAAAATGTTTAAACAAAAATTTTTTTTATGGCAAGGGAGGTAAATGTGAGTGTGTTAACTATTCATTACTGGGGTAAATGTGGTCATCTTGACTATTCATTCTTTATACTTCTCACTCGGTGCGCACCGTTTTTTTACTTTTTCTAACTACATTGTTTCTCCATCCTGTGTTGTGGAAGAGTGGGGAAATTTTATAAGGTAAAAGGTATGATAACGATTTTACGAGTGTTATAATATGTATATTTTCTACAGGAACAATAAGAGCCAAGAACGAGCCAGAAATATATGACTATATAGGGGTTTAAAACTATATAGCACGGGAAGAGTTAAAGAATAGAATATTTACTTAAGTTAGATTTGGGTTTTGGGGGAAGATTAGAGGAACTGGGGGTAAAGAAAAAGAGAGAATAGAGTAGGGGGATTGGAGTAAAGATTTTTTCCTTTACAAGAAAAATTTTTTAATTTAAAATGGGGGGGTGTAACAGAAGTAGAGTAGTAGCTGGGAAAAAGGGTACAGCACGATTGAGCATCGGGGGAGAATGGGAAGAGAGTGCTCAAGTCGTGACGTAGTTTGGGTTTTCAGGGGGCAGTCAAGATCAGGGCCCGGAAATGGAAGGACGCCATGTTGATAGAACTTGTCATCAAAGGAAAATAACCTTTTTATATGAACCCAACAGTCTTTCTTAGTCCTTCACACTGTTTTAATAACCCTTTTAACCTAATACGTTACTAGATCAAGTTATAACCAAATATGCAGATAAACGTTTAAGGAGAGGGTCTTTCTTGTACGAGATCCGGTGTAGCTTTTTCCTAAGTTGCTAGTAAATACCAGGTTGTGTTGGTTGTTGGTTTTAGCGAATTATAAGTGCTTGACGAAGTGTAGCTGGGCTATACCCTGTGAGGTGCAACCCTTGGATTACAATTAAATGGGTACTGATGATGTTTATGGGTATGTAATGACTACCAACTAGAGCCCCTGTTTGGGGGCTAACAGGAGGTGTGCTGGCACGTCGTTGTTGCTGAGAGTCTGACCTTTCTGGGGAGAATAGGAATCATATCTTCGAATATTACCCCCCTGTGTGAAAGACGACGTATTAACGGACTTGGTGTTGTGGTAGTGTCCCGTCTGGCTTGGATTTCAGGGCAGTGGTTATGAGTGGTCTGCACACTTCTGTCCTATTGTACTTTATGTGACGGGAGTATGTCGTCTGGCTTTAGTTTTAGGAGTAGCTAAAAGTGTCCGGCGCGATCCCGTATTGGATGTATGGTAGGGACGTTTTGGATATTTTAAATTCTTGGCAAGAAAACTGGTGCCCAATGTAGATAAATGTATTTTATCCTTGTAAAGACTCTTTTTTGGGGCACCAGCCTGTGAAGTGAATGATGCTGTATTGTTTAGAATTGTATCTTGTTTTGAGAAAAAGAACTTCTGCAACATGTTGTTATTTATGTCAGCTAGACGGCGCTGGGGTCCATAACTCGGTGATATGATGGAGGAGAAGAAAATGGATGAGTTAGGAAAAGTGTGACGAAACCGTTTTAAGAGGCCAGCAGTTTAGACCCTGTGATTTTTGGTTGTTCATGGTGTCGGTGATGCCAATATGTACGCTTGCCCTTCTGACACTATGATTAACAGCCAACCTGCTAATCTTGTCTGTTTGCCGGTTACACCAGCCCCAGGCAGTGGGATTATTGAAACAATGTCTTTGTCTGATGTGGCCATCCTGTCGCTGTATAAACCCTTTTATTAAGGAATCGCCTAGTATAAGATGTGTACAGTCAGGTCGTGCTGTCTGTACATGTTGGTTTTCAGCACGTCTCGACCGTTGTTATCCATTTCCCATTATCAGCAGTTTTATGTCTCCATGTGGTTTCCCGATGTATCTTGTTGCTTGTCTTGCCGTTTTCAGCTGTTAAAGCACTGTAAGTTTTTTGGTGACTTTTCTTGAAGTACTTCAAAAACCCATGCTTATTTTGACGTCAAGGGGGTAGACCGCTTTTTATTGTTTATCTTCGTTGCACATTGAGGTGTTTGTTGTTTTTTTTTTCTTCCTCTGCGCGTTGAGTTGTTTTCATAGTGAATCTGTTCTGGGGGGGATTGAGCTTCCCAGATTTCCCCAAAGGGTGAAGCGGTTGCTTGAGAATTACATGCTTCTTCGGTTTGGTTTGTAGAGGACGCATTCTGTAAGATTTGAACTGTATTTCCGCAGCAAATTTTCGTCTCGCAGGGTGCGACTTCTGTCTGAGAGCATTGTAATCACTGCTATCTTGTTGTTTGCTTCAAAAGTGGTTGAAACAGTGACAATGAGCGCCTTTTGTGATTGTTCTAGTTCATCAATGCGCTGTTTACAGTCGCACGAATGTCCATTGATAGTTAAGATGCTATTGTTTTCTGAGGCAGGTACTTCTTCAACAATTTTAACATTTGGTTTTATGTTGTTTGGATACGCTATTTGGGGATTCAATAGCCCAAAAGCGTGGTGGGTTGGCAGGCCTCGTGTTGATGTTGTCATGTACACCCTCGATGAGTAGATTCGGTGAATGTCTGTGTCGAGTTTTCAAGTTCAACAAAATCTACTTTAGCCAGGAATTAATGTTTTCATACTGCCCTGTGTCATGAGTTTATTTTTAGTCAGAGCAACTGGAGGACACTCAGAATCCTTCACCATAAGATCCGGAGTACGACAAGGTTGTGTCCTGTCCCCTCTCTTGTTCATAACCTATATAGACAACACATGTAAAGAAACCAGCCAAACAGATATCGCAAGAACACCGTATGAAGAGAACACGAAGAAGAAACTATCTGCAAATCTAACCATTAGAGAACTCCTGTTTGCGGACGACCAAGCACTAATAGCAAAATCAGAAGCTGAATTTAAAAAACCACATAAATAGTCTAAACGAAATCTGTAGGGAACATAACATGAAAATTAGCACAAGTCAAACAGAGGTAATGAAAGTAACTAAAGAGAAAAAGCAACACTGATTTACCTAAATGAACTTCCCTTGAAATAAGTAATGTGTTTCGTTGTACTTAGGAAGTATAATATCATCAAATAGCAAATCAGAAGACGAGATCGAAAATAGATGCAATAAGGCAAACCAACTCATTGGACAAATGGCACCAATACTAAAGAACAAACATTTATCAATAACTACTAAGAAAGCACTTTACAACACAATCTTCCTACCAACTCTAATGTTACCAATGCCAAACAGAAAAGAGAAAAGAAATATCACAACAACGGAAATGAGATTCCTTGAGAAGAATACTCAACGTATCAAGAAGAGATAAGATCAGAAATGAAGAAATCAGGACTAAAGTGGGGTTATAGCTGCACTACATTTTATTAGAAGGCAGCAAATAAATGGTTTTGGCCATGCAAGTAGGTTACCAACTAACAGTATACCACAACAAGCAATGATGTACAGACAAGAGGGAAGAAGAGGAAGAGGCCCGACCACGTAAACGTTGGACTGAGGGAATAACAGAATCCATGGAATGTCGATATACGAAGCCCATAACGGGCACTCTCACGAAGTTTATACTTCACCTCGACACCGCAAGGTACAAGAGGAACATGATGAGATGATATGAGGTAGTCTTTCTGAGGTCTTTGGGGATGGTTCAATGACTTAAGAGGCTCCCTGATAAACTCTCATATAAACAATATTCCATTCAGACAGTGGAACCTGGTAATGTCCATTAAAGTCTAAAAATTTTTGGGAAAAGGGCTGCGATGCAGTCACCCGAGGATAATTACGTACAATCCCTTTGTATTTTGTACTGGTTTTCTTTCTCCAGTCTCTCAGATTTCTTAGACTCTTTTAATGGCAGTCTCAGTCTTCATCGTCTTGCTCATGTCTAGGTATCTGAGCTCGGGTTCACACAGGCAACAATAACTCCGTTAAATATAAATCTAACATTTATTGTAGTTCACTATACAGTGCTTTGGCGGAGTTGCATATCACAGAGATTTAACAATCATAAACCCCAAGTTATCACAAACATTCTAAGCAACTATCTAGCATAAGTCTATGAACCCCAAATACACATGGGTTTAATCTATTAATCTATCGAGTCCCTCTAAGGCAGGCCCTTTTGCCTCTCGATGGTCCGTCTGCCCTCTCACGGTCCACACGTGTCCCAATCCGACAGGGTGGTAACTTGTCGAGTTCCTCGTGGCCCCCGCAATAGGGGGGGCCACATCAGTGTCCAGGACAGTGGACTCAATGACAGTCCTTCGAGAAGGCTCTAGATTACTCTGGCCTTCGAGTGACTGACTTTTTTCCCCTTGGGGGGGGTTGTAGCCATTTGACTCATGTCTATAAATGTGAGTCTGTGACAGGATTCCCCCCTCCCCCGATCTGATGGGTTTTTATAAGGTAATTAGATCTGCTCAAATTTTTGTCACAGAATCATATAAAGTCGGTGTTTGTAGTTTGGTGGACAGTAACCTGGTAACCTACATACTGGCATCACAACTCATGTATTCCCCCATACACCACTTCTCTGATTTGGTGAAGAGATCACTCTCTCCCTGTGTCCTTAAAAATGCTTATCTGACCGAAGTTACGTGACGTTTACTATTGTTTTTAAACCCGTCCTTCTCATAGTACCCCACTGATCCCAAGAAAATTTAAACCTCTGTATTAAAGAGGATTAACAAGACCGAAGTCCTGGCAAATTTAAGTACACCTTCAAATTTTGATCTGTGTGTGATTTCAATACATTTTACTCTCGTATGTTGTATAATGCTAAATATGTAGTTACGTTTTTATTTTACCCCCTCAGACTACATGTGCCCCTGTTGGCTTGTTAGTGTGTTGACTAATAAGTTGTTGCTTCTAATAAAGTGACTGTATTTTAAATTGATAGTGTTCAGTTTTAAGGTTTGTGTAAAGTGTGTGTAAATGTGTGGCTTTTTTCCAAGCGTCACGATTTGGGAAAACCCTTTAATCATGAATTACTCCAATGTGTGCAATACATGATCAGGCATTCCAAGCAGTGGTGCTTAGATGTAGTATCCTAACTCCTAACTTAAGAATTTTAACCCTAACTAATAAACATGTATAAACAATTTAGACAAGTAATACAATTTACAGAAAGACGCAGACAAATTAAAATAAATACGTTTTGCGTACAATTTGTCCGCTCAGTATATCGTTCTCTCATTTAACCCTTTTACTCTGTCATTCACTCATCTTTCATTCCAAATAGTATTTTTTTAAAATATATAATTAAAGTTGAGGTAAGTGTTTTGCCCTTAGAAAAAATGGAATAGGCGATCTTTTCCCTTTAAGAAAATACGTACTTTTTGTACGATGACTCAAAAATGGGTTATAATTTACACAGGACAATTGCATAGGAAGGTTTTTTATCCTATTAATGGAACTACCTGTAATATATGGTAGAATATGTACAAATTACGGGTTTAACAAAAAATTTTATATACAAAATTCAATGCAAAATAATACATATTTAATTTTAAAATTTAAATTTAAATTTAAATTTAAAGTACTAAATCCAACGATGATGTGCGCGTTGTCCTCTGTTGTTAGCGTTCGTGTGCCATGAATTTTACAAGTTAGTATGGCTGTATCTTGAGTGTTGTAGTCGACGTAGTCCTGTTTCGGCTGTTTGCAAAGTCTCGTAGCAACAGCAAGTATGGAATGTTCTCAATGTTGCGTATAAAGTGTTCTTACAATTTTCAGAGTGAGTTCACAGGTTGAAATCATTACACTGTTAATGTCTCTCGCTCGGATCGTTCTAGAGTTTGGGGCAATTGATAGTATAGCTCTTCACGTATAGTTCATAAAGTATGACTCTTAAAGTTTCATGTTCGTGGGTGTCATAAGTAACTTATTTACTGAGGGTTATTACTATTCAATGGGAGTTCTCTAGCAGGTGTAGAGTTACACTGTTATATCCACAGACTAAAAATATCACAGTTTCTAGTATGGCGAATGGTCGATGTGCTAAATGTCATTCTACTGGCGCATTCGTTTGCCGTGATAATAGGTCAGCAAAAATGTTGTCAGTGCCTCTGATATGGCGGATTTCGAAGTCGAAATCTTGAAGAAGAAGACACCATCTTTGTAAACGATGGTTTTTCGGGGCACCTTGCTTAAGGACCAACAATGGCGAATTGTCAGTGAGTACAACAAAGTGGCTCCCTAAGAGGAACTTAGATAATCTTAACACAAAAATAATAGACTTAATGCCTCCAATTCCACCGTAAAAACCCGGGTCTCTGCCTTCTTAGCTTCCGGCTTACGTAGAGAATTGGGTGTCTCACTCCATCCACTTCTTGCATTAAACATCCCCCTATTGCGATAGCACTCGAATCTGTGGTCAAAATAAAGGGTAAATTTATGTTGGGTAATCGTAAGACTGGTGGATTAGAAAAAATACGTTTCAATCTGCTTATTGCATCCTCTAAGCGAGTACTTTTACAAATTTTTGATGGATGATTCTTTAGTTAACATATCCAGAAAGACTGAAGTAAGTTCTGCCAATTTGGTATAAATTTAGAATAATAGTAATAAGACCTAGTAAACTTCAATTTGTTTCTTTGTGGTAGGCACTTCTAGATTGAGAATCTTGGAAACAATTTTATCATCTGTTAACAGTTTGCCTCAGAAATTCTTATGACCAAGGAAGTCTATTTGTTTATAGGCCTATTTCCACCTTGGAAGGTTTGATAGTAAGCCCAAAAGAAAGATTTGGCTGAAGACTTGTTTGAGTGTAAGTAAGTGAGAAGTCATATTAGAAGAATGGATGCATATATCATCAATATAAGCTTGGACATCTTTAATTCCGTGCAATAGCAATCTAGTTAATCCTAACAAATGTGGCGGGCGCGTTCTTGAGACCAAATGGAAGATATAGCCATTCGTACACAACCGAGGGGTGTGCGAATGCTGTTATATGTCTAGAAGCAGGGTGTAGTGGCACTTGCTAAATAACCTTTCGCCTAAATCAGTCTTAGAAAATAAGGATGATTGAGACATATTTAAATGAGATCTTCACACACTGTTCATGGCTCTGCATCCGTTGTGGTTCTGTATTTAATACTCTATAGTCGATGCACAAACGGATTGTCTGGTCTTCTTTTTCACCAGGAAAATTTGGTGAAGAATATTGAGACATAGTTTTTTGAATTATTCTTTTTTTCTCTAAACCCAAATTTCTTTGTCTAAATTTGCTCTGTAATGGAGAGGAATAGAATATGGTCTCATTTGACCGGTGTCAGATCTGTCAGCACAATTGAATGTGTTATTTGTCAGTGCGTCCATTTTTGTTAGAAAAGATAGATTTATACTCGTCAAGGAGAGTCAAAATGTCTTGTCGCTGTGTTGTGCAAAGTGTCAGAGTTTTGTATGTCATTTATACTACCGTCGTCAGTCATAACGGTACTGGGATTTCAGTATTGTCTACGTCTGTCTGATTTATCACAGATGCTACTGTTTGTAAATTGTCCTCAATGTCATTGTCGTCGTCGTCGAGATTAATCGTTGTCAATATGTCGTCAAATTGGTCGTCGTTGTCGATATCACATATTGTCGGTAATGTCCATATGTCTTCGTCGTCTTTGTCGTCGTAAGAGTGCGTCGTTAACGATGCTTCATTTGTCGAGGTGTCATTCAGTTTGGGGAATTGTCGTTTCGTTTTTGTCATCAGTTCGCTGCGTCTGCTCCCTCGTGTCCGTGTCCTGTCTAGCATAGTATGGTTTCAACATATTTACATGGAATGGCCTCGAGGCAGTTGTAGTTGATTGGGCTTCTGCCGTAGGGTTTTTCCCCTTTTTTACCAGTTTCTGACATATATCACATGATCTACAAAAAGGTTTTTTTATCTTGGCAAAATTTTTGGGCCCAAAAAAACTGGGTCAGGACCCTAGCCCTAGTTTTTTTGTACCCCATATGACCTCCGAAAGGTGAGTCATGGGCTATCTTTAGTACTTTCTCTCTATGTGCTTGTGGTAACACTACTTGCTGTATCGTGGTCTGATTTGTTGTGTACAATCTAGTTAATACATTGTTCTGTAGCCTAAATGTCCACGATGCGTTCTTGGTTAATTTGGTTTAAGTCCTACTAACTTAAAATATGGTGAAAGTGTAGGATCTGCTTTCTGTTCATCTCCAAAAATTTGTGTTGGTAGTGTTTGGTGATAGAAATTTTTAGTGACTCCTGCAGTTGGTCGGTGTTGGTTTTATGGGTTGTCTGTCGTGTTATTGCATTTTTGTGTTGTGTGTGTTGTTGCACATCTACAGGCTTGGTACTTGGTAGATCGGTAGCATCCTCAATTTGAGGTTTTTAAATTTTGGGCGTATCACTGACAGATTCGACCCCCCTGCATTGTACACCTCGGTGAATTCTTTCTGAATTACTTCATTGGTTTTCTCCCTTGGTCTTTTGGGAGATTGAGACAAGCATAAAAGGTGTTTCTCTTTAGAATCGCTGTTTGGGTGGTGGATACCGTTTCTATGCTCCCAATCTCTGATTTCCTTTTCAGAGAAAGGGCGTATGTTGGGCAGGTTCCCAAGTATAATATCAGCGACAGGATTTTCTAGGACAGCGCACAATACTAGTCCTGATATGAACGGGGTTCGAATTTCGACAAGAGCAAGGGGTATTTCTCTATAGTGCCTGAGAATGTGCGACAAGTCACGTGTTTGTCTGTATAGTCTTTACGTTTTTTAAAGTTTTCTTAATCCCACGAGCGTTGCGCCGGAATCCCGAATTAATGTGCACTTTTGTTATTTACAAACCCTGTTGAGAAAACTAGCTTGCCTGTAGATGACAAGGCAGCGTTGGCTGTTTCATTCGAAATAGGGATAGTGTGGCCACATAGTAATGTTGTGTCAAGTTGGAACTTCGTACAGGTGTTACACTTACTGTCTGTAATGGTGTCAATAATTTTCACAGCATTTCCAAGCTCACTTACATTTTTGTTTTGATTGTCACAATCATTCAGTGATTCAATCTCTTCGTCTGATGCGTTTCCACTAGGCAGCATTGGGCCCGTTTCAATATCTTTCGGCCCTCACAGAGCGACTATAGTGCCCAAAGCTACTGCAAAAAAAACATTTGACCGCTCTCTGGTAAGCATTGCGCTTTTCTTTGCTTCTCCACGATCATTTGAGGTGGGTGATAGTTCGGCGATTTATCGCACATCGCGTATTTTTTGAGTCAAACTACAATATTGGCATTTAACTGGCTTACTGACATTTGAGCGTGGTTTAAACTTACTTTCTGTTGGTTTTGAGTATCTAGTGGTTACTGCTGCTGCGTACGTTTTGACTTAAGTTTTAAAAGAAAAATTCTCTGTTTTCTGTAAAAAAAAAGCATTTCCCCCTTTGGGCTCGATTCCTGAATACTTTTACAGTCCATTTGTTTCAAAAACTTAGCAAAAGGTGTAGGGATTTACTCACTATCTTGTCAATAATAAAAAGTTTTTTAAGTTTGTCATGGCTGTTGTTAGTTTTAGCCGAGTTAATCCACTTTGTACACACATCTTGTACTGTAGAGACATAATCTATAAAGGTTTGATTTTGGGTTTTGGGGATAATTTGGCGAAGTTTTTGGTAACCTGCAGTATCTAATGAGAAATGTTGGAGAATGGCTGCTTTAAATAGTCATAATCTTTTCGATTTTCCCGTGGACTGTCTCTATTACTTTTAAAGGTTCCAGAGCTAAGTTTCTCATTAAAATAAATGCCCAATCTGATTTTATGATCTTATGGTAGGACATTAGACACTCAAAATTTTTCCCGGGATGCACTGATGGAATCTCCTGAGCAGAATGCCTTCACGAGGCCTTTATACTTGTTATATTTTTGTTCCTCCTCTTTGCTTCTTAGTTTATTCACAGATATTTCTAGTTGGATCAATCTCCATCTGTTTTAGTTTTATTTGTGTATCGGCATTCAATTGGGCTAGTTTTGGGCCCCCGCCTCAAGCTCCATTTGTTTCTCTTGAGACTGCAACTGCATCTTCCCTCTTCTGCCTCAATCTGCATTTCTTTTTTTCTGCCTGCACTTTCCTTTGTTTTTCTTCTCGTTCTATCGCTCTTTCTTCACGGGCAAGTTTTTTGCGTGCGTTTTCTGTGCCCCTTCTGACAGTTTCTCTTCTTTTTAACCTAATTTGATACCCTTTCTCAAAGCATTTATCTAAGGTAGACATATTGTATTTTTCTTGTTGGTACTTTTAATGAAGTTAAATCCCCTTTGAAAAATGTTGGGGAGTAGAAAAAATTTTGTTATCTCCCTTAATTATTACATGTGCAAATCCAAATGCAAGGTTATGTTGGTTACAAGGTCATGAATATATACAAATCAATGCAAAGCAAAATGATACATGGATGGATGGTGAGAAGTACCGCTTAGGGTTGCAATGGGCATGATATGAAACTTAGCTTTTAAACCCAGAACTTGCGGATGTTGTCTTGTACTCTCGCCACTGTTGGATAGTTTACCTAGGTTACACACCCCACAATTCGCGGAACAATCTGCTCGTAGAATGAGAAAACATTAGTAACAGTCAAAAAATGTCACAGTCATGTCAAAAATAGTTTCTAGTATTCACATCAATGAGAGACTCACTGCAGAGGGACTCATATTAATACTATTTTATCGCTAGATAGCTGCAAATAAGTTTAAAATTGTACAGTATCAATTTTTTGTACAGAAATCAATTGTTATACAGAAATCAATTTGATATCATTAATTTGATGTTTTACTTGGCAAATATAGCCGTGTAAAGTTAAAGCTTATGCCAAAACCGGAGAATAAGCCCCCAAAAAGCCTGTCATCGTCTTGCTCATGTCTAGGTATCTGAGCTCGGTTCACACAGGCAACAATAACTCCGTTAAATATAATATCTAACATTTATTGTAGTTCACTATACAGTGCATTGGCGCTGAGTTGCATATCACAGAGATTTAACAATCATCACACATAGTTATCACAAACATTCTAAGCAACTATCTAGCATAAGTCTATGAACCCCAAATACACATGGGTTTAATCTATTAATCTATTGAGTCCCTCTAAGGCAGGCCCTGTTGCCTCTCTGATGGTCCGTCTGTCCTCTCACGGTCCACACGTGTCCCAATCCGACACGGGTGGTAACTCTGTCTGAGTTCCTCGTGGACCCCGCAATAGGCGGGCCACATCAGTGTCCACTGGACAGTGGACTCAATGACCAGTCCTTCGAGAAGGCTCTAGATTACTCTGGCCTTCGAGTGACTGACTCTTTCCCTTGGCGGGAGTTGTAGCCCTTTGACTCATGTCTATAAATGTGAGTCTGTGACAATCAAGTTTTTTCATCTTTAACTGTAACCCCAGTTCTTCTCTCTTACTCTGAGCTGCTATTTCGCCTTCTTAATTCTTTTTCTAATTCGGTTGCTTTGTCTTTGCAGCATTTCAAATTCGGCCGTTTTGCCGCAGTTGCTGCCTCTGCTTGCTTTGGGCTTTTTTGCCCTACTTGTTTGGCACCCCTTTCAGTCTCTGCCTGTTTTAAAAGCTCTTTCAGCTGCTCTTTTTCGCGTCATTAGTTTTCTCCTGTCCCAGTAGGATTCAGAGTTTTCTTCTCACTCCACTTGTTAACTCATCCCCTGTCAACTGAAATTTTTAACCCCATATCGATGAAATCATTTAAGACGACATGATGGAAATGCCCAAGAAATACAGCCACACAATTTTTTATAAGTGGTTAGTAAAGTAAACAATTTACAATTGTGTTCTATTTACAATACGTGCCTAAATTTGCATCCTTTAAAATATATGAAAAGAAAAATATACTCAAGGCCCTGGATGCGGTGAAGAACGGTTGGGAAAACGGGCTAGGAACTGTAGGGTCGCTACTTCGAAAACAAATGACCTCTACGGGCAAAGGTTCAGATGGTAAGGAAAACCGCTTTGTTTTTGGAGGAAATAAATTAGCGTCTATTTGATGTGGTGTGCCTGCTTGTCACTAAGTATTGATTGGGTTTGTATGGCGTTGAGTGTAATTATATGTCGTAATTTTGTCAGTCAAAAATTTTTTTTTTTCCAAAACATAAGTCACTTTCTTTCTCAAAACTTTCTGCTTTCCACAACTCAATTTCCAAGACAATTACATATATCTCAACACTCTACAACATTGATGACACATCATTACATCAAGATGACATTCAGTAAGGACATAGACATCAAGTTTACAAGATGGCAAAAAAGGTCAAAATGGCGACAAGATCACAATGTCGACAAAGTCAAAACGGTGACAAGTTCAACAATCACAAAATTTTACACGTTTACAAGATCGAACAATATGTATGCACTGTACGTTACAAATAGTCTCCATGTTTAAACAATGTAGTAATATATCAAAATGAGCTTTCAACAATCACATTTACATGTACTATAAAGTTTGACAAAAATTCTAAGTTCACAAACTCTAGTTTTAAATGTAGTTACATAAACACGTTCATTTCAAAGCCGGACGAATGCCACCACGTCCACACATGTCAGGGTCTTAAACCTTGGCTCGCTAACCTAACACATGTGAGACAGTACAAGTACAACGTGATTTGACTTGAGACTCAACGACACAACGTTCAATGGATTTATTTACAGATCATATACAATACGATGATCACTACAAGATATACTTTACACTTCAATACACTTACATACACAATACAGCTCACAGTCTATCTCTCAAGATGTCCAGACACTCGACTTTCAGGCACAGAAACCACACAACGCCTTTCTCTCATCATGCGTCCAGTCGAGTCAACGTCCCAGAGCTGTCTGCCTATAGCTCGCAACTTGCCTCCCACCTGAAGTGGCTTCACGAGGCATGCGTGCGTCTTGCGTCGTCCTTGCCTGACCGCTGGCCGTCTCGTCAGCCAGCAACCTCGCAGGCAGGTAACTACTACTCGCCTGGCGGCGTAACGAAGTTACGGCATCCCTGCTGGGGACTAAGTCGCCTGGCGGGCGTAACGATGTCACTGCATCACTGCACTATTCTAGACTCTGAAAGGCTGTAATACGGGTTTTGCTGACCAAGCCTCCTTTAACTGACTATAGGCATTCTCACATTCTGGTGTCTAAATGATTTGGCCCCTGAATCCTTTGTCAAGGTTTCCGTAAACGGAGCTCCCAGTTCAGTGAAATGGGATAAATTTGTGTAGAACCCACACAACGAGAGAAAAGATCGCACATCCTTTTCGTTTTTGGCTTTGGGTGCTTTTCTGATTTTCTCCAGGTTCTTCTCTTCTGGACAATGTGTCTGGAGTGATGGTGTGACCTAGAAATTCCAGAGTCTGGTAACCAATCATGCATTTGGGTTGGGACGAGCGGTACGCCCTGCTTCCTTGAGTCTATAAACACTCCCCAAAGGATTGCAAGTGGTCACCCCAGCTGTCACTGGAAATCAGAATATCATCCATGAAAGAGATGATGGATGGACCCTGTAAAGGATCAAGTAAAGTCCTCATCATGCGTGTAAACACACTAGGTGCATTGCTGAGTCCAAAGGGCATGCCCTTAAATTTGTAGTGTCCATTGGTTGTACTGAAAGCCAACAGTGATCGAATCCCCGGTTTGACGGGTATCTAATAGTACCCCCGACTCAGATCCATTTTGAAAAGTACCGAGCCTATGGAGCCTAGTGAATAACTGCGTTGGATTCAGAAAAGGTTCCACCTGAAATTGTGTGGACTGTTCAGAAGTCGGTAGTCTATACACAACCGGTGTTCTCCACTTGGTTTCCGTAACAAAACTACCCCCGCATTGTATGGGGATGTGGATGGGGCAATCACGTCATCCTCCAGCAGTTTCTGTATTCCCCCTCCAGGGCCCTTTTTCCCTTTGAGAATGTCATGGGTAAACCTTTGACGAACAGGTTCCTGCGTGGTCAAAGTCATCTCGAACTCCACCAACCTCGTTCGTCCTGGTTTTTCAGTCAGTATCTCCTTATGAGACTTGAGAACCTGGGTTATCTTTCCCCCTCCTGGGAAGTCAGATCAGGGTTTACTTGCACATCCCTATAGGTTTCTGGTGTACCAAGGGGTATTCCCTGCCCTCGTTGGTTCCCACTTCAGTCTCCACTGCAACTGCCATTGCCATGAGGTGAGCTGCCTTGTCTCCGGGGCTCTCTTCGTAATTCCGCAAGAGATTGATATGGAAAATCTTCGACTTTCCCCCGGGTCCGGATCTGATAGTTGGTTCTGGATATCACCCTTTCCCCGGGGAAAAGGGCCTTGCCAACCTATCTCCAGTTTGTTGTTCCCGTTGGGAGTAGCAACAAAACTTTTTCTCCCACCTCTAGAGATCTTTCTTAGACCTACGGTTGTAGTAAGCCCCATGTCTTTTCCTGGCCTTTTCAAGTTTTTATTTGCCAGAGTCCATCCCTTGTGGAGTTTTTTTTTCAGTTTCCCCCACGTATTATAGGATGAGATCACTTCTTTTGACGTCCCCCCTTCAGTCCAACTCCTCAACATGGCTTCCAACGGTCCTTTGATTGGACGACAAACAGCAACATAGCGGGTGGTAATCCTGTTGAGCCATGAGGAACTTCCCGATAGGCAAAGAGTGCTGCTGGATATATTCATCCCACCTATCAGGTTTTCCTGTGCCAGTTTCCTGAGCATTGTCATCAACGTGCCGTTGAAACCCCTTTTACTTGTCCATTGGCTTGAGGGTGGTAAGGGCTGGTATGTATGGGGTTTAGAGTGAAACACCCAAATACCTCCTCCATGAGTTTTCCACAAACTGAGACCATTTTCCGTCAGAATTTGATCAGGGAAGCCTAATCTGGTAAAGGCCTCCAGTGCGTCCGCAACTCGTTTCGAGTCAATCGTGGTCAACGGTATGGCCTCACCCCACATTGTACAGCAATCCACCATTGTGAGTGTATACATGTTCCTCTTCTAGTCCTGGGAAGTGACCCACGATATCGATGGCTACCTCTCGAAAGGAGAGTTCATGATGGGCATCTCACCCAACACCACCGGTGCTGTCCAGTGTTTCGGTGCACCCTCTGGCACTCAGGGCATGACTCACATACCGACGCACATCATCTGTCATTCCCGGCCAATAGTAAAGGCAGGAAAATCCACTGCATGGTGGCGGCAATACCAAGTGTACTAAAGGAGATGGTATGCCCCATATGAAGAATCTGGAACCCGGGGAGCTTTCAGGACGACCAACTGACCGTATAGGTTGTCCCCCTTCCCGCTCTCCCGTAGAGTATCCTATTCTTCATGTAGTACTGCCCCCGTCCTGGTGGATCAGCACTTTTCTGCAGCTTTCTGTAGCAAGGACGTAAAGTATCATCCCACTCTGGGCAGTTCGTAGCTCCCCGGCATTTTGGGTTTGTCACAATTGCTTCTGCCTCTTCCGTTCTCGTCTGAGAGCGAGTTGCATTGCTCCCATATGGATTGGCTCCCTGGGCATTCCCCGAAAGACATACCCGGCAACCTAGGATTACTGGAAAAATGGGATCGGTTAATACAGCGGCCTGATTCCTGACCGAATCTCCACATTAGCAATGGGCAATTCATGGCTACATCACTCTTCTGTGCAGGCTGTATATCCCATGTCTCACCAGTGAATTGTTCTGGATGTACCAGATCCGCAGAAATCTCGGCCTCCCCGTCCAGCCCTGTGTCGTACAAACACTCCACTTGACGACCGTTAACCTCTACCAATTCCACTACAGGTGGTTTTTCCTGGTCTGGAGTCTTTTCCCTCGGCCTCGCCCTGTTCGGTGGGCTCCACCTTAGGTTTCCCGGGGCACACGACGAATTGAGTGTCTCCTGACTTTCCCTTGCAGTCAATAGCATTGTGCGTGTTTGACTTGCATTGGTTGCACCATTTCCCCGTCCTAGATTTTCTAGGCCGGATTTTAGGAGCTCTCCTGGTGGCGAGCTTCCTTGTTGACCTGGCATTTTCCGTGACAACCTCCTTGGAAGTCACTTGACATGCTGAGAAGTGAGGGTTCTTAGCCTTCGTTTTGCAGTCCCTTTTATTGTGAGAGGGGGACTTACAAATTGAACACCACTTCTCCGACCACGGTCGTTTTGGTGTAGAGCTTGAAGTGCTCTTGCTTCCCTCCTCTTTTCTCTAACTATCCTCTGATATTTGCACATAAGGTTCCCACTTTTTGGTTCCTGATTTTTTGGCTTTCTTCTTATCATGTTTCCTGACTTTTTTTTGGGGGAAAGGGTTTTTCCCCCTGCCTCCCATGTACCTCGACGAACCGTTCTGCTAATTTTGTCACGAGGTCAATAAAAGGGAAAAGCCCCATAAACAGAGTGCACAACTTCAGTGGGCAAACCATTGAAAGATCCCCCCATTTGACTTTCCCCATCTCCCAACCCATCTTAAATCTCTCTAATTATCCCCCCGCTATCCTATTCATCCTAGCAGAGCCAATATCACTTCACTACTCTAACTAGTTTTCAACAAACAGTGCTAATCATCACACTCTAGTTTTAACAAGACTACTCCCTATATTATTAGGCCTAAATAGACTATATTGACTACCTTATGCAAACCGCCTCATACGGGATGGCTGCTACACTTTGCCATAACGACACATGCTATTTAAATATTAAATTAATCTAACACTGTAGAGCTCTTCCACAAACACGTCCATCCTAATCCACGGTTTTATGTCAACACTGTTTCCCCCAATCCTGGTTTATGGCAAAACCTAAAATGGTCACGTGACGGTATTCATTATGTCCACACAGGTGTTATTTGGGCATATCCTCCATTGTCAAGAATCTATCCTCCCTGGCTCAATCACTGTCAGAGTTGTCATCACTGTTTTGACATCCCCAACAAGCTAGCGAGTTTGTATGATCCCAACAACAGTTTCAATAACAAGCTGCCAATCTGCGTGATGTCCGGAAACTCTAAATGACAGACGGGACTGTTACATGTCCCTAGCTGGCCATTATACGTTGATCCGACCTGGGATAAACTATCAAAGTGGTGTATTGAGTCATCTCACTCACTTCCCTACAATCTGCAGCTTTAACTTTGCCGACCTGTGATGGTTGACATCTGATTGTAACCAGGATCTGACGGGTTCATCTGTATTCGAATGTGATAAACTGTCAAAGCGATGCAGGGATTTGTCTCACTCACCACCAAATTTTTTCCTAATCTGTCGACCAGATGAAAAACACGTGCAGCTGCAACTTTTGACCGTCCTGGGGATTTTGACATCCAAGTTGTTTTTTTGTTAGTTAAAATAGTTTTGGTTTTGCAGATAGGCCGGTTAATCAGAAAGTCTCTATAGTAATCAACTGGTTAAACGCGGTGTTTATTTTGTGACAATTACGTTTTTTATTTGACACCGTCGCTGTTCGTAAGTTCGAACCCCTAGCCACTCCCTATGTGCCTACATCCCGCGCCCCCCCCCCTGCTTCCCCCCCCCTTCTCTCCCACCCCCATGTCGGTCTCCCCCGCCCCTGCACACATACGTTTTAAATATCACAGTTACTTCTCTTGACCTGGATATCAGACTTAAGTTTGAAGTATGAGGGTGGATTTCTACGAGGCGGCCTGTGACGTCACATTCAACAAAAAATGTATATACTATGAGGCGGATATCGCATTTCCACCTCCTTTAGGGGTCGTTTCCAACTTTTCTACTCCCACGTGGGCAAGGAAATATCCCACACTGAGTTGTTGTGAACCCAGAGCCACCTAGCTCGCAGGCGAGAACTCTATCCTCTGAATGGTTTATATGTGTAAACACAGAAGACACAAACAACATGTTTCACGATGTACTGCCTGGCATATTTCGCTGCAATAAAAAGCTTGCTCAGATAATTAGCGTTAGCAATTAGGCGTTAGTATTAGTAAAGGCGATTCTAGCCTGTTTTGTGCAAACTGAAAGAATTTATTATATTTGAAATTACCGTGGGGATAACGGACGCTACATATTCGAACAATACCCGAGACTGTGTATTTTAATTGTTTCAGCTTAAGTATTATTCCTTAATTCACTTCACACACACACACACACCAACACACACACACACCACAACACAACACACACACACACACCTGACGAGAAGCGACGAAATATGCCAGGCAATAAATGGTACAAAAACACTGTTTGTGTCTTCTGTGTTTGAATGCACGAAGTGAGTACACTGTTTTTAATGTCTTTATTACGTATGTTTGCATACTTATTTCATACTTCGCCAACCGCTGTGAAGATCCATCCTGGCTGCGAGAAACACTTTCATCAATTAACGGCACTAATTTAAACCCGGGTGATTCGCTTAACGATTTCCCCCTCAAATAACTATTGAGCAAATACTTGTATTGATTTTAAATTTAAAACCCTTTCAGTCTCAGAGACTGTCTTTAACTTCTGAACAAAGAAAAATGTAAACAGCGACACGTGGTAATTTTTCTAGTTTTTCCTTCTAGTTCAACTGTTGAACAATTTTATCGCGGTCCTAATTGTTTGACCTGTCTAAAAAATAATATCTTTCTCTGTTTATTATATACTCTGTTTTCTCTTGGAAAAACTGTCTTATAGGTTAGCAGTTTAAAAGAGCGTTAAAGTTTTTGTTTTCATACTCTACTTTTTATACAGTTTCAGAAACCTGAAAAGTATTCGAAGAAACAGAAGATACCGTTTATTCATTATTAGAACGAGTTATTGTTCTGTTCAACGATCTTTAGCATGCACGTGTTTGTCTTGATAGGAGGATTGCTTTCTCTTGCAGGTGAGCAGAAAGAATATAGACTTAAAATGTAAAGAAGGGGACGTATTGAAGGCAGTTTTAAAACCTTTACCACTTAAAACTCGGGGGGAAGGTAGCGCAGTGGCTAAGGGGCTTACCGTTGGCCCGGTGGCCATGTATTCGATTCTACATCAAAGCTAATTTTTAAACTGACCTGATCGTCAGGTGGACTTAACATTAAATAGATACCAGGAAATGCTCTGAGAAGTCAAACCATCCGGCGTGATATTGATCACATCATACATCTAGTGACGATTGATCAATGAAAATATGCGACAAGCACCAAAAATCTATACAACGTGAAAAAGGAGAAGAACAATGTGGGTTTGTAGAAAGCAAGAGTACAGTAAATGCTGTGTATATGCTGCGATTAGTTATTGAACGTTCTATAGAAGTAAACAAAGATATATATCTTTGCTTTATTGACTACACAAAGGCTTTCGATAGAGTAAGACATGTCAACATGGGGATATGCTTGCAGATCTACAAATTGATGGCAACGAGATTAGACTTACAAAAAACATATATTGGAAACAACAAGCTGCCATAAGGACTGATAATAAAGTGGGACAATATCAGCGTTTTACGAGAGGAGTGAGACAGGGATTTGTAATGTCTCCAGATCTTTTTTTCCCTATACAGTGAAAACATTTTCAGAAATATAGAAGATATAAATGGAATCATCATCGGAGGACTAAACATCAATAACATTAGATATGCAGATAACATAGTATTGATTGCAGACAATGAGCAGGATCTGCCAACAATAGTAATGCGGTTGTTGCACACAGTGAGCAACTAGGGTTAAAATTAAATTGTAAAAAATACAGATTATGGTCGTCGCTAGGAAGAAAGAAATAACTCAATGTAATATAAAAGTAAGTAGGAATATTCCTCAACAAGTGAATCGGTAAATTATCTCGGAACAGTCACAACATCTGATGGGAGATGCCTTGAAGAGATTAGAACAAGAATCGCCATGGCGAAAGTAGACTTTAGCAAGATAAAAAACATACTGATCAATAAAAGAACATGTTCAATTGAAACGAGAAAAGAGTGTGAGGGCATACATAGAGTCTGTACTTTTATATGGATGTGGAGCTTTGGACAATGAGCAGACAAGCTGAAAAACATCTTATAGGTGTGGACATGTGGTTTCTGAGAAGAATGAAAGGAAACCATGGACAGACAGAGAAACCAATGACCAAGTACTGCAAGAAACAAATTGAAATCGTAATTGATTAGAGAAATTAGACGTAGACAGTCAACATTTTGGGGCATGTTATGAGAAGCAATGAATTGGAGAACTTGGTGACAACTAGGCAAGATCGAAGGAGAACGGACCAAGGGGAAGACCGAGAAGTAAATACCTGGATAGCTTGGCCACATGGCATGGTCGAGACAAGGAAAACTGAGCTGATCCACGACTCTGGTGTTCCAGTGAATTGCGAGTCATGACCGCCCACGCTTTCGGCATGGAACATGATGGATGGACCATATATCCAACAACCCTCACGGGGATTAACTGGTTCCATTAATTACTACTTGAATGCAGAAGCAGTAAAAGAGGGAAAGCTGAAGAAGGACGTTTAGGATATGAAAGAAATAGAAATAATTTGTTAAGGCAGCCTGAATATGAACGCAGTATGACTACCAAAGATGAAGGTGGTAAAAACTCCGCCGCGGAGTAAGTACGGCAAGAGGCTTCTGATCATCAGAAGCAGTCCCCTCTCACTGAATGTTTCGATCCCTTTGTCTCCTAACACTCTCAGGGGGCGGGCACATCCGAGTCATGACTCCCGGCCTTTTTTCTCCTTAGAGACATTTATCATGGTACATTTCCTTATCAGCACCGTTAAGTGGTCTGTACAAAAAACCATCCCACCCTCGGGTTGCGAACAAGGGGAAACCCAGCTTTGACGCCGCATGGTAACTGACCGCGGGAAAGCCAGTTATCCCCCCGGGAGTTGTTCTCAGTCTTCACCTCCGCCTTGGTGGCTAGCTATGACCAGTCAGTAGATATCGTTGCTGCCGTGTTGTCTTCTTTATCCCCCGTTCACAGTTTGCGGACCCGCCAGATCTTCCTTTGGGCTAATTCTATTAAAGCTTGACCCACCCCACCCCCACCTCTGGCTACAGCTATCGCTGCTGGGGGTGGTCCTGCAAGACGTAATACTCCACCACAAGCAGTCGTTGCCGGTGCTTAACTGCAGAGGTACGACTTCGGGCGACACGGAGGTGGAGACGGTTTCTGCAGCTGCCCGCTATTTGGACAACAAAAACCCTATAAACATGTTGTCATTGGAGAATGGAGGTGGAGGCGGTTACTGCAGCTTTCCCCTGGTTGGACAACAAACATATACGCATGTTGTGATTGGAGAATGGAAGTGGGGCGGTTACTGCAGCTTTCCGCTGGTTGGACAAGAAACTGTATATGCATGTTGTGATTGGAGCTGATCACAAAGTATGCTGACAAAATATGAAGACTGGTATGCTTCTTGCAGAATGGCATGCATCTATTCAGAGGTCGCGGGTTCTGAGCATTCACTGGGTCTTTTCTCCAGGGCACTCTGGTGTAGTTGGAAATGAACAGGCAAAGAGATTGGCCGGTGCTGCATCTTTAAAGGGGGTGACTTATGCATCATAACGCAGATGCGGTGAAGGTCCTCTGGGAGTATGTGATTCATTCAGAAGAACAGGGGGTGGTGAGAGGATCTGGTCGACAATCGTCAGTCAAAGGTAAATCTATATGTACTTATCATCAGATTGCAACGGGCACCATTAGTATTGGAACTTTTCGCTGACTTTTGAAGATGAGGACTGAGCTCTTATATGAATGCCCCGAATGCAGTGACTTAACTCAATTTAAACTTAGTTAGTTAGTTAGTTAGTTAGTTAGTTAGTTAGTTAGTTAGTTAGTTAGTTGGTTAGTTGGTTGGTTGGTTGGTTGGTTATTGGTTTGGGTTTGGGTTTGGTTGGTTGGTTGGTTGGTTAGTTAGTTATTTAGTTAGTTAGTTAGTTAGTAGTTAGTCTGGAATCCACACGACAAACGAAATGGAGGACGAGCGCAAAAAAAAAGGAGAAGAGAAGTAGAGGCAGAAAGAATAATATAGCGAGGACATGACGCAGCTGCATGGGATAGCTAAAGATAGGGCAGTCTAGAATGATCTGGTTGAAGGCCTTTGTCCCAATGGGGGACACAAGGCGAAGAAGAAAAGGTGGAGTGAAAACAGAGGTTTACAGAGGGAGCACTTGCTCGATGGGTTGACAGTGGCAACGATCGTGGGTATCGGATCTGAATGATCGTGATTACAGAAAATATAATGGTTATGGAAGACATGATCCCCTGCGCCAACCGGTGTCAGGATGAGGTTCATCGTAACTAAAATGGTAGTATGTTCTGAAAACTGATCATCAAAGAAAACTTGATCATAAACAGTATCATGTTGATTAGAAATAAACATGTATGTATAAAATAATGTATTGTTATCGATATAATGCGCTTGTGTAAAATAATGTCTATTTTAAGATACACAGCGTGTGTATAAAATATTGTCTAATTCAAGTTACAAAGTGTATGTATAAATTAAAATATGATTAAAGATATAACGTTTGTGTAAAAATAATGTCTAAATAAAGATGCAACATGTATGTATAACAGAATGTCTAAAGATATAATGTGCAGGATAAAATAATGTCTAATTAAAGATATAATGTATATGTATAAAATAATGTCTAACTAAAGACATAATGTGAATGCATAAAATAATGCCCCAAATTTAAAGATATAATGTCTATGTATTAAATAATGTCTATTTACAGATATAATGTGTGTGTATTAAATAACGGTATAATTAAAACACAACTGTAGTATAAAATAATATCTTATTAAAGATATAACGTGCAGTATAAAATAATGTCTATTTAAAGATATAATGTGTGTGTATTATTAAAGGTATAATTAAAACACAATAAAATAATATCTTATTAAAGAATAACGCGCATGTATAAAATATTGTCTAATTAAAGATACAACGTGTGTGAATATATAAAATAATACCTAATAAAGATACCCATGATGTAGATGACACTTTGGGGAAAAGAACTGGCCGATCTTCCTTAGCGAAACCTCACTTTTTAGAGACGGAATCATACATCATGTATGAGAAAACTGAATTGAATTAAAATATTTTAATCTAGCAAACTGCTATTTAACTTTGAATAACGAAGACACAAACGATAGATTGCATGATTTATTTCCTGGCATATTTTGGGCATCTCCTCATATACATGCTGCAGAAATCACATAAAATAAAATAAAGCAACTAGATAAATCCTTCAAGCTGAAATATACATATGTTCGCACAGTTATTTTAATTGTCTACCACAGTAATTTAAACTGACTATCATGTTTTCAGTTTGATGCATTTATCTAGTTATTTTTTTTATATTGTGTGATTTTGCAGTATATACCTAACGAGATGTAGCGAAATATGCCAGACAATAAATCATGCATGCTATTTTACTTTATGTAAACTGTATATTGAAAAATTGGGAAATATTTATAGAAGTAAAGAACGGGGGGAAGAGAACAATCACCCGGCCTAATTACATAGTGGCCTAGAATATGCGAAGACCTAACTCTTCACATCCCAAAGGCAGCATCACCCGATGTTAGTAACAAAAAAAATTTTTAAAAAAAAGTAAAGGCCTATTTTCGCTCGTTTTGATACTTTTTGGGATATGATGCTAGCCGCATATTTTGTATAGATCAACCGGCGCTCGAGGAGCAGTGATGGGAGGTAAGCTTCTTCTTCCTTGTGTCAATATCACGCAGGCAGCCTGTACTTCACAAAACATGAGCTGGCCCCTTTTTGTAGCCTGGGTCGACCTGGGTCGACCTGGACATCCTAGTCAACCCACACAAACAACATACGCCTGGCTGCGAATTAGAATCCAGGACTAGGGTTTGGTGGGCAAATGTACTAGCCACTGCCTACATTTTTTAACTGATAAAAGCGATTTTCCCTATCTGCCATGGACTTATAAATCGCGGAAATGTTGTCATTGTGTTATAATACAACATATTGCTTCTATATCAACTTGTAATTCATAACTGTGACACCCTCCCCCCCATTCCCCCGCCAACCATTTTTGTTTGGTCCGAACTACTTTTGTTAGGCACAAGATCTGTTAAACAAAATGGCTGCTTCGTCTTTTGCAAATCGTTGATCAACCTAATGTGATATTTTAGGCAATTTTCCCCTTCAATATTTTAGTATTGCTTTCTGAACGAGAAGTCTACCTGTAAGTCGATTTCTGGTGTTATCCCACTATCCCATCATCGAAACCCGGGAAACCCGAAAGTCCGATTTTCCGGTGTTGGGTATTATCCCACTACCCCGCCATCATCGAACCGGAAAATTTTAAAGGGGAAAACTCTCTTATCCTTTCGGCCATGTAGATCTCTACATGTGTTAAACTTGAAATAATTGTATAAAGTATGTTACCGGTGATACAATATTTCATATCTCCACGACAGTACAGCCGAAATTCGACTGACAAAGTTTAGACTGATCACGGGTACTGGTAACAGCGCCACCATCGTTGACAAGTCTCGACAGGCTGCTTCCGTCCGGGACTGTGTCAGGATATGTTGGACTGAGTACAGCAATTGCTTCAGTGTGACATACAACACCAGCACTGGAGCATGCACTCCTCGTATGTTGTACTTTATCTTAGCAACTGATGTGTATAGAGCATGTTTTTGTTTACACACGTGTTTTGTTGTTGTTGTCGTCGTCGTCGTTGTCGTCGTCATCCTCCTCCTCCTTCTTCTTCTTCTTCTTCTTTTTCTTCTTCTTCTTTTCTTCTTCTTCTTCTTCTCTTCTTCTTCTTCTTCTTCTTCTTAAATTTTTTCGCTTCGCTTTTTTTTCATCCCCTCTTTATATTTTTTATGATTTTGCCCCATTGGAGTATAGGTCCCAACCATCTCATCCCAAGCCATATACCTTCTGCTATCTATTTATGCAGTCACCTCCATGTCATCCCTACATATTTTTTGACTCATGACGATGAATTTTCTTCTCCATGTCGTTTTAAGACTCCCTCTAATTTGCTTGCCCTGTCGGGTCCAGACAAAAGGCTTTCCAGTTATACTATTCTCAGATTGTCTTCGTGAATATCAAATCCAGCACCAGGTATGTGTCCCCAAAGTCTTCATTTCATATTTATTTAGTTTTTCTCACGAGCTTCATTTTATTCCTTCTATTCTGCTCAGCCACCACTTAATGAATGTTTTTAGTTGTTTAGCATTGTTTTAGTAAGTTTACCGTGTTGTATCCATAGTACTAATTTAACGCTAGAATTAAATATTCTCATTTTCCCTTATCTTCTCAATCCCACATATTTTGAGAAGATTATAAACATTATCAAGTACCTGATTTTCAATAATCACAGTATACACAGTATACGTAAAAATGGAAACAAAATTTTAAAAGCGGACATGATTGATACAGGTATTGATAGTGCACATTGGGAGCACTTCCCCGCTAAAACGTGTTGCATGGAGGGCAACTATCAGAAATGGAATAAAGACATAGTAGAAAATGATTGCAGATAAAGCACACACAGAGCGTGAGAGACGTAAGATTTTGCAAAATGGTGGAAATGACAATGTTTCACATGCACCATTGTGGGCAAACATTTGCAGCAAAAATTTGGGCCCTTTACCAGCCACACTCGCCACCGCCATGGATCGTAGTTATTAAGCCTATTTGAAGCACAATGTACTAAACTATCGTCTGTCAAGAGGGAAAAGGTGCCAATGATGATTTTCAATACTGAATGCTGACCCCAAGGTCGAAATCGCTTTAACAGAATCGGTGTAAAACGAAAACTAGGTTTGGACCGAGCAAAAATTAATGGCGGAAAATGGGAAGTAGGGTATGTCTCAGTTATGATTTAAAAAGTTGTTAATTAATATGATAGCAGACATACTTTATTTATAAAATTTTAAAAGCAGCTGGTTTAGGGGAAACTACTGTTTTGATATTTTAATTGAGACAACTTTTTGCAATGACATTTGGGTAAATATAAAACTCATTTCAGATACAGGAAGTCGCTTAAGATAATTAATCATACCATGGCACTGTGCCAGTTAAAAAATCCAACCCCCGCCTTTACAGGGGCTCGAACCATCTACCAGTTGTCCCATAACCCCCGGGCCCCACAACAGTTTTATACAGATACGATTACACATTTAAAAATAAAAAAATTTTTTTACATAATCGCTTAAAAGCGACAGGGTCGACTTTATTGCACCAAAGGGTTTTTTCCCATATGGGTCGGTCTCTTTCCGCAGCGCGGAAAGCGTCGCACAAAGCACGAATCCGTAGCTCTAGCGCGACCCACAGGAGTCTCCCCAAAAATTTTTTAAATCGTGAACCGAAGGACGCAGCCCCGGAAACGAAAACCCCAACCTTCGGAGCCCGAGTTTTTAAAAAGGCTTGACCACTTTGCCACGAAGAATCCCTAATTTCTAAGTTTTATAATACCGGAAGTCGCCTGGGAACCCAGGGGCTGGGACATTTACCTCCCCCGCCCGGGGGGGTTTGGTCGGTTCCCTGCTAAAGGGCGTTTAAGAAAGCAGGTCGACATAGTTCTCAGGGTGTCCCAATCAAAGTTGCTCCCAAAAGTTTTTTTTTTTATTTTTTCGTTGTTGGGTTTGAAATCAACGTAGTTCAAAGACGTAATACTACTTCTAGAAACACTAGATGATGTTTGCTTTCCCCCATGACTAGTTACCTTCGCTATCATGCCCAAACCCCAAACCCCCTTCTGAGGTACTTGTAAATTTCGTCCCCAAGTCATGGAAATTTTAGTTCAAAATGAACGGTGTTGGGTTTGAACCCGGGGACACATCACGCCGAAGTTTAAGAGCCCAATTCGGCATGCGGACCTCCGATTTTCCCTTTAAAAAGGTTGGGGAGTAAAGGCAGCATGAAAGGCGGCATGTAACTGAACCCCGGGGCCCATCGGGGGCCCGATTTGGGCTATACCAAAAGGACTAGCACCATATACCCCAAAGTGTCTCAAGACGTATAAAAGGGGAAAATTTGATTTTAAATTTAAATTTTATGGACATTACAGTAGGGGAAAACAAATAAGACAAGGCCGGGGTTGGCCATATCTAATGACCAAAGAAGTACTGAAAACCATACATGGGGGAAAAGCTCAAAAACAAAAACGTCAAAGGGCTTCAAAGATACAAATGGACCCACAAGAAAGGGTAGAAAGGATTTAGCTGTG